>OV121134.1:17817244-19017244 GCA_921294245.1 Brassicogethes aeneus | reverse complement strand
AGTAAGACATAATACTTCATTATTTCATTATTTCAAAGTAAAAACGAGAAAAAATATTTCTTTTTTCAAACGGGGCTTGGATGAAGTTATTGAAATTTTTCACCGTTTTACATACTGTACGAAATTTACTTGAAGAACCGTGAGCTTCATATTTATAGCATGCATTGCCAGAGGATGGGGCTAGCAGACATCACAGACCAAAATATAATCGTTTAAGAAACAAAAAAGTTATGTCGTTTTGAAAAAGGACGAACTTTTTGGTCGCGACACATTGAGTGGTGCGCAGTTTAGTTGAAATTTATGATTGAGACGATGCATCAAATTTTTAGTACTTTCAGATGGCATAAAGAGTTTTGTAGAAAAATACCTTGCGATAGTAGCGGTTCCAGGGGAGCTTAAGCCCCCTAAAATCTGACCTCTGTGCATGCTTTGTGTGCTTTTTTAGTGTTTACCTTGATAAAGCATACCCTCAGCAAAAACTGTATTTTTGACTTTTTGGTTAAAAAGCAATTCTCGTAAGAATGTAGTCTAGTTTTTGTTTAAACATTTTGTACACCTTAGTTATTTTTTTTGAAGATTGTACTTAATTTTCCATAAATATACAATTTAATTGCTTAATGTCCTTTTGCATCGAATCATTATAACTAATTTTCTTCAACTCGTTAAATTACCTACTTTTACTCTTTTAATCAGTATTTCTAATTGCAGAAGAAATTATACAGTTAGAACGAAAGGAATCCGTACGATTTAAAAAATGTATCAAGATACATTAACTCTCTAGACCAACTTAAGATGTTTACAAACAAAACCACGCAAAGGCAACATTTATTCCGACTTTAAACGGCCCGTTTTTTCTTAATCCAGCGTGAAATGTGTAATTGTAATGATAGTGGTCGAAGCGGAGTGCCTTCGGAAGTTGCCTGCATGCATCAGGTTTTTGATTTTTTATTTTTATATCATTAGAGATGGAATGCGGATAACAAAGATGATAGAGGTGGACACGAAAAGTCCATGGGGAGCTTTAATGCCACCGGTTTTGGCCTTCAAAATACCTCCTAAGAATCCCTTTGTCTTAATTTCCCACTTTTAAGTAAGTCATTTGTACAGAGTGTCCTAAAATAAGTACTTTTAAAACCGACAATATCCCTTATTTAACAAAAAAACAGAATAAAACCTTTAGAGTACTAAATTAGGTTTCGATACTGAACTTAAGTATCCTCATTTTTTTAAACATGGTAACAAACATTTAAATTGATCAGTGATAGCAAGTTCTACTTTTTTCTGATGAGGTCAGCTCCAATTCTCGTGCTTGGACACAGTCGAGAGGTGACAAACTCACGTTTATTTTGCGTTTTTACTGTTTTTTATTTTCATACCCGTGCAATCAGGACCAGCTATTATTTGCTTTCACCTCATTCTTCAAAGGCAAAGCTATCCAGTCTTGTTCTTATAAAGCCTGTAAATAGTCTTTACTTTGTTGTATTAAAATTGAAACTATAAGTTATATTAAAACTGTTTAAAATATATTAACAAATATTTGGCATTCAATACTAAAAATTTGGGAACGATTACTAAATACAAACAATTTTTCTATGTAGTCGGCTATGCATTTATGCTTTATGCCATTTAATGTCATTTAATGTAATTTATGCTTTATGCCATTTGCGCGGTATTTCCAATCTAGTGCATTTTGTTGGTTACCTTTTAATACATTTTTTAATTGTGTATATTATTTTATCTACGCCAGTGAGATAAGAACTTCTTATCCCACTCATTTTGAGTGAGATAAGAAGTTCATTAACGCACGCGTTTTTCTCTGCTTTTAACCAATGAAATAAAAAAGTCAAAATGTCAAAATAACCCTAAATTAAGTCTTAGGCAAAAATAATTACCGTTTATTTTTTCATTTAGAGGCCTAGATAAAAATTTGTACAATATACGTGTGATAACGCTTTATTAACGTACTTTTGCTATGCGTACGTTAATAAAGCTCTTATCCCACTTATATCGTAAATAACTATTTCTACACCTATTGCATATTATTAACATGGGTTTTTTTCGTATACAATGGTCACTATAATAACCGCCCCGCCTAACAACGGGTATAATTAACTCATTATTGGGCATCAGTAATTGGCTGATATCAATAATTACTGTGATTTGAACCAATCGGGTTTTAAATTGGGAAAAAGTGAGGTTGGAACTTTTTAACAGATTTTTTTACAAGGGGCGACTATAATGATAATTAAAATCGGGATAAATTAGGGTTATAATAAGTTTTCATACTAATGAAAAATTACCTAATTAAAGTAGAAAAAGCAAAGTATTACACTCGCGATAATGGACATTATTCAATTATCTCTCGTATTATAATATACTACATTATTATACACGTGTAATAAAAACTAATCTAATTATTTATACCTACTCTTTGTTTTTGTCTGACATACCTTTATAGTACTTTTCTAGTAATTTTAAGTTTGTTCGTTGACACTCCGAAATCACCACATGCGTAGAAGACACATTTGTATATTTTTCAGTTAGTTTTGTAATTAGTTGGGATTTTCAAACTTATATAAGTATTTGGCATACGTATGCTGTTTGATTGTTTGACCCAAATTGGGACTCATTACTAAACACAAAAGCGCTCACTCCTAAAATATTAAAATTGGCCTCAATTAACTGGATTTAGTAACCATTTCCAAAAAGTTCTCTCCGTGTTACCATGCATTTAAACAAAATATTTTGCTTCTATATTAATTTAATATTGATTTAGGATAACGATCATTGTGAGAACATTTGTATCCATGGAGATTATCTGCCAGATAACTGGTCAATTCTCATATAACTTGTTCCGATGCTGTATCCACTTATTTTTGTGAAAACTAATTCTCGCTCAAGGTTTTTTTTTAGTGTAATAAGCATGTAGCATTTCAAGGTAATGGGAACTTAAATTATGACAACCCTAATCTATTAATTTTTTCCTAAAATGCAGGCTTTATGTTGCAAATGTCACATAAGTTACCGGTCACCAACTGCAATATCCTAACATCGATGAATATTTCAACAAAATGGCCGTTCAAACAACTAATGTTAGTGCTTGATTAACTAAAAATAGACTTAAGATTGACAAAAAATTATTTTATCCGAAATCGGCAGTAAAGTAGTCAACAATCGTAAATTAAAATAAATCGGCAGTAAAGTTCTACTTTACTGCCGATTTCGGATAAAAGAATTTTTCGTCAATCTTAATTAAGTCTATTTTGAGTTAATCAAGCACTAACATTAGTTGTTTCAACAGCCATTTTGTTAAAATATTCATCAATGTTAGGATATTGCAGTTGGTGACCGGTAACTTATGTGACATTTGCAACATAAAGCCTGCATTTTAGGAAAAAATTTATAGATTAGGGTTGTCATAATTTAAGTTCCCATTACCTTAAAATGCTACTTGCTCATTACACTAAAAAAAACCTTGAGCGAGAATTATTTCTCACAAAAATAAGTGGATACAGCATCGAAACAAGTTATATGAGAATTTACCAACTAACTGCAACTTTAACCGGATATTGATAAACCGACCCTAAGGCAAGATAACCGCTATTTTTTGTTTTCCAAAAATATATTTATATTACCTATAAATAAAAAAGTTCCTGGACATCTCTTTGTTTAAAGTATTGGTTCAATCAAGCATATTATGGGTTTTGGGTAGGAAGTAATTTATACAGAAAAAGTTAACTTAAGCACGAGCTTATAAAAAAAACTAGACGGTATAAATACTATCATTTTCCGTTTGTACATAAAAAAAGTAATTTATAACCGCAAGACGTTGAGCGTTTGTATATTCATCTGAATGATTTGTTACATATCTTCATGCTATATAATTACAATCATTTAGAACATTGCTTTTTTAATAAAAATCCTTTATTATTATGTATGTTTAATTAGCTAATTAAATCTAAATTAAGACAGAATGCCATAAATAACATCGTCAACTTGGGTATTAAGTCCTTGGAACAATATGACCAATCAAACTATCGCCTTTAAAAGACCTTTCAATGAAATTATCTGACTTAAGATCTATCCCAATTATTTCTAGTCAAACAAATAGTTTTTCAGAATTGGTTCACAACAACTGTATTTAATTTCAATTGTACTGCTGTATAATGATAGCCAATTATCCAACTGTTTTTTTCAAAAAGAAATGCAAGAGTAATATAAAAATACGACCAACTCAATTAAGGACAATTCGGTCAAATTATTTCATTGCAATATCTAAATTAGCAATTTAGTAAAAATTGGTCAAACAAAAACACGAACAAGCACTAAATGAGTAATCTAACACCCTATTATTGTTAATTCTTTTATTTTTAGTTATTGTGACTCAGTTCCTCTTTCTCAGGATTTGAACTTATAATGAATGAATGACCCGCCAAAAAAAGTTTAAAGAGCTTTAAAACGTAACGCTTCCGTTCCATTGTCTATATTTTTGATAGCGAATCTTGTGAGAAAGTAGTAGGTTCTTTTAAAGGTAAATTAACTAGATAGTACAACGAAGATATCTATGATTTGTTCTATGTTTTTAATAAGATTTGGAATTTCCCTCAATTTTATTTATTATTTAAGTTTTTCCTAAAGTTGTTTTTTAGTTAGATATTTAAGTAGAACTTAGATATGCTAGACTTGCTTCTCAAGTAAACTCATTTTATATTTAGTGGTTCATTACTGAAATCATTTCACTGAAGTTGACTTTTAAAAGGACGATGGGCATATATGGGTTGATTATTGATTTATTTTTGCAAGCCAACAGAGAGTTTTCCTTTAATTGTATGAAATGCTACAAATGTTTAAAAATTTTATGATAAAATAAGTACCTATAGGTACCCGGAGAGAACTTTTTAAAAATGGTTACTAAAATCTCCAGTAAATTGGGGACAGCTTTGATATTTTAGGATTCCCAACCTCATATATTTAGCATAGGTGTGCTGTATGGCAACTATTCCTTAACTGTAAATTAGTAATTACCAAACTAACTAAAAAATATACATGGAGTGCCAAAGTACAATACCACATTTATTTTTATTGTATATTTTAGTATATTGTGAACAATTTTAATATATAGTCAAGCCACGTCAAGTGGGACCAGAAAATTTCATGAAATCACCGATTTTGAAAATAATCACATTATTGTTTAATAGGCATGACGCATACGTCACAGTAAAAAATTTGTTTTAAAATTCGGTTTTTTGTTAATGTTATTAAAGTTAATAATTTTGTAAAACTTTGGAGCACGGTAAAATTGAAAAAATAGAATCTCTCGGACCACTCTGTATAATTGAATTAAATTTCACACACTATTGTAGCAATGTTTAGACTATAGAATGATCATTTAATTAAGGTAAATTTGTTTGAATAAAAGAATTTTGCATACATTTATTATAAACAATTGAAATTTTTTATGTGTTCTTCACGCTAAAAAAAAATAATCTTGTGTCATAATATGCGGCAAACGTTTCCGTTTAATAAGATGTACTCAAAAATTTGTCTTTCATATGTCATTCCGGAGATATTAAACATTTTGTCCCGCTGTGCGCTTGATCAGTAGCGGCGCGCTAGCTCGTCCTTTCTAACGTTTTAACGGAAAGCTGTGCTCACATAAAAATGCCGCCAAAAACTGATTGCAGTTTCTTGTTCGGGACTATTTGGTGACTTCAATAAAAATCCTAGCTGCTCCTCTTTTCGAAATTTTTTGAAAATTCATGATTTTTCTTTAATTTTTGTTTATCTTAAAGTTTACCTTTGACAGAATTACACATTTGTACACCGATTTTTATAAAATTGGAGACTTAATACTGTTCACATCATTTGATGTATACAGGGTTAGCCAAAAATCACTTATTTTTAATAAAGCAAAAGCGCAAATTCATGGTTTTGGCATAACACGCAAAAAAGATTTATCTCCAATTTTTTTAGATATTTCTACGTTTATCAGGTTACAAAATGGCATTCTTATTAACTTTTTACAATAAAAATAGATTTTTAATAAAATTAAATAAAATAATGCTTAGAAAATATTTAAAATTTTGTTTAATTTAGGCTTTTTAGTAGTTTTTTGATCGGCATTCTTTGGTGATTTAAAAACGATATTTGCCAAAATTCTAACTGATTTTTTTTTAAATTTGTAAAAAATTCATTTTTTTTTAAATTATTTGTTTATCGCAAAGTCTACCTTTGCCAGAGTACTTACACATTTGTACACCGATTTTTATTGGAGTATATAGTTAACTAGTCTTAGAGAATACAGGGTTACCGAATATAACTTTTTTATATAGTAAAAAGCATAATGCACAAAAAGGATTTATCTCAAATATTTTAAAAAATCAAAAATTTTCAAAAAATTTCGAAAAGAGGAGCAGCTAGGATTTTGGTAAATATCATTTTTATGTCACCAAAGTGTCCCGAACCAGAAACTGCAATCAGTTTTTGGCGGAATTTTTATGTTACTTAAACCTCGTTCAGGCACACCGTGTGCTGACGAGCTGGTAGCAAAGCGCGCCGCCTACTGATCAAGCGCACAACGGGACAAAAAATTTAATATCTCCGGAATGACATGTGAAAGACAAATTTTCAATTCAATTATACAGAGTGGTCCCAGAGATTATATTTTTTCAATTTTACCATGCTCTAAAGTTTGACAAAATTGTTAACCTTAATAACATTACCAAAAAACGAATTTTAAAACAAATTTTTTACTATGACATATGAGTCATGCCTACTACACAATAATGTGATTATTTTCAAAATCGGTGATTTCGTGAAATTTTCTGGTCCCACTTGACGTGGCTTGACTCGATAAGGTAAAATTAGTACCTACTGTAATGTTTCTAAATTAAAAAAAAAAAATTGTTAACCTTATTATGACACTATAAATATAAATTCTTAAAATTTGGTACTCATTACTTTTAACAATCAATACCCAATGGGATATTAATGTAGTTGGTCAAATATTTTGTAATGGTTATTAAAAAATATGTTTGGGTTTTACAATAAACGTATACGTATACGTATATGCACTGATTAGATTGATGTAATTAGTGCTTAAGTTTTAAGTAACTTATTCGAAAGTTATAGCAATAAGTACAAAATTCAAAAATTCAATTTTCTTCATGTACATTTAACGCTATCTTCATGTTACTTAAATGGTGATTAAAAAGCTTGGTGCGCAGTTTTTATTACTTATTTATTGCTTGATCCAGGTTATTTATGAACGCCGCAAAGCCGGTTCGGGATTTTTACATTACAGGTTTTGCAGGGTCATTTGTAGGTAATAAAAAAATCTCAGTACACGATGCAATCTTGAAAGACTGTCGATTAAAGCTGGAAGGTGAAAACAAAATTTTGATCTACCGTTTTTACTGCTCTTCCAGTTAATACAATTTAAATCTAAAATTGTTAAAAGAACTAATTGTGCAGTTAGTAGTTATTACTTATTATTTGTTATTTTTGCAGACCTCACAACAAACATCTAAAAATTTCCTTTGTTTATTTATTTTGACATTTAAATATTAAAAAAATTGTTTCTAGGAACTTCAATAAGACTAACATTTATTTGTGTTATAAATTATGGCATTTTAAAGTGCTAATATAGTTAAGCATATAAATATCTCACTTTATTGTAATATAATAAAAATGGCATCTAATAACTGTAGACGATAATACAAATATACATAATTTATTAAAATTATCATATTTACTAAAAAACTACGTTGTGATAAGATAATGCAAATTTTGTTAATTAATATACCCTATAGTAATGTTATACTGATGATAATAATATATTATGCATATATTTACTTATTAAGGGGTTAATAATAGAGGTGTCTTAAAATCAACCCTGTCATTTATACCTATTACCTACTTTCGTGGGAAATAAAAAATGTCTGTTATGCTTGGAGTATTTTAGGTTACCTATTGATTTTATACACAGTATCAAAGAGGATATTCATTTTAAGTAAATGTTTTTTTAAACCTTCAGTAGAAACTGAAGGGTTTAAAGACCCACATTTTAAAAAGCAATAATAGCATTTCGCCCACGGGCTGAAGTTAGCTTTAAGTTAAAAGTGTAAAATTGACAAATGTCATATGTCAGATAAAATATCAAATGAAATTGGCTTTAAATTTCTAGTTAAATAATAGTTATTCATTTCATAAAGCTGAGAAGTGAGTCTTTTTGTGCTAAGCTCAAAGTTTAAACGAAGCACAAAAAGACAACATTTTATTTTTAAGGCATTATTATTTGTTAAACAACACATAAAACATATAATTATAATGATTATCTAAAGTAGGAAGTGAGGTTATTTTTACAGCCTAGGAGTTTTTTTGATTGAAGATTATAGTTAATAATGTCATTAGGCTGAGAAGTGAGTCTTGAGTTTAAGAGAAGCACAATAAGACGTTTCTCAGCCGCATATCATGCAACATTTTATATTCGAGGCATAAGTTTATTTGTTAAACGATACCTAAAATTATAATAATATTTATTGAAAGTGAGGTTAGAGAGATCTAAAAGACAAATTTTTCGATTGGTCCAAACGGTTTGTTTTCAGATTGGTATTAAAAATACCTAACCCAATTGGTCTTACCTAATCAATTACTTGACGTATTGACAATAATAAATTTTAAATTATAGAGCGCTTAAAGAATGACAAAGTTCTAAATACAGCTACCCTAAAAATGCCTTATCTGCAATATTTAAAATTGTATACATAGATAAGTTTTGCTTAACAGTGCAGCTGCACTTAGAACCTTGTCATTTCAATGTACCGATATTGCGACTATTGGCAAAAGAGGATTTCACTTGCCTGTAACCGCACTAGTCAAACAATATACTATTGTTAGTAGATTCCCCAAGACCCCAAATATAATCAGGAACATTAAAATTAAAGTATTTTTCCAGGAAACTTATATTTAACTTGTAAAATATTTTACCAAATTTTAAGGTCCACTCCTAGCAGTCCTAGATTTATTAATTTGCCTTTTCCCAATTCCTGATGAAGGCCTTCTGAACTGCAGAATCTGCAGCCTCGGGCCAAAATATAAAATATTCTTGTCCCTAGACCATGCAGTTTTCATTTAGTTTAGAGTTTTTTGTTCTTGAAGCTCTTTGCAGCTGGGAAGTATTTTTTCTTAAATCAGTAGGATGAATATTTTTTGGTAAAGCTTTTTGGTCTTAGGGGCCACTTGCAGCAAGGGGCCCCGGTGCAAGGCATTGCCAGCAAATAGTTACAAGCCTGTATTCATATGTCTAATTAATGTTATAGTCAACTTTCATGAATTTTGAAAACAACTACCTAGTTTTTTATAAAGGTAGGTATAAAACATTTTTATCACCCTAATTTTTAAAAAAAATTCTATTTCGTTAAAAATTAAAAAGAAATACAAATATAAACTTTACATCCTATTAGTTTACAAAATATAAAACAATGAAAAAATCAATGCGTACATTTTCGATACGCGTTTGTTTAAGAATTAAGGGAAATATTTCGAAAATTAATTGAAGTCTACTTACCTCTATCAAAAGAACCTAGTAATTTTCAAAAACATTTTTAGTAGGCCCATTTCTAAATATTAATTTACCTTCCATGAAAATTAAGAATTCCTAACAGTTATTATTATTACATTTTAGGCCACCAAAATCTCAAAAGTAGTAGGATATAGCTAACCTTACCCTAAATACTTTTTAACTCATTTAATACACTTGTTCTACATTGTAATTATTTTCCTTATAATTTCCTTAAAGAACCTGAGCAGACGGGACAACGAGCGGAAGTGGCGTCATTGTGCAGAACTAACCTGTTAATCTCTAATTATTGCTTCCGGTTAGCCGGCGACCCGTAACACAGTATCAACAATAAATTATTTTTCGTCTTCGAGCCGAGTTAGCTTTGACCCCACCTAATAAATAATTATTACGTGGGGTCAAAGTAAATATTAATATTGAATTAAATGTAGGTTTATTGTCATGCAGGGAAAAAATACCAAGAGCCCTAAAACATTGTCTTATTTCTAATGGTAAAAACAACGGTAGATCAGGCAGGATGCAAGGGCCTAGAGGGCCGCCCAGAGCAATGGAAAAAGTGGAGATCCTTTTAACCATTAAAAAATCACTTAATAATTTTATTTTTTCATTAAAAAATTGTTTGTATTAAAATATGTTCTTGCTATTCTTTGTAATCTAAAAAAACTGTTACTTTTTATGAACTTAACTAAACTATTTCTGATAGGTCAAATAAACAGCAACTGTATATACCATACAATTCAATGTAGATACCTACAACAAAATTTTTTTATTGCAAATGTTTTGTACCTATCATTACAATATTTAAAAAGTTATAGACTCTCTACATTGTCTATTTTTATAATTTTTTAATTGTAGTCTTGGTGATGGGTCAAAAACTTACAAGGCCTACTTTTTCAGAGTAAATTTTTAAGAATTCATATTAGCGATTTTTTTAAACAAAATCTAAGCACGGCACTGGATTCACTACCCCTCAAAATATTTTCAAGTTATAAGCGACGTTTAAAAATCCTTATTTTAAGACTATAACAAACAAACTAAAAAATTTAAAAAGAAAATCGAGTTTTGCCTATTTTTGGAATTTTCAAAATTAATTAATTAAATTATCTTTATCGCAGAGTCGAAAAAAAAATTAGAATAGATTAAGAAATAACCCCCTTCTTACTCAACGCATTAATAATATGTAATGTATTTATAGTTCTTTACGCCACTAGTCAACCAAGGGCGAAAAAGCTTCTTGAGATGGTTCCCATCGTTCAACTCCAGTGGATTTTCTCATGCCTTAAAAGCTTTATTTAAATTATTTTACCATCATAACTACCCATATTTCATTGGTAATGTTGGCATTTTTGCATTTTAAGCCATTGATGTTTTTTTGCTACTAAATTTTAATTGTTTCACCTACCATTTATTGTCATAATTTGTATGTATTGGTATTTTAAATAAGGCTAGTAAATCTACCTAGCCTGTCACATCTGGCCATAGAAAAAAACGATATGAATTATTTATTAAACCGGGCCCCCCATTGTTTCTTACACGTTTAAATATATTTAGATTTGTCAACGAATATAATTAATTCTGGATAATTAATACTAATAAGCAAAGACCGGATTTTAGGCCCTTAAATATTGGAATTAGGACACATAAATAGGCAATAAAAACCTACATTTTAGGCCGTTTTAGACCGAAAGTACCTAAAATAGGCCTCAACCGAAAAACAACACGATGAAACATAACAATTATCTTGGAATAAACAGGCGACGCTGAACAAAAAATATAAACAAATACAAACAAAAGCACGATACGTTGATTCCAACGGTTGTCAAAGCCATCTATTGTCTATGTACCACCTGTAAATTGGCGACAAATTATATTACTAAAAACTGTTAAAAAGTCTAAAATTACCATATATGTAATACATATATGGAAATTACAGTAAAACCCAGTGGCGTAGCTAGCCTTGAGGGGGCCCGGTATCAAAAATCTGGTAGGGGCCCTTATACTGGAAAAGCTGCTGGCAAAAAAATTTCTGGGTGTCTCGCCCAAAGTCTATTTTGGGAAAACAAAATTTTTTTTAGGGTATCATTTTTTTGCATTTACCAATTTTTTATAATTTAATAAATAATATATGTATACATAGATTTTTATGTACAGACAAATTTTTAAATTTGGTCTGGTTTTAGACATTTTCTATTTTAAAATTAAGGAAAGTCATTTGAAACAATTTCTAATTTGCTATAAATATAACCTATGATAATAACACGCAAAGCAGACTCAGTATGCGGCGCAGAGCACAGAACAATATGCGCAGTATGCATAGTTAAAAAAACATCAGTATATTATCAGTATCAGTATTAGTATATTAAGTATCATTAAGTATATACAATTTAAATTCAAAATATAATTTACTTTTTAAAACAGTGTACTGTTAACAATTTTGTGATATTCTGTTATATAAGGATCCATTAATTACGTGAGGTGTTTAGGGGGGAGGGGGTCGAGCCAAACCTCACCCGATCTATCGTGGGGGAGGGTGGTCTCGGCAAATATCACGTAATTTCTTCCAATTTAAAACCCGATAGGTTCAAATCACAGTGAATAATCACTGATGCCTAACAACGTGAATAATGAGTTATTTATTTACGTTGTTAGGCAGGAAATTTATAATGTTTAACAATGTTCACGGAAAAACCCCAAAATTATGCAATAGGAGTAGATAAAATAAGATTAAATCATACATAATAATATTAATCTCTGTTTAATTATGCACTGATAAAGAATTTAATTAAATACTAATAAATATTCATTAAATAATCAAATTTTAAAAAAATTGGGAACACCAAAAAATGCACGACTCTGTGTAATTAATAATAGTGGTAATTTGATAGTAAAATAATATAAAATAAAAATTTTCTATGGAAGTACGAGAGCGTTAAGGGAGACCTTAACAAAGCGACCTCTCCCTTCAAGGCGCCGTGCATCACTGTTTTTTTATATATTTTGTTAGTAAATTTAATTAACCATAAATATTGTAGTTCTAGAGATCAAAATTTCAAAATTGAAATTTTTTTTTACTCAATTATTAAGTACAAAAAATAATTCGTCTTATTTTGTCGGTAACTTTACTATTTTTGATACCGTGTTAGATATTTCTGTATATTTTAAATTCAATTTAATTTTAATTTAAGAAAAATGACAAATGCGCCCTGCCGTCTCAAAAATGGAGATTTTTAATTTTTAACATTTGCTTGTATTTTATTCTGGCACCTTATTTGTAAACTGAAAAATTTAAATTTACCTATTGCATAAAAAGAAAATGCATCATATTTCCCAACTCAAATTATCTTGCCACTGATAGTAAAAGTTTCCGCGATTGCTTTTATAAAGTTTACACATTAAAGTGTGCGTTGTATGCAACCCAGAATACAACTGGTATGTGAATACAGTATAACGTTATTTTAATTTATTAATTATTTTATATAAAAACTGTATACTGTATTATGAATTTATAATGTTAACCAAGTTATTTCCCAATATACAAATTTTGGCTTTGACTACCTACGAGATTATTTAACCAAATTATTTTAACGGTATAAACCCACACTATAATATCGTTGAGTGAAGACCCTATTTTTCATTTAACGATAATATATTGAAATTAAATCGATCCATAATAATTTTAATTATGATTACAATTGTAGTTGTGAACACATGTATTAAATTAAAAGCTTAGATGAAATAATATTCTATATACCTAATTACGCAGTGTGTAAGTGTGAATCAAATTTCAGGAAAAAAGCTTTTATTGCACTTAATTGATTTTTTTAGATGTTTCAAACCTGTTGATGGCCTTAACGATACTTTCCTGCAATACTTTTAGCAGTTTTTTTTTAATGTAATTAGTCGCCTGGAGAATCAGAGTTTTTATAATTTCAATACCTTGCTTTTTCAAAAGCTTACATTAGTTAAGGAGTCCAAAATAAAGACTGTTTGGGACAGTTTATTTGTACGAAATTTTACCTGAAATAAATGAAGCACTTTGCCATTTTGTCAATAGTGGAAAGTCCCGTAAAAGTATCAATTTATAAAGTTTTTTTATGTTTCTCCTGAAGGTCTAACTATAAATTTGTATTGCGAAACACCACGTATATTTTATTCTCGTAGCAGCCTATTTATTATTTTTACTTCTGCACATTGTAACAGCAAGCATTATGTGCATAACAAATGTTATAAACATTTGTAATTCAAGATGAGGCCATATAAACCGCGGGGAATTTTTAATCGTTCATTGTTATTTGCTGCAATAATACGATTGCTATTAAAAGCACGCGTACCAATAAAAATTCTTACAACTATGTTTACAATCGCTGTAATGGTCGATGTTAATTTAATTTTTATTTTTATTGCGTTAATTAACTTTGACTGGACGTCTATTAGAACAATCATTGTTGGTGACTTACTACGAAGATTTAGTTTTTTCAAGACATATTTTCGCATTTTACAATCAACAATTATGTTGAAGCTTTACAAAGGCTAATCAAGGAAATCATTTAAAGAATTCAATTTACTAAAGACTAAAATCCTATTTTTAGTCTTACCTGTAAGAATTTAAAACATCCAGATACTAATTTTCAAAATTAGGAAATTTGACAATAGTAGTACTATTGTTTAAGATCATACAGAATTCCCCGAAAATGGCGTACCAACGCTATACCACGCGATAAGGAAAGCTACTTAAAGTCTAAAAAATATATAGTTTTAATCTGACGAATAGTTATTACCATGCTTTTTGGCAAAGTTTGTTTGAGTAAACAATTAATTTATTTTTTACTTTTAGATCTTGGAGTGGGGCGCCATTTTAAACAAATTAGGTACAATCTGGAGTAGGTTTACTAAATTCCCATATTTCTCTAAAAATGAGACTAGATTGTATTTTCACCAGCACCAAAAGTGTGCAAAATTTTAGCTCAAGTAAAATAAAATCGACAATATTAATAAAATGGTAAAATTGTTCTCAAAATATGCATTCATATTTTCATATATAAATACTAAAAGTAGGTTCTTATTTATAAATTCAAAAAAATGGAATACCTCCTCTCAATTGAAAATTTAAATTTATGGGTTCATACTTATCCCACAACTAAACATTTATGTTCCATGAGCTACAATTTCATAAGAATATTTTACAATACATTAAAACTGTATACCTCACGAACAAATGAATATAAAGCTAAGCCCAATAATTTGATAGGGAAATGAATGCTCTACAAAAAAAATCTTATATCAAAATTTAAAAAGTTTTTAAAAACGCTAACTGCCAAAGTATTCTATTTTCTCCTAGGCTGTAAAAATATTTTATACTAATTAGGTACAGTTTTTTACATCCTAGTCTGTAAAAACCTGACAGCTCTGAGCTATCTAACCTCACTTTATACTTTTAATAATAATTATGTTGTAATAAACGATACAGAAAACGTACTTACAATTATAATAACAATTATTGTTATTATAATTGTAAGTACGTTTTCTGTATTGTTTATTACAACATTTATACCAATTAATTATTCAGGAGAAAAGTTTTTAAAAACCCTTGTCTTATTAAGAGCTAGGTATCCTAACCACTAGACCATATGGTATTATTATCTTTAAAAAACTTACATTTATCAAAAAAAAAACTTTTGTGTAGATCAGTTAATTTTTAACAAAAAATCTGCAAGTAAAATTGTTTTCAAAACTTTGACCTAAGATATCTTTTGAATGGATAGGTTTCTAAAAAAACATAGGATACCTTTTTTGTAGAGCATTATTCCCTATTTAAAAATGTATTGAACTTATCTTTGTATTCGTATTTATTAGTGAGATACAAAATATTTTTCATCGGACTAATGTGAAAATGGAAAATTGCAATGACCTCCTCATCTTACTTTTAATATTAAGAGCTCATACAGTTTTAAATTACAACTTTCAATTAAAAAATGCACATTTCCACACACAAACATGTTAACTGTTAATTACGGATTACTATAGGGTATTAACAGGAAATGTCCTTTTAACATTCCGTTGTAAAATAGGTAGTTATCTCGCATAATGAATAAATTTGAAAATAAATTAAAAACGTTTAATTATCATTTTAGAATTTAGACCAAAAGTGAAAGTTTGCAAAATGATTGGCGTTGATGTAACGCAATTGTCTATTTGTCGATTGTTGTGTTTGTTAGAATTTAATGTAACACAGCTGTATAGAGAATGTTTTTTAGATCGAGACTAAATTTATTATTAAAACTGATAGAACTAATGTACCCATTTTAATTATATTAAGTACCTATATTTAATAGTACTTATAGGTTGATATTAATATAAATAAGCATTTTTTCTTAAATATTTTAACAATTACTTATATTAATAATATCAATAAATAATTGACAGAAGTAAAAATAAATCAAATTAATAATATTTTCAATTGGACATAGGTTATTTGTATTAAAATATTTATAATTATTATACCATTTTAGGGGCGCTATTCATAAGTAACCGACATAAAATAATGAAAATAAAAAGGTGCTTTAGTTGGATTTATGTACGCTGTACTTGAATCCACTCAATTTATTCTTTAAAACTTATACGAGTTCTATACTGCTAAGTAAAACTGCCGTATCTACAATATAAAGTAAAAACACAATTAAAATGATCTCTTGTACATTATTTAATATTGCTTAGCAGGGCAGGCATAGATATGGTTAAAAGAAAAAACATGTTTTTCTGCAGATGATTTTAAAGATTTGGTCACCAAATTATACTGATATATTATCAAATAATACTAAAAATAAGGCCAAAAAAACCTTTAAAGTGACAGTTTTTTCGTTGCAACAGGGTCTTTAAAAGATTACAAAATCTTTTAACATTATAGACACCAGCAAGTAGGTAGGTACATGAAGAAAATAAAACAGTAACCATGCGCAGAACACTTAAGGGGTATAGAAGCAAAACCAGTAATCTTAAAATTTTCAGGGCACACCATTTTCTAATACAACGTTAAAATTTCATTTCTTTTTTAAGGTTTTTTGTAATTTATGTTATCCTTCTACTACATTTAACAGTCAATTAAATGTCCGGGATACAAATTGCTGTGAGCTACAGATACTAGTCGCTGCTTTTTTGCTATGACAACTAGTCATTAAATAATATTCAATAGTCATTATTGACTAATGTATTTTAAGAGAGCGCTTATAATTATCATACTTAGTAAATTAAATATTTGCTTAAAACGATAAGGGCGCTTTACCGGCCTCCTATACGGCACGGTACTGAAAACACCATGTATTACAAAATTCTTTTAGGTCATGTTTTTTTTGAGACTGCAGTAGTTTCTTAAGAAACGGAATTACGTGGACCATCCTGTACCTATTATTGCTAACATAAAAGTCCAATTAATTTAAAAATGCTACGATTTAAATATATTATTTTTTCTACTCCCACCTTTAAAACGCCCTTTATCGTACATGTTTCCATGACACTAAGTGCTCTTTTAAATACACATTGACAAGTTGTGGCTTTATGCTGTTTTAATCACGGGCTTAAGTTGGTTTTAAGTTAGTTGAAATTTGTCAAATGCCATACAATTGTTAAAATAAAGTGCCCTTCTTGTGAAATAATACTAAATGTGAAAATTATTGTATTATTTTAATACACAAATACAAAAGAAATAAATAGTTTCTCATTTCAAATATTTAAAAAATTTATATGAACGTTTGTACTGATCTTTTGATTTTGCCGGCAGTAAACTAGATAAAGCATTAAAAATTTCGCGTGGAGACTCCACCGTGGAGTGACCATAAAATATTATGTTTACTTTCACTGTAAAAAAAACTGCTTCTATATCGGATTTAAACGGTTATTAGTCTATTATCAAGGGATAAATTTCGATTTACACAGAACAATTTGACATTTGCCGCCGGTAATACAGATTCCCATTATTAGGGTTACTCTATTTTTGTATAGATATCGCTCTACACAAATATTTAATTTAAATAATTTTTAGATAATACCAAGTATTTGTTGTAGAAAAAGTATAGTATCAATAAATTAAATTCGTGACCAAAATGGCGTTTATTAAACTACATAATAAACTATTAGCACCTGTTTTATTGTTGAAATTACGCATTAAATAATTTTTTTTTATTAATCCCGGCGCATTCGCCATTTTTAAATAAATATTTTGTGATTTTAGATTGTATTACATACAAATACCTATTTTCTGGTTTCATTTTTGAAAATACATTATGAACACATTGCCATATGCATCTGTCAAATACGATTCGACAGCAACATAAATTTGAAATAATTTTTGTATAAAATTAAACACGAATATTATGAAACAGTTTTTAAAACCATATTTATTTTTAATTTTCTTATTTAAATCCTGTTATTGACCGGAGTGAAACTACTTACCGAAGTACTTAAAAAGTTTTCATATAACCAGCAGCAGCACAAAGAAGAAGCTGCAGGACGATGATGGCAGGAGGATTCGGGGAGTAAAGGGAAAACATAAAAATCGCCTGAGCACGCTCCCGCCGCCGGTTGGCCTGCAGTACCGGTTTTGTTGCCCTCAGGTTAAAATCTTCACGCCCGAAGATAATATACGATCTGGCCTGCTGGCGAAACAATCAATCTCTACATTTAGTAGCGCTTCTGGTATGGGTCGCGTGTCAAAAGCACAATAAAAGTCAAAGTGGGGTTTTCTTTTTTTTTCTTGTATATTTTACCCGTTTACATATACGGGTTGTTCCTGAATGTATTGCTCTCAAGTTTATAATTTTTTTAAACCACATGGTATTTTGTTTGTAACGGGTGTGACACTGACACTGCGTTTTTTCATGATAATAAAGTAAGTAATAAATCAAACAAAATTTCCATAAAAACTTGTATAAAAAACCTCTTATAACGTCATGAAATAGCGAAACGGGCGCGACATAAGAAAATCGACAAATGCGACCAAGTTGGCTTTCAAAGTTGATCCTGTAAAATTTTGGATGAAAGCATGTAGTAATAATTTTTTGTGTAAAACTTGAATAGTTATCTCAAACAACCACGTATTTTAAATTCACAAATATTGTATACTTTCCAATCGTCTTCAGAAATATTTTACCATTATCAACTGAAGACGATTGGAGACAATCACATGGTTGTCTTGGTTTTCTTGATTTTCACAATGTTTCGATTGCAATCGAAAAATTGTGAAAATCAAGAATCAAAATTTAATTTTAACGGTTTACAGACTATATTTATTTTTGTGTAACTAAATTCTATGTATTGTATTCTTTATACAATAATTTTGCACTTATTAACTGCAATATTATTGTATTCACAGTTCAATCACTTACAAAAATGACAATTGTAATTTTATAAAAACAGTTTACCTGTTTGATTGTTTGTGTTTCCTTTATTTATATTTTTGTATACCAACTAAAATTATTTTAGAATGTGTTAAAATACCATGCGTGCACTTTTAGAAGAAAAAAACGACTAACATCCTGCACCATATTTCAATTGTTTATGGCTAATTATGAGATTTTTGACTTGTTGCGTGTAAAGCAATACAAATTAGCGTTCATTAATTTTATGATATTGTTTAAATTATGCATAATTTTATTTGTATAATTCGTGTTCATGGCTGTATATGACATAGATACTTTCTCTGATCCCAGAACCCAATCTTGAACTCTGCTACATGGTACCTATGAAGTAATAGCACCCATAAATACTATAGTACTAATATTCTTAAGACCACACGGGCACGCGTTCTGGAACCGGTTCCTCGAGTTACCAATCTTTGTTGTCTTTCGAGTACCCAGGTTCTCTCGGACGGAACCATTCTGAAACGCCGAGGTAAGGTAGGATGAAGAAAAGCGCGGGTTATTATCCCGCCAAACGCAAGAAGTGGTACTTGTAGTACTCCAAGATAGACGACGGACCGGGTCATAGACGTACGGTATTTGAAATACTAGTATTTGTAGTAAATTTATAAACACGTTTATAATATAACATAACAATAACAATTAAAATCATAATAAAAAATATATTTAAACCAACAAAGTAAGAAAAAAAAGTGGCTAATAATAACGGATTATAATATTAAAAAATATAGAAAATAATAACAATATAATGAATTAAAAAATCTTTTTTTAAAAGGTTAATTACACCCTAAACATTTTTGAAAAATGTTCCTAATGAAAAAGTATTTTGAAATTTGTATTAAAATTCGTGATTATTTTATTAATGTGAAGTTTTAATATTTTAATTTTAAAAATCGTTTAGTTCATCTAACATAAAATAGTCTGGGTTGATATATCTCTGAAAACATGTTTGTTTATAGGTACACACAAATTATGGGCATGACTCAAAAACCAGCAGTTCAATCAAAAAAATATTGACAACACTGTTCCATGAGATGAATATTTCGCATTCAAGAGTGGTATCTATAAAATCAGAGAAATCAGAGAAATAAGATTAATATTTTTATTATTTTTATATAATTTAATTTTAAAAACCATTTAATATAGCTTAATAACTATTCAAAACTTTTTTTAGACTTTTCACGCGTACCTATTTCTAGGGATTTCGGAATACTAATAAAAAATAATAATTTTTGGGAATACTACCTAGGGGTTCATAATTTACAGATTTGTTTGGTCGGTAAGTTGAACACAGTTGAAAGACAGGTCGATATGAACAATCAAAACCACGTTTCTTCAAGAAAATATGGCTGCGGGCCAGTACAATTTTTATACTTTTGGTTTTTGGAGATATGTACCTGGAGTTGCATTGACATCATCGATATTAGATCTATTGGATAGAAGATTTAACAAATCACCTGTAATACAAAATAATTTCAGTACAGATAATTTTGGTAGTAAGCATGGCAGGTTTAAAAACACTTTAAATGCAACTAAAACCAATTAATAGATTTCTTAATTTTGTCTAATTTTACTTTTTTGGCATTACCACCTGCAACCACCCACCTGCCTCAATCCCTGACTCAACAATAATAAATAATTCGATGGCATATGCGAAACAGTCGAAAGTGCGCCTCCAGCAGGCATCCACCAAGAGCCAGGAAACACAATAGGGCTCAGATTTTCGCCGACAGCTGGCCGTAAGTTGCCCACGTTCTGATTAGCAGGTGGTTAGACGTGAATTTTCTGCTTTAATGGAAGATATTAGTAAATTAGACGTTTTAAATGAAAAAGTATATGTCGTGACTAGTTGGCCCTGAAATCGTTATCTGTCGTCTATAGAAAACAATAGCATCTAGTGGCGTTGTTATGGGTCAGGGTATTGTGGAAGCGCGGGAAAAACAATAAAAACCCGAGACGTAGAAAACGCGGCAACAACATTTGTTATTATCATGAGTTGATTGTATGTGCTGCAAGTATTGTTCCCCTAAAGGCGAGACAACTTGATGATGTAGGTTCGTCTTCTCCTCGTCCCTTGTAGCACGTATCTTGTTAAGTGGCCAGTACCAGTGCTCGATATGGTAGGAACTGAAAAAAGTATTGAAAAATCACAAGCTACCATAAAGCAAGCAATACCTAGAAACAAAGATGCTAATATGAATTCAAAGTAAAATATCATCTGAGTTTTTTCTCTGTGCTCTGCTAAAATTGCAATATATCTACTTATTCTCGTTGGCAATTTTTAAACGTGTAGGTGAAAATTTGCAAATGATTCCCACACTATGTTACCATTAATCTCAATACATTAAAACCATTATTGTAATCGTGGATATATGAGGTAAATGTTAAACAGCTGATTTTAGGTTTTATTGTTCTTTAAGTTTTAAAAGTTGTTTATATATCAAGCAAATAGCAAATTAAGGAGTTTTTTCTCACATTAGTCTAGCGACTATATAGGTATTAGGTATATAGGTACCATTATTTCAAAAAGAAATGTTCTTTTAATGAACAGAAAACAGCCTTAAAGTACTAAATTACATAGTTTTTAATTAATTGCCAACAATTTAAGACATAATTACATTTTCTATACAATAAATATGCATAATACAATAGAAAGCAATTATTTAGCTATAAATGAAAAAAATTCTGATGAATTCGCCATTAAAACAATATAAATAATTGAACATCTTAAAAATATTTAAATATGCAAAAAGTATTAAATAATAATAATACTATTATAAAAAAAGCTAAATAAATTAATTTAAGACATAAGCATGTTCTTTTCTTTTATTTTAAATTAAAATATATTTTACTTATAATCTGGTAATATGCATAATAACTTATTATCAGGTAAAATGCATAATAGATATTTTAGTTAATATGCATAATAACTAGATTTCAGTTCATGCATAGTAGGTAATTGCATATCCATGCAATGCATATCCAATGGATATTATCCATACTATGCATATTATGCATAGTAACTACATATTTTAGTTAATATGCATAATAACTTCGTAGAAAAAAAAGTGTTTATAAATTTTGTGGGTTTATTTCTGTGGGTAAAAGGCATAAGGGGATAAGTCAAAAAAAGCAATTTTTCAATAGAGCCTTTAACGTGTTCGAATTAATTCAGGAAATATATTTATGTTTAGCGGGTATACGCTTTTGTTAGCATATGACATGTGCTAACAAAATGGTATACCCGCTAACCATAAATATATTTCCTGAATTAATGCAAATACGTTTAATTCTCTACTGAAAAATTCATCTTTTTGACTTATCCCCTTATGCCTTTTACCCACAGATTTATGATAAACAACTTTCTTAATTACAGTTCTGCGTTAAAAAAAAATTTTAAAACTTTAGCACCACCGTATATTTATTTTAGTTAATATGCATAATAACTAGATTTCAGTTCATGCATAGTAGGTAACTGCAGATTACAATGGATAAGCAATGCATATCCATACTATGCATATTATGCATAGTAACTACATATTTTAGTTAATATGCATAATAACTTCGTAGAAAAAAAGTGTTTATAAATTTTTTGGGTTTATTTATGATAAACAACTTTCTTAATTACAGTTCTGCGTTAAAAATTTTTTTTTAAACTTTAGCACCACCGTATATCTGACGACGTTTCGGTACAATCTTATGTACCATCTTCAGGTCTTAATCTGCTGGGCTGCTGTTGCTGCTCTGCTGCGAGTTAGACGTCTAACTCGCAGCAGATCAGCAAGAGCAGCCTAGCAGATAAGACCTGAAGATGGTACATGAGATTGTACCGAAACGTCGTCAGACGTACGGTGGTGATAAAGTGCTCAAAGAAGCATTTTATCGCAGAAACCGACAACACGGAGCAGATCCCGTAAAACCACTAATATTAATATATATATGTTATTATGCGATTATGTATGTACCTAAAATGTATATTACCTAAAATCTCTAGTTATTATGCATATTCTACAATACTTAAAAATTACTAAGTTATACTAGTATATATGTGCTATGAGCACAGGTATTCCTATAATATTCCTATAATATAGGTACTCCTATACTGTGTTATGAGGATACTACACAAGTCTTTAACATGGTCTTAAAATTTTATCACAGAATCTGTTTCTAAAAATGCTTATTTACTTGTACAGCGATTCTTAAGAGTCAAAACAAAATCTTAATAGCGGCATTTACATCTAGATTATGTAAATTATTATGTATTACCAGCTTATGTATAAAAGAAAAAAAACAATAAAATAGAAAAAAATAAATATTATTTTGCAATATTTCTTTTAACCTATTCTTAACTTACTCATATCATTAACCAAAGAGTTAAAGATAAAAAATGCATTGTTTGTTTGTTTACTACCTAGGGTCAATGATTCAAAAAGATTAAAACTAGTTAAATAAATAAAAAAAAAATAATCACGATAATTTATAAAATCACAATTCCAAATAAAGAGTAAAATAGCAAACAATAATAAATTAAAATATATTATATATACTTATTATTTATTAAGATATTTGTTCAAATTTGCTTCATTAAAAGAAACATTACATGCACATTTATTATTATGTTAGGCAACATTGAGTATACAATGTTGCCTAACATAATAATAAAATATTCTTGCATAGATTACACAGCCACAAAAAAAGAAAAGTATCTTTATATAGAGACGGAGTGCAACATGTTAAAACATTATTGGTAGTATCAAAAAACATATATTTTAGTTTAATTATTACCTAAAACTGGATATTTTTACGTTACAAAAAACTAAGTAACTAAGGGTTGAAAACCAAGTTTTCGCATTCCATTAAATAAACTAATATTGTTTTTATTTTTTTAAATCTTGTACATGTGTTTTGTTTTTAATTTGAAAGGAAAAAATCCTTTTTACATAATAACTTCGTAAGGACTGTTTTTTTGACGCTACATTAAATCTGACAACGGTTTCTTCCAAAACCCATCGACCCATGGGCCGCCCTTCCACAGCCCATCCAAAATGGCGCTCGAGGCCCCTCACCTCTCCGCCGGCCACCTGTACAGCCAGATACGACTACGACTGCTTTTACTAAGAGAAGTGTTTTCGTATACTACGCGCGCGCCATCCGTTTATTATTGTACTGTGCATGGAGTAAACAGTGGTTAATTAACACTTTAATGACAGTGGACGTTTCGCATTATGTGTCAAAAGTGACGTTTGCAAAATGACGAAGGGAAAACAGTACAGACCTAAGGCATTATTTCAGATATCGAAGGTAAATCATTTATTTATGTTTCATGTTGGTCAACAGGTGCCGGACCAGTAGCCATGTTGTCCTATAAGACGCTGTCAACACACCTTAAGTTCTTCTTTTAATACAACTTAAATATAGAAAATATTTACATTAAACAAATTTTTTTTATAGTACCTACTGTATTATTATTATTATTAATACATACTATAGTTTATATGCATAAAACCTAAACAGATTTTTAAGATTGTAACAAGAAAGTGTATGTACCAGTTTAAAAGGCTTTCTCTAAACTATTATAACTTGAATACTTCACGTTTATATGATACTATACCATTTACTTATTATACCTTTAATAATAAATAAATATATTCTAATTTCAAAACTATTTTGAACTTAGCAACTAAGTAACTATAACTATAGGTCGAATGTAATATTATGACGTGCAACAACATTATGATACAGTTATAATATGGTTTTTAATCATGATATGTATTCTTTGTATCATGGATTTTAATGCTCTTACTATGAACAACTGTTAATATTAGATAAGGGGAGATTTTTTAAGTGTCAACCCCTAAAAACTATGGGGTGGATTTGGTGCATCTGCCTATCACTTGACCCGATTGTTTGATGTTTAACCTTTATTAATATATGAATAAAAACAACACTGTTTTAAAGTTTCACTATTTTATTTATGTTTTTAATGATTAACAATTGTTTCGCTACACAGTAGCTTCTTCAGAATTAGTACATATTTTTATCAAGGGTAATTTGAGAAAATAAGTGTTGTATAAACATTATACCTGAAGGTATTAATAAAACTTACACAATTTTGGAAAAACTAAGGATTTGGAAAGTCCAATCTAATATAATTGTATAATATTAATAAATATTATTTTTTAGTACTACAAGTATACATTCTAAAATAAATTTAGCAAAGGCGAGCTGTTAGTTTCAATTTGGTCATTAAGAACAATATCAGATTTTTTCTTTAGTTTATTAATTTCCAAAGACTTCAGAAGATTTAGTTTGGTACCCTTATTGGCTACAATTTAACCTTTATATTGGATGATCATTTCAATTTTGTCGAAATTTGTACGCAATTCCACCAGCATAACATAAAAGAAGGTTAATGGTAAATTTGGGCACCCCTATGATAACTACCTGTTATTATATCACAGGATATTAAATTTTAAATAAATATTAATTATTTATTAAGTAATTACATAGTAGGTGCCACATACCACATAGGTATAGGGTGGTCCACGTAAGGTGACCCATATACTTATCTCAGAAACTACTGGAGTCACAAAAAATTTGTAAGGAACAAATATTCACGAAGTAAAAAATATTTTTAAAATATATATTTTCATTTATACAGGGTGATCGGTTTTCCTTGGGACGATACCAACTTTCTTATTTTCAATGGAACACCCTGTATTTTTTTGCATTTTTGGATTCTACCCACTCTTTTAGGTATACTTTGTAAATATATTAATTAAGAAAATGTTAATACTTTTTGAGTAAAATTAAGATTTATTAAAATTTCTCTAAATGTAGACACTCGCTAAAAGTTAAAAATAACCAACTAAAAGTTATTATTTTTTATATTATGTAGTATCCATCTCTTTAATAATAAGTAAGCTATAAGTTAATTATTATATTTTTTGGAAAATATCATACAGGGTGTTTTCTATGTCCCGTTGAAAATAGCGATTTTAAAAGTTTAAAATCTTGTTTTTATTCAATGGAACACCCTATATATTTTTGCATAATTGGATAGAATAAGTAATTACCTTTCATTTTATATATATATGTCCTATACCTAAACCTAACAGAAAAAAAAATATTCGCATTTTTCACAATTAGTAGCTTTTTTCCAATTACCTTAGTTAAATTTTCATTATTCAAAGAAAACACCCTGTATAATATTTTCAAAAAAATAAATTAATTTACTTATAGCTTACTTATTATTAAAGAGATGAATGCTACATAATATAAAAAATAATAAGTTTTAGTTGGTTATTTTTAACTTTTAGCGAATGTCTACATTTAGAGAAATTTTAATAAATCCTCATTTTACTCAAAAAGTATTAACATTTTCTTAATTAATATATTTACAAAGTATACCTAAAAGAGTGTGTAGAATCCAAAAATGCAAAAAAATATAGGGTGTTCCATTGAAAATAAGAAAGTTGGTATCGTCCCAAGGAAAACCGAACACCCTGTATAAATGAAAATATAATATTTTAAAAATATTTTTTACTTCGTGAATATTTGTTTCTTACAAATTTTTTGTGACTCCAGTAGTTTCTGAGATAAGTATATGGGTCACCTTACGTGGATCACCTAAAAAAAATATTCGCATTTTACAAAATTAGTAGCTTTGCGCGTATGGTAATTATTATAGTAATATATATTTATATATAAAAGCATTTTTATTTGTTGTTATTGAAATTTTTTTATTTGAATAATGAAAATTTAACTAAGGTAATTGGAAAAAAGCTACTAATTGTGAAAAATGCGAATATTTTTTTTTCTGGATTTAGGTATAGGACATATATATATAAAATGAAAGGTAATTACTTATTCTATCCAATTATGCAAAAATATATAGGGTGTTCCATTGAAGAAAAACAAGATTTTAAACTTTTAAAATCGCTATTTTCAACGGGACATAGAAAACATCCTGTATGATATTTTCCAAAAAATATAATAATTAACTTATAGCTTACTTATTATTAAAGAGATGGATACTACATAATATAAAAAATAATAACTTTTAGTTGATTATTTTTAACTTTTAGCGAGTGTCTACATTTAGAGAAATTTTAATAAATCTTAACTTTACTCAAAAAGTATTAACATTTTCTTAATTAATATATATACAAAGTATACCTAAAAGAGTGGGTAGAATCCAAAAATGCAAAAAAATACAGGGTGTTCCATTGAAAATAAGAAAGTTGGTATCGTCCCAAGGAAAACCGAACACCCTGTATAAATGAAAATATAATATTTTTAAAATATTTTTTACTTCGTGAATATTTGTTTCTTACAAATTTTTTGTGACTCCAGTAGTTTCTGAGATAAGTATATGGGTCACCTTACGTGGACCACCCTGTACTATGAGTTAGTATCGTTTATTAAATTAAAACCAAATAGAGGTACCTACAATCTAGGTCCTACATAGATTGGATACTGTTTCGACATAACAAAAAAGGATAATTTCTTTGGCGATGGTTTTAGTGCTCAACCTACCGTAGAGCACGCCATCCTTTCATGAGAAAAGAAATATTATGTGGGCTTAAAATTCCCACATTCGACAATAAAACAAGATTAAGATGGGAAGATACGCCAAAAGACTAATTTAGATCAACCTTCGTTAAAAAAAAGATTTTAGAAAATAGATACAAAGCTGCCAAAATCTTATATTTATTTGTTATTATACACTAAGTGTTTTAATTAAATTTAAGTAATTATAGTGGGTTCTTTGTTTTAACACGACAGTACATTTATTGTAAAATGTTGGGCACCATTTATTACGGAAATGGTGGATTACTTACTGCACAACGTAAAAAAACAAGTGCATGAAACTCGTTTTTAAAACTACATGGTTTCGTTACTTATACCGGTATAAGTCACCAAACTTACAACTGTATGACACATTACAATTTTTTTAGAAAATTAATTTTGGTACGTACCTTATGCTTTGCCTTTTTTAGACGATTGTATTTTAATTACTACGATGTCGTATTATATCACATTTATAAAAAATTACAAAAAAGTAATTAATTAATTAGAAAGATGACAGACAAAATATTAGTCTTGCTCAAGAGCGTTATTAACTTGTTTATAAAATTAATTCTTATGGATAAAACAATTGTATGTAATCATTATTAATTACAATTCTTTGAAGTAAATTAGTATAAGGTATGTTAATAAATGTTATTAGAAGGGAATATAATTAGTTTTTAGTTCTTGCGATTTGTTAAAAACATCGTTAACATATTATTTGTATACATATAATACAATGTATCTTTCAAAACGCAGTATTTAAATTATTGTCCACCAAGCATTACATTCCTCAAATGCAGCTGAATTCAATGTGCCATAGCCATAGCGTTTCATTTAAATTGCAAAGTTTGCCATCAACATGAAATAAATATGAATATTTATCTCATGGCATAAATATCTGAACTAGAAATAGTTTTCTTTGAAAATGTTTTCAACTGGTTTAAATCAAATAATGCGTTTTAAAAGATACTTCTCACATGTGTATAGGAACTTTAATATTTCAAAATATTATTAAGTTAAAGCATTTCAATAAAAACTAAATGTATACCTACCTAGATTAGTCACAGAACTATAAATATAAAAATCTCGGAAAAAATTAAATTAAATTATTCAAAAATATTATTCTTATTTATAAATGAATTACTTTCGTTTGCTGCGAAAAACTTATAAATATCATTTTTAACATTTCTTGTTTACAATCTATAAAATCATTTAGCACCTTGACAAAGAACTCAATAATTTTAATTTAACATGCCCACATTAAATTTTAACAAATATTGTTTGTTTTGCAATTTGTTTGGCTTGTGCCATGCCTGTACATAATAACGACTCTTTGTCTTTCTTAAATGTTGCTCCAAATTGTGGTTATTATCAACTTTATTTATCGAAATTTATTGTTAAAATCACTCACCTATAGAAAGCCAGATAGCATTATAAGTGTTTCATGCAGCTCGCTGAAACATAACGATAAAAATATCAGATATACATATCGAGCATAAAGGTCAGTTTTACAAAGTCTTTGTCGTGGTATACTTAAAGAATAGTTTTGTTTGAAAATTGGAATATATATAAACAAAACGCTATTTTAACTTTACACATCTTATGCAAAAAAGAAGCTGTAACCTTAAAAACTTTTTACCCCTTATTGAAAGTAGATAATTTTTATACACTGCAGTGCATGCACTTAAAAAAGTTTTTCCTTGGTTAAAAAATACATTAATTTGCATAAAACTAAATATTTTAAATTAATATTACTGACATCTATTGATACAAGTATCAACATTTTCTTTGCAGGGTGTCCAGAAAATATCGCACTAACTCCATACCAGTTATTTTAAGGTGTTAAATATTTTCATCAAAAAATATATATTTGTAGGTAATTCCAATTCTACAAACTTTTAAAATTATAGTTATGAAAAAATTATTTAAAAATTAACCAAGATTGAGAAAAATCGCTACGAGGCTGAGCGCAAGAATTTGATAAAGGTGTTGAGAAGGATGATGAGGATGATTTTGATGATTGTGATTATAAGGATAATGATGAATGAGGATGTTAATAAGGATGAAGCCACAGCATTCATAAATTAGCCATTCTACTCACCACCAACTGCCTGTTTCAGTGAAAGAATGATTCTTGATCAAACTTCGCCCTTTTATCTATTTTTTTTTGTCAAACAAAGCCGTTTATTATTAAAATTATTATTATTTAAACTTTTTCTCAAGAAAGTATTATCAGAATCTGTAAGATGAATAACACTATAACAACTTGGCCGATTTATTTTTTGCACACGTATTCTTTAAACAATTATCTAGTCTTTATATCTGTTTTTTTAAATTTTTTATTACCAAAAAATGGCTTGTTTTTTGGTCCGATTTTCGCCTCGAGCTCTATTTAAATTCGCCATTTCGTTTAAAATTAAATTTAAAAAAACGGCTATGATAAAGACTAGTTTTATTTTTATTATATATTATTTTATTTGACGAGTTTTTTTTGTTTCAAATGAACCCAACCGCACAACGTTTTTTTCATCGGCAAAATTAATTATTTGTAGTTTTTTTTTCAAAATGAATAAACTATTATATTGCGGTAGATACATTTGGACATCATTTTTATTTTAATTTCTTTTTATTTTTTCGTTTTTATTAAATAAAATTTTTTAAAAAACACCATATTTTAAAATATGTAAACCCTTAAGTATAAACAAATTCTTGATGCAGCCTGTATAAATAAATATCCTTAAAAATAAAAAAAAATAAAATATTTAATTTTTGAACCTTTTTAACTCGAAAACTATTTGGCAGGAAGGAATGTTGTATTTTTTAATAATACTTAAAATAACCCTCTCAACTGTTAGTGGGCCATTTTCGGGAAACCCTATATAATTATTATTTTTACTTGTGTTTTTAAATTGACATAATAAAAAGTTTTATACACGTCCATTAATTACGTGAGATAAAAATAGGGGGGGGGGGTCTAGCAAAATCTCACCAAATCTCATGTTAAGGGAGGGGGGATCATTAAAAATCTCGGGTCAACTTTTGGGTTTAAAGAGTATGTAATATAATTCTGGGTTTATTATGTTGTCGTGGGGGGGTCTACCACATCTCAACAAATCTCACCAAGGGGGAGGGAGGGGTCCAAATTATCAGAAAAATGCTTCAAGTAATGAATGGATGTCTCCTAAAGTGTTTTTGCACTCGCATGCACAAAGTAATGATTATCCGTACGAATTTGCTTGCCCAAAGTTGTACTATTCCACAGTGTGGAATCCACACGCTTACTTTGCGCACGCAAATACGTCGTTCGTGCAATTGCAGTAGCGTGCAGAAAATATAACTTTGCGCACTTGTTTGGAAAATAACTATTCTCGAACAGATTGTAATTTAACGGAAAATGTTGAATATATATAACCACTGCAATAGATTACATAAATACTTTTTTTAACCAAAATTTAGACCTCTTAAGGGTCTTTGTCAAATTTAGTTATTGTAAATTTATACTAGTTACTTTTTATATATTTTTTTACTTCCTTCGCATTGTATCTTGTGATATTAAAATAAGCTGCTTATGGTAATAAAAATTTAAGAGTCTGACAATTGTACGTAAGCCCTTCGAGGAATACAAATTAGAAATGCACTTGTGAATTCACAACGTCCATATGGTACGTTTGATGAATTACAAACCTGTTCATTGGCCACACCGGCCACTTGTTCTGAAAAGAACAAGCCCCTTAGCACCGCCACGAAATAAACAGATAGACAAATAAAAGCGTATCTAATCGTAAAGGAAACGGCATGTGTCTGACGCGCGTCATTTTCTGTTACAGGTGCTGTGGCATCTGGACATCTTCCGCAGGAGCTTTCGGGACCTTTCTGGACACGCCTGCATGACGGACTCCTGCATCTTCTGCGCCCTCAAGGTAGGTTTTATTTAATTAAATGTGTGTCAAGGCACTTACAACATTGATATTTGATACCACACAAAACATATGGCAGGAACAAAGTACTTAAAACTATAAGTATTAATCGGAAAGAGCCCTCGTACAAATTAAGGTAAAAAAGTTAAAATAAACAAAAATTAAAATATAATAATAATGTAAGTTTGGCAAAAATATAAGAATTAAAGAATATCTAATTTACCTTTTATAAAATGTTGAGCAAATTTGGTTATTTAAAGAACCATCACCAAGTTCAAGTTCTTATTAATTGTTTATTTTTAAGTTTAGGGTGGGTATGCAATCAGAAGAAAAAATGCCACCAATTTGCTCATTTAACCGACTTTGCAGCTCCAATAATAACGGAGATAAAATGGTAACAATGGTGAGCAGACTCAAAACTAGTTAATCTTTTTTAAACAAGTAAACATTTCGTCTAATGCCACATTTCTTCAGGGAACAAACAGAAATATTCACCAAACACGGTCCAAACTTGAAAATGTACTTTTTCTTAATGAAAGCCTCAGATTTAAAATAGTATCCTTTTATTTTGAAAATGTTCCCCTGAGTCCAATTTATTTAAGAGATCTGTGGATATCTTACTTTACTAAATCATAGTATTTTATGTAACAGGACAAGAAAAACTTTTTTTTCTCAGGATTTCCTGTAAAGAAACTTTTCAAACCCACACATTGTCGGTGTAATTAAATTATTTTTGCATAAGCAATTATTAGGTATTTAATGCACCTGTTAAGATTACAAGCACGTGACTGTTTTAACAAGGACGTTATAAACATTAATTAAGAAATGCATTTTACATCAGTTTATCTGAATTGCAAGGAGATGCAGGAAATAGGATCTGGTCTTACAGAGAAATATATCATTATTAACATACTTTACCTTTTTTTGTGAAAAATGTTGATTTATAGTATACTTTGTTATTTTTATTTTCATTATAATTTACTACGAAGGCGTAGAAGGGCCAACAAAAATTTTACAAATTTTAGCCAAAACTAACTTTGATTTTTGCAATTTCTATTCTATAATTGTAACTTGAACCTACAATTGTAACTTGAACCTACAATTGTAACTTGAACTTACAATTGTAACTTGAACCTACAATTGTAACTTGAACTTACAATTGTAACTTGAACCTACAATTGTAACTTGAACCTACAATTGTAACTTGAACTTACAATTGTAACTTGAACCTACAATTGTAACTTGAACTTACAATTGTAACTTGAACCTACAATTGTAACTTGAACCTACAATTGTAACTTGAACCTACAATTGTAACTTGAACCTACAATTGTAACTTGAACTTACAATTTTATCTTGAACCTGGGCCAAAAAAATCAACTATTTTTTTTTAAGTATATCGAAAATATGGTAGGTATATTAAGAGGTCTATCATCGCAATTTTAATTTTTTTTTCCTCAGCAAGTTTTTGTCTCAGAACTCCCAAACCATTGAGTTTAACAAAATCGGCTCGAAAATATTATTTTAAGAAAATTAAATGCTCTAAATTATAGTAGATAATAAATTGCACCACTTTAATTTGAATTATCTTAAATAGGGGGGCCTGGAGGCGGGTGAGGCGACAGGAAAAACTAACTTTTTTTCTCAAACTTCAATTTAAATTCTGTTTGAGCCGAACTTGTCTATTTAATATCATTATAAACTATTATAAATTTGGTTTGGGTCCCATGTCTAATAACTGAAATATTGGTATACCCAAAATCCACCAGCCGCCACTGCAATATTCCAAAGTTAAAAGAAATTGTAAAACTAAACCAATTTTTAAGGCATGATTGTAAGAAAACGGTTCATCTGACGGGAAATTCCAATTAAACCTTTTTTGTAGAACATTCAATTTTCTTCAAAAAATATTCTTAAGTCAATTTTGTTAAACTCAATGATTTGGTAGTTCTGAGACAAAAACTCGCCCAGGAAAAAAAAATCTTAATATTAATATTATGGACTCAAACTTTCACAATATTTTTTTTTGTCACCCCAAACCATATTTTCGATATACTTTTCAAAAAAAAATAGTTGATTTTTTTGGCCCAGTCTATTGAACCTACAATTGTAACTTGGACTTACAATTGTAACTTGAACTTACAATTGTAGGTTCAAGTTACAATTGTAAGTTCAAGTTACAATTGTAAGTTCAAGTTACAATTGTAGGTTCAAGTTACAATTGTAGGTTCAAGTTACAATTGTAGGTTCAAGTTACAATTGTAGGTTCGAGTTACAATTGTAAGTTCAAGTTACAATTGTAAGTTCAAGTTACAATTGTAGGTTCAAGTTACAATTGTAGGTTCAAGTTACAATTGTAGGTTCAAGTTACAATTATAGAATAGAAATTGCAAAAATCAAAGTTAGTTTTGGCTAAAATTTGTAAAATTTTTGTTGGCCCTTCTACGCCTTCGTAATTTACTTAATAAGCATTATAAAGAATTACTAATTTAATGTAAGCCTTTCTGGTTTCTTTAAAAATATATTTGTATTGCCAACATTTAAAAAAATAATAAACAAACTTACCAATACTACCATCTCTATGATTCTACTTATGAATTAATACGCAATATTTATTTGTAAATGTACAGACAATTTTATAATTATTTTTATAAAAATATATTAAATATTTGCACTTTCTGATTCTCAATATTTTTCTTCTGAATTATTAAAAAATGTAAACTATTTAGAACCCTTAAAAACCTTTTAAGGTTTATATTTTTACAATAATATTATCAATAAAAAAAACATTTTGGAATGACATAATTTAAAAAAAATTTAAACGTAAAAATATTTTTTATCTTTAGTAAAAACATCACAATATTGTGGGTGGACCAAAGATTAAAAAATGGTAACATGTTGGCGTATTTTTTGTTGCTTAGCTTATTTTAATTATAATTTACTTAATTAATCTTTAAAAAATGTATAATATTAGGTATACCTATATGATAAATATTAGGTATACATGTATATATGTATATATGATAAATATTATGTAATTATCATACTTAATATTTTAGTCGATTTCAACAAAATGTACCTACCTACATTATAAAAATTTATCCTTAACAATCGACTAAAAAGTATTTTGTTATTTTAGTAGTAAAATGGTACCTTTAAAAACAATTTTTACTTCTTAGGTTAATACTTTTATTACAACATAAATCATATATAAAAATCATGGGCAATAACTATTTTTTCTACTACCTTACTAGAAACCTTAATTTCCCACCCCCAAGCGAGGGAGGAAAATGCCTCTTTTCCTCCCTCTTTTTTTTAATCAATTTTACATTAGCAAGAGTTTTTGTAGGAAAAAGATTTACTCCGCGCTTGTCCAACCATTCTTTGAACAAACTATATTCATTTATATTTATATTACTTGCAATAATATTCACTTTAGTGAATACTCTAAGATGTTTAAATAGCATTAAGTATACTTAATGCTATTTAAACATCTTAGAGTAAAAAAACATCCTGCTTTTTTATATAGTTCTTTCTCTCTATATTTTTTATTCTCTACGTCCGGAGTACCATAAGCCTCTCCCTCAGTAATGGATTTGGTCTGAGCCGTGGCTCTTTTAACCAGTCACCAGTAGATAATTTTAAATCTTGAAACATCCACTAAATCGATTGCACAAATCACAAAATACCTCGCTGAAAGGTTGCGATTTTCTCCTTCATGTGCTGTGCATCGCTCCATGAAAAAGTCTGAAAATAGTTGACTTTGACCCAGGAGGGATAAAATGGGGCTCCATCCTGGGTCAAAGTCAACTATTTTCAGACTTTTTCATGGAGCGATGCACAGCACATGAAGGATAAAATCGAACTCCTTTTATCTAGTTGAGAATATATTCCAAATATTACAAAAAAAGCCCATTTGTGGTAATATTTTAAAATAGAAGTGGTTAAAATAATCCCTCAAGTTTGTCCCTTAATTTTTGTCCCCTAGGTCACGTCTCCTGGGTCACAGCTTTTGAATTGAGAGCACATTTTTTGGTGGTGCCCCCTTGCGGCAATGTATTTGGTAACGGATTTTAGTATACTAAAATCCTATAGGAAATGGTGTTTTGAACTATCTTAAAGCCACAACACGTTTTTTTGTATTTTTATATACGAGCGTGGCAAAAATGTGCATTCTCCTGTGTCACAGTAATAAAAAGTAGTAAAGGTACCAGTTGGACTTTGTTTGATTCTCAAAAGTATCCTATAGGATACTTTTGAGAATTACTATAGTAATGGTTTTAACTTAAAACTGTTAAGGGCAAAAATACAAATTTGTATCTATAAAACAGTAAAGAGGATGTATTCTAAAAACATACATATTTCCCCTGGGTCACACGTCTCCTGGATCACATATTGTGTGTGACCCAGGGGAAACTTATGTGACCCAGGGGACAATTCCAAAGAAATAAATTATAATATATTTTTGAAATAATAATGAACTTATAGGACAGTTTTAAAAACATTTTTTTTCACCTTTTCTGTTTCTGACAGTACGTAGCCAATTTAAAATAATGCCATCCACCTATTTAATAATAATTTTCCTAGTATGTATTTTGCCTCAAAGAAGCTGGAAAAAAATTGTTGGTAGTTGAACGAAACAATGTTTATATTGACTTTTTATTAATATTTTATTAATATTACTAATAACTAAAACTTTTTATTAATTTGTTGCTCGTAAAATTGGACAAGCTGGGCCCAGATAAAAAATCGTGATAAAACTTTTTTAATACGTATTAAAAAAACTCACTTTTTTAATGGACATTTTTAAAATACAGAATAGTATATTCTGTAACAAGTGAAACCGTCAAACTCGCCTTCGGCTCGTGTGACAAACTCTTCACTCGAGCGGAATATGCAATTCCAAACGTGTTTCAGATTATACTTTTTCTACGTTTCCAAAAAATACCATAGAAAAATAATTTAATTAAAAGAAAGTAAGGTTGGATCGGTCTAAAATTTGTTAGATGTCGCCACGAGTGTTTATTCTGTCATCAGATGATAGAATATTTCATTATGTAACGAAATATATGTCATTCCATAGATAAAAGTGAAATTAGAAGGGTCAAATTCCGTAATAGGAGTAGAAAAAATATATTAAAAATACTTATGTATGTCAGAAAGTTAAGAAATAGAACATAGTTTTTGCTTTTACTTAGATAATAAATAAATAATAAATGTATGTTCTTTTTTAAACAAATTCTAGTGTAAATAAAACCTTAAAAGGATTATTAACAAGCAAAAAATATATTTTCAAAATCATTAAGCATTTTTATATAAGTTTTTTTTAATATGTTAGTAAATTTGTGACCCAGGGGACCTTTTTTTTTCTTTTTCCTTTGAAAGGGCCTATTTAAAAACATCCAACTGCCCACTTTTAGATATTAAATAACAACCCTAAATATACAAAATTTGAAAACAAAACAGGTTTGTAGATTAAGTTTTGGTTTTTACTTTTTCTTCTTTAAATGTACAAAAATTTTGAAAATGACCAAAGAACATTAAGAACTGACAAGTTTGTTAATAGCACAAAATATTTAAGTAAATTACAATATTTTATACTTTTTAGTCCGTTAAAATGTGATGTTTTAGTGCTTTTAAACTAGTATTTCTTTTTTATACAAGAATCTTTAGTTCAGTATAAATCATGAATAAAAAAACTGTCAACAATAACTATTTTTTATTCCATTATCTTTATTATGATGCTAATTAAGATTCATCAATTTACATAAACATAGTGGTTTTGACGTCTAATAAAATTTAATGCCTTATAAGTTTCTTACAAAACCATAGTTATTAATGCAAATATGAAATTAAACTATTATTAGTTTGCCAAATAATGCGCCGTTATTTAAAGACCCATAAATTATACATATTTTCTTAATTACGGAAATAAGTTTATTAAAGTTTATTAAAGATAAATATGAAGGTGATTTAAGAGATTTAAAACCGAAAACTAAAAAATTTAAAGGCTACGACCCCCTATCAGTACCCCCGATTAAGGTATAAATACGACTTAATTGCCCATTTAAAATAACGCTTAAGTTAAGAGTCTTAACTTAAGTTCTTTAAGTATGAAGTAGATGTCGCCACCAGACGCGTTCAACGTTTTCTTGTTGTTGGTGATTTAAACCGAGTGAGCTTAGCTGGCTGTTGTGACCGGTTGACCTCGTTCGCTATTGGCTAGGAAAATTTCTTAAAATGGAATACAAATCACTGCTTACTACGTCGAGTAATCCAGCTAAGTACTCGAGCAGTATTGCGCTTTTTACTTTCGTTGTTCAGTTGGTCTGCTTTTTTAAAAGTCCGACTAGTTTTCGGCTTTAGATTATGAGTTGAGTATAAAAGCTATGGGCGTGACAAGGATTTTTGATAAAAAAAATGTGTATAGGAATATTACTAATCATTGTTTTATGATACCTACCTAATACATTAAGTTATGATACAATATGCAAATCGATTGAAAAAAATTGAAAAATGTCCATGCTTACATTTTTAATTATAAAAAAGTATGTCAATGTAAGAAAGTACCAAAATCATGTAAAGAAATGTATTTTTAGAGATACCAACAGTGACTAAGACAACGAAACTTTCATTATTATTATTATTTAATTAATTAAAACAATAATAATAATAATAAAAGTTTCGTTGTCTTATCCACTGTTGGTATCTCCAAAAATACATTTAAAAAAAAAACATGCTTTACCTATAGGTAATTAATATTAAAGTTTAATTTTTACTTTGTATTTTACTAATTAATGCTTAAATAATATTGAAAACTTTAAAACCCCAATTTCCCACATTATGTGACATACATATTTGGCAAAATTACTATGTATTTTTACATTTTTGCGTGGGTTTGTTCTTAAACTTAAACTCTCCATTTAATTTCATCTGCTAAATACTCTAGTACACGGTCGGCTTCTATGTACCTATTAATTTATATACTTCTATCTGTATCGGAATTTATTTATTCTATACATAAACAAGGAGTGTTGGTATTTATATACGCAACATGTAATTTACCACTTTGAGCAACGTTTAACATGTAGATATATGTTTTAATACAGTTATTGATTTAATTGAATATGTGCGTAAGGTACTTTAACTATAGATGCTTATTATATAAATGCTCGAGCATTTATAAACGCTAAAATATAAATTTTATTTTGGTTAAAAAAAATATTAAAAAAAAATGTCTAACAAAATAGGGGTACAAGTACTACATATTGCAGAAAGTACATGTAGCATATATATATATTTGTACCATATTGGATGTTCTGATGTAAATGACGTAGTTATTTGTTGGATATGTTATAATCCCACTTTTTAGTTTTCGCGCCAAATTCAAATATCGAGCACTTCGGTAAATGCTTGAGCATTTATTTATAAGCGCTTGAGCATTTATTTATAAGCGCTTAAGCATTTCTGAGCGCTTTTAAAAGTGCTTAATAAGCAGTGCCACTGCTTATTCTTCTATAACTATACTTCCATAACTTATATTAGTTTATTTATTAGTTTTAAGTTAAACCTACAGGATATTATAAAGTTTTCCTTTTTATATCCATTCATTATAAAAGTTAATTATAATTATTGTTAGTAGTTTAATAAAAGGTATTTTAGACACGAGTTTTAATTAGCCACAATCGTAGCTCTGTTGGGTATCTTTTTTTAACCATTTGGGATGGCATTTCAGTTTTGACGGCACAACATGTCCAGCTTTTTGACGACGTTGACATTTTCGTCAATTTGCAATTATTTAGCTTTGTCTGATATCCTCCACTCATGGAACAAATATAATCATACCTTTGAATAAAAAACCCTGCCGAATCTCGTTAATGTAATAAATTTACGACGGAAGTCGCCATTTTAGGAGTCCGATTATGAGTAATTTTTTCTGACAGTTTGTGTTTGTTTATTTACCTGTTTGAGCGTTTTTGGTTTGTTTAATTGCGTTTTTTGTTGTTTAATAGCTCTTATGGTTTGTTCTATGCGTTTTTGTTGTTTAATAATTAAACCTTGCAAAAAATTAAACGTTATAGCTGGCGGAAACGATAGTCCGCCATTTGTGGCCTGTAAAGTTTTACAGGCTTGTAGAAAAGCAATTTATTAAATGAAATGACACATTTGACACATAATGACACATAATGACACGATAATTTAAATTTGAAAATCGTTATCTAAAGGTGAAAATAAGAGTTTGTACTTGTCACGCTTTGAAATTAATCTTTACTAGGCTCACTGGATTATGGGGTGTGCTACTGCGTCGCTCACCCCACAAACTTCCAGCTCGCCTGTAAAGATTCATTTACAAACCTTGAGACGTAAATAACTATTAAATGCACATTTTAAATACCAAGATGTCTGCCGCGGTTACTAACACTAAAACAAAAAGAATAAAGTAAATACTAAATATTATTTAGTAAATTTACTTATTAATTTAATTGTATATTACACTGTTTAATAGTATGATGAAACAATTCTATAACTGGTACCGCTGTTTATTTTTTTTAAATACTCCGTGTCCGACGTTATCTGCTCACCATTGCTATTAGTTGAACTCTGTTGAGGTTTTATCAGTCAATTGGTGGGATTTTTCCTATTAAAATGGTAAAAACAGAAAAACAATTGAACGTCGGGTTTCCACACCAAGTATATTTTTACATATTTTGAAAGACAATTAATTTGGAACAAAAAATTATATTTGCATAACTACCCTGAGCTTGAAAATAAAAAATTAATAAACACTTGATCTTTCTGATGGTGGTTGAAATAACTAAGTTAGTATCAAGGTTAGTATTTAACCAACTTTGTAGCTCCAATAATAACGAAGTTATCAGTTCATAATATTTTTTTCTATTAAATTCTATATTTCTCCAAAACTTTTATCCTAAAATTTTTTACGAAATTTGACTTTTATGACTGACATTAAAATTTTAGTACTAACCAAAGGTTTTGTTATCTGTGGTACTAACATTCAAATAATAGTAGAATCACAATCCACATAACAATTGTTAGAGATAAACGGCGGCCATTTTTGTTGTTTACAATTCTTGTGCTTTGGGTTTGTGCTCTGTTTATACAGATTAATAATCGTTTTAAATGTTGTGTTACTTACAGAGGCACTTCTAACCCTTAAGAGATTCCTTAAAGTGCTAAGAACAACCATTTTACTCCTCTTTTGTAAAAAAATAAACCTTATTCTATTAGGGTTGTCATGAAACTGTCAAATGGTTGCCCTTAGCACTTTAAGGCCTCTTTTAAGGCTTACAAGTGCCTCTGTAAGAAACACAACGTTTAAAACGATTATTAATCTGTTCAAACAGAGCACAAACCCAAAGCACAAGAATTGTGCAGTGTTGCAGTGATTTTTAGTACGAGATAGAACAGACACCTTGATGTGTGGATTGTGAGAAGAATAATAATAAACGTCTGAATTTGGCATAAAATCCAAATTTGATTTAATGAAATAAATATATCAAAAACAAATTATAGGAAGAAAAATATAGAAAATATAAATATTTTTTGGATGCAGGTGGAATAATGTTCATCACTATCTTGAAAAGAGAAGAACAATGATAAGTTCGTAGTCAGCTTACTAGACCATTCTTATGACAAAATGGCAATATTTTACTATGGTCTGCAGACTTGGGCCCCAGTAACTAATATCAGTTTCCAAACTTGAAATAATGAAAAAATGTATTAAAATAAATATTTGAAACGTCTAAAAATGGACTTAAATAATTATCATCCTAAAAGGAAACTAAATTACAAAGGGTTTGACTTATTTATTAAGCCACTTTTAATTTAGCAAAATTATTTGACGGCTAAATAAGTTTAAACAAACAACTGTATTTAACAATACCATTAAGTACACCCATTAACAAAAAGCATGACAGGAACAATTGAAATCAAATTCCGTTTGAAAACGAGTATGATTTTTCGATTTTTTAATTATATTATCGTAATTTTCTTAAATTATTATTTTAAAAAAATGGTGCGCAAGAGTGGGCCTGAATGTCAACTTGTAGAAACGCCAACGCTTTGTTAGTGGGCACTTTTATTATTTATGTTTATCTAATTTAGCAAACAAGAAGAATTTTGTGAAATTAAATCAAGTATCCTTATTGATAATGTCATTATACTCTTTTTGGTCGATATCTAATTGACATCAGGAACATCATCGAGCGTCGTAGCCTTAATAGGTACGATGGATCGTGATCTCGTAAATTGTAAGCACAAAGGATGGCTCATCTCGTGAGCAGCAATGTCTTACTTACGCTTCTCGATTCTAGGAAACAAAAGAATAAGTTTTAAGCCGAGTCGTCACTGTACTTTAATAGTTCCATAATAAAAGTCCGATTAAGGAACTTTATTTGTTCCAAAGTAAGTGTCCAATTTTATTAAAAATACACTGGGCGTCAAAATTAACGCATAATAAGTAAAAAAATTCTAACTTAAAAACGCCTTTACCAATCTTTATGAAATTTTGTATAAAAATACTTCAACTTACTTATATGTCAGTTTTACTAAACGTAATACGTGTTCGAGGGTTTTTCGAGAAAATATTTTTAATGCTATTTTATTTAATAATAAAAAAACGTTCCAAATAGTATATTATGTCTCAAGTTTGATAAACGCCATTTTGGACACGAATTTAATTTAGGCACGAGCAAGCTTGCGAGCGAGTGTTTAAATTAATGAGGGTCTAGAAAAGTTTATAAACGAGGAGCATACTATACTTTTTCTACGACAAATACTTATTATTTTCTTAAAATAATTTAAATCAAATATTTGCATAGAGCGCCATCTATAAAACAATAGGGAATTTCCCTATTGTTTTATAGATGGCGCTCTAGATTTTCCTAAGGGAAATCTGTGTTACCGTCAAATGTCAAATTTTTATGTGTTATAAACAGATTATAAATTTTTAAATCGAAATGTATTCCTTAAAAATGGATTAACAACACCTTTTCAAAGTGAAAGTAAAGAAAATGTTTTATGAGCACTTTACAGTGGAGTCCGAGCCCAAATTTAAGTTATAGTTTACTGCCGGTGAAATTAAAAGGTCAGTACAATGTTCATATAAACTTTTAAAATATTGGCGTTGAGAAACTATTTAAAACTTTTGAATTGAGAAATACATTAATTTTCACATTTTGTATTATTTTACAAGAAAGGCACTTTATTTTAACGATTGTATGACATTTGACAACTGTCAACTAAAGTAATACTAACTTCAACCCATGCATAAAAACCTGTTGATAACTTCAGCCCGTGACTAAAACGCTATAAAGCCACAACTTTTCAATGTGTATTTAAAAGGTCACGTAATGTCATGGAAAAATGTACGATAATGGGCGTTTTAAAAGTAGATAAAAAATATGCTGTATTTTTGTTGTTATTCAAAGTCTGTTTTGATTATTTTGCTGAAAAGTGGTCATTTTTGACGACTTTGAATTGGATTTTTTTTAATTGTTATGCTTTAATTTTGACGCGCAATGTGGGATATTTAACTTTATTTTCACAACTAAACTGTAACATAAAATGGAAAACATTTGTAAATTAACATTTAACAAATCAAAAGTTTCAAAATAAGTGTCCACTTTCATAAAAAATATTCAAGGGAATATTCAACGCAATTAATGGGCATTCCCCTATAAAAAAATATCGCCTTTTTCAATCAAGCTAATTTTTTTTCAGAAATTAAAAAAATTAAGGATGTTTTGAATAATTTCCAAAAAAAAAATTGATTGGAAAATATAATACTTTTATACATCTATGAAAAAATGCGGCACTAGATTGACTTTTTCCATGCCTAATTTAAATAAATAATTTCATTATTCCAATTAAAAAACATGTTAAGAATAACCTAAAAGATTATCTTTTATTTATTGTAAATTTATTTATTATAAATTGCAATATTAACTTTCTTTCCAAGTTATAGAAGTGTATTTGATATAAACATAAAATTCTAATAATATGGTATTCGTTGCTTATTGAAATGATCCATTCACACATTTAATTCTCTTTAGCTAATTATAAATTTATAAAAAAAAATTCTTAGCATCAAATTCTTAAATTGCATTTAATTGAATAAACAGACAATTAAATGTGTGCAAATAAATGTGTTTAGTATTAAACGAATTATTTATAAAATAAATGGACAATCAAATCCTATTGTAGTAATAGGAAATGTTTAATATTGCCATATATTACCTATAAATTATGGAGATACCAATTAAGTGGGTATTGTTAAATGATATATTTCTTAAGAAAATAAATTTACTGTTATATTTTTATTTAGGCTTGATATAAATTCCCTTTGTATTATGATTTTGTTTTAAAAACATGAAATATTATAGTAGAGCCTTAATAGTTCTTTATAGCCTTATTTGAATGCTATACTGGATCAACAAGTCAGATTAGCAGATTAAAATAACTTTTTTTATATATCGTATTGAACGATATATCAAACATCATATATCGATATTAATATATATCGGAAGAAATATATCGATATATAGGGTTTTTAGGGGAGTAAAATGGACTATTTTAAACACTTTTTGTAGAATAACCATTTTTGATTTAAGTCTTTATTAGGGATTACAATCTTTTTGGAAATTGTAGGTTTCAATAAAAAATGTAATACATTTATTTAACCAACTAAAATTATATAATTTATTATAAATATAACAAAACAAAAACATGACAATTATAATTATATTATAATCATATTATTACATAAATATTACATATTTTAAGGTTGATATTAACAGAAAATTCTATCAACCCCATCACTAAACCTTCGGTTTAAATTAAGGTTCCCAAAGACAAGCAACCTATAAAAAACGCTTAAATTCCAAAACAAAAATTAGAAAAAAATATTGTCAAGGGAAATTTTTTTTCTAAAAAAACAAATAATATACAAAATAATTGGGTGAGTACACCCAAAATTATTAATGCTTAATGGAAAAATACTAGTTTTCGGTTAAATCAAACTTGCATATAAACTTTTCAAATATTGGGGTCAAAAAAGTTTTTAATAGTTTTTTTTGTATTGAGATAATAAAATAATTTCCACATTTTAATATTGTTTCACAAGAAAGGCCCTTTATTTTGACGATTGTATGATATTTGACAACTGCCAACTAACTTAAAGCTAACTTTAGCCCGTGACTAAAAATCCCGAAAGCAACAATTTTCAAAATAAAGTGCCCCTTTTTGTGAAATAAAACTTAAAAAATATAGAAATTATTTTATTAACTTAATACTAAAATACAAAATTATTAAATACTTTTGATGCCAATCTTTGAAAAGTTTATATGCAAGTTTGATTTACCCAAAAACTAAAAAAATTTGAGGTACCAAAAAATAGCAAATAATTATATTGTTTTATGTTTTATAAATAATTCGTGAGCGAAAGAGTTAAGCATTAATAATTTTGGTTGTTGTACCCATAAAAACATCCCCTTTACTTTCACTGTGAAAAATGCTTTTATATCAGATTTAACCGTTTACCCAAGAAAGAAATTTCGATTCTTACAGGAAAATTTAACAAACTGATACTGATATTTTAAAATCCGGTAAAACAGATTCCTAACACAATTTTTGGTTACTCTATGTTTGTATAGATGTCGCTCTTTACAAATATTTAAATTAATTAGTAATGAATTATTTTTTTATAATAATTTGTCTTAGAAAAAGTATATTATCCAACTTGTTTATAAAGTTTTCTATATACACTTTTTTATTAAAATTTGTGACTATTAGCAAAATACATTTTCTAAAAATAAAATTAGCTACATAATAATAGGGTTGCAGGCATGCTTGTAGTTTTCTGCTTTTAAATAATTATGTTACATCTACACCTGTACATGTACATGCATACTATACAATTCAGTTCAAAAAAGCATAGTAGCAGAAGTAATTATTAAACAAGTTGTAATGAGTATTCGTAATAATGGAAGATAAGGGTAATAACCATTTCTTAGTAACAGACCATACCAGCAATATGGTACTAATTGAGTCGTTAAAGCTCATAATTTTGAACCAATTAAAAGAATGGCTATTTGATTTTTAATTAACAAGCAATTAATGGGATTTAATGGGCTACAAAATAAGAAAATTATAGATTTATTAAAGAATCTTTAAAGTCTGTAAAAATTGTATTTAGTTATTGTAGAGTAAATTTAATAGGTAAAAAACAGAAAAACTCTTGACGCGATAATCTAAACTTGACTAAAACATTTTACCTATAGTTTGTTTTCACGTAACCTTTATTATTTGCTAGTAGGATAGGAGTAAAAGTACAATCAGCTGTACGTTAAATTAATGTTAATTCAATACCATAACCTTAGACTTGCCTTTGTTGGCTTTAACGATATTATTTTGTCATTAGGAAAAAGGTGCAGTAATTACTATAGAAAAATACATTCCAAATAAAAAATACATTCTAACATAATAATTTTGGAAAAAAATTCCATGCATGTTTACTTATAACCAAATATTTTGTGTGTGTTTAAAGAAGGTGTCGACAATAATTACAACGAATCTGAATAATTAACATGAAATCCGCACCCTACGCAATGATAATTATTAAATTGTCAATAAAAAATGAAAAACATAATTTTCGTTGCTTAATCCAGTTAACTATGGACAGGTGCTTTTATGGACTCCAAAAGTGGCGATTTCTTGTGGGATCAGTATCCTTCCTATACTCTCTGTTTTACACCCACCTCAGACTATTAAAGGTTTGTAATTTATTTCATTCAATATCTCACTCTTGGCGCCAATCCATTGAATAATTAATTAAAATTTGTATGCAACATTTATTATATCACACAGTTTTTTATATATATAAGAAATATTGTATGGAACAAAGTTATCCCCACAGACATATCCATAAGTAGTTTAAATTAAATCGCGAACACCATGTAAACCTTTTGTGTATAAATTATTATAAGTTTCATTCATTTTCTCATGAGAATAAATCATAGTCTGATAACAAAATATAGTAATTAATTAATTAGACTTAAATTATACGTCTACGTAAATTTTTTATCAGAAAAAAAGCAAACTTTAGTGGTTCTAAAAAAGAGAAGTACCTATGTATACTTAATCTTTGGTTCTGCTTAGAAAGTGATTAAATTTAACAAAACATATTTGCTTGAAGGTGTTGTAACAAATATACGACCTACTTACGAACTAAGACTCATATGTTTGGAAACAACGTTCTTTGTCAAGTTCTTAAATACTATAGTGCAAATTCTTTTCTTTACCACTTCAGTTTTTATCTTATTGCTAAATTTAAAAAAGCCTGTTAGTAACATAAATATATTATCACCGAAATTGTAAAACTATTTTTTAATTTCATTACATAAATATTTATATCACTCTTATATACCCCTTTAAGATCTATATTTATAATTATTATATTACAATTAAAGGTAACAACTTCTTAAACATGGCCTCAACATGGTGTTTTTAATATTTCTCTTTTCCTCATGCACATTTAAAATATATATAAGGCTTGTTCAAACCACGTGCAAATTTTGAGGAGCCAAGTATGGCGAGAATATTAATGGTACTACACAATTTTTTTATTTATAATATTTTACTCAATCCCACTTATTATGGGCTTTTTTTATTTTTAAATTTCAGCCTTTTTGGGCAGAATTTTTTTGTTCCCTTAACTTAAAAGTTATTTCAAACCTTATATTTTTTTAAACTAAACTTAAAATTAATTTGTCGCATAGGTTTATGATTTTGAAAAACAAAAAAAAAGAAATCTAATAATAAATTTGTCCCTTCAGTCCGCTCTTACTTTTCTTAAAAAAATTATGAAAAATGTTTAGTAGAAATAGTATTTTTTCCCGTGATTTATTAACACTTCCTAGACTGTATAAATTAACTATTTAAAATCAACTAAACTTTAAATAGTAACTTAAAAGTAAATTTTGTCAATGGACAGAAAAGACTAATTCTAAAATTTACATAGGCACATTTTGAGATTTTCCAGCTACCTATTTTTTAAAACCCAGCTTTTTTCAAAAGCACCTGATTCTTTCAAACAATAGACAACTACCGAATATGTAACTACCGATTTGACAGTTGCTTTTATCACTTGCGCCATCTGCACTCTTTCATAGAACTACAAAAAGGCGGACAGAAGGGACATACAATGTAGGGGACAGCTTTAATTTTAATAGCAAGTATTTGAGATTTTAAAACTCTTCTATAAACTGAAGACATAAGTGGATAAAGATGTTATTTGTAAGTGTAATTAATGGTTAAAATTATCATTAAAATCTTAATTTTAGGGATTAGACTTATGATGTGTTTTGTAGAAAACTAATTTAACATAAATTAAATTTGTTTTTCTTTGCAAGGAAGGGGACAAAAGGCCAAAACTATGCTTAGTTGGAAAAAAAGAAACCAATGCTTTTTATGTTACATCTCTAGTTATCAACGCTTATACGAGTACAAGATTCAACGTAAAAAAGTACATTTAAATTTATTAACAACCGGACGCATATCCTGAAAATTTACATGTAAGATGAAATTAAGAAAAGGAAATTATTTTATAGCGTAATCTACTTGACGTTTAATACAGGAAAGAATAATGAAATAACCATAATAAAAAGACATATGGCATCAAAAAACATGTTCGAAAAATAAAATGGAATAATCTGTTAATTTGAAATTTTCAAAGCCTAGTTTAGTCGGTTACCAATTGTAAGTATAACTACTAAATGAATTTTTGGTATTCTTTGAAAACTAATAATAATTACTTTTCCTACTTTCAATGATTTTATGAAGTGGAATGTTAATTTACACCACAGAAAAAGGACATGTTTTACTACTTTAATCAAGATTCTAACAGTTTCTAATAACCCCATCTCATGAGAAACTATATGCTTCGAAATACACGGTGCTGTTCTGAGAGGTGATTTTTGGACTTTCTGTGAAACCTAATTTTTTTTTATATTCTTGTTAATTAGGTCATAACTGAAATTTTAAGAGCAAAATAAAAAAAATTTGACGGTTAATTTTGTTTTAATTTGATGTTTATTAAAAATATGTATGCACACTTCAATTCTTCAATTAAAACTTGCGATTTTATTGAAATATTATCATAACTTTTTAAATCAGATTCAAGATTAGTTAATTTCCTTAAAAAAGGTCTATACATTTTTTATATCTTTTACTGTTTTGTTGTAATACACGTTTAAAGTTTTAATTTAAGGTTAAATGTATAGTATACATTTATTAAACAATAATTCTAAGGGTGCCACATTTTATTTAGGGCCGATTTATTCATTTTTGATTTATTTGACGAATAAACCCGATAAACTTTACTAAAGATGAATAAACCGGTCCTTAGTTAAATTTCATGAATTTCTTCGTAACTTTTACTACAATTTTTCATTTTTGTTTATAAAAAACATTTAAAAAACTAAACAAAAATTATAGAATACGTATACTGAAAATGACAATTCAAACGTGAAATAAATTTTTAATAGATCTAAGTTTCCTGGCAACCTTTAAGGATATATAAATTAAGGGAACATAAATGTATACGTCAAAGGTTAGATTAAAAGTTTGAATGTTTATTGCAACAAAACAGTAAAATATATAAAAAAAGTTGTAAAAACCTTTTTTTTAGTTATGCAAATATTAAATATTTAAATTAAATCGCTAGTTTTAATTGGATAATTGAAAGAGTGCATAATATTTTTAATAAACAGCCAATTAAAACAATTCAAACCGTCAAATTTTTTTTATTTTGCTCTTAAAATTTTAGTTATGACCTAATTAACAAGAATATAAAAAAAATTAGGTTTCACAGAAAGTCCAAAAATCACCTCTCAGAACAGCACCGTGAATACTTTATTTTTAATCTTGTTAACGTTTTTCTTTAATACAAATTACAATAATAAATCAAGACTGAAGTTTCTACACACCTCATCAATTTAAAATATGTTACATTTTACACGGATACTTAATATGATTCAGACTCAGGAATCTTCACGTCAATACCAAATTTTCAAAAGCCTTATCTTCAAATAACGTTTCATAATTTTTAAGTTTTTAAGCTATGAATCACGTCTTTATGGTCGAGAAAATAACGTCAAACTTGTAAACTAATAAAAAATCACACAATGAAAATATCGTAAAAATAAAAACGGACGCCAATGAGCTCTATTATAACGAACCACCTTAACGACGTTTTTTGCTATGCACAGGTAGTTCGAGAAAGTTGGGGTGAGTTTTTGAAGACGGGGACAGGTAGTCGATTTAGGAAGAATATTATGTTCGGTACACTCGAAATATAGGTAGTTGGGTATTTTATAATTATTACCAATCAAATAATATATGTCTAATTTTTATTTATTATGAGTCTGGATAAACATATTTTAAAACAGTTTAAAGTCAGATATGCTTTGAAAAACGTATGTCCTAGTTCATTTTATACTGTTTTATACTATTTATTTTAAGTCAAATTTTTCAAAATCTAATTATTCATAATGTTATCTTCAATATGATTTAAACTTAATACAATAAAAATATTTATAGTTATGATTTGCCAATATAACTAAAAAAATACTAATAGATATTGTTTTACTCCTCGTTCTTGCAATATTCTCTAGTAATATTTACTTGTAAAGTTTTCTTGTTATTTTGTGTAAAATGTATTCTTATGGTTTAAATTCATATTAAAGTAAAGAAAAAGTAATATCTAAATTTTTAAATTGTAAATTGATTGGAAATCCTTTTTTAATTATCCATTTTTGAAGTAAAAATTATGTTTTTTATTTAAAACAAAAACATAAATATATTTATATATAAATAATAAAATATATTTATATATAAAAAAAATATATTTATATAAAAAATAATAATAATAATTAAACACTATAGTGTTTAATTTATTTCTATAGCAAACTCAATTGAGTTAAAATTTTACAGAATGAGAAAATAATAATAATAATAATAATAATGTTTATTGTCCAACAGAGAAACTCCAATTACAGGACAAATATCAAATACAAAATTACCTAATTATACATAAACTAAAAATAATAATAAAAACAAAGTCATGAAAACCTAACATATACAGAACTACTTAAGTATGACCATTAGATGAAAAATTACAGCTTTACTCAATACTATGCTCAACATAAACATTAGTTATAAATTTTAAAGAATCATTATTCAGATCACAATAATTTGAGATTTTATTAAAAATATAACACATAGCTGAAATAGGCGATGATACACCAACATTAGTTCTTGCAAATGAATAAAAATACAAACTACTTCTAGCACTAGCTCTTGGAACTAAAAGATTAAATTGTGACAGCAAGTCAGGGCAATCAATCTTATTGTGAAATAAGTTGAACAAAAACTTAAGAGATAAAATATCTCGGCGTTGCTTTAACGAAGGTACATTAAACATTAGCAATAATGTTCTATTGTCAAAACCCCTTTCTGGATAAAATCCATTTACATTATGATATAAAAACTTTAAAAATCTTCGTTGGGTCATTTCAATCAGATTTATATTTATATGATTTATATGTTATAGTTTTGATTCCATATAATAAGTGCTCCATATTCCAGTTTGGATCGAACCAAAGTAAAATATAATGTTTTAAGACAATCCATATTTTTAAATGATTTATAATTTCTGATTAAAAAACCCAACATTTTTAAAGACGAATTATTTATGTTTAAAATATGGTCAATGTATTGAGTGATTTTTTCTTTCCAATACCTTATATTTGTCTCAATTTTTTTAATATCTTAAAGTGTTGCTGCTTCTGGAAAGTATGGAGGATTGAACTGTGATAGTATATATAAAACTTCCTAAATTGTCCTTTTTACTATGACATCCTTATTCTCATAAAAAAGTTGCCTATATAAAAACATTATACTCAAAATCTACTTAAGATTTTCTACTATTTCAAAAATTTCTTTAAGGCCCATTTTTTCTAAGGGGGTAAAATAGAAACAATATAGTTGGTTGGGGGGTGAGGTATTGGCATTAAGTAAGTTCTTCTTAGCCACAAAAATTAAAAGAAGAGAAAGAAACTATTTTAATAATACCTATTATTTATGTATTGTATAGAATAAAATCAAGAACAAAGACTTCTGTGATATCTCGTATTCGTTTTGACGCACGCCTCTGACTCTTCTTGTACCTGGCGATTCGCGTGCACGGTGTGCGCGCCACAGGTAAAGCTCCTCAACCTCTCTCTCTTGGCCACTGCAAAGTTCATATGGACGCAGTTAGTCGAAGTTACGCAGGCTAGTCGCACGGTACCACGTTCTACCGACCAGTTCTAATGCCTGTTGATAGTTTTTCGTCGAATCAGCAAAATGATCAACAAGTTTCGATACAAAAAACCGGCGACCAAAGGGGACGCAGTGACAAGTGACAAAGATTTTAGTGATGTTAAGGATACAGACAAAAAGGATTACACATTCAGCAGTCATTTAAACGATGAGGAGAAGCAGAAAATTAAAGTGAGTCGATTAATAAGGGTTGAATCAAAATTAGTTATTGACCAAACAATGAGTCAATACGCAATTAATTTACCCTGCTTGGTTGTTTACTTTCTAGATTGTATCATTGTCCTTAGGAATATTTGTATTCTTTATGTTTTTGTCTTTGAACGCAATTTCATAACTCTTTAAACTCGTTAAAATCAATAATTTACCATCCATTGGCTTGATTAAATATTATTAAATTACTATATTGGATTGTAAACATTTGATTCAACCAGATCTTGTGAAAAACGAAAATTTGTATTTTTTTAACGAGGTACCAGGGCAGGTGCAAGGGTTCTTTCCCAGACTTTATGTACGACAATAGGTTATCACAGGTGGTTTTACTTCTACAGAATTTATACAAAAATACTTCAACAAAGAAATGTATCCTAAACTTTGTTTGTAGAATACTAGCACCATTTGAAACTCCCACATATACCAACAATTATATAACCCGCTACCTTTCCAGTAAAAACTGACATTCAAAATAAATTTAGAAATGATCTGAAAACATCTAGGTCGAGGCATTAATTTTTTTTAAAGCTTGCACACCTTAATCAGATTTTACGATTTTCTTTATTGTTTACATAAGGTTTGTCAACAGAAAATCTTGTACAATCAAAAGACAAATATTTAATTTTTCTGTCTTTATTGGACCATACCAGGTATTGCTTACAAAATTGTGTTCTGTATCCAGTCTTTGTGCTTTAAATTAATTTAATTAAAAACTAAGCTAGTGAATCAATTACAGTCTTAAGCGGAAAGCACTATACATTTACATCCGATTATGTTATTGTTTCCTTCCAGTATAATATATAAAAGAATTTCCCACGTTTTTTAATTACTCCGGATCTTCTAGTTCCATGAACTCTAAACTTCTTCACCGATGCTAAGATTTGTGATTTATTTCTATTCAAAATGTTACTGTTATATGGAAAACTTATTATGCATGTGTTTATTAAAATTTAATCTTCTTGTGTTGCCGAATTTGTCAAAGCTAATGTAGAAATATACGATGAAATAATATAATATACCTCCTCAATACAAGTTTAAAAATCGTTTCTAAGAAATCCTCATTATAAAATTTGCCAATTAGTTTCTGCATTAAGCGCATTTAAAAACTTTTGTATTTCAAGGATTTCAACTTTAGGATTCTCTCGCCAAGCCATTCACTAAAGAACTTTTTTAATTATCTCTGCTATGAACTTAGTTAATACTAAAAAAAAAGAATTTTTTTACATACATGTGTAAATGACACCATGAATACCTTTTGCTAGACTGTAAATCTGATTTTACCAATGCCAATGTAGATTAGCCTTTGTATATATATATATATATATATATATATATATATATATATATTATAGTTAGTCTGGATTTAATTTCTAATTTCCACGGTCACTCCCCGCACGACATTGATTATTTTTAATTAAAAATGTACATAAATGCGGTAATTAGATTATGATGTATGAAAATTCAAATTACTTAATTTTCTACTCAACGAAAACTCAATAAACCACACCTTTGCGATTATTTAATATAACTGTTTCATAATTATATAATTACTTTTTGTTTATTATGGGATAAAATTACTTGCCGTATGTGATAATTTGTGCTGATGGAGTTTGTTAAATAGTTTTTTTTATACAATCAAAAATAATATTCTCTTATATTCCAGCAGTATTTAATTTGATAATATTAAAGTGATTCTTAAAAGAAAACTTTACATTTGCAATTTTTTTACATAATATCTAAAAAGTTAAAACTTCGAACTTTTTTTCTTACTTAAATATCGAGGCAATTTTCTTAACAAATCGTGATAAATTACATAATCCATGCCATAAATTTAACATTAATAATAAATTTTATAGAAAGCTTTAAACGAAATTTATTAAATGGATGCAAATAGCATGACATCAAGAGGTTCTTGGTAAAGCGTCTCAGGAAATGCCATGGTCTGACTCAGATCTCTTACATTAGCAGTTAAGTTCTTGGAAACCATAAGGTACCATCAATAAATATTTCCAAAGTTTAAAAGCATGTGATTTAAATGGGTTTTTTAAGTTATTAATTTACGTCTATAATGAATAAATACAATATTATATTACATCAAAGGGTCCAAAATGCAATTTGCAACATAAATATTTGCAATAATTCTTCGTGAAAAATAATATATGTCCATATCGCCTAAATTATAAACATTTTCCATCAACAGGTGTAATTATTTTAATTTAATCACGAACTGGATTCAATGTACGTTATAGTCATTGGTTCGTGTTAATTATAATCTGTTTTATTAACTATCAATCTTGCCGGTTGTTCTTTAAAAATCCTCTAGACGTATCAAACCGTTATCTGCAACCTACTTCCTCATTTAAGCATCGGAAGAGAAGAGATTTCTTGCCAAGGAACTTTAAAAGACCCGCGGGCCTCAAGCCAAACCAGACTAATGAAATTTTTGACCTGTTCATTAATTCAACGTTTTCTTTTCATTCAATAATAAAAATCTGGGTTACGCCATTGCGAAATAAACATTAAGAAAACATATGCTTTAACGTAGTATTTTTTAATTTTTAGGAATTATTCTCGCAACTTCAGTTCTCCACTGAAACCGCTCTGCCTCCAGATGCCTTACGGAAAGCCCTCGCCGAAAGCTTTTTTGATCAACAACGTTTTCAGCTGGGATTCATGGATGATGCGGCAGAATGTTTCGAAAACATGCTGCTTAGGATTCACACGCACATCGCTCATGGAGAAGCTGAAGATATGTGCAATGCGAAGCATTGTATTCCCCATCAAAAGTTTGCCATGACTTTGGTGGAACAAAATATATGCAAGCAGTGTGGTGCTAGTTCTGAACCTTTGTCGTATACCCAGGTAAGAACCTAATTTTTGCATATTAGTCTGGAACCATTAACTAATAGATTCGATTAGAACTTTTAAAGGCTTTGTTATTATAACAGGTAAAATTTTAATTCTCGGAACTTTTGGGACGGAAGTTTTGGCAAAAGTACTTAAATATTCTTAGAAAAATCGTGTCCTATAAGTTTGCTTTCGGGATAACATATTCGCAAAATTAGAAATAAATGGTTAAATAAAACAACAAAAAACCGGTTAAATAGGAAATAATCTTTCTGATTACGTATGTAAAACTGTAAAACAATACGTTGACATTTAAATTTTGTTTAATAAGTATGTAAACGTTGTTTACAAAGATATTATCTAAAATGTTTGAAAAATATAAACAATATTATAAAAAAACTAATTTACCAAAACATATGGTTCTCTTATCTTATGCTCTTAAAACTAACACGAACGTTTAACTTTAAGTCGTTTTTAAGTTTTCAAGTTAAGAAATTCGAGAAACCTAAACATTTAACATGAAATTAAAATATTTTTTCTACTTTTTATTGTAATACTGACATTTTGACCTTAAATGCTTTCTCTATTGGTTTATTGGTATATTGTTTATAAGTCATTATTTAATTTTAAATAGTTTCAAGGTTAATTTCATAACTGAAAAATTGTATCGCCTAAAGCTGTTTTGCTCTGAAAAAAAAGTGCGAATTTAACCTTCACATTACAGCCAAGTTAGCAATTGCATTGTTGCCATACAAATTACATAAATAATGTTTTTTATTAGTCCAGGAAACAAAGATTGTAGAAGGAAAACTCGATGGTAGTCGGGTTTTATTTTTTTTATGTAGAGTCAGGGGTGCTGCTAATGAATCAAGAATATTCCCCAAAAAATTATTTTCGCGTCCCCTAATGTTATCCCCCGAAAGGGGAGTTTTTTTGCATTTTGGCTTATAACTCGCAAACCGTGCATTTTTTCCGACCTCCAATACTTTTGATTATGTACTAAATAAGGCACACGTTGCACTGTGTGCAAAGTTGAACGTTGCTTTCAAAATCACTTTTTTGTTTTTTTTATTATTGCCCAATTTTAAAAGTAATCGATCACAAACCTTGCGGTAATCAAACATAACCGAATGGACGATTTTTTGAGGTAATAGGACTGATTTTCAATATACAGGGGGTTGTTTTTTCAAAACATTTAATTTTTGTGGGGAAAATAATTTAAAAAAAAACAACGAATTCGTTACGATAAGTGTACCTAAAAATATAGGGTAGAACGAATTGGCTCATTAAAGCGGTTTGGGAAATAAAAAATGTTTTTTTTTGAAAAAAGAACCCACTGTACATTGAAAAGCAGTAACTTTTGAAAAAAGTCTAGTACCTCAAAAAATCGTCCATTCGGTTATGATTACCCTAAGGTTTGGGATCGATTACTTTTAAAATTGGGCTATAATAAAAAAAAGAAAAGTGATTTTAAAAGCAACGCTCAACTTTGCACACTGCGCATAGCAAAAGGGCACATCATATAGGTGCGCAATGAGGTTTAACGTGTGCCTTATTTAGTACATAATCAAAGTATTAGAGGTCAAATTCTGAAAAAATGCACGGTTATCGAGTTATGAGCCAAAAAGCAAAAAATCTTCCCTTTCGGGGGATGAACTCTACATTAAAAAAATAAAACCCGACTACCAACGAGTTTTCCTTCTACAATCTTTGTTTCATGGACTATTATATATTATCCACAAGAATAAATTATAATAATAGATAATGTACCTAATCAATGTAATAAAGAATTTTTAATTTTTTAGATGGTTCATTATGTATCGACCTCGACTTTGGTTTATCAAGTCAGAAATGGTAGGCCGCCATCAGACACTTTTGGACAGTTGTTAAGAAGAGCCGGCAGTATGGGTGACGTTAGAACTTGCCCTGTAAGCTTTTATTTAAACTGAAAAAATATTTTAATATTTATATTTCGTTTCCTTTTTTAGAGCGCATGTGGTGCCGTAATCCAAATAGGCCGAAATCTGATGAATCACCCCGAAATAGTCTCCGTAGGATTAGTATGGAATTCTGAACGTCCAACTTTAGAACACATCATGGAAGTATTTTCTACCATCGGCACGACCTTACGACTAGGCGATGTTTTTAACACGGTAGTTGACACGAGGTGGGCAGAAACATCGATGCACAACCTGGTCGGAGTTGTAACCTACTATGGAAAACACTATTCCACGTTTTTCTTCCATACCAAATTGAGAGTTTGGATTTACTTTGATGATGCTACAGTACGTGAAGTGGGACCTCGGTGGGAGCAAGTGGTAGAAAAATGCCGTAAAGGTCGTTATCAACCTTTATTACTTTTGTATGCCCTACCGGATGGTACTCCAGTCAACACAGAAAATGCTCCAAAACAAATTACGCCATTTTACACTGAGAAAGTTAAGAAGACTCCTCCACAGTCGGTGCTAAGAAGGTCTATAACTCCAAGTCCAGAAAAGCCGACTATAGGTAATAACAGACGGGCTATTACACCAAACCCTGATGGAAGTTTAAATCATAAACCACCCATACCAAGAGCGTACAATGAATACCAAAATTTGTCAGTTATACAGAAAAACTTATATGGTACCCAACCCAATCAAGACTGCGATGTTGTAGATGGCTGTTTATCCAGGAAAGAACCAGAATATATTACTAGAAAATTCTTGGATTTTGGTCACCAAAAACCCCAAGTGAACATTCACAGAACTCTCAGCAATGGCTCATCCTCTGGAGTAGAAGGAATGTCAATACCAGACCACATGAATGTTCCCAGAAGACGAGACTCCGGTAACTGGAGTGGAGATAGAAACAGCGCCTCGTCAGCTTCATCAACAACAATGGAGAACCCTTACTTATATCTGGTTGGTAAAGTTCCTCATGGAGGCGGCAGTATCCCTGGAAGCCCCACAAGAACCAAAAGTGATTCTGGCGGAGATGCAGGTTACGATTCCTACTCACTGTCGTCTAACGATAGTTCCACAATGAGTACGCTACAACACCTAATGAAAATGGGACACCTTGCCAAAATTCCAGAAGATTATAACAATGTTCAGGTACAAATTTCGCAGAGTTGTGATGTATTATGCGACGAAGCCGACGAACTTCTGGTAAAGTCCAGGCAACTAGAAGACGAACACGATCTAGTTTTGGCTTTGGCACTATGCAATGCTGCAGCGACAAAAGCTAGAGCCGCTATGAATGCACCTTATAATAATCCTCAAACTTTAACTTTAGCTCGAATGAAACACAATACTTGTATTATGAGAGCAAGAAGTTTACACAGAAGGATGACGCAAACCCAAATTCCTCTAAGCAAAGAAACAACTCCGGAAATAAGGCATACACGAGAAGGTAGCAGTGGAAGCGGTAGACACTCTAGACAAAATTCAAGAGATAAAAGTTCTCACTCAAGACAGAATAGTAGGGAGCTGCTAGTATTGGAAAAAGAAAAGCCACAAATGACGAAAAATATCGAAATTTACGCCACTCTGCCTAAGAAAAAGGATGCATTAAAAAACAAAATGAACGCTTTTAATATTGAAGATTCTGAATACATGTTGTATGACAAACCTCCAAATAGGGAATCTAGAAGTATATTTTCCCGAAATAAAAATAAGGATACACAAAAGTCAAGAGAAAAACGCTCCAGAAGTGAAGATAGAAATAAAATGTCTAGAGATTTTTCCATTGCTCCTGAAATATTAACTGGTAAAGATACTTTGAAAAAAGCTAAAGAAGATAAGGAGGAAAAGAAGGATAAGGATGGAAAATCCAAAAAACAGCACAAAATTCGAAGGAAATTACTAATGGGAGGATTAATTAAAAGAAAGAACAGGAGTATGCCTGACTTAACCGATACCACTGTAGTAAACGAACCTCCAACTGTCACTGTAGATGATAGTAGCCTCGGATTAAAGGGAAATTTGGATTCCACTTCAGGAATGTGTGGATATTTATCGGAAGGACATTTGGAATTTACCGGAAACAATGCGAACCCCAACTTGGAGCGCAGCAAGTTGATGAGGAAGAGCTTCCATTGTAGCGCGGGCAAGATTTTGACCGCCGCCAAAGTTCCGCCGCCTCCGCCCCTCAGAACGACTTCCACGCTTAGCAAAGCTAAGTTTAACGGCGGCGAAGTTTGTAATGAGAATGTTGGTGAGAGGCCCAAGTATCCCCTGCCCGACGATATTTCGTACTACGATAACCAAAAGGTCTATGCTAACACCAATCATTACAATCAACCTCATGTTTCTGAATACCAAAACTTTGATCAACATACTTATTACGGTAACAACACTGTTATTACAAGGGCAGACGTTCACCAAGAAAAGAGTCCTATTAAGAACATCTACGACAATGGTGTTAACAATATCCAAGTGGATAGTGGTGTGGATGAAGTAGATTGTCTGCCTTCGCATAGCCATGCAAATACCTTAGAACTGCCTCCTTACCCGAGCCCCATGGGTTCTGCCATTCATTCTCGTCAAGCTAGTGAAGACTTTCCTCCACCACCTCCCCCATTGGACGTATCAGCTCTTGATGAGCATTTACCTAAACCACAAAAAGTTGAAGAACCACAACCTAACAGCCTATTGGCTCAATTACAAAGCAAAAGACGGGAAATTTTATCAAATGAGCTTGAAGTTAGAAAGACCACTACCGAAGTAAAGTCTTCTGGCGATACGTGGTTAAGGGAACTCCAAGCCAAACAAGCATCCTTAAGAATGAAGAAGAGTCAGGACGCCAAAGATGTTGGTGTGGATGTGATAAATACACAAAGATACTTACCAGGAGAAAAAGATAACTCTATAAAATCAGTTAGAGATTTGGCCTCCAAATTCGAAACATCTGAATCCCCAACTCCCAAACCCACTCTTAATAGAGTACCAAGCATTAACTTCAATTTGGATGTTATCAAAACCGAATCGTCTCCTAATACAAATGTTTTTAACGTTAAAAAACGCGAGGAAACACATGACACGATTCCACAAGAACAAATCGCCCAAGAGATTGCCGAAGTTGAAAGGCTTAGCGCAGCTGTAAATAAAACCTTAAATATGAATCAAGATTTACCTGAAGACATTCGCAAACCAAGGCAAAAGAAAAAGAGCGTGTCGTTCTGCGATCAAGTCATTTTGGTAGCGACTGCCGATGAACAAGAAGACGACAGCTACATCCCCAACCCGATTTTGGAAAGGGTGCTCCGCACTGCAATGAATAAGCCAGAAACGGCAGCTATTAGACAGGAAATAATAGCTTTGAGGGAGAATGAAGTGCAAAGAAATGAGAGTTTAATTCAGCAGGAGAGTAGAGCATGTCCGGAAGAAGTACAGTATGTGCAACAACCTTTGTATGTTAGAAGAAACTCCGTTGATAATTTATTGTCCCGTCAGAATTCTATTGGAAGCATAAATGATGAAAGAAGTCATGCTTTCAGTCAACCTCCTCTACAAAGTCAACCTAAAGTAATTCCAAACGATTATAACACAGAAAATACCCAAATGCATAATGGTTTCATGCCCAGTGATTCCAATCCGCAATATGTAGAGTATGGTCAATACAATGGACAAACAAATAATGGTATTAACATGAATTCTTACAATAACCATTTTAAAGAACATGATCAATACCATAATATGCAAAATGGTTCCCCTCGTCAGTTTAACCAGCAAAATAATCCACCTCTTGTGCCTAATCAAAATCACAATGGTCCTCCACTCATTGTTCCAAATGGACAACCTAGAATACAGATGCATCAACAACCTTCCACTCAAACTGCATACAGGCAATCGCCTTACCAACCTATTCCACAAAATTCCCCAGCATATGCAGCCTACTATAGTCAAAACAGACAGCAGACCAGCCCTCAGTACCGACATACACCTCCGGAGTTTAACAATCAGCAATATTCCAGAGTACCATATAACCACAGCCCCCAAGTAAAACAAACCACTCCTAGTCTACTTCATCACAATGGTTATGGTAACCAAAATGGGTACCAGCATCCACCATCGCCATCTCCATCTAGCGTAGGTTCCAATTACAACTATCAACAAAGTATGTATAGAGGCCTAAACAATAATTTCGAAGGTCAACAACAAAGGGTACCAGTGCCTTATGAACAAACCAATGGTAATTATCATTCAAGGCAAAATGATTACGACACTCAAACAAATGGACCTTACCAGAGGTTACCTCAGTACCACTCGGACGTGTATCAAAGGGTACCAATGCCACACCAAGAGCAACCTCCACATGACAATTACCCCGTATACCAACATGCCTTACCCTCCAAACAAATTCTAAAAAAGACTGTGAGCTTCGAACCGGGTACTAAGGGAGGAGGAGCGGGTGAGATGCAAGTCCCGCAAATGGTGCCCAAAGCAATTGTGACACCCATAGTAGTAAACAATGCGAACAATTGTGTACCTACGGATAAAACTAAGTGCAATTTGTGTAGAAAAAAGAACGTTATAGCAATGAATTTGTATTGTACAGACTGCGAGTTTTATATGTCTAGGTTTACACCTAGGAGTTAGTATTAGGCTAATTAAATTATTTTGTATGAAATTGTGATATTATGTTCAAATTTTTATGTAGGTATCTAAAGTCTATGTATTAAATTTAAGATTTGGATCTCATAGAATACTCTAAAGAATATTTTGTATGATTTCTTTTAATATAATAAGATTTTAATAAATATTTTAAACAATAAAAAATCGAGTTCTTATCTGTGACACTTTTGAAATAAAAATTGGCACTAATATTAATTATACCACTTATCAAGAAGTTTTTGAAATAATACTTTTTAATATATATTTATGGACGACCTTTGTTTAAATACGTTGAGACGCACAAGGATGATGAAAAAAAGTATGTCCTGGTCAAGCTTCAGGCGCACCCCGCAATGCGGGGCTGTTATTTACGCCACTAAATAAGCGTGTCTCTATATCCTCTTGGGCTCCCTAGCACGCCTGAATAGGCCTTCATGATCAAAATACTTTTAGAATTTAAAAAATAAACTTTTAAGATCTTTGTTTATGACCAGATTGCGTGTGACTTATTTGTTTTTGATCGGATCCTACCAAGACTACAGTCTTACCCTAATTTTGTTTGGTATGCAAGATTCATTTATTTTTAGAATCAATTTTTGTTTTGGTATAAGTACACAGTCCACAAAAACAGTGGTCTTCGACATGAATAAGACCATGATTTCCCCATCTATTTTCACTCGCTAAAACAATCTGAACTTTAGTTTAGTATGTTTTATTATGCGTTTAACAAAAAAAAATAATTCTTTATAAAAATGTATGTTTGTCTAAAAATGGGAATCTCAATAAATATGTTTAGAAACTTATTTTAGCTTTTAGTACAAAAAAATCGATGACACGTGACGGAATGAAGAGCTGTGATTAGTTGGTTAGACATGTTTGCCTCTGACTGAACCTGCTGGTCCAAAACCAAAAATGTCCAGCGTGCTGGACCTCTTGTTTTTGAGTCTCAGTTTAAATAGGAAATATTGGTCTTCGACCACTTTCAATGTGGTTACATACTACAACAACTAGTACTTAAATTTTCGTCGGGAGTGAAGCCGGAAGCTTTTCAATTGTATAAAATGTTACTATAGTACTTGCTTTGCTTGTGGAATGCACTAAATTTTAAACTAAAACTTATTTAGATACCTACTATAACAATAATTATTTTGTACTAAATGCTAGTTAACTAATTACAACTTAGGTTGTTTTATTGTATATACGGACAATTGTCCGTAGGCTGCATGGTGGCCGATGGACAACAAACGGCGTCAATAAGAGACAGCGGCCATCAGGCGGCCGACGGACTATTTCCCGCCGTTGTTCGTCGTATGCCGACGTCAGCCCGCCGGTGACATACGACGTCGGCCCGCCGTCAATAGGACTCCTACTGACGGCGGGCTATTATAGGAGACAGCAGCCATCAGGCGGCCGACGGACTATAGCCCGCTGTCTGGCCAAAAACCTACAGACGTTCTGAATAGGTTTAATCCTGAGGATGTCTTATGAACGTCTCACGAGATTTTCTTCGGTATATGTAGGTCGTGAGAAGATCCTTAACGTAATTAAGTTATTCGTTGATAAATTTAGCAAAAAAAACTATATACTTTACTTAAGTATTTATATATTAGGTGAAACAAAAATTCAGTGAACGACTACGTTCGTTGCTCACAATTTTTAGAATGGTCTTGAAAACTAAAAAATACATAAAATTCTCATGCATCTATGAATACTTAAAGATACTTAAAACTAATATCCTAAAGTAAAGGGCCTAACTAGAGAATGCTTTTAAGAAAGGTGTGAAATGACATATAACATAACTCCTCCCTCATTAAGCAAAAAAATAAGGGCACAATTGCAAATATTTATTTACAAAGTCCCTTTTTTTTTATTTATTTAATTAACAATAAAAATGATTAATAAACTACATATCTTAAAAATACTAATAACAATAAATGTGGATACAAAAAAAATAAAAATAATAATGCTAAAACTAAAACTTAATATTATCATTAAATGCATTCGCAGAAAAATGGGTTTATGTGCACTTAGGGTCGAACATAGTTGGTTAACAATTATTTACCATTACACAAGGATCGTTTGCATTTAATACGAAGCACTTCACTGTCTAGTTGAAAAAATCGTTGCAAGAGAGTATTTTTATTACTTTTGTGTTGCTTTATACTGTTAGGTTTGCTAGGATAAATGGGTATTAAGGAGAATGAGATATTGAGGAAAACTATGCGTATTTTGAATATAGAAATTATGAGTTATGGATTATGTATATATATATATTTTTTTTTTCAGTTAGTTTCATTATAATTTGCAATATACCGTTGAGGTTTTAATTTGTCGTAATAATAGATTTTATTATTATCATTTATTTTGAATTCGGTTGTTGTTACTGGGTTTTCTACTCGTTTGTATAAGGGATGCGTTTTTACTTTCCATCTACGGCTTAAATTTCCACCTTTTATAAAGAGTGGTTCATCGTGATTAATATCAATCCTATCTCGATTCTGATTTCGCGACTCTAAAATTTGATCTTGTTTCTGCCCTAATTTTTGTCGAATTTGTTGATTAAGAATTTTTACATTTTGTGTATGTTCGTCAATCCAATCGGCTACTACCTGAGTGGGATGAAGTTCAAATGGGGAAACGTAGTCTAGTCGACCTTTTATCACTTGAAAGGGAGTATAATCTAATGCCGAGTGTATAGAATTGTTATAGGAGAGAGTTGCATAATCGATTAATTCGAAAATAGGGGCTTTTGGTTTTTCTTGTCGCAAAACACGTAGACCTTCGATAATTGTTGAGTGAAATCTTTCTACTGGGCTGTTGCTATTCGGATGTTGTCGAGTAATATAATGAATTTCAATATTATAAATTTGGCAAAATTGTTCAATTAGACCATTTTTAAATTCGGTACCCTGATCGAAAGTGATTTTCTTTGGGATACCATGGTGTGAGATCCAATTAAGAAGGTTTCGAGCTATTTCAGTGCTAACTATGGCATTTATTGGAAATAAATGGCCGAATTTTGAAAAACTGTCTATAACAGTAAGAAATATTTTGCCTTCAATTTTAAATGTATCGATATATAAATGATTAAAAGGCTCAGAGCCTATTGGGGTAGGTTTATAAACAATTTTGTGAGGATGTCTTTCATATTTACTTTTTTGGCATATCGTACAGGTATTAATGTAATGTCGAACATTTTCTGCCATTTTTGGCCAATAATATAGACGTTGTAGACTATTAAGATTTTCATTGTAACCCCTATGGGTGGTTTTGGTTTCATGTTGAAATTTAATTTTTTGCCACTGATCTTCGACATTTGTAATATCTTGTAAGTAATTACGTGATAAAATTAAATTGAAAGCGGACGCTTTAAATGAATTTTGTAATAGTTTCAAAAGTTTGTTAATTATGGTTTCGCATTCATCATTCACATACAAACAATACGTTGTTTTAGGCTTTAAATATTCTTTTATAAATTGTACTAATTCTTGTTCGCTAGGGATAAGATGTAGATAATAACAAATGGAAAGTCTAGTATTACCAAAAATTGTTTGCTTTCTTGCTTTAATTGTCTGTTTTGTGGTTTCATGGATGGTATTGATGGCTTCAAAAAAAATCTGGTTCTTAAATAAATTGACTGCCTTTTCTGTATATTTTGCTCCAAAAATTGGATCTTCGTAACTAGAATGGATAGTATTTAAGTCATCGTTATTGCGATCGTCAGGGGGCCTTATTTGTATGTCTTGTAAAATATTAATTTCGGGTCTTTCGTCTATTGTCATTTCGTTGTTAATAATTTCGTTTAAATCCTGTAAGTCTATTTCTTGTTCTGAAGTAAGCTCTGTTAAGTGTCGATTTTCTTGTTCATTGGGGTCATAATTAGCAATAATTGACAGCTTATCATCACTATTTAATTCAAGTGGGTGGCACTCTAATACATTGCACTCTGTGTTTCTAATTCTAGAAAGAGCATCTGCATTTAGATTTTGTGTCCCTTTTTTGTAAATAATTTCGTAGTCATACTCTTCGAGCTTTAATCTCCAACGGACAAGCTTACTGTTAGGTTCTTTAAGTGAGAACAGCCACTGGAGGGGTTTATGGTCGGTAATTATTTTAAACTTTGTCCCATACAGGTAGGGCCGAAAATATTTAACAGCCCACACTACTGCTAGCAATTCTTTTTCAATTGTGCTGTAGTTTATTTCTGCTGGATTAAGCGTGCGAGATGCATACGCAATGGGAAGGTCATTTCCAGGGGGTCCCTGAGAAAGTACAGCCCCTAATGCATAATTTGACGCATCAGTTGTCACATTAAAAGGTTTGGTAAAGTCAGGGTGTTGTAAAATTGGTTCGTTTATGAGGATGGATTTGCACAAATTAAAACTTTTAATAAATTCGGAGGTGTGTTCTATTTTATTATTTTTTTTTAAACAATTGGTCATGGTTTTAGTGATTTTTGCAAAATTTTTTATAAATTTACGGTAGTAACCGGTAAGTCCTAAAAACGATTTGATTTCTTTGGTGGTTTTAGGTATAGGGAAATTTTTTATTGCTGCTATTTTTTTCGGATTTGGTTTAATGCCTTCAGGGGTTATGACATGTCCTAAAAATTCTACTGATTTGCAGAGAAATTCTGATTTATCTAACTGAATTTTTAACCTTGCCTCCCTGAGTTTATTGAAAACTAATTTTAAATTATTAATGTGTTCTTGTAATGACGACGAAAAGATAATAATGTCGTCCATATATACTAAACACACCTTTCCTTGCAAGTCTTTTAAAACATGATCCATTACGCGTTGAAATGTAGCCGGCGCATTTTTCAAGCCAAATGGCATACGGACAAATTCGTAATGGCCGTTTTCAACATTAAATGCAGTTTTTTTTATGGAATCTGGATGCATCTCGATTTGATGAAAACCGGATGCTAAATCTAACGTACTGAAATAATTACAACGCCCTAATTTATCTAAAATGTCATTAATATTTGGTATTGGGTAACGATCATCTACCGTTTTTTCGTTAATTTTTCTATAATCTACCACAATACGCCATTTTTGTTTTCCACTGGCATCCAATTTTTTTGGAACGATCCAAATTGGAGAACTCCAGGGAGATTGTGAAGGTCTAATAATTTCGTTTTCAAGCATTTCATTAATTTGCCTACGTACTTCTTCTTTATGCACATACGGGTATCGATAGGATTTAGTATGGATAGGTGTCTCATCTGTAGTTTTAATTTCATGTTTGATTTTGTTGGTAAATGAAAGTCTGTCAGTCGGGTGGTAGAGAACATCGCAATAAGAAGAAAGTAATTTAAATAATTCTTTTTCTTCTTCGTTATTGAGGTGATCACTTCGAATTAAGGACATATTAAGTTCTTGTAGCGTTTCCATGGGATTTAATCTTTCCGGGATTATTAATTCGGCGTTATAACATTCGTAATTATTTGCCTGCGTAACAAAAGGTTTTAAAAAGTCTAAGGAGAAGCGTTCTAATTTTGTTTGATTATAGTTATTAACGAATTCTATATTAGTAGACCCATTTTTTACTTCAATTAATCCTGAAGGGATGTTTAGTGATCCTACTCGTATGGCTGGTATAATATATTGCTGGTCAGGTAAGTTTACTTTGACATTTTTTATGATCGTTGAATTGGGAGGTATTTCGAGCTTTTGGAAGGAAAAGTCATCGCGATAAAGGAATGGGAGTGTTAAGTTTTTACCGATTAACTGTTGGTTTTGAAAGTCTAAGTATAGTCCTAAATTCTTTAAGTCTCGGATACCGAGAATACCATCAAAGTAGTCATGAAATGAAAATAATACAAAGTCAAGCGGAATGTTGTGGATAAGCGGTATTTTTGCTTTAAACTGAGCTTGTCTTGTCCCCGCACATGTTTTTATTGGGGTATCATCTTTTATAATTGTATGGGGAAAATATGTTTCGGCAATATAGGGGCGTAACATTGAACAATGGCACCCCGTGTCGATAAGAAGTTTTATGGGTGGTTCGGTAAGTTGTATGAAAGGCAGAGAATTGGGTATTAAATTGTTTAGGTCTATGTAGTGTCTGTCGAAGGCTCGGTTACTTGAAAATTTATATCGTCGTTATGTGGTGGTATTTGATATTCATTATCGTGGTTCTCATAATTTTCGAGATTTTGTTCTGAGTATTTTTCATATTCACCTGTTTGGTCTACTTCATCTTCAAAATTAATATTTGTTAGTTCTTCAGACACAAAATTGCGGGGGCCTGAAGGGTTAAAATAGTTATATCTCTGACTGATTTGTCTGGAAGGTAGTCGTGATGAGGTCGACATTGGTTCAGGTAAATTGGTGGGTCGTGGTGCATTTTTCGGATGAAATACATTTTTTTGTGACCCAAACACTTGTCTATTAGTTGGGAAATTATTTTTTACAGGTTGGGCCCGGATGGAAATTGGTTGAGATGGAAAATGTGGTTTATAGTTAGGTTGAAACGAAGATGGCACCTGATTTTCGCTTTGCCAAGTTTGTTGATTTGTTCGCAAAAACGTGTTGTATTGAGGTGTAGGGTTTTTATGATAATTGGTAGGTAAAAAGTTATTTTGTTCAGGTACTGGTCGTTGAAAATGTTGTGGTTTTGATTTGGTGTTCGATTGTGTTTTATGATTACTAGTACCGGCAGTTGAACGAATTTGGTTAATGTGTTGTTGTCGCAACACAAAATTGTTAACAGTAGTGCTAGCTTCATCCAAGGTATTTGGATTTTGAACAATTAATAATTGTTGTAACATTGGGCAAGAATTGGCTATTATTACAGTTACAGCAATGGATTCATTTTGAGCCATAAGGGCATCTCGAGCATTTTGAGCTAATGTTTGATCGGATTGAATTTTTAAATTAAGCCGTATTTGTAAAGATTTTAAACGCTCGATAAAAGGAAGAATGTCTTCGTTAATTTCTTTAGTCAAATATGAAAATTGTTGTTGAAGCAAGTGACGATTTGTACGATCGCTAAATTTTTCGGTTAACCCGTTTTTAATCGCCGGCCAAACGCGAAGGTCCGGTCTGCAAGCCAGCCAATGAGCTGCTTCATCGGTTAATTTTGAACGAATTACCGCGTTTACGTAATTTGTTAAATTTTGATCTAAGGTTCTGCCGTATGTATTATAATACGAATCTACATCTAATAAAAATGTTGTTAAATTTAAATGGTGACCATTGAAAGGTCGCAAAGTTGTTGCCATTTCTTTGGCATCTCGAATTGAAAGCACATTCGGTGCATTATTATTAATTTGTTGATTATTTAACGCCATATTAGCAAAATCTTCTATAATATTATTAAGATTAATCATACAATAATAGGTATATTATAAATTACTTGACAAAAGGTAGGTAGCAATATACGTATATTCAAAATTCGCTAAAGGATTGTTGAGAAAGAAGGAAAACAGTTAAGCATGCACACAATACCTTTGATTTATTATCTGGGTGAGTTGGTACACACAACAGCAGGGGGTCTTGTCTGGGGCTGGAACGGCGTTGCCTTAAGTCAGGTCCAAACTTCGACGATTTGTAGCACTAATTATTATAGATGTACTCCAATGTAATAAGCACTTATTTGGTACGCACAACAGCAGGGGGTCTTGTCTGGGGCTGGAACGGCGTTGCCTTAATTCAGGTCCAAACTTCGACGATTTGTAGCACTAATTATTATAGATGTACTCTTATGTAATAAGCACTTATTTGGAAGTTCTGGTTCGATGTAGAGCATTAATGGTTAATACCAAAAAGTACGCAAATTTCTTCAGCGGACTTTTGCACTATCCTTAACGACTGCGCCAATTAAGTTATTCGTTGATAAATTTAGCAAAAAAAACTATATACTTTACTTAAGTATTTATATATTAGGTGAAACAAAAATTCAGTGAACGACTACGTTCGTTGCTCACAATTTTTAGAATGGTCTTGAAAACTAAAAAATACATAAAATTCTCATGCATCTATGAATACTTAAAGATACTTAAAACTAATATCCTAAAGTAAAGGGCCTAACTAGAGAATGCTTTTAAGAAAGGTGTGAAATGACATATAACATAACTACGTATAGAACCAGCATTATTCAGCTGTGCCATTACAGATGCACACATACAACTAAGTATTGCAACCCATCGCTATTTATAGTTAGCTAGCGTGCGTAAGCAGCGGTAAGATGTTTTGCTTATGCCGCGAGCGTTGGTCCGACGTCGAAAATCGATTATCACATGCACGTACGTCGCGACGTACCAGCAAATGATAATCGACGCGTCGGTATAACGTTGGATGGACGTGGGAAATTAATTATCGTTTGCCAACCTTGGACCGAGGTCGAAAATCAGTTGCCGCCTACCCAGATAGCACAGAGACATCTTAAAGATATCTTAAAGATGTCGGACTCGGACGTTCATGACATCTTTAAGACGTCCAGTTTACGACGTAAGTCATCTTTAAGACGTCTTTAAGATATCTAATGTTACAAAACACACCGTCTTTAAGATGTCTTTTTAACGGCATTATTAAGTCGTGGCTAAACGTCGTTAAGACGTCTTTAAGATGTTAAAGACTACCTATTGAAAACGTTTTGGTTATGAATTGCTACATCGCCAAAACGTTTCTAATGTATTAACTTAATACTATTAAGTATTTAAAATGTAGCTAATAATGCTTTTTAACTTCTAAAAATAACGTATAGGTACTTCTATTTAAAATAAAACAAAAATTAAATTATTACATATTTATTTCTGCCTAAATCATTCAAAACTTCTTGGCAAGAAGAAGCCTTCTGTCCGAAGCCCTCCTTAGCCAAGCCTGTATGGCAACTTCCACCTCTTTATTGTCTTTTCCTATACCTGACTTTTGAACTGATTCTAAAAAAAAAAGAAAAAGTATTATGCTATATAAATGCCTAAACCTCATTAAGAGTATTATGGGTATTAATTAGTAAAAGGGGTTTCAAGTCAATTAATTTAATAAATTAAAAAAAAACACTCTTTTAGAAAACATGGAAATTGGTGAAGATCTTACTTATTAGTGCAGCAGCAATTTTGCTCTTGTTAAATGCTTTTTTTCCTTTTCGTCCCAGCCAGCTATACTTCAATGTTTGGTTATTCGAAACTAGTAATGTCATAATCCTTTTAATAAGGTCATATGGAGAGGACCCTCCTATTTTACTTAGCTCAACCACCTGAAAATACAGAAAAGTACCTATCAGAAATGTATGATCAAAATTATTTACCTAAAATTAATTCACAACAAACTCTAGGTCACATATATGTACTCGTATATAGTTCGTTATTGAATAAAAATAATAAATAAGGAAATCAAAATAAGTTTACCCATGCGTCACAATACGACCAGCAGTAAATTCCATAAGAATATACATTGCGGCTTTGGTGACGCATGTGTAATCTTAAAAAAAAAGGATATATGAGTATAGGTATTATTATCAATTGGAAGAAAAACCTACCGCACTTTCGAAGTCACTTTCAACAGATAAGTAATTTTCTAAAATTTCAAACTCGTCGTCAGTATTAATGGGAAAGGTTATTCCTGGACATTTAAAAATGCTGTTTTTTATTTCCTGATCGTTTATATTCTGGTTTTCCTTCTGCTCCCTTAGTAATTTTACTTCCTGTAATACATCGGTAAGCATGCCTCTTAATACATGATTTTGTTGAATTATGGTTTTAAGGTCTAAAAAATAAATACACAGAATAATAATAAATACAACAAAATTACAAAATTATTGACTTTTAAGAAAAAAAAAACAAATGCTTATAAATAACCAATGAAAGTAAATTTTAGCTTATTAACTAAGTAGGCAAAGACACTAAATCGTACAGTACCTACATTTACCTACTCTTTCTTTGGCAAAGTTATTCTTGTCAATAATAATAGTATTTTACGAGTGTGGAAAAATTAATTTTCCACACTAAAATCTGTGTGGAACTCTTTACCTTTGTTGTCACAATTACTGCACTGGTGTAAATTTACACTGGGGTTCCCATGAAACATATCATTTTCATTTAAATCTATCTGCTCAAAATGTGTTTGTGACTCTTGAAATTTCTTTTTATTTCTTGGGATTTCTGGAAAACACAAGTAATTAATAAACTGCAAGATTGTTCAACTAACAGTAATAGGCAAAGACCGGATTTTAGGCCCTTAAAAATTGGAAATTAGGACACATAAAAGCACTAAAAATCTACATTTTAGGCCGTTTTAGTGCCTAATATAGGCCTCAACCGCCTAAAATAGGCGATATGAAATAAAAACAACACGATTAAACATAACATGTTCTGATATAGGTTTCCCCGGGCGTTATATGTATTAGTGGTTTTTCGGGGTCTGCTCCGTCTGGAATAAACAGGCGACGCTGAACAAAAAATATAAAAAAATTCAAACATAAGCACAATACTTTGATTCCAACGGTTGTCAAAGTTGGCTATATAGAAAAACTATTTACCACCTGTAAATTGTGGAGTTATTTAATGATGCCATAGATGGCGACAAATTATATTACTAAAAACTGTTAAAAAGTCTGAAATTACCATATATGTACTTAATACATATATGGAAATTACAGTAAAACCTAGGAAAACAAAATAAATAATAATTTTCAACCATTTGTGGTCCTCGTACTCGCCAAGGGCGTCTAGGCGAAATAAGAGCATAAAAGCAGGGTCTAATTAAAAATAATTTACTTTTTCGCAATGAAAAGTATATTTTTTACTGAAAAATTAAAAGAGCCTATTTTAGGCTCATAAAAATGTCCTATTGGGACAATAAATCAAAATTTCGCCATTTTAGGCTTTTAGGCAAAAACAAAGGGGCGTCAAACGCTTTATTTTTTTAAGTTAAGGATTAATTTCAAGGTCCCAAACAAATGCCTAAAATAGAAACAAAAAAGCATTTTGCCTAAAATCCGGTCCTTGGTAATAGGTATACTCACGGCGTTCTCTATACCAGGCGAGAGTGTAGCCCCCCCTCCTGCATCAAAACTATGACGTCAGGAGGCCGATCGAATCAACGTACGCCTATTGTATTACATTGCTTTGCAACCAAAGTTATGGATTATTATTGCTTGAAGGAGTAATTTTTACTGAATCAGTTGACAATGCAGGAGTACATATTCTATCAAAATCAACAGAACAATATGTACTAGGTAATTTATTTTAAACAAACAGAACTGCACACAAAAAATAACTCTTTAATTTTAAAATAACGATTGTTTAGGATTTGTATATTTAAACTAAGTGTAGTCTAATTTTATAATATGAAATAATAAATAATAATTTCGTTTAGTTTTATTTTATAAAGAAATTAATTTAATTTATCTATTACCATTAAGATTAATTACTTTAATTAAATTTTCTTGTATTTAAATATAGAAATTATACTTTTCTAAATGATAAAGTTTACTTTAAATAAATTAATATATTTTATTTCAACAAAACATAATAGATTTAATTTAAATACACTTATATTTCATTTGAATTACCTTGATAATACATTAATTTTTCTGTTGCCTGTTAGGAACAAAACATTTTCTTAGCATTTTTTTATTTATAATATTATAAAAGCAGCAAACGAATGCAATATTTATATCAACGTTAAATCAAGCGATATCAATAGACAAGCAATAGATAATTTATATGAAACTGTCTTTTATTACCGCGATTAATTTGGTATTGCAGTCGACCTTCTAACGTCACGCCTCCCACTACTCCTGCCTGATATAAAGTACCCTGTGGAAAAGACAAAGCGTTGCACGTCATAATACGACCACCAGCAAATTCCATAAAAATACGCATGGAGCCATTGATGACGTGCAACGCTTTTAGTTTTGGATGAAGTTTACTTACCAACTGCTGATTGAGAGTTTGATTGCTTGTTCCTTGTTTTGCTTAATTTTGGAGGAAGGGGCAGGACACAGTCATTTTCTGATGACTGATCAGAGTCACTACTACTTAAAATTTTTTGTACCCGTTTTCTTTTAGGATTTTCATTTTCATCAGCAGTATTAAGATCGCTGGTGTCTTCTGCCACCTTTGCTTTGTTTCTAGCAATCATATAATCATCTAAAAAAGAACAAATAAGTGAAATAGCTACTTTTAATTTGAAATGGTGTTTGGTCCTTACCAAAAGTGGCCCCTCTAAATAATTTTACTTTAAATATTGACCAGCATGTGTTTAACGGTTCACACTTTCTAATCGCTGATACCAATTTTTCTTTTGAGTAAGATGGCCAGTGACAATAATCCCCTTGAATCCAACATGATGGGACAGCCTCTACAGACCTATCATCAATAAATTGAATAACAGTCCAACTTGGTGAGTCTTTCTCCATTTTCTCTATATTTTGGTATACAAAATTTATATCTAAGTATCTACCCTATACAGTAGGTATACATGGTGTTTTAAAATTCAGTGCAGATATTTAAAGTAGGTATGTATTTTTGAGCCAATTCAAAGAAAAAAAAGTTTAAACAAATATGGGTCCCAAAATGCTGCCTTCTTGATATACAGAGGGCGTTAAAAAAAATTTAAAAATTGAAAAAAATCACGTGGTAACGTCACGATTTCCTAAACTTAGGAGAGTATTCTAGAGCTTGTTTTATGAAAAAAATGTCCTATCAACATATTGCGTAAAGACATTATTGTTTAAGAAACATGGTGTCAAATATGGCACATTTTTTAAAAAAATTATAATTTTTTTTTATTTTTGTCGATTAATTTGAAAGCGGTTAGTCGCAGAAAAAAACACAAGAAATGGTTTTTGTAGATTATTAGTTAACAAATTTGAAAAAAGTAGTAAAATGTCAAAAATTACAGTTGCAAACTGTTTTTAGGATATTATGTCGAAGTTCAAAATATTAATGGTCAGGCACGCCACTGATAATTCTAAAGGAGCTGTTATAGTGTCAAAGATGACTCTCAATATCATACAGAAGTTTGCCAAAATTCAATAGAATATCTTTAACGGTTTTTTTCTTAAAATTGGCTCAAAAATATACTATAATATATAATACTCGATATAATATATAATATACTATGCTAAACCCTTAAAATATCTGCACTGAAGTTTGAAACACCCTGTCCAATAAAGGCCACCACACTATGTATTTATACAGGATGTCCCATAACTTTTTCACCATCATATATGATGGTAAATAAGTTATGGGACATCCTATAGAGTAATGGGAGGTTTTTTCAAGACAAAATATTACTATGGTCTGAATGTTAATTCTAACAAAGATATAGGGTGTTAAATTTTAACTTATTAAAAAAATTGAACATTGAAAACTTTATTACAAAAAAAACATCAAGTCTGGGTATATTACTTATGTACTAACAAAAAAGGTCGAAAATAGACTTTTTTAAACAACGACAAAACAAAAATGCTAATAATAATAATAAGGAAACGACAATTATGGTAAAATTAGGATATTTACATATTTACAGACAATGTAACAAAGGAAACATCACACAAACACCTTCAACCTCTAAATTTACGCATTTGTAAGCTACATCACTTAACTTAAAAAGCTCAAGATTACCAATTTTATCAACTTTAAAAATACCCAGGTCAGATGAGTTACACGGGGTTGTATAAAAATCCTGTTTTTTATTATATTTTCTGGCCAGTATGTAAAATATATTTTCATGCAAGCCAAAATTTTCAATTTTTAAAATCTCTCCATTTTTTAAGCAGCAATAATTATTAGGTGATTTATTTTTTAATACAAATTCAGAAAAGTGCACACTTTGATACTGTTCAGTAAATATAATGTTGTTTAGTAGGGGGCCATTATCATGTTTTTTGCTAAACCTAGGAATATTTTTTTCAGATATTTTGTCACAAACAGCCACTGATTTTTCACTGTACCTTTTTACAATTTGCTGTAAAGGTTTGTCACCTTTACGAACAAGCTTCAAAATACTTTGTAAAAAGTTTTCAAAACAAAAGGCACTAAAGCCATCAACAGGACCATGATTTTTAACATCTACTGCCAAATGTAATAAATTATGTACATTATGTGATACATTTTGTGAGCCATACAACTTTTGAAAACTTTCAACAAAGTATTTTAAAAGATCAGAAGCATAATCAATAAGATAAGTGTAGTTTAAGCTTGAAAGTATTGTTAGTGCTACATGGAGGGTTAAGAAATTAATGTACCTATCACGATTAATATTTTTTTTTAATACCAGAACTCCTGTATAAAATAAAAATTGCCTGTATTCAGTGGCTTTCCAGCGTTTTACCTCATTTAAGCTACGTGGTTTTCTATTAAATTCTAAAGGTAATTGAGTTGAGATTTTAAGTAATAATTCTGATATACTGGATATTTTTAAAAATGATATTTTTGTTAAGGGTTTACCATGACACCACAATATTAATAGTTTTTTAACAACACCCAAACACACCAAATGCATATAGTCTAATGGAAAGTCATTAACCATGTTAAAGCCTGGAATTTTTTCTAAAACTGACTCACCAGTGTGATGTTCTTGCTGTTCCTTACTTCGAAATCCAAGGTCTGTCCTAAGCTGAATATTTGTTGTATTTGGGAAATACACTCTATCTGAATATTCCCCTTCGATACAACATTTTGTGCAAGAGAAATATCCGCTATGACCTTTAATAAACTTAACATATGATTTGGCTGGAGCATCACAACATATTGATTTGATTTTGATGGTAAAATGTTGGTTGTTAAAGGTGAAACCATTTTCTACCAGCTCAATGGCATCATTGACAAAATTAATCAAAAATTCATTTGCATCTTTAGGCTTCTCCTTTCCGTGGTATATTCCGACCAGCTCAACAATTTCTTTATGATTATAAATATTTGCCAATATGGGATACACCTGACTGCTTGAACTCTTAGATAGGGGTAAGCCATCTATATTTATATTGAGAGCTATGAAATGGTTCAATTTTTGAATTGTCTTTGTGTCAAAACTCCTTAAAATACTAAGGATACAATTACTTAATCCAAAATGACAATATTGCCCCGGTGTAACTGGTATAACTTCAACATAGCGACAAGTGTGAAGTAAAGTTCTAGCATCAGTAGGCAACACTTGCTCAGCAAAATTTAAAGGTAAAATTTTTAATAAATCATTTATCGCAGAATGAGTTATTCTATGCTTTACTGCCCACTTTGCCAAGTAATTTTCAAATCTGATTTCACTTTGTTGTGTTCTCACTCTCATTTGAGGTACTTCCTCGGGTACTTCTTCCAAGCTTATGTCTAGAGGTTCTTTCGAGGTTCCTTCGATATTTGGAATAGAAATGTTGGAAGAATCCTGCTCAACTCGCTGCTCAACATCAGACGGCGAGTCACTAGGTATAGTGAAAGTGCAGCACTCACCGTCCGACACTATGGCGGGAGAATGTAAAACATGCTTTTCTATATCTTCTAGTGAGGGTCTTTTTAAATTGGCTGCCCTCTTTGCACGCATATAATATTTATTGAGAGATGTACGCTTCATCTTAAGCACACAAGAAAAAATTTTAAAATTACCTGAATAATTTTCCCTCTTGAGTATATTAAACCACAGCAAGTTCACAAAAACAATCCAAAAACTGTTGTTACAACACTGCACACTGCTTTTACTTGTCTCTTAAGTTAAACGTCGAACGAGAACGAAAAACCGCCACGATTTAACTTTTAACCAAATTTTACGTAAGCGGCAAAAATGGCGTCTGATGCCGGGGGTATAAGGGGGGTATAAGGGGAATTTGACAACAGGCAACAGTAAAATAAATCTAGCATGCGTTGAAACCCAAGTTGTTTTTGACAGACCCCAGTTATTAACCACGTGATTCTTACTTTGTTGTGATTGGTCTTTTCCAACTTGTTCGTTGATGTTCGCGGTTTGAGAAATTACAAATGGCCGACAGTGTTGTTGAAGTGTTGTGTACGAAGTTTTATAATCCAAATTTTCTTTGTTTTAGGTAAGTAAACTTGTTAATTTCGGATTTAACATTTTATTAGGTGTTTTTAGTCAAGTTTGAGTTAGTTGTAGTATCATTACCGCGTTTAAAATAAGAAAATACGTGTGATAAACCGTATCGGTTTTTTTCTCTATGTTTACCGAAAACACATGATGTAAAAAAGTTTCAATAAAACAAATAAAATTCTTTTTATATAATAAAACCTATGGCAAAGAGTAAAGATTATGGGTTGTTTAACTAAAGCAAGTTATACAAAATATTAAATATACCTATAATCTTTGTCAAAAGGTATGTTTTTGTTAAAATTATTTGTAAATGTGTTAATTATTTTAACTTGTTACAATAGGTTACAATAGGTACCTACCTACTTTATACAAAGTGTTTAAATAAAAAACACATTTACCTAACAATATTTCTCAATTTTTAACATAATCTTATAAAAATTGTACTATAGTACAAGGTACTGGAGGTACCCATACATCTGGATAATCAGTGTCGACACAAATGTACACACAATTATTATTGCACTACAATAATTATAATAATAATTCTGTATCCATCTGAAATTTAACAAGTGTGGTGCAATTGCAATATACATGTGTGTTGAGTCAACACTGTTTTACCTAGTTGTACAGGTCGAGTTTAGTTGCAATTTTACTTTAATTGAGGTTATGTTGCTTAGTTACAACAATAGTTTAAGCTTAATTTAAATGTAAGTAAAAGCTGAACTTGAATTGTACAACTGGGCCTGTGTTAAGATGTAGGTATTTGTCCCTTAAACATATGCAGGACCTAGATTGCATTATAGTTATTAAATGTTTGTATACAATGCATTGGACCAGTGTCCAAATTTTCTGGATCTCAGTGACACTGAGACATATTTATTATCTACCTATGAATTAAATATTTTGTGTTTTGTTCAATTGAATGCATTGTATATTTTGTAGTATAAATGTATAATTCCTACTATTCTTTTATACTATACTTAGTTTAGTAGTTAAAATATTTATAATATTTGTTATATATTTTTAAATTGTATTTTAGGTCCTGGTCTACTAAGAACTGAAGAGAAGAAATTCAAAAATTGGTAATAATTTTAATAAACTTTGATCTAAAATTGGGTTTTTTAGGTGCAAAGAATAATTTGGTAGTTGTGGTAAGAGTAAAAATCTTTTTTTTAATTTGAAAATTTAAGTTAATTTTATTAGGTGTAGAAAAAATGTCTAGATTAATTAATAGTAAATATTGCCATTATCCTGGTTGCTCAAATTCCTATGTTTTTCAACATCCCAACCCCAACTTTTCAAATAAATCCTTTTTTTCATGCCCTTCCAATCCTCCCGATGTTAACCTAAAATGGCATTCCATTTGCCAAATAGGTCCCAATTCCAAAAAAATGTTTTATGTTTGTGAGGATCATTTTCTGCCTAGCCAATTTAATTCTAATAAAAGATTAATTTATGGTTCAGTACCTATTGACCCCAATTCCTCCAATTTGACATGTCCCCCAATATCTTCTGTTGCTTGCCCATCATTTGACATTCCTATGGAGGTTTCTGATTCTAAGCCCTCATCAAATTTAGCCCCAGTTTATAATTTCTCTGATTCTGAGGATAACTCTTTAACCTCAGTACCTATTAACCCCAATTCCTCCAATTTGACATGTCCCCCAATATCTTCTGTTGCTTGCCCATCATTTAACATTTCCATGGAGGTTTCTGATTCTAAGCCCCCATCTCCAAATTTAGCCCCAGTATATAATTTGTCTGATTCTGAGGATAACTCTCTAACCTCACAAAGTCTTCCCATTTTAATTGACTCTTCTTCCTCCGATTCTGAATCCCCCAAAAATCCCCAACCCAGTAAATCCAATAAAACTGAAACTGAAAAGAAGCTTTATAGGTTGCATAGGAATGCAATGTCCAGAGTTTCGAAATTAAAGGCGCGTTGTAATAAACAAAAAACCGATTTAACGAACCTTCGCGATTTGTATAAGACCGGGGACTTGGAAAACGTTTGCACGGATTTAAATCAAGTCACTTTAGATTTTATTCGAGCACAGATACGAAACGCTTCGCGTAAACCCAGGGGAAGGTGCTGGACCGATGATGATAAGGCATTTGCACTTTCGATGTATAAACGAAGTGGAAAACTTTATCGTTATTTATCCACGCATTTTTCCTTACCGTCCATTCCGACTTTAAAAAATCTTTTGGGTAAAATTCAGTTAAGTACGGGAATAAATGAATTGTATTTAGAACATTTAAAATTAATTGTAGATCAATTAGCGGATAAAAATTGCACTGTAATTTGGGACGAAGTTAAATTGGCTGACCTTTTAGAATATATCGCTCGAAAACAGGAAATTTGCGGGTTCGTGGATTTAGGTCATTTCGGGCGTACTGCAGAACGGGCGGACCACGCGTTAGTTTTTATGATTCGTGGAATTAGTAGCAATTGGAAAGAAATCGTCGCCTATTATTTTACCAAAAGTACCATCTCGAGTCTAAATTTAAAGTTGCTTATAGTAGAGATAATTTCCAAACTTCAATCCATCGGTTTAAACGTTCGATTAACTGTTTGCGATCAGGGAAGCACTAATAGAGGCGCGTTAAATATGCTTTCCAGAGAAAATACTAATAAGCCCGGGCCTTTTTATTTTGAAGTCAATAATAAACGCGTTTACTTTGCTTACGACGTCCCGCATTTGTTAAAAAGCACTAGAAACGCCTTACTACGTTGTAATGTACAATTTGATGACCATAAATTTGCGAAGTTTGAGCATATCATTAAGACCTTTGTTTTTGACCGCAGTACAAATTTGTATCGCATGTGCCCTAAACTATCAGACCGTCATTTCGATTTTAAAAATTCGTTTACGAAAATGAAAGTTTCATATGCTGCTCAAACTTTAAGCTACACGGTATCGAGCGCGATTTTAAGTTTAGTGAGTGGGGGGGAACATTTGCCTTCTGATGCAACCCATACTGCTGAATTTGTGCATTTAATAAACTCTCTATTTGATTCATTAAATGGCACGGGTTTAGATAGCTCAAAAAGTGTTAAACCCGTTCTTTTAAGTAATTCTGTTGATTTTGACGAAGAAGACATTGAGATACCTGATATTCATGATTTAAGTAATTACCAAAATGAGCCGTTACCTGATACCAGAAATTTGAGTTTGAAGTTTGCCCTCACTGAAGATTCAGGACATTTGGAATTTTGGTCCGATTTTTTAATAAGGTTACAAAAATTTAAACTAATTGAAATTAATAGTTCAAGGGATGTAACTAATCAATATAATTTTTTAAAAGGGTGGGATGTAACTATAAGATCTGTAATGGCTTTGTGGGGTGAATTAAAGTTGGAGGGATTTAATTCATTGTCAACGCGGTTTTTAAATCAAGATCCAATTGAAAATTTATTTTGCCAAATACGCCAACATGGTTTTTTTAATACAAATCCCTCTTGTTTTCAATTTATAGCTGCTTTAAAAACTGTAATTATTAATAAGTTAAGTATCCCTTTAATAATTAGTAATAATAACACCGAAGATGATAAGGGTTCAAATTTAGGGGGTTTTTCAAAATTTTTGGCTGAAGCACAAAATTCCGATATTGTTTGCAAATTAAATATTTTTGATTCAGATTTTGATATTCTAGAGGGTTTAATGAAAAATGCTTCTGAATGTCAGGGTACGTCTTATGTTGCTGGTTATTTATTACGGAAGATTCAGGTACCCCAATGTCCCACATGCCATAAGTCACTTTTTTCTGAAAATATCACTGAAAAACATGCTTTTATTTCTTTTAAGGAGTTTAACTCAAATGTAGCCAAATTGATTTATCCTTCAGACCTTGTAATTGAGTTTGTAAACTTAATACACATTCATTTGTTTAAGTTTTTGGACCAGCATGCTCATGAGAGTCCACTTGAAATAAACTTTAAATTTTATTTTTCCAAAATCTCAAATAATTATAGTTTTTGTGATGAGCATGATTGTAAAAATAGTATTTTGGACAAGGGAGTTCTTTTAACCATTTATAAATATATTAAAGATAATAATATAAAAACTGGTCCAAATTATCATCAAAAATTTTAATTTCTTATAGGGAGTTTATTCTATGTAGGTACCCCTTAAAAATAAAAAAAAATACAAAAAACAAAATTCCAAAAAAATAATTTTAGAATATGTTTTCGTTTGATTAAAATTTTATTTAGCATGTTTAGGTTCTTTTGTTAAAATAAACTAGGTGCTTCATATATGTATATTTCCTACTAGAGGCGGGCACGCAACCACAAAAAAAGGAAGTTAATTTAAAAAAATCATAAAACCAGATCTCTAATGCATTATTTTTAGGTTTACCTGTTTACCTGCATCTAAGTAGTGTAGCCTGACCGATTTATTTTTAATAAAGGGAAGTTGGTTAAATAGATCCAATACACCATATTAATATCTTTAATTTTTAGTTTTAAAATTGACTCAATTAGTTAGGTTGTTACCATAAATCTATGGTTGTGACTGACTTATTTAAAAATGAACACAGGCCCATTACCAGAATATAAACACCTGGCAGGGTTTAAATTTATAAGAGGAATTTATATGGAGAGGTTACCATGTAGTCTATTCAAAGTTGCACATAAATATAACATTGATAGGTAATAAAATTAATTTTTATTTAATTAAATTTAAGCATTATTTAATTTAAAATTAACACTTTTCTAATGTTTTTTTAGTAAGCATGTTTTTTTGGTTTGAACCAGTGAACATCATCACAAAAATGTGAAGAAAAGATGCCCAGAAAGTGAAATTACAAATAATGTGTAAGTATTAGAATTTTAAAAAGTTTTCCACTATAATATAGACGTTAAAGATCTTGACTATTAAAGAAAGAATTATAAATATATATATACAGGTATGAATATATATATATATATATATAATATACTTATATTTTCATGATAAAACGCAACTTTTCTCCAATTTAACCGACTTTGTAGCTCTTTAAATAAAATATATCCATAGAAGTATCCTTCTATGATTCTAGATAAATGTGTGTTTACATGTGAATCTTACTTTTTTTTTCAAAATTCAAATTTAAAAGTACGAAGTAACGGCGATTTTTAGTTTTGACAGGTTTTTAGTTTTTTTTTAAATTGTTTACAACCGCAAATTTTTTTCCGATTTTTAAATGCTATTTTAATAGACTTGTATTAACGCAACTTTTGTCTAATTTAACCGACCTTGTAGCTCTTCAAATAAAAAAAATACCCATACATAGAAGAATATTTGGTACCTTGCATATACAGCTACGCGAAAACTGGACCTGGGTCCAGCCCCCTCATCGGTGGATCGGACGTAAAGGGCCCAACAATTTGGCACTTCATCTATGGTCAACACGTTCAACCGCTCTCACAATGTGCGACTTCTTTCTCTGGGACTTTATAAAAGATAAAGTTTTGAAGCCCCAAGATTTGTAAAAACTAAAGACACGAATTGGAACTGCCATTGATGAAATTACCACTCAGACCCTTCGGTTGGTATGGAAAACGTTCGAGTATTTACTAGATGTTTGCAGCTGGAGGAGGTCATATAAAACACTTGTAAGCATACAGTTCAAAACTTGATTATATTACAAATGTTTTGTGCTTTCCATGATTTTTTTTACATAAACATGGCATTTTGAATTTTTGATCTACAGGGTTTTAATCTTTTACAGTATGTTCATAATTATTTTATTTGTTCTATCTGAAAGTCTGACATTTTTAATGTACATAAATATCTTGACAATTCATAAGCAAACCTTTTAAAGAAATATTTTTAAAGTTTTAAATTCAATCATTTTTTGTTACAATATAAATTGATTTTAATTTAATGCATTAATTTTAGGTTTTGCAATAATGGAACAATTAGAGAAGATTTATCCTGCATGAAGAAAAATAATGAAAGACAGCTTTACTCGTCAATCCCAAACAGAAATATTTGACTTCCAAAATTTTTTAATAATAGGTACCTAGATATTTTTTTCATTTAGAATACATTTTTAGTTACAATTAGGGGTGTGTGAATATTTTTACCAAATTAATTAACTAGTAATATTTAATTCAAACTTAAAATTAAATATTCAAACTACATGAATAGTTTGAATTATTTGAATAGTTAAATAATTACAATCATAATCTATTCAAATAAGATAATTAAGGGTTAATGAGAAGTAAATAACATTCTTTTTATTTAAAAATAAATTTTAAATTACAATTCCAATGTTCCATTTCTTCAATTACTATTGAAAAATTTTAATTTTCTAATTGAACCATTTAAAAATTTGAAACATTCAAACTATTCAAATAATTCTTGAATTCAATATTCACACATCCATAGTTACAATCCAAATATAAAAAAAGTAAAAGCCTGACCATTAAAGAAAGTACACTTTTAGTATTTACTCCAAATATAATTAAATTGTTTATTGTTAAAACAAGCAATCTGACATTTTTATATTACATACCTACTGTAGGTATGTAATATAAAAATGTCAGATTGCTTGTTTTAACAATAAACAATTTAATTATATTTGGAGTAACACTTCTGCTTTAAATTATTATTTTGAGGCAGAAATATTTTATTTGGCAAGATACACATTATGATATTAAAAAAGGATATTTTCATGTTAAAACAGCACAAGTTCACCATTATTAGTTTTTATAAGATTTTTAAAATAAAAAATAAACAAAATCATATTTAGTTAGTTACTTAGATTGTTTTTACAATAAACCATTCAATTATTTTTATACTGGTAAAACAATTACCTTTAGCATAAATAAGTAGCATAAATATTGATGCATTATTTTTATTTAATTTTAAAAATTATTAGGTAATATCAATTGCTTTACAATTTAAATTGATTTTAAAATTGGTATTGATTGCAGGTTTGGGTTTGTGTTAATGGAAGAAGCAGACAGGACTTGAATTTATCAAACTTCTTTGCAAAAGTACATAGAAAATATTAATTGCAGTTGAATATTCTTCATTGAATCAAGAAAAAGACGCAGGTTCAATCCATGAATCATCAAGATAAAAGACAATCAATACTTAATATTGACCAGAAAGTTAAACCATACATAAAGAATTTAATTTTGCCGAATACATAATTACAATATTTTTAACATTGAGATTTAAGTGGTTCTATTGATTATTAATTTAAATTAAACCAATTTTACTAAAAATTAAATATCCCAAAGAATGTAATTTAATTTTTGGATAAGTAGGAATTCCTTTTTGCCAAATATTCTATATTTTACAAAACTACAGTATTGTGCTTATTTAAAAAACAAATTATAATCATTATTCCTAAAAATTATAAGAGTATGGTTTGTAATAAGTCTAATTATTGCATTAAACATTGTAGGCATTAGCCTTTTGGGTTATTCCAATAAAGAAATTTAATACTACATTAAGAAATCTGAAAATACCTTTAGGTATAGAATAAGTCAGTATGTATTACAAAATTATTTATTTTTATGAATTACATATTCAAAGTTAAAATAATTTTAATTATATAATATACTCAAACTGTTTTAAAAGGTTGTTTTCTAATAAGGACCAATAAGTATTGAACTATTGTTTATCAAGAATTTATCAAATATTTTGATGGTTTGTAATATGTCTTAGAGTTAATTTGTTTAATAAACCTTTGCATTTTTATTAGGAAATCTTAAAAAACCTATAAAAATTGTTAATATGTGACACAAAATTAAAATTTCTGAAAATTATCGCTGTAATCAAGCTATAATTGTCTTGTAGGCATATATAAGAGGGTAATTATCAATTTAATGTCATACTTTTTGATAAATTATACCTAAATAATTATAAATTATTATACATGTTTGATAAACCCTTTTTTAAATTTCACTAAAAGTTATAGAATAATTAACTTTGAATTTCTCCTCATTTAAATATTATTTGTTATACTTTAATTTAAAATTGAATTAAGTGTATATTTTGTTAAATATATTTATAAAAAACAAAAATGTGTGTTTTTCCACTTAATTAGTGGAAAATAACCGAAAATTGTCGAAATTTTATATTTTTTGATTTTTAATGGACAATATTACGTATATAATCCTTTTAAAATCAAAAAAATATAAAATTTCAACAATTTTCGGTTATATTTCCTTGTTTTAAATAAAAATTCAAATAGCCAAACATTCAAATTTCCCGCCGAAAAAAACAACTCGGTTTTCCAAGCCTGCTAGATTTAAAAATCAACCAATGCCTGTTGCCACTTTTGACTACAGCGCTTTTAATTCTCTTATGTTCTGTGATGCCGGCAATCTGAATTTATAGTTAGGTACAAGGCTCGTTCTACGAGCACAATCCACATTGGATTATGGGTACGAGAATTAAAAAGAGGCAGACATATCAGCGCTTGGTGAAATAGAAAAGGAAAGCATAAGAATCTCATGGCGTGACTTATGATTTCATAGCATTATGGGAAATGTGCGGGTAATTTGATTTAAAAACGTTCGCTGGGTTATTTTAAGGTTATTTTGTCTTAATACTTAATTTTTAAAAAACATGTTAGTTTATAATGGTTTATTATAAATGAATATTATTAATTGTAGGAAAAATAACCAATCTACAAAAATGTCAGATATATATTTATTCAGTTACCCTACCCATCATCGTTGTCAAAACTCAAAATCCTACATTATAGTTATTTCTATTACAATGAAGTCACTGATTATGGGATATGATTTCGATTTTGATTTGTCAACATTTACTATTTTATCAAAAAAATAAAAAAAAACCGTGGTATCAGGCATTTATAAGATGTCTTGAGAACATTAAATAAAGATATCTTTAAGACGTCTATCAAAAGACGTCTTTCAGACGTCTTTTTTAGATCTTTAGATCTTCAAGACTTTGTTTGCTGTCTTAAGTGGTTAATATTTTACCAAAAAAAGGGGAAAAAAAATAAGCGGCGTTATCAGGCGTTCATAAGATGTCTTTAGGACATTAAATGAAGATATCCTTAAGACGTCTATCAAAAGACATCTTTTAGACGTCTTTTTTAGATCTTCAGACGTTCAGGCATAATACAGATATACAAAAGACATCTTCAAGACGTTGTGGGCCATCTGGGTAGCGGCCAACGGACGATTGTTTATCAGGTACCTTTTTAAATCAATGATGAATTGTTTTATTTTACATGACATCATGTTGAAGAAGTTTAAGAAAACACATAAGAAAGTAAATAAATAGGTTCTTGTTTAACACAATAATATAGAAATATTCGAGTTAAAGAAATTCGGCTAGAGAGATAAAAATACAATGTATTTTTTTCTCTACATGTCAATGACAGTATTCGATCGACTCTTATCAAAAGATGATTTATTTTATTACCTCTTTAATAGTCGCCATTGGAACGAAATGTCAGGCAGCCGCGGTTTTTCCGTAAATAATCCTTTGACGGCTAGCCATCAGACGATTGTTTTTGAATGGCAAAAAATAAACGTTTTATTTTTAGACAAAATTTTGCACACAACCTGTGTGCCCGAAAAGTTTTTGCGTTTTTAAAAGGTAAAAACTCATTAGGTATAGGTTAATTTAAACATTTTTACTTTTAAAATGAGCTACACACCATGGAAATTTCTTTGTAAAATATTTTGCTGTGTGTGCTGCCCATTTCTGCGCACCGTAGAGAGAGGAACTCCTCCAAACGACCCCTACTATTGGTGAATATAAGGCGACAATTCTTGTGAAATCGCTCGAATTTCAATGTTACGCTTGAATTAATTAAATAAAATTTTTTGGTGTTTTGACGTGGCTTATATCGACAATTCTGCCTACTTACAGTTCCGTTTAACTGAAAATAAGCCTTATCACTAAATAGTATGTTATTGATATTGTTAAAACTCTGCAGCATGTTTTGAGCAACAAGCACGATAAATCCAAGGCAGCAGCTTGTTTTCTTACCTAACTGCCTTACTACCTTTCTAACACGCTGGATGTTTTCCGCCGTTCTCTTGAAACTTTTATTTTTAAGCAAAAACAAAAACAATTTTTTGCAATCTTGCATCCGGGCCCATAAATCCTAGTTACGCCACTGCCTCGGGGATAATATGTGCTTTCTTCGCCTGGTCTATAATGTACCTATACTATAGTACCATATACATATATATTCTGCTTTAGGTTTCCACGGGTGTTATATGTATTAATGGTTTTCCGGGATATGCTCCGTGTTATCGGTTTTTGGTTCTTAAAAGAACCGTATGTCTGACGACGTTTCGGTACAATCTCATCCCAGCTAGCACGATACATAACGCGAGCTCGTGCGATGTTCTGTTTAGGTCGCATAAATACATCTCGTTGAAAACATACCAGGTATATTGCAGATATATTATTTTTTAATATTGCACATCGATGTATTGTTATATACCTATAACATGACATAAGTACTTGCAACAAACATCTAATGTAAATGTACCAAGAATGTAACTAAAGGTAATTTTAAGTACCTATATTACTTGTCATATGATTAACGGTACCAACAATATAAAAATAAATAAATAAAATAAAAGGCTTAAATAGAGTGAAACTATAATTTATTTAAATATTATTAGTGAAAAAACTTTAAAAACAATCGAAATTTCATTTATTAATATCTAGTATTATTGATGGTGATAATAAAATCTATCAATGTTATGTCAATTTTGCATTTATCAAGTTGGAAGCCATTCATTTTAGGTTATCTCATGTTCTATTTCCCACCAAAGAACACTTCTTTTTCTATGGCGTTTATCTCTGATGCTAGCGTGGTTTGTTCTGTAAGTAGTTTACTGTATCTATGCTGTGATCTTTTTTACTTATTCTTTTGTTTTTGTATCGGTGATTTTGGGACATCCTGTATATATGAAATTAAGTGGGTTTTCCGATGGGTTTTTCTTCACTGATAAAAATGGTTTTAGTGGCAAGGGGTGTACCACAATCCACAATTTGTGGATTGTGGGGTTTACTAAAGTTCATTAAAAAAGTCAGTCATCTGTATGCATGGCAAATGCGCCTGGCAGGTAAAAAACTGAAAAATAATGTTGTTTTTCACCTGCCAGACGCATTTGCCATGCTTACAGATTAGACAGACCTTTCTTTTGGATAAGCTTTAGTAAACCTCTTGCCACTAAAACCCATAAATGGGAATATATATTTTGTATCTAAATTTGTTGTTTTTATTATTATTTATTTATTTATTTATTTATTGCCCAACAGAACATGTTCCAATTACAGGACAAAATACATACATAGAAAAGAAATTTGTTAAGTATAATAATAATATAATAATATTAAATAATATTAAAATTAAAGTAAATTATAATTGCTAGATGCAGCACTAGTGCTAACTATACTATTAAAAGTCTGGTAAAAAATATCACATGAGCTACAGTAAATATTAAAGTAGGTATCTGCACATTCTCTGAACGGGTGAATTATACATGGCATTTATTCTAGGTGTTTTATATGTAAAAGTTAATTGACTACGGCTTTGAAAAAATGGAACACGCAAATTTACAGATTCAAGGAGTGCTATAGAATCAATCTGGTTATGCAACAGTCCATACAAAAACTTCAAATGCATTATTATTCTTTTTAGCTCCAAAGGCAGTAAAGAAAATCTATTAAGAAGCTGCAAGTGGTTTGTTCCTCTAGCAGAATAGATACCGTCAAGTCTAAACGAAACAAATTTCAAGCCTATCCTTATAAATATTGTATTGCGGACTCCAAACAATACAGCAGTATTCCAGCTTAGATACAACAAATGCGTAATAAAGAGACTGAAATGTTCTAATATCTCTAAAACCCCCAGTATTGCGAATTATAAATCCCAAGCTTTTCATAGATCCAGAAGCAATGTTCTCAACATGATTGGAAAACGTGAATTTATTATTTGTACAGTGTGTATACAATTTTTTTTACCTGAATATATTAATTTATTATAAGTAGTTTTTTTTAATTTCTTTAGAACTTACATATTAAGCAAATTACTTTGTGTTTTTGTTTTTCTTTTTTATGCATTAATACAGGCATCCGGCAAATCATTTCATATTTTTATACTTCTTTTTTTAGTATTTGTTTTATAAAATGTAGAAAAACTTAAATTTTTTGATAAGTTTTGTTACATTATAAACAAATTTGTTTATAATGTAACAAAAATAATTATTATCTAAAAATTTAAGTTTTTTTACATTTTATAAAACAAATACTAAAAAAAGAAGTATAAAAACATAAAATGATTTGCCGGATGCCTGTATCTTTTGCTAAAGCCTTTTTATATCAATAAGTTACATTCATGGAACATTACATCTAAACATAGTATGCATGTTTTAAAGTTACTTTAATTGATGTTTCAAACTAACGTTTTCAGTACGTAACAAAGTAACATCTCGAAAACATTGTCCAATGTAAACATGTTGCGGAAATTCGGAGGTTGCCTCAATAGACATGCGATATCAACACGGGAGGTTTAATGTACCCAATTTTACATCGCTGTACATTGTTGGGATGTTTCTGTGCTAGCTGGGATGTAGCATCTTCAGGTCTCATCTGCTAGGCTGCTGTTGCTGCTCTGCTGCGATTTAGTAGCTCCGTTGCCACTGATCGTTGTTTATATACCCTCTTAGCTTTCCGCGTCATTAACTGTGACTGCGATTGAACCTGTTTTATGTTCGGCTCCATTGATCTCGTTAATCTGCGTGGCATTTTGGTGGTTGTAAGAGCTGGTTTCTATGCAGTTGGTAGTCTCTGTGTATCGTCTCTTGTGTTGAGGTTTCTGGGACGTTTGGTCCTGTGTTCGATGCTAGCCAAGACCCTTGTTTTTTCAAAGTCAATTTCATGGGAAGTGTTTCCGACGTGTTCAGCTAAGGAAGATGTTTTTTCTTGTTTTAAGACTGCGTTACGATGTTCTTCGCGTCGAACGTTGATACCTCTATTGGTCTGTCCCACGTAGCTTCCGTCACAATTCTTACAAGGAATTTCGTAAACCCCTTGTGCCTCCAACTCTATTTTAGGTTTGGCGTTTGGAAGTATTTGACCGATCTTTCTTGGGAAGGTAAATGTGGTGTCCATGTTATGTTTTTTGAGAACTTTGCCTATTCTTTCGGTTGTCCCTTTGACGTAGGAAAGAAAGGCCTTCGAAGTTGGTTTGTTGTTCTCGTCCTCTGCGGTATTTAACCGGCGTCGTGGTTTTATGATAGTTTTAGAGAATTCGTTTTGCGGTAGCGTCGTTTGGATTTTTAGGTCTTCTTGTTTCTTGTGGTCATCATCCGCCAGCCTTTCGGATCGCGTGACAAGTGTCTTAATAACTGACTGCAGTTGTGACGGGTGGTGGTGAGACTGGGCGTTGAGGTAGCGGTCCGTGTGTGTTGGTTTTCTTTAGACCGTGTGCCCTAGTTTGCCATTATTTTTCTTGATTATGAGGACATTCAGAAAATGTAATTGGTGTTCTTTCTCGGTTTCCATTGTGAACTTGATCTTTTTGTGAATTCCGTTGAGATGGTCCAGGAATTTCTTTAGTTCCGCTTCTACGTGGGTCCAGATGATAAATGTGTTATCTTCGTACCGTAGCCATAACTTTTTTTAGTTTTGCCGTTTTGATTGCTCGTACTTAGACGAAGTAACTTGACTTCGCTGTTGGCTCAAAAGATGTTTTAGCCCATATACTTTCCACACATATACAGATCATTTTGGATTCAGGCTGTATCCTTTTCGTGAGGTTAAAGTAGGGGCTAGCTACTTATGCAGTTTTGCACATGCGTGGGGCCGTGTTGTCAAATGTAATTATATTCTAATACTTATTATTTTCGTTATTATTAAGCTTATAAAGGTGCTACTTTCAGTACGTTGCACAGTGGATCGAGCTCATATATGTTAGTGGACATACAGCAATTATGCAAAATTACTAACTTGATATCATTTTTTTTTTAAATGTCTCCCAAAAACTTCAAATTTGTTAAAAATAAGCATAACAATTTTTTTTGGCAACATACTAAACAGTACAGAAGGCGTTTTTCGTAAAGAATGTTTTTTGTTATTTTCCTTATTAAACTGACTATTACAAATTAAACAGCATAACTTCATACCTTAACAAAATTTTTTTATAGTTTTATTTTATATGATAACTAAGCTTGCAAATTGCCCGGTTAACTTAATACCAACACGTATTTAGTAACAATAATTTTTAAAATTTTATTGTTATACAATGCGTTACACAAATCTAAACTTTATCTTGAGTTTTAAAAAAATGCTTAAATATGCATAAACTTCTTTTATGGCTGTTATGGAGTTCAAAGGTTATTTAAAACAAATGTACAGAGATTTGCCGCCACAAGGCGCCACTTTGGAAAATATAGATCATAGAGTGTCATGGAGCATATAGACCAGTGCAGAAGCCTTTAAAAATGGTAAAAAAAAATAACAGTAGGATGAAACCCATTGGAAAAGGAGGGGAATATAATAAAAATTAAAGGAAAAATAAATTACGGGCGATCTGAGTTCGGGAAGTGGGAGGGGGGGGTTTTATGGGTAAAAAATGGTTTATCTCGATTTCCGGCAAAACTACAAGTCCTATGGAAAAAAGTTAAATGTCAAAGTTGTAGGTAATAAAAAGATCTACAACTTTTGTATTTACATTTTTTTCACATAACCTCAAAATTTATGTGAAAAATTCAAAAATCCAAGTTTTTGGTTTTTTATTTTTATCTTTTTCAAAAAAAAAAAATTTTCCACGAAATTTGGTGAAAACTTACCTTTTTATGTCCCAAATACACTGTAATTTATTTGATTTGAAATATTTATTATTTCGCCTTATTTTGACTTAATATCAAAAAAGCACCCTAATTTTCAATCGAAAATTCTCGCGTCAAAATATCAGCTTTTTTCAAAAAGTCGGTGTGCTTTTTGTTCGATAAACTCTCTACTTTCTGATGGTGTAAAAAAAATATACATTACTATGGTGAATGTTCTCAGAAAATTCAAAAAATATTATAATGAATAACGTAATGATTAAAATAAATTTTCGAATTCGAGTTTTTTTCGTTATTCATTATAATATTTTTTGCATTTTCTGAGAACATTTACCATAGTAATGTATATTTTTTTTACACGATCAGAAAGTAGAGATTTCAACAAACAAAAAGCACACCGACTTTTTGAAAAAAGCTGATATTTTGACGCGAGAAAAAACCAAAAACTTGGTAAACCTTTTCTATAGTGGACCTTGGTGTATTAAAACGCCTTGTATATCAAGTAACTAACTTTATATCTACTTTTGTAAATAACAACGTAATTTAATTGATAAGTATTTATTTTAAACCTTAAATGTCCTCATCTTCTCACACTTTGGTGCTATGTCCCCAAATTCCTATCTATCGATCCACTGTGCGTTGTGCGAAATTTTCTTCCCAAACAAAAAAAAATAATTTTTAACAAATGACAAAATAAGACTAGCAAAATTTGACAAAAAAAAATTAAATATAAATATACCTATTAAAGAAAAAAGTACTTTTTATAATGAATTCCAAAATTAACTAAAATAATTGGTGAGTAAAGGCCTATTTATAATATAGGCAATTTATGATATAAAATACAATCTCAATTAATTGTTACGTCAAAATCTAGCTAGTGGTACCTATGTGCATTTACCACTTTAACGGCTAGATTTTAACTAAGCCAGAAAAATAAAAAGCGATCACGCATTATCGCTTTTTATTTTTCAAATGGCATGTGTCAAATGACATTTGAGCATACATAGACAAACAGTGATGTGGGTTTAAAATGCTAAGAAAAATATTGGTATATTTTAAATTGCGGGACCGCCGGAGGGTTAAGTTTGTTGAGTACGAGAACTAACATTAAATAGGTACAGTATACTGCTATAGCAATAATAACAACATATTGTATTTTTTTGAAAACAGTACCCTTTTGAGAAAGTTTTAATAAGAGTTTTTAAAGTCTTACTTTCTTTTAAAAAGTCTGAATAATACTTATTAAGTCGGAAAAAGTCAGAATAAGACTTATTAAGTCGGAAAAAGTCTGAATAAGTTTTAGTAAGTCGGACTAATAGCAAGATTTGGGAGTCTTCTGGAAGAGTTAATAAGACTTTTTAAGACTTTTAGCACAGAAATGGTAGGAACCATAGAAAAAGGAACCTTACTACAGCGATTAAAATAAATATCCGTAAACCCCTGCCAATTAGGGCCGTACTCCAAATATTTTATATTTACTACAGGGCCGGGCTTTATCTATTATGTATTAATAATTATAATATTAATTTATTTAAATTTGACCAATAAAATAAAATAGTTGCAAAGATTAAAAATAAATGGTTATAGGTAATACCCTAAAAATACATACATGTATTAAAAAAAAAATTATGTCTATTAATGCAAAAAATTTCAATAACTTCTTCCACCAGGGACATCAGTACGCTGGAAATTACTTTCAAACTAAACAATAGTATTAAAGCAAATTAATATTAAGTAGTATTAGGTTTTGCAAAAAAAACTAATGGTAATAAATTACATTCAAATTAGTTATTTAATAGCTATACCTAGGTATATACATATGTCAATCTCTAAAAAACATTATAAAAGCAACTAATTTATTTTACCTATATACTTACTGTAACTGCAAGGGAAAGCAATACAGATGAAAAAAACTCAAAAAATACTTAAAAGCTTAGAAATACCTAGATATTTACCGTTATCAATATTCTTTCTATTGTTTTCAGAAGTCAAAACTGACAATTAAAATAATTAATAAAAAAGATGACTTAAGCCATATTTTCTTTTTGTGCACAAAAAGAAAATATGGCAACGTTGCTCGGGAGGCGCTTGTTGCGCATATTCCTATATGAGTTTTACCCCCCTGACTTCATCTATTAACAAATTTTGACATTGTTATTGTCCAATCGCAGCGCCAACTTATTTGAAATTCGGCGCGAAATTTTGTATGCATGCTGGAGTGCGAGTATCGGTTGAAAATAGCCACTCTACGTATGCAACACACTCCCACTAAAGCTAGCTTCAGAGTTGATTGAAAATGTAGCTTTAGACTTGTTACAAAATGTTGACAATGAATGATCATTGTCAACATTTTGTAGATAATTTTATTTTCTATAAAAATATGTCATTATTTTTTTAATGCTTTATTTATGATTTACTGGGTTAACCATTATAAATAAAAATATTTTTTTCAATAAAATTGAAATTAATTAGAAGGTTCATAGCAAATTTTAAGTTTTTCTTACTTTCCCGCTAAAACCAATAGACTTGTTTCAGAATGTTGACAAGGATCATACATATTATGTGGATAATTTTATTTTCTATAAAACTAGGTACCTATGCCATTATTTTTTTAAATGCTTTATTTATAATTTACTGGGTAAACCATTATAAATACAAATAATTTTTTTAATAAAATTGATATTTTCTTGAAATTAATTAGTAGGTATTTTAATCAGAAATATTAATTTGTAAAATCAGAAACTGTACTCTGTAAAAATGAATTAGTCAAAAATGACTAGTTACCTACTACAGTTTTTAGTGGCTGCTTTTTCACTTATACCATGGTTAACCATGGGATACCATGGTATCCCAAACATTTAAGCCAATTATTATGTAAAATTGTCCCCCAAAATCCGAAAATACCATCAAAAGTGATGAAAGTAGAGCAGTTTTTGAGATATAGTCAATTCCATATTATATCGTAAATTGACTATATCTCAAAAACTGTTCTAATTTTATAACTTTTGACGACGTTTTCGGATTCAGGGCAGGGTTGCCAGTTCTACTGATTTTTCAGTAGATCTACTGATTTGCTGATTGATCTACTGATCTACTGAAAAATGTTGTAATCTACTGAAAAAAAATATGACGTTTATTTATTATGGTTATCAATAATATTTATTTAATCACTTACATTTATCTTGCATTAAATTCCGAACGCTCTATTTAAATAAAGTTACAAGCATTTTTAAAATTCTAACGCGTCTTAGCGCTTGATATGTTGGTAATACTGACCACGGGCCACGGGCCGTAATCCCTGACGGGGATTCCCCGTGGTAATTTACGGGGGAATTATGTCAAAGAGAAGTAGTTATGTGAAAGACCATGGGGACGGGAACTTCCCAGCTGCTTTTTCTATGGCTGCGACTTTAATTTCTAAATAAATACATATTTTTTCGACGTTATAGTTTTATTTTAGTACCCTTTTCTAAAATTTGTAGAGCAAAAAATAAGTCTACTGAAATCTACTGAATATTTGACTACATATTTACTGAAGGAATTAAAACCGAACTGGCAACCCTGATTCAGGGGACAATTTTACATAGAAATTGACTGCTTAATGTTCGGGATACAAATTGCTATGGACGAGAATTATTAGTGGACGCTTTTTCGCTATGACAATTAGTCATTTTTGACTAATTCATTTTTAGAGAGTATACAAAACTATAATACTTAAAATATATAAATACACAATTTTTAGAAAAATAAAATGATCTATCTATAACGTTTTGTTATAAGTCTGATGGTTTTAGCGGAAAAGTAAGAAAAAACAAATTTACTATAAATATAATTTTAAGCTTAAATAACTTTTGAACAAGTAGATTAATTATAAAATAATAAGATACATCTTTGTAGAGCGTTTACTTTAAATAATTTATATAAATAATAATAAAAAAAATGACTATTTAAATATATCGCATGTATTGGAGTTTTTGCATATCACGTTGATTGGCGCTCGATTCATCAAATTTGTTCTTGAAGTTGGAATTTTAAACGTATTGAATGATCTTGAGTTAATTCTAGGTACCTACGTTAATGTTTAATTTGGACAGACGATATGGACAGTCGATTTGGTTGTGTAGAAGTTTTCTAAGAAAGTTGGTATTCTGTATTTGGCGAGAGATCGTCCAAACAAGCACCTCTATCAGGGTATCTTCCATATAATCTAAAGACATATATTTTAGGAATCTGCGTTGTATAAGATCCAATTCAAGAATATGACAAGTATAATAAGGATTCCAAATAAGGCTTGCATATTCCAATTTACTAATTACAAACGAAAAGTATAACGTTTTTATTATACTTAAATCAGTGAACTCCTTGGAGGATCTGATGATAAATCCAAGCATTTTACCAGCCGATGAACATACGCTATTTAGATGTGGTATAAAACTAAAACCAATATCAAAAGTAACTCCTAAATCCTTAATTAAATTTGTTCTTTGTAATACGTTGCTAAAATTGGAAATTTCTTTTTGGTATATGTTGCAACTTGTAATAAAGCATTTATCAACATTTAACTTAAGTTGATTCAAACGACACCAATTTGCTATGAAGGTTAAATTATTTTGAAGTATCTTAACATCATCAGGATGTTTAATAATTGAGTATATCTTTATGTCGTCGGCATAAGCAAGAGCGGGGCAAGTTAGGTTCAGAAGAAGTTCGTTAACAAATAAATTAAATAGAAGGGGCCCTAAATTTGACCCCTGTGGAACACCAGATGACATATTATAAATATTGGAAGAAAACTTTTTGTAATAGCTATACCTAGGTATATATAATTTTTGCGATTTTTTAAATATGATGCCATAAGTCTTACTAAATTAGGGGAAAAATTAAGATAAGATAACTTATCCAATAAAAGATCATGGTTTATGCAGGCAAAAGCCTTCGATAGATATAGTGTCAACTTGAGTTCTATCATGATGCAAGGTTGGTCACTGTTGATCGGCCAGATACAAATCCATGTTGGTAGTGAGATACATATTGTTTAGTGTTAAAATATATTTGATTATATATGATGGTTTCAAAAACCTTGGAAAAATTTGATAACAGGGATATTGGACGATAATTGGAAATTTGTGCTTTCTCACCTTTTTTGAATACTGGAATTACTTTTGCTATCTTCTATCTGTCAGGAAAGCTACAGGTGGAAATGCATAAATTAATTATTGTGGATAACGGTTTGGCAAGAGCAAATCTACAATCTCTTTTAAGAAAGCTGGGAATATTATCATCACCTGCAGTTAGTTTATTGGACCGTTTTTCCATTGCTTTAATCACATCGATTTCTTTAACTTTACTTAAGTTAAATGATGAAGGAATTAATTATAAACTATAGTCACATGTAATCGGTTCAGTATTAAAACCTAAAGAAAATAAATTTGCAAAGGCATTTACTATTTCTATAGGAATAGAAAGTTCTTGTTCATTACAAAGGAGTATTTCAGGAATTCTACTTGTTCCTTGCTTTTGATTAATATAGTTCCATAGCTCAGTTGGATTATTTTTTATATTATTTTGTATATTATTTAGGTAAGTACACGTTATGGGCATTCAGTATCTGATTTTTGATAACGTTCTTAATCTCTTAAACTCTAAATTATAATGTTGTTGTGTTGTATGTATCCATTTATTTCTGTAATAGTTTTTCATTTTCAAAGTGTGTTTTATTTCATTAGTAAACCAGATGGGATAGTTGAACATTTTCCTTTGTTTCTGTATAGTTTTAAGGACATGGTTATCGAGTATTTCATAAAATCGATTATAGAAGTTGCAGATTATGTTATTGGCATCAGTACAATTTTCCAAGAAAGACCAGTCTGTAATCATAAGAGAATTATAGAGGTTTATAAAGTTTGCTTTTTTAAATTGGTACGTAGGAATTTTGTTTATGGGAAAGTTGTTTAACACCAGTATATGTTATGGCTGCACATAAAGCAGGATGATAATAGTCTTCAGGAAAGAATGGAAAATCAGAGTGCTTGACATCAATGTCCTTTCCGAGATTTGATAAGATTAAGTCTGGCAACTTTTGATCATTATTGAATATATTATTGAATATATTATTGAATAAAATAAATAAATAAACATTCAAGTGCGGAAAGTGTGATAAGGGCAACAAGTGCAAAAAGAGTGCAACAAGTGCAAAAAAAAAGTGAAACAAGTGTGAAGAGTGGGAGATCTCCCATTAAAGCCGTAAAAGAGTGCAATTGAATAAGTAATAAAGGCCAACGGTCCACCTGGTCAGAAGGGATAGTCGCAACCAAAACCTATCAAGTACCTGCAGGGAGGTCCAGAAACATCGGACAGACCGTGAAAGACCGAGCATCAGGATTATAGCCGAATATCCAAGCTAAGTAATTTTTCTAACTGCACACTGAGAAAACGAAATATTTAATATTAAGAAATCAAAACAGTTGCGATTTTTTAAAATATTTGTTAACTATTAAAAAATTTCTTAATCGTGAACAAATTATATACTAATTATTAAAACATCGTCCGGTGACTGTGTTTCAGACAAATAAAGGATAAAGTTGTCTTGGAACTGTGATATATTAACAGTTAATATACCTAAATAAAACGTTTTAACATTTGTCAACATAATTTTAAATGCAATATGCGCAAGCATGTGACGTTGCCGTAGTTTTTTACAAAATGGAATTTCGATATATTAACAGTTAATATATCTACATTTGCTAATACGTTATGAGCTTCTTTAATTCAACTTAACCAGTTCTTAGACCCAAATTAATATTTCTTTCGCCATATCCAACTCAACGATATGTTAATAGTTAACGTGCCTCGTTATTAACAAATATTTCGTTCTCTCAGTGCATGTCTAATAACAAACCATTTTATTCCAAAAAATCTAGTAAAACGTATCATATTTCGAAAAGGAATTTTAAGTTTCCCAGCTGGCACCAGAAAGTAAACATTCCTATTAGACAGACCACACAAGTCATTACATAAACAAAACAGAAAAGGCAGATAAGACTCCATCCCCCAAATAAACACTTGACTAATACCATAAATAAACGCCAAAACATAAATAATAATAAACACAAACCAAACAAACATGGAAAAAGTAAACACGAGCAATCATTCGGTGGGAATAATTAAAATGCCATCCGACGGAAATTGCTTAGTGGCCAGCTTGGCCCATCAACTAGAAATAGCCTGACAGGGTCAATAAATACATACGCATTAAGACAAAGACTAAATAACCACTTACGAACACACATGGAGACTTACAGCCCATACTTACAGGATGCGATCCTTGACCATCCCCACCGCTACGCGCATATTAACGACTGGGAACGCAAAACAGAGGCGTACTTAAAGGACCACGCACAAAACGGCTTCTGGCTGGGTTTAGAATCAATAATAGCAGCATCAGACATATTTAACGTCGCAATCGAAATACATCACGAACAGGGGCGTACTGACAAGATATCCTTCAGACATAACAATAGCAACCGGTCAAAAAAAAGTCGGTAGATCTTGCTACACATTCCACGACACCCTGGCCCAGACAATCCAATTCTCACAAACCGATCTCGCCAGCTGGGAACAAATCAGCTCCCACAAAAACCGTATGCGGGAGGAGACGGAAAAACTGTATCAACTTCCGGAATCCGACTCGGAGACGGACACAGAAACTGACGAACCGGAAGTAAACCAACAAAGATAGGAGTAAGAAACTAACTAACATACCCACCCCCCATTCACGAATACCAATTGAATGGGGGTACTACTAAGGCCTAGGTTGAGGAGGATTCCGGATTGTACTTAGTTTTGGGTCAGTTCAATGTCCTCCAAAAACCCTTCCTAAACTGGACGTATGGCCCGACCCGGCTGACAAAAATTCCGGGAGCTGCCTTAACCTTTGACACTGTCATCCACGAACTCCTAGGGTTGATCTACCAACCGGCGTAAAAACTTCGGATCCAACAAACACAGGTAATGCTGTGATTTGGCGGGATACGCAGGAGAACGGAAAGGGGGTAATATAACCCCGGGTTCAGTGGATGACAATATATCTGGGGCTTGCCATACGTTCCCATACTCATACTCATACTCATACTCATATATTATTGAATTGTATAAGTTGATGAATATTACATAATAGTTTTACATAAGAAGTTTTTGTGCAGTTTAAGTTGGATGGATGAGTTTGGTAGGTTAAAGTCACCTATTATTAAGACATTTTCATTCAATAGAAATGGTTCTAGAGCATCGATAAAGGTTTCCATGTCATTTGAAGATATATTGGGAGGTAGGTATATACAGTAAACATAGTTTAAATTTAAATGGTTTTTTACATTCACAGATAATATATCTATTGTGGATTTGTTTTTCTATTGGTAATTTTTATTAAAATTTCATCAATAAGACCAAAAAAATTAACATAACTAAGAATTACTTAACCAAATAATTTCTGCGCGTTAAATTGTCTCTCTAGCCCACTGTGCGACGGTGGACTAGTGGTTAGTGCTGCTGACTACAAGCCGAGAGGTCGTGGGTTCGAATCCCACCAGGGGTATGGCTGTTTATTTGTGTTTGTCCTACTGTATATTAGTCCTTCGGAGGGGACTTTAAGCCCGCGGTCCATCCCTACCCCTAACCCGCTCAAACCATTCAGTTGGCTTCTGGGACTTCTTAGGAAGTAAGGGTGGAACTAAAAGAGCACTTTTGTATATGCCACTTTTTGCTTTTTATAAAGCCAAACCACAGAAATGTATGTAGGCTTAACCTAGACGATGCACTGTGGGCCCTATGCCCAAACTAGGTTGCAATAAGTCATTATTGGAAATGTATAATTTGCCACTATTGTTTTATTAAAAACATATTCAAACTTATAAAAACATCATTGCTTTTTGAAAATACTCTACGAAGACTTTTTTATAAATGCCCAATGTCAGATCTTTAAAAGAAAGTCTATTTTTAATGCAATCGTTTTAATTAAAACTACGATTTTGCGAATTTTGTTATAGCTTAGAGGGCCGTCAAAATCAAAAGCCGCCTTAAACATTTCATAACTGACATTAGTCCTGTCAATTAGTTGTGTTGGGTACATAACATTATAGAAAATTCGTGTTTTATTTTGTTTTTGGCAAGAACTGATAAGGTAATTACCATGAATAGTTAATTTTTAAGTTTTGCAGAGTAAAAAAATAGGAAGGCTAACGAATGCCAAGCCAAAATATATATTTTTTATTAGACAAAGATGAAGACTACTAAAAACCGGTAACCAAAAAAATCGCAAAAAATCGCGAAACTTATCCCAGTCAAAAATGTAAACCTCTGAGAAAAGAAAATATTAACAATTAATATGCATCTTAAGTTGTTTATTGCATGTATTGCTTGGGCAATGAGCAAATTATATGCATGGCGTTTAATATTAAGAATAAGTAACACTTTTAACAAATTTTGTTAAAAGTGTTACTTATTCTTTTTATCCGTTTTTAATATTACATCAAGGTGGCCTAGATGCATTGTTAAAAATTGCTCAAAAGGCATTAAAAAATCACATTTAAGTTAAAAATTAGGTTAAGGATCCAAGAATGTAAATATATACAGGGGTTTCTATTTAATTTTTTGAACCTGGACCCATTTCCGGTGAAACCGGAAGTGACCGAAAAATATGCGAAAACCCTCCTCTTACTACACCATTTACCTATTACCAACACTCTGTATTTCACTTTTTATCTGCTAAACGAAGCAACTGCGTTGAGTCAAATTGACCTATTTTCAGAAAAGGAATCTCTAGATTTATAATGTTCAATAATTTTCGGGATAAAACATAGTAACTATCGCGATATATCGATAGTAGGTATGCAGACATTACAAAATAATGTTTTTCTGGCTAAACCGCTCATCCAACTTTTACAAGAGACAAAAAAGTTTTTAAACAAAGTGAGCTTTCTATTTGCTAGCAAATTGGTAACCATTACATGATGTAATTTACATCAACAGTAAAAAAAATACAAGCATACAAAATTAGTACCTAACCTTGCTTTTCTGATTATTCTAATTTATAAAGATAACTGAGTGTATACACTATAGCACCAAACAACGTTAATTGGCAGGTAAAACTTATATTCCAAAAATATTCAAAATTCATTAATACGTTTTTAAGATATTTAAAAAAATAGTTATTTTTCAAAACTTTAAATGAAGCAACTTAGTATATAGGTAATTTGGATTAAATGGACTTATTTTAATCCGTAGATAACGTTGGCATGGTTTGTTACACTAGTTGAAGATAACCCTGAATTTTATAAATTAATTTCCAAAAATACTAATGTGGCAACACTGGAAAATAAAAAAATAAATTATATAATTAATTACCAGCATTGGTTAGTTTCAAAGTTTAATTATTTTAAAAGTTTTAAGTACATAGAAAAAAATGGATTTAATGCAACCTAGTTTGGACATTGGGCCCACAGTGCGATGTAAGCAAATGATTTAGAAAAATTTGATATACCTAACCAAAATTTTATTTAGTTGCAATTCGTATCATAGGTATACTTATTTTATTAATATGTCTATGGTATCATATATTTTAAATTCCCCACTTATTAAAATGATACAGCAAATTAAAAACAAAGTATAGCAAATAAGCAGTATCATAGATTAATAACCTCTCACAGCATAAACAATGTGTTTATGCTGTGGTATATGGGTGGTAAGTATAATACTTACCTATATTATTATATACACAAGATTAGAGATGCGACTTGAAAAAAAACGGTCCGTTTTTTTTTCAGGTTTTTTCATTATTTTTTTCTTAAATGGTTTTTTTTTCATATTTTAGGTTTTTTTTTCAAGATTAGTTCCATTTGCCTAATTTTTTTTTTCCAGTCCAGTTCATGGACTAAAATTAGCCACTAAATGACGCCACCACCACCGAATTGACCAATAAGGCCCGCGCGTAACTATCTATAATATTTTTGATTCATGGCCACAGAAATATTTCTGTGTTCATGGCTTGATTTTTCAAAAAGCTACCAAAAGCACTTTTTTTCATGATTTTTCAAATTCATGTACACTGAAAAAAATTTGTTGTAAAATTACATAGAAAATAAAGGGTTATTGATTTTTCAAAAAGCTACCAAAAGCACTTTTTTTCATGATTTTTCAAATTCATGTACACTGAAAAAAATTTGTTGTAAAATTACATAGAAAATAAAGGGTTATTAATTAGGTACCCATTATTTTCCTTGTAAATTTGCATTAAGTTTGTAATTTAAAATTATTACAATATTGTTGTAAAATGCAAAATTGTAAAATTACAATAATGTTGTAACGAATATTTTTTACAATTTTGTTGTAAAATTACAAATTGTAATATTACAAAAAAATTGTAATTTAGGAAAATGTACACATTTGATGTAAATCACAAATTGTAAAATTACAAATATAGAATTAAGGGGTTTTTTCGCCTATTGTATAATTGAAAATAAAACAATATGCTAATTAGGTACTTGTTTAATTTAAACTTATGACAAATTTTCTTTAAAATTGTGCAAATTTTGGTCTGCTTTTAATTTTTAAAATTTTTATTTTTGGGGTGGATATATATATCCACCCCAAAAATAAAAATGTTATATATATATATATATATATACATATATGTATCTATCCAAATGTATCTACCACAATAATAAAAATTAAGAGCAGACCAAAATTAACAAAATTTTAAAGAAAATATGACATAACTTTATATAAAAGTAATTAAGCCTATTGTTTTATTTTTTTTAATCACACCATGGCGAAAAAACCCTAACTCTTACTAATAACTTTTAAATTTTATTAAATTAGTTGTATTGGTTATTGAAATAAAAAAAAAAATAAAAAATTATTATCACATTTTATTATTCTAATAATATTATATATTATATAAAAAAAATTAAAAAAATTAAACAAAACATTTACCTATATTATATAATAGAAACTAATAATAAATAATATTGTCTATTTTTCATAATACAGAAAATAAATTATAATTAAAAAATATATATCTATAGGGTCTTTCCATTTCAAAACGACCGGTACGCGCAGGTCATGATTTTCTTTTTCTATAAAACTTAAATATGTTGTTTTTTGGTCAAAATAATGAGACACGTATTTTTTTGTTTGGCGAAAAAAAAATTTTTTTGTTGATTTTTGGCGATTTATTTTTTGCGGTAAAAATCGATTTTTTCCGTTGACCGAAAAAGCTTTTTTTTTAATTGCGTATAACTTGTTCAAAAATTGACTGATTTTGACAATTCAACTTGCAAAATGCTTATACTTATTAACACTTTCTATTAAAAGTAACAAAAATTTTAAATTTATTGTGATAATTTTTTTATACGATAAAAAACGAAAAGTATGGAATTTTTTCAAAATTTAATTTTTCAAAAAGTGTATTTTTTATTTTTTTATTTTTTTTATACTAAAAAGTAAACAGTCCAAACTGCATTTTGACTAAGGGACAGTCAGCCAAAACTTTTCGTTAAGAAGATATGAATTTTTTTTCAAATTCTATTTTTTTCCCTAACGATCTCGTGCTGCTAAATAAGTTTTATTTTTAAAGTAAGTTTTATGTGTAATAGCAAACAAATAGGATTAGAATTTAAAGTTCATAATCGTCTTAAGTGAAAAAACTTGGTGAAATATTTTGTTTAAAATCAAATTTTCAAGGCATAAAGGGATTGGTTTGGGTGGGGAAGATTTAGTACATAAGTGCCATCTTAGTTTAGTACTACTAAACCAAGATTGCCATGATCCTTATAGAATTATTGTTTGACGGATTGTTGTGTCATAACCTCATTTCATTGACTGTTTCAAGTCGTGACTTGTTAAATATATAAAACCTGAAAATAACAAGAATCAATTATCCCGTACAATACTTGAAGATTCCATGTAACTTATAATTGCAGATGCAAAAAATACTGAATGATTAAAACGCATTGATTTTTATTAAAGTTGTACATATCATTAATCTTTGTAACTGATTGCTAGACTTGATAGGCTGGTAATATATTTACTTAATGCTCGGAAATTCCCTATGTTTATTATTTAACTAAGGCTGACTTTTTTAATGCGTAGATTTTTGAGGTCTAAATAGTTCATTACATCTAATTATCATCTAATCATCTTATTATCAAATATTCCAATCATGAGAACTTAATAAATTACACAGTGCTGCTAAATAAATTTTATTTTTAAAGTAAGTTTTATGTGTAAGAGCAATCAAATAAGATTGGAATTTAAAGTTCATTGTGGTATAATCGTTTTAAGGGAAAAAACTTGGTGAATTATTATGTTTAAAATCAAATTTTCAAGACGAAATACATGAGCATAGACAAGGGATTGGTTTTGATGGGGAAGATTTAGTACATAAGTCCCAACTTGGTTTAGTACTACTAAACCAAGATTCCATGTAAGTTGTTCTACGCTTATAACTGCAGATGCAAAGAATATTGAATGATTATAACGCATACAGGGTGTCCCAAAAAAATCTGTCTACACTAATGAATTCTGTGATAAAAAGTATCTACATAATATTTTAAACCTGTATTCGTAACTCAAATATTAACGAAGCTACAAGCATTTGTCAAAATTGTCAAAAATTGAAAAAATAGGTATATCTCCTAAACAAATGCGAATCGAGAAAATTCAAAGACATCAACCGATGTATCTTTAAAAAAGACGACGGGGATGCGTGGTCGAATTTTTTCTAGCATTTATATTTACTAAGATAGCTTATATGGACAACCAATTTGGGACACCCCGTACATATCATTAATCTTTGTAACTGATAACTTAAGAGGCAGGTAATATACTTAATACTCAGAAATTCCCTATGTTTTTTAATTTACTAAGGCTAAGACTTTTTTAATGCGTAGATTTTTGAGGTCTAAATAGTTCATGACATCTAATTATCATCTAATCAACTTATTTTTTTTTATTAAAGTCTTAAATATCAATAATCTTTTGTAACTGATTGCTAGACTTAAGAGGCTTAATACTCGGAAATTCCCTATGACCATACATATATTGTATTATTTTTAGAAAATAGGTCAAAATTATTTTCAAGTGTCATGTATGAAGCATAGTACACATTTCAGATGAAGAATAAATATATTTTTGAAGGCCCTGTGTAATTTATTAAGTTCTCATGATTTGAATATTTGATATAGATAATAAGATGATTAGATGATAATTAGATGTCATGAACTATTTAGACCTCAAAAATCTAGGCATTAAAAAAGTCTTAGCCTTAGTTAAATAATAAACAAAGGGAATTTCCTATAGTATTAAGTATTAGTGATGCCGCGAGACGAGACGAGACGAGAAAAGTCCTTCTCTCGTCTCGTCTCGTGCAGCGAGAGAAAATGGGCCTCTCGTCTCGTCGAGAATACTCTTTTCTCGCTCGAGAGTGCCTTTCTCTCGTCTCGTTTCTCTCGTGGTAAAAGTACCTTTGTATGAATACAAAAATCATTTGCAATGAAATACGAATTCGTTTATATTTTTTCTATAGAAATTTAAACTGGAAATAAAAAAAAATGTGCCAAGACCACACTGATAAAGTAAGATTTTTTACGCCGAAAATGTCGCACATTTGAATCAAATGGTTGGATATATGTGGAGTAGCTACATCTAGTATAAGGGCGCAGTAGTTTTCAGATGGATGGATCAAATCATCCATTCATCTGAAAACTACTGCGCATGTCCGTCATTTTGAATCCGCAATTTTGTTTTTTGAATGGATATCAAATTCTTAATCAGGGACCCCATAAATATCTAAATACTAAATTTTACCCAAACCATTACGAACGACAAATTTTCGTCATATTGGATCAGCCATTTTATTTTTTGAAGAAATGGATATAAAATTTTTAATCAGCCCCTCAAAAACTACATGTTGTTGATAAGTTTATTGAATAAGCAATGCTTAATAAGCATACGGGTTGTTTAATAGTATAAGGAGTGCTTATACAGGGTAAATTTTAAAAATTAATATTATATTATAAGTATTTTTTTCTTGGTTAACGTTAAGTTGTGTTATAAAATAATAAAACTTTAACCAGGAACAAATTTTGTTTATTATGAAATGCGAATAATGTTCTCATTGGTCCAAATAAATATCGTCATTTATATGCAAAATTATAATTTTTATGTTAAAAATTTGTTTACTTATTACTAGAATAATCGAGAGAACGAGAGAGATCGAGAGAAACGAGAAATTCTCGAGCGAGAGAGGGCATTCTCTCGTCTCGTCTCGAGCCTTTTTTCGAGAGAAAATCGCCCTCTCGTCTCGTCGAGACGAGACGAGACGAGAGGCGAGAATCTCTCGTATCACTATTAAGTATATTACCTGTCTCTCAAGTTTTGCAATCAGTTACAAAGATTAATGACATGTACAACTTTAAAAAAAAAATAAGATGATTACATGATAATTAGATGTCATGAACTATTTAGACCTCAAAAATCTAGGCATTAAAAAAGTCTTAGCCTTAGTTAAATAATAAACATAGGGAATTTCCGAGTATTAGGAAAATATATTACCAGCCTATCAAGTCTAGCAATCAGTTACAAAGATTAATGATATGTACAACTTTAATAAAAAACAATGCGTTATAGTCATTCAGTATTTTTTGCATCTGCAATTATAAGCGTAGAACAACTTACAAGGAATCTACAAATATTGTACGGGAGCAATTAATGGATTCTTGTTATTTTCAGGTTTTATATATTTAACATGTCACGACTTGATCCTGTGTCGACACAGTAAATGAAATGAGGTTATGACACAACAATCCGTCAAACAATAATTTTATAAGGATCATGGTAATCTTGGTTTAGTAGAACTAAACCAAGATGGCACTTATGTACTAAATCATGTATTTCGGCTTAAAAATTTTATTTTAAACAAAATAATTTACCAAGTTATTTCACTTAAAACGATTATATCACAATGAACATTAAATTCCAATCTTATTTGTTTGCTATTAAACATAAAACTTAATTTAAAAATAAAACTTATTTAGCAGCACGCGATCGTTAGGGAAAAAAATAGAATTTGAAAAAAAATTCATATCTTCTTAACGAAAAGTTTTGGCTAACAGTCCCTTAGTCAAAATGCAGTTTGAACTGTCTACTTTTTAATAAAAAAAAAAATAAAAAAATTAAAAATACACTTTTTGAAAAATTAAATTTTGAAAAAATTCCGTACTTTTCGTTTTTTATCGTATAAAAAAATTATCACAATGAATTTAAAATTTTTGTTACTTTTAATGGAAAGTGTTAATAAGTACAAGCATTTTGCAAGTTCAATTGTCAAAATCGGTCAATTTTTGAACAAGTTATACGCAATTAAAAAAAAAGCTTTTTCGGTCAATGGAAAAAATCGATTTTTACCGCAAAAAATAAATCGCCAAAAATCAACAAAAAAATTTTTTTTTCGCCAAACAAAAAAATACGTGTCTCATTATTTTGACCAAAAAACAACATATTTAAGTTTCATAGAAAAAGAAAATCATGACCTGCACGTACCGGTCGTTTTGAAATGGAAAGACCCTACACTGAAAGAAATATATACTAAAGTTAAATAAAAAAATAATTAGGGCAAATATATTTTATGTTTCATATATAGACTACCACATACATTGCTAAAACAAATATATTCGTTTGGTTAGCAGCCTATTGCTGCCCTAGCAATATAAATGGTGTTTCTAGCAATATTTTTTTGCTGTAATTCACTTATAGTTTACATTTTATAGTAAGGGTAAGTTTATTTTTATTTAGATCTAACATATCTTCTTTACAATAAATGTATTACAAAATTTACCATACATTCATAATAAACAGTAGTATAAATGTGTAAAGCACTAGTATAAAATTTTTAGTATAAATTTGTATTTACTTTTAGCAACAAATTTCTTTCAGTGTATATAAAAAATTGAAATTTTTGTTTTATAAATTAATCCTTATTAATTAGGCCAAGAAAGTTTTGATTGGTGAGTTAACTTATAAACAAAAATAATTTATCTTCTGTATTATTATTTATATTAATATATTAAAAAAAAACATACTTCTAAAAAATATTTAAATAAAATAATATAAATAATAATATATTAAAAAAAAATACTTCTAAAAAATATTTAAATAAAATAGCAACTTATTAAAAAATGATTTAAAAACAGTTTAACAAAAGAAAAACTCGATAAAAGTAAAAAAATTTTTTTTAACTTAACTTAATTTAAAATTTTTTAATTTATTCATTAAACTTATTACTTTTTTCTTTGAAGTTTTAATTTTTTTTGATTTTCCACCTGTGTCAGGATGCAATTTTAGGTAATTTCTTTGGACAAATTCCAAAACACAGGAAGCTTCAATTGGGTACTTTAAATTTAGGACAAAATAAAGTCCAAACATTAGCTGAAAAGCTTCCAAAAAAGTTGCACATTGAAAACATCTCTTTTTTTCGATATAAATGTAAAGTCAACGTTTTCATTAGATAAATAAGTATTGGATAATTCTTCGATTGTATTGTTAACATTATGTTTTATTGAATGTCGGCGAAACACATGCATTTTCAAATTTGCAACTTTTATAAAGGCTGTGGTAGATTTACATATTAAATAAAAAGGACATCTAACCTCAACTCCATAATTTATGTGATTATATGCATGTTTTATAATTTGTTGTTTATTTTTTGAAAAAAAGTGACAATTACTTACTAAACATTTTACGCTTTGAGAATATTCAACACTGCAATGTTCTTGTTTAATGTGTAAATATATTTTTTTATAAGTTGAAAATTCCCTTAAACAATCTTTTCTTAAGCATTTGAAAAGCGATTTATAATTAAATCTATGATATTTTAAATGATTTTCATATCGAATAATCGATTTAAATGTTAACTGACAAATATAGAGACAGGTATAACGATACGCTTATCGATATAATATCGATACAAATTCTGCAAACACTGTATCGATACGACCTTTGCGTATCGTTAATTAATATCGTTAATTTAAAAACAACGAATTACGAAATTTTAAAAATACACCTCGTAAATACCATGTGTTCTGTGAGTCACAGACTGTGACTGACATTTAAAAATGCGTTCATATACTTACTTGGTAAGTATATGTTAATGTTAATAACTAGCTCCATCTATAAGTAAAATTAAAGACCAAAAGTAGGCAGCCGATAACACAGAGGCTCTGTGGCCCATAACAAAGAACAGTTCTTTGCCAAAGAATCTTTGGGCGATAAGTCGGGAATTGGAGTTTCCGATTTTTTGCCCAATTTTTAAAAATATACAAAAGGTTCATTTTCTAAAAATAATAAACATGTATTTTTTGTGTTCTAAATTAAGATCTTTATACACCAAAAATACAAATACTGCATTAGTTTCAGAAAATAGGACAAAATTTGCTTGACACTGACCTTAATTATTTCTATTAGTCACGTGATGGGACTTTAATGTGTGGAGCGTAGTACCTTTCAACTTATTTTTTATTTGTTTTTTTCATTTTCACTTCTAGTCCAGTTGCAAACTAGCAATATATATGAATATATATTTTTTTGAAAACTAGCTTTATAAAGAGTGATTACATACTTAATTACGTTTATTTTATAGTGTGAGTTTTTGTTATTATTTGAATAGGCGCATTTGGCCTTGTGACTGATTTTTGTTTTTTTATAATAAAGTTTATTTTTAGATCAAAAACTACTTCCTTTCAACTTTAAACCTACAAATTCATGAAGCGACTCGAGGAAAGGTAAAAATGGGAACTTTTTCTTTATTCCATTGAGCTTGGGAAATGGTAAAAATATCGATATTATCGATATTAATTTTTTTGTATCGATACTGTATCGATACGGCCTCCGTATCGTTATACCTGTCTCTAGACAAATATTACATTTGTAAATCATACTTACCACAAAACGATAAAAGGAACAAAACGGCACACGCTCTAACCAGGACCACGTTCTAACCAAAAAAGACATCTTGATTCAATGCATGCAAAGTTGTCGGGAGCGTCACGTGATATATTTATCTGATTTGATTGGTCAAACTTATACAATTAGTTTGTAAAATTACAAAAATATTGTATGTTTCTGTCACGTGAGTATTTTGTCTTATTTTATTGGATATTTTTTTTTACAATAAACTTGTAAAATTGGAAAAGCATTAAAATAATACAAAGGCAATGTAATTTTACACAAACAAAGTAAAACTAATAAATATTTTTACAATCATATAGTAAAAATGTTAAGTTTTTGTAAAAATGCCAGAAATTCCTTGTAATTTTATTTTTACATGCATTTCATGACAAAAATACCTTGAAAACTCAGATAATTTTACAATAAAATTACATACATTTTTTTCAGTGTAGAGTATGGAATTTTTTTTTCAAAAAAAGCAGCAAATTTTTTTAGAACATTTATTCATTGGTGGTAAAGTCAAAACATTCCGTGGACCAAAAAAGAAAGCCAAAAAAATTTCGAATTTTTTATTACGGTATTCGTTAGGATTGAGTGTTGCACGTTTTTCATCTAAAAATCTAAAAACTAGAAACTTCAGGCTTCAAATTGCTTTTTTTACGGCTTCAATACGACCATTTTTAACGAAGATACAGCTATCCGAAAAATCGCAAGTTTGGAATTTTTTTTATCCTTTAATTTTTTCTATTAGTGTAGAGGTTTTACAGAGGTTTCTTAAGTGGAAACTACCAAATAATAAGAAATCAGATTTTTTAGTCTCGGTCAAAATTTTCAATAATGAAAAATGTAATATATATATTCTACATTTCACTTTATTATTAATATACAATGTATATACCTAATATATGTATATTATACATTTTACTCAAAATTTCATATGGAAAAATTACTCCATTTTAAGATTGATGATATTTATTGACAGAATATGCTTTATTGTAGCGGATTTGAAAAAAACAAAAAAACCGTTTTTTACATCTCTACACAAGATACATACACCACATACCAGAGTTGGGCTTAGTCACTAATATTTTCAATCGATTGACGAATCAAACTAAAAAATTAGTGATTATTTTAGTTATGACTAAATCAATCACGATTGAAAATTTAGTTTTAGTCATGACTAAAATCAAGTTATCATTAGTTATTAGTTTTACTTAGTTAGTGTTAAATTCGAACGAAAAAATCAAACCAAACCTAGCACCCAACCTAACCATCCTATTGAAGACGATTTGTATGTATCTTGATTTACGCCTATGCCGTCATCGGCACCAGTTGATTGAATGTTTTTCCATGCAACTATGACCCACTCACCAAAATCACACAAACTATCCGATGAGATATTTGAGAAAAGAATCGCCATGAAAAATAATTTAAATAAAATTAATCGGAAACATTGACGTACAACCAAGAAAAAATCATCTTAATTATACGTAATAAATAAAAACAATTGTAGTAAGTAGCATAAGTCCCGCCCGTTACGCTTTTATTATTAATTTTTAAGGAATTAAACAGTCAATCACGATACCTAATTTTGCCAAATAAAAACCTTGTTAAACAGCTTTAGTTTAGAACTATTTATAAAAATTTGACATTGGTAATATAATAGAACAATATTATTTTGTAAATAAAAACACGGCAACTGTAGTATCCGTTACGCGTGGAATGGCTCATAAGCAAGTATAAGATTATTTATATAAACATATAAACTTGTGTTTTTGCACACTATGTATGGCATGTAAATGAACAAACCATTTGTATAATTTAATGATATGTTTACTTTTACATTTTCCCCGACATTACTGTTTCAATTAAAATTGAAAACTAAAACTAATTCAATCGATTATTTCAATTTTTTCACGACTAAAACTAATTCAATCGTCAATCGTTAGTTAAACTAATTACTTTAGTTTTAGTTTTAAATCGTTAATCAAACTAAATTTTTTCCAACACTGCCACATACACCTGGTACACCTGGTATATGCAGAACAGCAGCAGCCTTGCCATCTAGCGGCAAAAAGAGTAAGATAGTGCTTTAGTATAACAGTTTCCTGTAGTAAATTTTTTTAGTGACGTTTGCATAGGTTAGATGACAATCTGATTAAACTTGTTTACAAAAAGAACGAGATGACGAAATCCCACCTGTGCAGCTGCTCGCGAGCAAAGCAGAAATCTGCGGATCTGTCAGTCGTTCGTTAATGGCGTGTTGTTGTGGGTCGAAGGAACGATCAAGCTATTAAAAAATTGAAACAGAAATGAGCGTAACGCAAATTTTACCCGTTTACCATCGTATCGTGAACGGAGTGCCGGTGCCCTTTTCACGCAGGTCATTCAGGGCAAAAGAAAAATATGTGATATTCTTGGTTTTCATTACTTTTGGACTTGTGTGTTTCGGTACGTTCTTTTTCTTGCCTGAGTTTCGGGGATCAAATGGCCCGGCGGAAAGTATGTATAAAGTTTATGATCAGATAAAAAGAGCAGGACCGGAGCTGTTGATACCTCCGCCGCCACATTTAGAGGACAGCAGGGAATCTCAGAAATTGGTGAGGCACGAGGCCGATGCTCAACTGGACCCCCACATCATAGGAGACAGGCAAAAGTTAAAGGCCAAAATCGATCAAGATACCGAACTAAAAGTGCTTGAAAGACCCGATTTCGGGCGACCAAAGACATCTTCAACTGCCAGCAGAGCAAATGTGGCAAACCAGGTAGATGAGAACGTGGGAGCCGAAGATATGGGTATCCCTCTGGAAGCTGGGGTTGTCACCGTACCCCCCGCAGCCAGTGACCACTATCCCATGATACATGGGGGCGAAGATCGCACATTACAGGCCAGAGAACGCAGGGAAAAAATAAAAGAGGTAAGAAGTTTGTAATCCCTGCTGAAAATCCCGCATAAAAACTTATAAAAAAAAAACTTATAAAAACTTATAAAAGTTGATGAGATTTTATAGGGCCTATGAAACAGCAATTTCTGATACAAACTTTTCAAATTCTATAGGTTTTTAAGAGAAACTACTTTTCAACTCTGGTCAATACTAATTAAACTTTATGAGTATTTACGCATCAAGGTATATAATATTTTATGAGTATTTATGAGTTTTTAAGAGAAATTACTTTTCAACTCTGGTCAAAACTTATTAAACTATCAGTATTTACGCATCAAGTTATATAATATTTTATGAGTATTTATGAGTTTTTAAGAGACATTACTTTTTAACTCTAGTCAGTAAAATAGTAGTTATAATATTAAATATAATATACATATTTTATGAGTATGTATACGTTTTTAAGAGACACTACCCAGCTGACAGTATGACGTTCTTTTAACGTATTTATTTCGTCACCCATTACGTCGTTTTGACCTGTTGGATGACGTCGAATCGATCAAAATATTACGTGAAGTAGTAAATTGTGGGGGTTCGCGGCTTTGGCCTTGCAAAGCAGGCACTGTTTAAGCAGAGGACCACGGAAATTCCATGACGATCTAGACGGAACAATCCTGGCTCCAACAAAGAATTTCAGTGAAAAAGCTAAATTGTCGTAGGCCACAATTCGTGACTCGTTTATTTGCCGAGGTTCGTATTCCTAAATCTTAAATTGCAATGCAGCCAGTGTCAACTTATATACTTAACGAATAGTGCCACATAAGCGAGATGTATTATGCAATAATGGTTGCCCATGATAAGTAGATTTCTACTATATTATAGTAGATGCCTACTTATCATAGGCAACCTTACTCTGGTCAATACTAATTAAACTTTATGAGTATTTACGCATCAAGGTATATAATATTTTATGAGTATTTATGAGTTTTTAAGAGAAATTACTTTTCAACTCTGGTCGAAACTTATTAAACTATCAGTATTTACGCATCAAGTTATATAATATTTTATGAGTATTTATGAGTTTTTAAGAGACATTACTTTTTAACTCTAGTCAGTAGAATAGTAGTTATAATATTAAATATAATATACATATTTTATGAGTATGTATACGTTTTTAAGAGACACTATATATGGTGTCTTACTTTTAAGCTCTAGTGAAAACTTATTAAACTTTATCAGTAGGTATTTACCGATCATGTTATATAATATTTTATGAGAATTAAAAAAGTTTTAATAAGACACTATATAATCATAAAACTTTATAATCACTTATCCGATAAATACTCGTACACAGCTGTTACGTGTAAGAGTGTTACACTGTAACTCCAATAGAATATTGATAACATAATGCGTAAATACGCATTATACGCGTATACGCATCATGTTATCAATATTTTATAGGTGTTACACGTAACAGCTGGGTATTATTATTTATTTGATAAGTGAATGAAGGGTATATATTATGTTTTATAAAAGTTAGATGTAAAAAACCAATAAAAACCGATAAAATTAATTTCTTATAAATACTTGTGGCTTCTTATAGACATATAATAGGTAAGGCCTTATACAAACCAATAAACTTACATCCCTTATAGAGTCTCATAAACACTCATAAACAATGATCAAATCGGGACCATACTGAAACTGATAAAAGCCATGTGCACATAAAATCTTATAAGTACTGTACCACATAAAGTCTTATAAAAACTTATATAGATGTAAAAAAACAATAAAATCCGATAAAATTATTTTCTTATAATTACTTATACCTTTTTATAGACATATAATAGGTAAGGCCTTATACAAACCAATAAACTTACATCCCTCATAGAGTCTCATAAACACTCATAAACAATGATCAAATAGGGACCATACTGAAACTGATAAAAGCCATGTGCACATAAAGTCTTATAAGTACTCTTTAACATTTTAGCTGGAATTCCTTATAGACATTTGCACCTACCATATAAAGTCTTATAAAAACTTATAAAAGTTAGATATAAAAAAACAATAAAATCCGATAAAATTCATTTCTCATATATGCTTATAGCTTCTTATAGATATTTAATAGTTAAGGCCTTATACAAACCAATAAACTTACATCCCTCATAGAGTCACATAAAATCTCATAAAAAATTATCAAATAGGAACCACATTAAAACTGATAAAAGTCTTGTGCACATAAAATCTTATAAATTCACTTCAACATTTTAGTTGGAATTTCTTATAGAAATTTGTACCTCGTAAAGTCTTATAAAAACTAATAAAAGTTTTATAAGTCACGGCTCATAAAACTATTTCTTATAAAAACTGATAGAATTCTGATAAAACCCTTATGAGCAATTAGACAAAACCTTATAGAAACTAAGAAACCGCATACATCCTTATTAAATATTATAGAACTTTTATAAGTTTTTATGCGGGTTTTTCAACAGGGATATTTCAGAATGCGTAAATAGCACTTTAAAGTTTAAAAAACTACTTTCAATTCCTAAATAACAGAAGCTTGTAGCATTGTTTTTAACCTATAACCTTTATTTTAAACGTTTCTATAGAATTTTAACTTAATGTTAGTATATATACAAAAAATATTGTATACAATATTTGAGGTTATGTTCAGAGTATTTTATATTATTTTCTACGATTTTTATTTTAAATCTTTTAAAAGTTTTGTATGTATGTATAATAATAATTATTATAATTTTTGACATAGTTTATTTTGTTCTGCTTTAATGAAGTTGTCAATATTTTTAAATATAACAAACGTGCAAGATGACTACTTCTTGTTAATTGTCCTAGGGTTGCCAACTTCAAATTTAGCTTTAGCGGGACATAACATTAAAAATTTGCGGGACATTCAGAGTTTATTTTTTTTAAGACGAAACCAAAATAAATACCTAATAGTTATTTATGTCATTAGGCTGAGAAGTGGGAAGTTTTAGTAAGCAAAATACACTTCTCAGCCGAAAACAATTTATCTTCAAGGGACCATTTTATTTCTTAAATAAAATACAATAAACGTACAATTAAGTAGGTATAATAATAATTATTAAAAGTAGAAAGTGACGTTAGGTAGATCTGACAGTATACGAATTTTTCGATTGGTCCAAACAGGTTTTTTACAGACTAGGAGGTAAAAACCCGATTGGTATAAATCACGGTCTACATTATTTGTACAGCCTAAGCAATAATCAATCACTAGTAGTGAGTCTTGAAAATAATAAAGTTTAAATTACACTGCGACAAAATTTGATAAAAAATAAATGGCTATGTTGACCCTAGAAAAATTGATACAATATTTTTGCATATTGGTTTTGGGTTTTTTATTTTTTTAATTGTACCTAATTAATTTAAAAAAATATAAAGAAAATGTAATTTTGAACGCCAAAACCTATGTATATAAGTTTTTTAACTTTGGAACTACACATTAAAAACAAATTAATTATAAAAATATGTGTATACACTAGGGTGCTTCATTTTAGAGCAACATTTTTTTTCAGTCCAACCTGAAAATTTTGTAACCATTCAGAAAACAAAAATTTTGAGCTATTACAATGCTCTTAATCTTTATTTTAACCCGTTGCTATTAAATTTTTAAATATTTCCCTTTAAAAACCATTAACAATTTTTTATTCTTTTCTCCTTCCGCTCGTACAGTAAGAATATTTTTTACGAATTTTGGTTCTAAAGTCTTTATACAGGATGAAATTATCTTCAAAAATCTCCATTTAGCAAGTCTGTAAGTTGAATATGTTCTTCACAAATTGCCGTTCTATAGAAGAGTATATATACTCTTCTATAGAACGGCAATTTGTGAAGAACATATTCAACTTACAGACTATATACTCGAAAATCTTCTAAAATAGCAGTAAATCGTATTTGGAGACCAAACTATTGATTGTAGATAAAAAACGTAAATAACAATTTTGTAGAAAATTTTGTGCCCTACAAATTTGTCAAGATATACCTATTTTTCTAAATCACTTATAGTTTAGCTTGTATAGCCACTCTTTTACGTAACTCTAAAGCCCGCTGCACAACAGCCCGGTAACGGGAACGGGAACGGGAAAATAAACGGTAAAGGTGGGAGAGACTCAGCGAACCCTATTTATCAACAGTGGTTTTTTAGTCTCTCCCACCTTTATTGTTAGGATTCCCGTTCCCGTTACTGGGCTATTGTGCAGCGGACTTAATAGTATAGTTATTACAGTCGTCAGAAACTGAATTTTTAAGAATTTGACACTGAGTGGCTGTACAAGCGATACAAAAAATATTTTTGACGTTTTTTTATCTATAAAAAACTCGGCAACTCTGTGTGTTTTCTAAACTAATATATCAACATCTCAAAAATATTACTATGGAAACAAAACAAACAAGGGCGCTGCAAAATATCAAAACTTTTAATCATCATAACCTTTATTTTTAATGGAAAATTGACTATATCTCAAAAACTGTTCTACCATTACCATACCATACCACTTCTTTACTCAATGGTTCTACTTTTCTACTAATTAATTTTTGACGATATTTTCGGATTCAGGGGACTATTTTACATAAGAATTGGCTGTTAAATTTTGGGATACCATGCTATTCCATGGTTAACCATGGTACAAGTGAAAAAGCAGCCACTAATAACTATTAAATTAGTCATTTTTGACTAATTCATTTTTAGAGAGTAAGCCACAAAACCATAAATCTGCGGAGAAAAACGCGCTAAGATTACTGTGACACAAAAGTAGTATTTATGGTTTATATGAATGTAGGGACCTTGTATGTAACTTAATATACATATTTCGTGGTATAGCGTTAGGAGGCCATTTTCTGGACACTGTATACGTAAAAAATATACAGAATCAGTCCTAGTTCAGAGTTTATTTATGTGTTGTCAATTAAAAAAGTCTTAACCACTCAACCCACTCAACTTATAAATATATAAATTATATAATTATAAATATAAATTATATTTATATAAGTCTGTTTATGTAATACATATTATTTTTTCTCTATAAAATATATAGACAAACAAAAAGGAAATTCCATCTTTAAATACACAACAAAAATAAATATATTCCTTTATTTGATAAATAAAAGTACGTATAGAGGTGAATTGTTTGTGTGAATTGTTTGCAATCTTGAATTATATTTTTTAAACCAGCCCATTATTTTTTTTCTTATTATTAATTATTTGAGATTTGCAAATTTTCTAGATGCATACAGTTATTAAATTATTATTTTTCGTCCGTTTTTGTTCGATGCATTTTTTCAGGAAAGCGTGGCTTTTTTATTCTTTTTGGTCTCTTAATAAATCTATTTTACAGTCGGAAGGCCTCTTGTATGTTAATTTTTAGTAGTTGTTCAGAATTTCCTTACATTTCGTTTTTATGATAATTCATTGTTTTGTAGATACTACAATGGATTGGAGGGTCATTGTTTTCAGTTGTTAATGTGTTTTTATTATTTTACAATGTGGTGGAAAATTAAAAATGTTTTATTAAACATTACCATATATTAATAATTGAATCTGCCATATAGCATTAAATTAATGGGAACAAATAAAAAAAATAAAGTACAAAATTAAATCTAATTATGATTAAATGTTTTTTATATATTATTTAAATAAATACTTAAATAAATATAATAAATATTTATGTAAAATAGGTAAATAATTTATGTAGTATAATTAATCTATAGTAAACAAAAATATTTTTACATACAATTTTAAATGTATATTTTGTTGTTTGTTAGTTATAATATAATAATATAGTTTTTTTATCTTTCTTTGCACCCTATGTACGCAAGCTTCGCCCATGCTTAACTCGTAAATAAAATAGCGATTTTTTTGTTTTAAATTAAAACCTTTATACCTACACAAAAAAAATACATTTTTTTTCAAGCGGCCATGATATACAACCTTATATGCATGTATAGAGATAGTTGAAGTACGTCTTTTTCATTAGCGGCAGACAAAAAACTCAAAAAAGCCTAGGGATAGAAGTAAATCCATAGGTGACTCAATAGACGTCAAATAATAAAATTAATTTAGCATTTCATACAAAGCAATCACGATGTATTAATTATATTAATTATAATCGCACGGAATATTTAGTGATTATTTATTAAATTTTAATTGAACGAAATAAAGAACAACTAGTTTATTAGTATCTATAATATAATGATGATAGACGAGTCGCCAATGTCGGAACTCCAAACAAATGTCAGTACGTCAAAATTAATTCAAGCGCAGCATTTTGACAGAGCAGTGTTTATTTTTAGTTTAGGCTTTGTTATCTATGGTTTAGGATATTTATCGGCATTGTAAGTAAGGGTTATAAGTTTTTTTACTTTTTATCAATAATTTGTAATGCTTTTAGCCAAAATTTTATACCACATGAGTTATAAGTAAATAAAATAATTCTATTGCTTATCCTATTTATATTACGCCCTTAAAAAAAAAATTGTATATGTTATTTGGAGTAGAAGCTCTTTTTGTGCTTCGTACAGTTGCCTGCCTCAGCTACGCTTCGGCCGTCAATCTCTGTACTCACCACAAAAAGAGCCACTTCTACTCCTTATGACATAATCTACTATTATGGCACTGACAAAAAATTATCCTTAATTATTTGCATGATTATTTGTATCAAAGTCACGTAGTGGGACTTTTGGGTATAAAGCATAGTATGAACAGTTTTTTTTTATAACAATTGTTATTTTTGTTCATAAATAAGTATTTTATATTATTCTTTTGAGTGTTTATGACAATACAATTTTTAAATGTCAGACTTTTTTAGACGTTTAGTTGTTTGGGAAATAAAATAATAAAGTCCGATACTTTCATGTTAGCGTTTTTTTAGAACTTTATATTGTTAATGACCCAGTTATAGTTAGCACGGTTGTAATATTAACAGAAGCCGTACATTTTCAATGCCACAAAAGATATCGGATGCAGTGTTCAATTGGATTTAAAACACGGAAACCTGTACAATATAAATTTAGGTACAAAACACAAATTTAATATTTTTAACACATTCATACTCAAAATTACTTGTATGTTTTAATATCGATTTCTTAAATATTGGAGATAAGAAGGATATAAGAATTTCTTAGAAATATAAAATGCGGTTTTAGTATACAGGGCGCAACAAGTCTCCTTCTATATATTTTTATGCGAAGTGCTACAAGCGAGTGGGTGTCCCCTCTTCTGGAAAATGTACATGTATTGCGGAAATCCTATAATTTCTGAGGACTGCCATAGAAATCAGGGATTTTGAAGGACTGCCAGTAATGTTTGGTGATTGCGATGGCAATCTCAGGGATTTCCATGACTGCCATTAAAAATAAATGAATGAATAATTTCAAAGATTATACAAAAATAAAATAGTCATTGACTGAATTGCACAGTCATTGAATATCAAAAGGAAATGTAAACTTTACACTGTATAGGGAAATGGAAGGATCAATTTATTTTGAAACTTTGAAACTTTGTTTGGACTAATGAGGTGAGCAGGGGTCACGAAGAAGGAATGTTTTCGTTTTTTGCCTAAAACTCGGAAACTGGGTCCTATAGCGAAAAACAATTTTATACAAAATTAAAGCTGACAAAATTTGTTACAAGATTAATATTATTAATTTGTTGGCATAGTTTACAAGGGATGATCAAGGATAATCTTCGCGTTCTAATTAAAAAAATTGCCACGTTTTTGCCTTATACGCAAACTTAGTCCAAAATTATTTCACTTGTGTTTTAGGTGAAATCCATATATTTTGGCAAAATATGAAGATTTAACCTAAAACACCGGTGAAATGTGCCTCATTACTGAGATACCTACAGAGTAGAGTTGGAAATTAAAAAAATATTTTCACTATATTTTAAAATTAATTAATAATTTTTTAATGTAATATATTAAAATTGGTAGTTTCTTAGGGTCCATAAAGAATCATCTGAATTTTTTTCTAAATTCTACAGACTAAAAATAATTTATAATAACCTTTATCCTACCAGAATCCTAGGAAATTTAGGCTAATCTGGTTGCCTAATTTAATTTATTATGTTATGGTTGCTAACAACCAGCGTTTCCAGATTCTGTAAAAAAAAGTTGCCAGATTTTGTTTAAATTTAGCATAATTACAAAAATGACAAAATCGACAATGCAAATTGTTAATTTGGCGTTTTTATTAATTGCTGATAATGTCGTTTTTGTAATGAAGCTAAATTTAAACAAAATCTGTCAACTTTAATGGCAGAATCTGGTAAGTTACCGTTAATTAGTGCATTTCTTTCAAATTTTAGGTTATGTGCTCAAATTGTAAATATTTTAACCAAGGGAAGTGATTTTGGATTTATTTACACAAACTGGTATCTTAGATGGTTTTATGGTATTATACGAATTATTAAAAAAAAATTACAAAAGAGTAACATTTATTTTTGAAATATTTTTAATAACGATTTCAACTTCTTGACAATATTGTGCAAATGGTTAAATGTAAAATTTTACTTTTCCAACAAATTATAGAAAATTGACTTAAACAAGCTACCTAGTTAAAAAAATCAATCCAACTATCTTGGATAACGTAGCACATTTATAGAAAATTATGCTCCAATGGAACGAGCCCTTTTGACTTAGCGCTTGTAAAAACACTCACCGCATATGCTTTTAAATACTTTTTGCCAATGATTGATATTATTTTGTAAACACAAAAAATATAACAAAAACTCGTCCGATTTAGCAAAATTAAATAACACCAATTTTGGGATACTAAATATTATCGAAAAATCATCATATTTTTATGTTTACTATAATTCAAACGTAAAGTATTATGACAACAATGGGTATTTTTCATATTCTTTAATAAAGAAAATTACAGTTGTTTTAGCCCGTATATATAAATAAGAACATTTCTTTTTTAAATCACTCCTAGAATAACCTCATTATTATTTAATATCGTATTACCACAACATTTAGAAACACACTGTAAAATAGTGCATATATTGTTCCACCTTTACATAAGGGGTTGAAAAGGAAACAAATTTAATAACTATGTAACTTTTTATTCAACTTTTATACTCGGTACGAAAAAATGATTCCTTTTCTAAATTAATTTGTTTGAAATGTAAAACGGTATTTTGCAATTTTCATTATTAAATTCAGTTTTGATTGACTTTACATGCCCCCAGAGGCATATCGCACACACATGATTGACGGTGGAAAGCGGATTGCAGATTGCAATATCGTTGTTTTCTTGTTGCTACAATTTTTAATCATCTTGCTCTCAATTAGCATAAATAAAAACTAGCAGAATTGGAGATCGAAATCATTCATTTCCAAATAGACAGTTGCAATGTACTTTGTTTTGGGATACCTACCTAGTAGTACCTACCAGCAAGATGCATCAGATAAGATTTAATTGCGAAATTAAGAAAGGTCTACGCCTTAATGTGCATGTTGCCATATTATGTGTAGAAAATGTCAAAAAATACTAAAATAACGTCAAAACTTGGTGCAAAATCAACATTATGGTTAGAATGCTTTATAAAATAATAACAATAAATTTTAACAATAAATTATACATATAACATTTTCTTACATTACGAGTACAACTAGTTTTTAAACATTATCCCCATTCAATAAGTATATGGGTTTTAAGAAGGTTTTTAAACATTTTGAGGTTGGTACATTCTTTCGGTGTCGTCCCATCTCGGGACCTCCCATCTCGGGACCTAGGGAAAATTTACCTGTTTCTGTGCCATCTCGGGACCGAGTCTACAAGTACAAGTTTAAAAGTGCCATCTGAGGACCTGAGTAAAAGGATTACTTCGCGGTCAGTTTTTACAAGAATTGAAGGAATATTTTATTATTTTGCAAAATTATTAAACAGCGTCTATTTTATGCTACTGCAAAGATATTTTTAAAACTATAATATTTTAAGCGTTAGAAAGTTATATATCTTTCAATCTATTTTATGGATAAACAAACACAAAACATTTAAAAATCAAACCTATGGGGGGGCAATGGGGCGGGGTCGGTAGGGTTGTGTTGTTGAGTTTGGCTCATTTTTGCTGTGTTTAATCAATATCTATTTTTTACGTTTTCTTTACAATTTTTGCTTTTTTTGAATTTTTTACAGGTTTTTTTTGCATTTTCATTGCATTTTTGTCCATTTTGTTGATTTTTGCTCATTTTGTTTTTTGTTTTGTTGTGCTGTTAATATAAAATAAGTTAAAGTGTCCCGTTAATAACAAAAAGCCGTGCAGCCGCCTTAAGTATTTTGTTCATGACAGGTATAAAAATGTATTACCTTTTATAGGTCCCGAGATGGGACTTTTTAATTTTGGAAACTTTATGGCTTAGGGTCTGGGTCCCGAGTTGGGAAAGGTCCCGAGATGGGAGGTCCCGAGATGGGACTAAGCCATTCTTTCACACTTGGAGGTAGTTTGTTAAATTGAATTAAACAATTAAAAAAAAACAGATTGGCTTGCACCGACTCACACGAATGTCCTACTCGGAAACCAGATTGATTTGATATTATAACCTTATTTTTATCACAGAAATTGACTAGTTATTTTTTTACGGCTATTTCCAGAATTTTTTCATACACCGGTACGAAATTTATTGGTGTAAACTCCTCACCATTTATCGCTTTAGAAATTTTTGGAACGGGAACTATTATTGAAGTTTTCAATTTTCCGGAAATACTCCACTCGATAACGAACAATTAACTACATCAAGAAACCGATTTCCTATAACTTCGAAAGCACAAATTTTTGTTGACAGTCCATCTTCACAGTCACCGGTGTCTTTAAGTTTTTAACAATATTTTTTATTTCACCCATTGTTTCAAATTTAATTAAGTGTTCCTGCGCTGTATTAGTTTTATTTAAAATGTAGTTGTGATCATTAATCGGGCGGATGTTCTCCACCAATTGGTTAATGCTTTGGACAAAGAATTGTAAAATATATTCACTAATAAGTATTTTAAGTATAAAAATTGTATATTGTGGGACTAGTGAAAGAAATAGGAGATTTATCGAGCGAGCAGTTGCGGCAACAAGCGAGTTGGGATTACTGTATGGAGTTCGGGAGTTGTTATTTTGCTGCAGGAGCCTACCTCTTGGTCTACGTTTTTGTCGTTATTGTTCGTGTTCGTGTCCGTGTCCAAGTAGGATTGTTCCTGCACATGTCTTCAGTCTTGAAGCCGAAAACCATCTATAGATAGTTTAGTAGTTGGATATGCAACTTGTAACTTTTAATGGTTTTTTGCCGCAATAGTGCGAAATTTCGAACAATTTTTTTGGTTATTGTGTTGCCCAAGCACGTTTTGCGATAGAATTGTTTTGTCTTTTTTTCTTGATTTCCAAAATTAAGTATTGCATTTATTTATTAGTTAAACAAATGACAACCGCAATTATTCTGTTTCTAACGTGTTTACAAATAGAATAGAGTTTGATTAGTATGCTGTTTTTACTATGTTTGGGTTTTCATGATTTATTGAGTGTTAGTTTGTGTTCTAAGTGTCAAATGTTTATTATTGGTCTAGTTTGGGTTAAAATTATCGTTGTTTTGTTGGGGCCGTTCTTTAAGTTACTGGGTTTCATGCCTTACGCATTTGTTGTTGACATATTTATTGTCCTACTCAGCTTTGGTGTATCACCGCGATATATCAAACCTATAGTCTTCATTATTTTATGGCGTTTGGTTAGTATTGTCTTTCTAATGTTTTTAAGATCAATCACAGGTGGTAGGACCACCCAGAAGCTGAAACTTGTCACTTAACTCTTTATTGACCGTTACACTATATTAGATTGCACTTTATGAAAATTGTTTGTTGGTTTTGTCCTCTTTTGTTTGTCCAGTGAAAAGCGTCCAGTTGAGGGGTGGTATGACCGCCCAGATGCTCACTTGTCACTTAATTTTTTCTTTTCACCTAACTCTTAACTCATTCTTGACCGTAGGGTAGTCTATTATAATACCCTGTAGATGTTTCACTATAATTTGTTTGCACTTTTGAGAAATTATTTGTTGGTTTTAAGAGCTCTTGCTTCTACAATGCGTCTTGCCTTGTCAAGGGCTGGGACGGGACTGAACCAATTTTATTGTTCTTATTATAATAAAACTATTTGATTAAAATTTAATGAATAATTATTATTAGATTATTATTATTATAATTATTCAATTTTGTTTATAATCGGGGAATTTTTATAATAACTTGAGCGGTCGCCATATTGGATTTAGTATGACGTCCTTCACGTTATCGTCTTATACTTATCAAACCCTTTTTTTAAGAGATAAGTACCTATCTAATCCGCCATCTTGAAGCGGCGGCCACATTGGATTTAGTATGACGTCACTCACTTTATCATGTATTGTCACCAGCACCAAAAGTGTGTGCAAAATTTCAGTCTAATCGGTTTTGTAAAACCCAACACAACTCATAATGTATACATTTATGCATTTATATAACGAGTAAAAATAATATATTGTGTGAAAAGGGGAGATGCCTCGAGCGTTGGGTTTGCGGTAACACCTGATTGGAGTGACCAATAGCCGCACACAATATTTTATCTCCACGCGGTCTATAATTTAAACTTTATTGTTGTCAACATTCGATAACGAAATACCTTGTTATGGCCTAGGCCGATAAAAATTTTTATGAGGCAAGTAATTAGTTCGATTTTTTCTCGCTAGGAGTATTGTTTTGTCAAATTAATCCTTTTCTAAGAAATTAACGTACTAAACTGGTTTAATTTATTTATAATAAGCACTAATTTGTTTGTTTTACTGTTAATGTTTAATATTTTTCATTAAATTATTGTAAAATTAAATATGAATAATAAAACAAAAAGTGAGGTTGGGCAACCAAGAAAACGCACGATTCTTTTTCTACGATTTAAATTATCTTTAAGTTTTAATTTGCTTTAAGTTTTCAGTAAAATTAAATGTTAAACACAGCTTAATCATTCCAAACTACCTATTTTTTAAATAAAAATCCAAACAAATTCCAATTACATACCTACCTATTTATTAAACAATTAATTGAATTTAATGTAATAGCAAAAATCCATTTCTACTTAAATTATGTTGCTAGGTATTTTTAAACTATTACTGCTTCTAAAAGCAATAATAATTATAATTATTATTGCTTTTAGAAGCAGTAATAGTTTAAAAATACCTAGCAACATAATTTAAGTAGAAATGGATTTTTGCTATTACATTAAATTCAATTAATTGTTTAATAAATAGGTAGGTATGTAATTGGAATTTGTTTGGATTTTTATTTAAAAAATAGGTAGTTTGGAATGATTAAGCTGTGTTTAACATTTAATTTTACTGAAAACTTAAAGCAAATTAAAACTTAAAGATAATTTAAATCGTAGAAAAAGAATCGTGCGTTTTCTTCAATAATTATTGTACATTTAATGTAATCTTTAGCTAATAATTAAATGAGATTCTAAAAAAGTGAGGTTAGGCCGCTTTGATGTTGAATTAAATTGACCTATATAAATTGCTTTGAAGATAAAATGTTGTATGCCATTCGGCCAAGAAGTGCCTTTTTGTGCTTCGCTCAATTGTAGGCCTCCGCTACGCGTCGGCCTTCAAACCTTGAGCTTAGCACAAAAAGCCTTACTTCTTAACCTAATGACATAAATAACTATTATTTAACTACCGCAAGCAATTTAAAGCCAATTTTATTTCCTATTTTATCTTACATCTGACAGTCGAGCAGTTTTAACCTCATTTTTCCCAATTTTAACTTCAGCCCGTGGTCAAAATGCATTTTGCCCACAGCAGCTCCACGATATTATATATTCCTTACGGGCATTAAATCAATATTATACTATACAGTACTACAAAAATTGTATTTTTTATATACTAAAAATAACTCCCCTTTGTCTTTAGTGCGCCATTTTTGTGTTGTGTGCGGTACCTACATGTACAACACGAATTCCTAACAAAGAAATTAGGATTTAAAGTTTCGATTTTTTTAAATATCTGACAGTCATGTCAAGCAAACTTTGTTAAATAAACTTTATTTTCATAACAATCGTTATTGAATGTGGATTTTATTTATTTTATTATAAGATAAGCTTTACCAAAATAAAAGTAAAAATTTAAAGTAAATTTTTTATTAAAAAAATTCGCGTATTGTTTGCTTTCTATACCTATGAGATGTTGATCCCTTTAACTCCGTGTCGTATTAAGAGCGGGTATAGGTTAAGGTATTTGCTTAATAAAATTTTATGCGCGGTATCTATCCAATTATCTTTTTAAAGGTATGGCGCAGTTTCGAAAAATTTGTAACCAAGCACCTATCTGTCCGGTGTATCTTAAACAAATTAATCTCAAAGTTCGAGCTGATAATAGCCTAATTTATTAATAGCTAATGCTCGTTTTTTATTTTGTTTGTAAATGGGGCAATAACATTTTGATAGTGTCATTAGTCAGCGGACCAAATAAAAACTTGAGAATCCTTTTTGGTTTGGCTTGATTCATTTTTAAAAGATAGAAAATGTACCACGTTAAAGCCACGAACGAATTTATTTTTTCTTAGGGGACATCCATTAATTACGTGAGGCATTTTTCTGATAATTTGGACCCCTCCCTCCCCCTTGGTGAGATTTGGTGAGATGTGGTAGACCCCTCTATCGTCACGTGAGATTCTAGCCATTATCTTTCATTGCGGACAACATGATAAACCCAAAAAAAAATTATTACTTTTTTTGACAAATTTAAATTATAATACTTATATTCTTTGAACCCAAAAGTTGACGTGAGATGATTAACATAAGATTTGATGAGATTTGCTAGACCCCTCCCCCCCTATTTTTATCTCACGTAATTAATGGATGTCCCCTTAACATAATAATAGTATATTGTGCGACTAGTGGGAGAAAAATGAGATTCCTCGAGTGGAATCTCCTCTTTTGACCAATGGTCGCACACAATATTTTATTTAACAACCACAAAGAATTTAAAGCCAATTTTATTTGATGTTATCTGGAATCTGACAGCTGTCAATTGGTTTTAACCTCACATTTTTTTAAATTAACTTAAAGCTAACTTCATCCTAATGGGAGGAGTAAAATTTCGCCCACCAGCTAAAGTTAAGAAATTAATTAAGAGTTAAAATTATTTAATAACTATAAATTATATATAGTTCGAGGGGTAAACTACTTTAAAATAAGCGACACGAACGTTCAACGTTATTTGGACGTTGTGTTCTGATTTTTTTCTCATCAGTCGTTATCAATAAGGAAAAATCCTTCAATAATAATCATTATCAATAAGAAATTTCTCTTAGCGACGCGTTGCGCATGACTGCCCTTGTGATTGTTTTCCTTAGCCGTTAATTCGTATGCGATTATTAATTTTTAAAAATCAGTGGTTTTCCCCTCGCTATAGTTATATATACATATATACATATATATATACATGTATGTTGTTAATTAAAAAATACCTAAATATTACCTTCGATTCTATGCTTATTAATATACCAGTTATTAACTATTATTATTATTATTATTAACTATTATAGTAATATGATACTATTCCATATTTAGTACCATTGTGTAAAATATTGTGGCATTATTTTACATTTTATTTTAATATGATCAACTCAATATTACTGTACCTACCCAATTCATGTATAATACAACGGTACTTTTTACAATAAACTATGTTTAATAATGTATTTCCTCAAATTTTTATCGTTTCATTACCTACCCATGATAAAAATGAGGAAGTGACCATTGCATATTGAAAAAAAATATTAAAAAGCGTCAACGAACTCATTATTATAAAGCAAAATAAAAATGTATTACCTATCCTTTCTTTTATTTGTGCAGAATTTTCGGTTTTTCTTTTACTATGCACTGCATATTATGTAGTCTGCAAGCCTATTAAATAGTTGATTTTGAGTGTCTAGAGCCGTATGTCATAAAAAAAAGAAGTTCAGAAAATTTGTGCAAGCATTTTCACTCTTCGGAAACTATGTAAATATTTGAGGTCGGAAGCTTCGGTCAAGAAATGGTTTTAAAGTTATACTTATAAATAGCGTAAATTTACATAAAAAGTCTGAAATTTAGCAAACAACTATTATTATTATTTTTATTATACAAGGTGGCGGAAAAATACCACACATGTTAGCTCAAAAAAGTCGATTTAAACCATTTTATCCAAAAAATTTCTAATATCTTTTTGACAATTTTGGAATGGAAATTTACAATGCCCAAAAAAATTAAATACTCAGATACCTTTAAAAAAAAATTAATCTTCTGCCAACTTTAAAAAAGTCTGTAGTGCAGAACAAAAATTATTGCATAATTAAGTTCCTAATTAATTCTATTGAAATGCCCCAAAGAGAATTGTATCCTCTCATACTTTTCGGAAAAGTTTGTAGAACAGTTACTGTACTGTTACAGTACACGTAAATAAAAAATCTTAAAAAACCCTGAAAATGTTTTACAAATCAAACGAACAGTAACGAAAATACAGCGCTTCAAAGTCGTCAAAAATGACCATTTTTCAGCAAAATAATCAAAAAGGGGTAATTTTTACCGACTTTGAATCGCTGTATCTTTGTTCGTTCGTTTGATTTGTACAAAATGTTTAGGGTATACTAACAAAAATACGGTCTTTAACACCATAATTTTAATTTACATTCTCTAAATGTTATTTTTAGAAACTTTTTTTATTATTTAATTAAAGGGCTTTAAAAATATTTTTTTGAAAAACCCTCGAACACGTAAACTAAGATATAAGTTGAAGTATACAAAATTTCATAAAGATTGGTAAACGCGTTTTAGAGTTAGAGTTTTTTTACTTATATTATATTATGCGTTAATTTTGACGGGCAGTTACTGTGCTACACAGCTTCAGGGGCGCAATTTCAAATTTTTAAAACTAACTTTATATAAATATTTATTGATTTACTTTAATAAGTAAATATATATGGAAAGTGATTTAAAAAATATGAAAACTGTATCAATAAAAAATTTAACTTTTTACCTACTATGTATTACGTTTTTTATATAAATTTATATTTTAGGATTTTATTTTCTTTCGGGAGGGGGGGTTGAACCCCCAAAACCCCCCCTAAATACGGTACTGCTTGCTATTATACCGCTGAGTAGAAACTTAATCAGCGCTTTTAATAATGCATAATGCATAACGCCTTATTTGTTTTATGATTTTTACTGAATTGAAATGTTTACAATTTTCACGTAAATCATTACTAAAATGTGTATTTATTGTATCTAATAGGTACAATTTATATTTACAGGGACTGTATGCAATTTATTTCTTCATTTACATTTCCACTGTTTATTGGGAAAACGGTAAAAACGCTTTTTTTCCCGATATTTTTAACATTTTCTGGCTTTATCCTCAAAAACACTTGTTTGTAATACACGCGTTTGACAGCTGATTATTAAAAGTTGTAGATTTGTTACGGTGATAACAGCCACGCGGTGGCGCTAATATCGATGCTTTTTTAGTGTATACACACAATTAAATATAACATTCTGCTGAAATCTATTCTGGTGTTAATTTAATATTAAAAATGTAATTTATAATTTACCAATATAAGATTTTACTATAGTCCGATTATTTTATAGAAAGAATACAACTTTTGTTTGAACAAAAAAAATCTAGTATGTTTTTTTACCGCCTATGTATTTATGATTATTTTTGCAAGGCTTGCCGTAGAAACACCTACTATCTCGCAACTATGCACAGTGGACTGGAATAAAAAAAAATTGGCCAAAATTCATTTAAAAAAAATCTAATTAAGGTATCATAATGAAATTTTAACACCATATTTCTGTGGTATTAATCTTAATCCTGTACAAATTTTAACTTAATTGGCTCAGCGGCGGCGATTTTATAAGGGTTTAAATGATCAAAAAATGTTAAAGTATACTTTAACATTTTTTGATCATTTAAACCCAATTGAGTTAAAATTTGTACAGGATTAAGATTAATACCACAGAAATATGGTGTTAAAATTTATAAGTTAAAAATCCAATTATTTCTTGAACTATTTAAAATGTTTATCGTGAAATTTTAGCACAAGTTTTCTATATAAATAATACTAACTCTCTCCAAATTTTAGGCCATTTTATAAGGGTTTAAATGATTCCAAATTTTTTCGTGAAATTTTAACACAAAGTGTTATATATAAATATTCTTTATTCTTTCAAAATTTGAATTTAATTAGATCAGTGGCGGCGATCATATATATGTATAAGGGTTTTAATATTAAAATTTTGTAAAAGTACGTAATTGATAAGATTTAATAACTTGAAATCTTATTTATTTATAATGAAATATATTTAACTTGTTTATTTTTAACAATAAATTTATTTTTTAAATTATTTAATATATTGACTATAAATCTGTGGCTTGGAACAGAAATAATACACATTTATTGCTCATAAAAATATACTCCAACGAATATTTTGTCTGCAGTAAATAAACTTAATAATAACAGTTCTGTATATGAAAAATCTAAATCCGTTTTGATCTTTTTTAAAAATATTCTTTTTTTTATACGAGTATAAATGGATCGGAGGTTGTTAGAAGTATTTGAAGGAAGTATTCATTTGTTGTAGTTCTTGAGTATGATGTTCTCTAGAATATTTAAAGTTCTTGTTCCTAGCCTCCTGAGCCTTCTCCGATAATTGGCCGATTGGAAAATACAAATGGCTTATTATATCTTCACCATGATGCACTGAAGTATATTACCAACTACACACATGATCAAAATTGTTGCATATTTCTGTATTTTAATTTTCGCTTTGTATAACATTCTGTTTTTTGTTTTGGAATAAATTTTCATTTAATAGTTATAACACAGTACGACAAAATTTGATTTTTGGTCCCTCCCATGAAAAATTTCTACAGATTCTAAAAATAGAGTTAAAAAAATGATACCCGTGTCTCGGCGTTTTTTCACATCACGTCATAATTTTTTTTTAAGGGCTATCCAATAAAATGTTATTCACACTATTCGCGACATAATTTAATAGACTCGATAACATCTGGACTGCATAGTTAAAAATATATATATTTACTAAATGGATAGGCAACCATTATAGGATGCATTTTAAAATTATTTTAATCTTATACAGAGTTTTGCACATTTATATATATATCAAACGGTTTATTTTTAAACCAAGTAACAAAATGTTTCAATTTTAAGCCAATCAAAATGCTTTAAAGTCGGGTGATTACAATTTTTATTTATTCAATTTTTTGTAAAAATTGAGCTTTGTTGAATTAACATTAAAAAAAAAAATTAAAAGATATTTAAATGAATTGATTTAAGTCTTAAAGCAAGTGTACCTAAAACATATTTAATTTAAGTAAAAAAAAGTATTTAAGTATACGAAGTCAATTGAAACAGCAAAAAAAAATGTACACATCTGCGGCATTTATACATAAAAAGCATTGTTTTCAAAACAATCTTTATACGAGGCTAATACTTTTTTTTAAATGTTAAATAAAAACATTATTGCAGCGATAAATCGATAAATTTTTCATATTAATTTTGATTGTTGAGTTAACCATCCATTTGAAATCAAAATAAAAATGCAGTGTCCGAATCGAAATAATTTTTGTTATGTATGTGGTTTATTTGCACCTCCAAGCCATATGCGAAATATTACAAAAAGTACGAGTATAGTAACAGCTTTTGAAGACTATTTTTTGGTGACGTATATACCAAACTTATGGTATGTACCAGAGGTTTTATGCGATTATTGTTACCGTTGTTTGCATGGATTGCAAGATAAAACACACAGTATGAAATATGTTGCACCAACAATTTGGCTTCGACCCGTCGCGACGTACCGAACACGCATCTGACCAGTGTTATTTCTGCATGTCAAAATTAAAAAGTTTTGGATTTCGGTACAATTCTAGAGAGAAAATTGATTACGCCGATGTAGAATCCGTCATTCTCGCAAGAGTGCGATCTGAAGATTATCCAACTGCTCCTTCAGAAAACATATGTGAGGATAAAAGTAAAAGGCCTTTAACACCCAGTACAACCATTTTTTCCGAGATGGAATCTGAATTTATTCCCTGTAGTTCGGGTTATAAAGTACATTTTATAACACAGGACATGAAAGTACATATGTCACTGAAAATACATTTTCTCCATGCTCATTTGGACTATTTTCCACCAAATTTGGGCGATTTAAGTGACGAACATGGCGAACGTTTTAACCAAGACATTTTAACAATTGAAAAACGCTTCAAGGGAAAAGACGTCAGGCATTTGCTGGGTGAAAATTAAAAGATAATAATGCAAAAAATCTCATTAGCGATGCAGTCTATTTGCTTAGCTACTGTGTCGCGCGTTGGAGGGAGGCGAGGCCACGCCCCATATATATATATATATATATATATATATATATATATATATATTCGGTTTTAGTCTGAACGAGCTGTATAATCGTCAAACTAAACGACCAAGATTTTATTCCAACATGTATTGAATATAAGAAAAATACAAAAATGTGTTTCATTAAAAAAAAAATAAAAAAAAATATTTAAAAAAAAATCAAAATATAAACTTTTTTTATATTTGTTTTTTGTATTGTGTAAAAACATACAATATTTACAAAAAAATATATTTTTAACCGAGTAAAAAATGTACAATCTGTATAAGCATAAATAATAGGAATGACGGCTTAAAATTTTTTTATGACGTGATCTCGTGAAACTGTGAGACACGGGTACGTTTTTTTTACCTCTATTTTCAAAATCTGCTAAAATTTTTCATGGGAGGGAAATCGTGTTGTACTGTGTAATACGTAAAATAAAGAAAATTTAATATATTAAAGTATATATTTTTGTAGGAAATATTAAAAATAAAACTAAATATAATTTTTAAAAATTATCAGAAACGATTTAGGTAAAAAAACATTTTAAATATAAATTTTATTTATAGAATGAAGGTGATTATTTTCTCAAAATTGTTTATAATTGTAATGTACACTATGCATTTTATTGTCAATAAATTATTTATCTAAATACTGTTGTCAAAGTCATCATCCTCGTCGGAACTATCGTCTTCGAGGAGGATTATTGGTTCCGAAACTTTTATTTTTATTATTTCCTACAAAAATACAATTTATTAAATTTTCTTTATTTTACGTATTATAACAATTAAATGAAAATTTATTTCAAAACAACAAAAAATATAACGTTATAGATAAATATCTTAGCTTTTATTTAAAAAAAAATCTTTATTATTTTCAAGTTACAGCCATTCAAACTTAAATAATTTTAAAGAAAAAATAATAATTTGTATTGATTTTAAACTTGGCCAACTTTAAGGTTCTATAACTTTTTTTATTAGTGAATATTTTTAAATTTTACAAACACCACGTAAAAATTCAATGTTTTTTCTATAGGAATATAAATTTAGATTTACTCAATTGCAAAAAGACCTAAATTCGCAGAATTGTATTTTTGGCCACTTTACGGCGATGCCAGTCCACTGTGAAACGGTAAAATTCAAATTTACTATAGTATAGTAGGAAAGAAGTTTTTTCTATTGGCTACTCGATCAAGGTATACGCTGTGGATAAAATCCAGACCTGTAGGGGTTAAACTAAGTATATATTCAGTTTCAGCAGGCCAAAAGAAACAAAATAAACCAATTATTTAGTTTAAAAATGCAATGTTTACGCTTTCATATCTGTTTAAATAATAAAAGTAATTTTTTTAACTATTTTGTAGGATTCCTAGGGGTTTGTAAATAATACACCTTCCAGGTGGTTCGCGACTTTTGAGACACCTGTATGTTACCAGCAGAATAAAAAAAAATGTGTAAAATTAAATATTTTACAGAACGAATGTTACACCATAGTAAAATATAAATCGTGACGGGACGTGGGTGACAGATAAAAGTTGGCCTTCAGCAGGAAATCAATGCTAGTCTACCGTAAAAAAAATAACCGATAACGAAATATTTTAGCCATCGACATCTTTAGATGTAGGTAGAAAAACTATCCCGCTGTAAGACGACAAATCATCGTCGCGACGACGCGTCGTAATAAATCGTAATATATAGCGGTGTATAGAAAATAAAAAGTCCTCTTTCAGTGAAACATATTTCTATGTTCTTCCATTAATCTTCTCGCCAATAAATCAATTATCGTGCAGCACCGGGAAAAAAACACGTCGCAATTTAAAAAGTATCTATTGCTCTGAATTGATGGTTCTTTGACCCTTGGGGGGTTTTCAAGCCCATTCTATTCAAATACAAAATGCACTTCACCTCGTTGCCTTTCTTTATTCTCCTTCTAGGAAATTGCCGCTCGATGTCTTCTGCTCCAACAGGAATGTCATGTACCGCTAGGGTTGCCACCTTTTTTTTTGCAGTTAAAGTACATTGGTTATTAAAGGTAAGAAAAAAAAAGTACATAGTATCAAAATAAAGTACAATTTATTTTTGTTTAAATTTAAAAACCTATTTTTTATTGCTTTTTGCGGTTTAAACATTTTTTTGGTGTAACATATTCACTATCAAATATTTGATCCGTTTCACTACCGAAATTACGTTTTGTAGGTGTATGTGGAGTATTCTTGTCCATGATTTACTAATAGTATAGTAAATTACTATACCTAGCATAAATCTATAAAACTATAAATCGTATTCTTATTGCACTTAAACCGCTTCGCACAAATTAAACAAGAAATTGTGTCTTCTTCTTCTTTCAACTAGGGCGGATTTATGGCTTAACCACGGTGGTTAAACCACCGCCCTTATGGTCCTGGACAAACGTCTTTATTAACCAGATTAACACAATGCGTCTGTGGCGCTGGCGAGTGGCGACATCGATAAATTTCGTTTAACGAAATAATACTTACGACTAAACTTTTCAAAATCCCAAAGAAATCAAATCATGCGAAATAAAGTATTTTTGTGTACTTTATTGTTCTCATAAAGTATAGAGTACAATTACCTAAAATAACGTACAATACTTTATTATAAAGTACGGGTGGCAACCCTATGTACCGCACGTTTGAACAAAAACGTTTAATTGTTTCTTGTGTTTTAAGTAATCTTAACAGTATACAGTTAATTTTATGTATTTTATACAGTTGTAATAATTAAAGTGTGTAACAAATATTACATGATTTCTTTATTGTTTAGAGTGAGCACGATTAGAGAAATACAGGGGTAGTCCTTAGTCACTTCTACCTTTTATTCGATCTATTAATTCACTGGCATTTTGTTCGCGCAGCTAAGTTATGAATTACATGCAGTTCTTTAATTGTGTTCACTCTATAGTAGGATTTTTATAACTTGTCCGTTACTTGCACTATGCTAAATACTATATCCTATATCCCATAACTTTTTTATTTATTAAAATCGACTGCTAAAATTTTGTACATACTTATATATTGCTAAGATTTAAATGAATTGTTTTTTATTTGAATTTATTTTGATACCTAACCAAAATTTGTTAAAAGCAATAAAAAAATAGAAAATGATTTTTGTCGCAAATTTTATGCTCATTTACCTCATTCAATCAAATTTAAAATATAATTTTTTTTTTCGATTAAAAAAATAGGATTACAAAATTAAAAAATTGATATTTAATTTTTCTTTAATGTATCAAGATAAATTCAAATAAATAACAATCCATTTAAAGCTACTCTATATGTACATTATATGTATGTACAAAATTTTGGTAGTCTATTTGTATAAATAAAAAAGTTATGGATGTTTAAATCAAGACAAACCTAGATTTTCCATAGTGCAGTGGTATTGTTATTTGCCAGAATTAAAATGTTGTCTCTTCTTTATTTTATCTTAATGTTTCGTATTAACGTTTCCTGGCCATAAAGTTTAGCAAAAATATAATTTGCCATTTGTTTTGTATATTAAACAAAAAATATCTTAAATCCCAAATTAATGCTAAACAGTTAATGCGATAATGAATTGCCACTAAAGTTAGTTGTAAGGAGTTTTGCGAACATAATTTTATTGTCACGCCACCATTCAATACAATAAAGTAAAACAAGTCGATAAAAGTAATCAGAAAAGTTCCAATAAACCGCCAAAGAAGCAGTTGTCAGCAGATAAATTTGTCGTCCAATTTGGTATTGCACCGGCGGCGACCGGCTTCAGCTTCAGCTTTAGCTTCAAGCGACATCTTTATAGCCGGATTAGTACCTGGACTATCCCAGTGAAATATTTTTCATTAGTCCCGATATCGCAGCTACTAGACCTCATTTGCGCTAAATGCTATCAAGTCGACGCGTCGCGACCCGTCGTTGCTTTAATAAAAAATTAAATTCTTGGGTTGCAGACTTCAAATAATATTTTTATATTTTATTTTAAATATTGTTTAAAATTACAATTCTTTTCTGTTTAAAGTTTTTAAAACCTACTTTATATTCAGTCCACGGAGTCCCATCAATGTTCACAAATTTAGTTAATAATTTAAATAAAATTATCAGGGGTGCGTTTATAACAATAATAATAATAATTTTTACAACAATTTGAATAAAAATTTAACAAAAATATAACTATATTGCAATAGTACTAACGTGTAGGTACTTTCTTCTTCTTGAATATCACCTAAACAATTTATTTTAACGAGTTTTTTGCAAAAACGTAGAAAAAAATTGGTTTACTTATTACTTTGACGTTTTTGGTTTACGATACAAACAAACCGTTGTCAATGCAATGCATGTTCAGTAAAATACCGATAGAAGAGGCGTCTTATCGATAATACCTTTGTTATTTACAAGAAAGCAACTTTCCGAAAATTTTTACGAAATGGTATGTTTATTTATGTTCTGATCATAAATGAAAATACTATTGAGTATAGAAATTTTTATGAGAAAATCGAGTTTCCAGTTAATAATAGAGGTGTGAAGATAAGGCGATAATTCTAGAGGTTTATTTTATTGGGTGTGTACTATCAATTCATTTTGATTTTAATTTAGAATAAATTAAGCAAATTAGTTACAAAAGAAACAATATAAACAAACCGTTGTCAATACAACGTTGTCTTATAGAGTTAGAGAAAATCTTACCCGGTAAGACACGCGAGTTTTTATTGGTTTAATAAATGTGAAGTAAATGACAACTGTAATTTTTTTAATATCCATTTATTAATAAAGTATACTGGTATACCTGTTAAATTGTTACTACAATGAATAAGTGAAATATTCCAAGCAATTTTATATATTATTTTAGTTTTACTAGTTTAATAATATCTGATATAAAAACCACAATAGATAAAAATGAGGTTTTAATAGAAAATGTAATTTCTATTTTATCTCTCTCTATAATAGTTATTAGAACAATTTAAAATATATGGTCAATAACATTGTGATACAAAATTAAGGCTTGCAAAAGGGAATGGAATAAAACCAAAAGCAAATGAAAGTTAATACTTTCCACAAGAAAACCCTATCAGGGTTTTTTTATATCACGTACCTATCAGTTATTTTTTGTACGCATTTAAAGAATTTTTTGACACTCAAAAATACATAGGTAAAACTATGTTAATTTTTCAAAATAATTTTTGCAATTTAATCGAGGAATCCATTTGTGATGTTAATTTTTACCAAAGACCCTCAGAAGAGGACGCTATCAAAAAATGTTTGCTACTTTTTACGTATTTTAATTGTTAAAATGGTATTTTTACTATTTTTGAAGGCGAGATATTTGAAAGCAATTTTTAATATTTTTGATATATTAGTATAGAAAATAGCATTTTTACGAAAAAATTGACTTCTTAAACTAAACATTTTATTTAAAACTATCACTGCTGTAACCGGCAGTAACAGAAGTTCCAGCTGTTTATCTAAAAATTGACAAAAATAATAATCAATATAGTCAAAAATACGAATAGAGAATCCATGTTTTAATATAAATAACCAATAATAATCAATATGGTCAAAAATACGAATAGAGAATCCATGTTTTAATATAAAAATAAAAAAATTACCTGAATTATACCACAACATTGGAACACCAAATTTCATTGACTTCTTTTTCTTTTGTGACAATTTAATTAAATTGTTGTTAGGGGAGACCGGGGTAGAACGGGGTACCGGGGCAGAACGGTGTTTTATTTAAATTTCCCGCTGCAGACGATCGATAGTACTATCGTCCTTAATTATCATTTACTAGAAGGCCAACACGTCAGTTGGTAATGACAAACGGGTTACTACAAACCTTAGACTAAACTTGGTGAAATTTTGTTTAGTTTTAAAACTTTTCGATATATATATTGTATATAACCATTTTCAGCTTCATTTGAGGGTTGTATTTTATGCACACAGTGCCAAAAGTGGGCTCACAATTCGTGTGCTGGGATAGAGAGTGATGACGACGATGCAGAACTTGTCTGTGAATTCTGTAAGCTCCGTAGGCAAGGCGGAATGGAGTAAAGGACACTTTTTTTAATACGATAATAAAAAAAATTAATAAGCATTTATGTTAATTTTTTTTTGTATTTTGTTTATAATACTTTAATAAATCGTTCTGTTTTTTTTTAATTTGTACCACGTCTCTACCCTACTAAAAATAATTTTTAAACGTTATAGTCCCCATTCTGCCCCGGTCTCCCCTACAAGTTCTGCAAACTTTTCAACATATTTAATTATATGTATTCCGTAATATTGTACAATTGTTTTGCATTTTCATATTTTGGAACTAAGTTTTGTTTTATATTATATTGTCCACATTTAAGTTAAATTAAATATGTTAATTAAGAAGAATGTTTTATTTTGCTGTCACTGATTTACTGTATAGTACATATGTGTTTTTAAGTAAACAAATCAATTTTACCTTTAAACAACGTCGTTTTTGCTACAAAAACTACAATTTTTTGTAGTAATAATATTTTTGCAAAAGGGCGAATACGCCAAATTTACGATTTTGAGCTTTATGCACGAAACAAACGAATGTATATAATGGATTATATATTTTATATATAAATATATATATATATTCATTTTTCTTTTTTAGGTCATGCAGAAATACTTTTTGTTGTTTTTCTGCAAAAATACCATCGATATAGGTATTATCACAAAAAATGTAGTTTTTGTATACAAGTATTGTTTTTAAATATAAATAAATTTACGTATTTAAAAATAATAACTTGTTTTTCGATTCAAGCATTAAAAAGAATATTTTTTTTATAAAAATGCCAAATTTTCTAGTAAAAATGCTCTTTACATAAAAAAAATATGTTTCAAAACTATACTAATATATAAAAAATAATAAACATTGCTTTGAAATATCATCTAAAAATGGATTCATCGTCTACAGGGTGTTTCTTTTAACTTGAGACAGCTCAATATCTCGAGAAATATGCATTTCACGGAAAAATGTCTTAAATAAAAGGTTAATGTGACCAAACGGGACATTATTTGGTGCTACCGCTAGCCACCCCTACCCCTCCTTAAGTGTGAAACGGGGGGTAACTTTGGAAAGTCAAAAGGGATGACCCGATTTTTTTCACAAATTTTGGTAGTACATAAAAAATGAATAACTTTTATTTGTTAGTTTTTTTCAATTTATCAACAGATGGCACTGTAATTCAAAATTTAAGAAAAAGGGGTTTCCTTGTAAAATGTATTATTTGAAACGTTTGAAAAACAAAAATTAACATTAAATCAACAATAGTCGGCTCTGAAAACAATTTATAACAAATGTTCGAAATAAATAACCATCGTTTTATTTGACACATCGATTTACAAAATTATAATTTTGTAATTTAACTTATAAATCATTCATTAATTTGTAAAGGACCGAACCGACAATATATTTAACATTTACGTTTATTTTCTTAAATCAATGTTTAGTTTTATTTGTTTTTTTTCTGTAATAAATTTATTATCCGTTATTACGTGTTAAGGATATTTTTCTTAAATAAAATAATGTTAAGTTGTTGATTGCTTTGTATATTTTCAGAAAAAAAAAAACAATTTTTCCCAAAAAAAAGCTAATTTTTTCAGGTCCTGTAAAATTGTTGATATGATATCACCGTGCTCATTAAATAATGTTTATAGTGCAGTCCTTAGGCTGCCAAATCCAAAAACAAAAACATATCCAAATTTAAACTAAATCGGACAACTTTTATTTTTTTGTTGCCCGATTGAAGTTCGCCGAGGCTTTCGACGGTTACTGGCGTTTACCGATGCTTTAAATTTAATGTTGATTTGTAGCCTAGGTATTCTTTAAAAACGTTTGTAATGTAAGAAATTAGCTGCTAGTTGTTCCAAAGTTGTTTGAAAAAATGTGATAAAACTTTTTTGTTTTTTCCTCTGGAATCACCGGACCAATTTTAATAAAATCTTAATGATATGGAAAAATGCACCCAAAATACTAATATAAAAATATAGAAGACAGTTTTGAAATTTTTTTTGGGCCATTTTTTCCTTTTTGTGAAAAATTCTTATTCTTAGGGATCAAAAAACAACACATTGCAAGTCTGTTGACATTGACCACAGACCGTGATATAATTTATTTAAAACAAAAATTTAAAATATAGAATGTACTTTTCATAAGTTCTATCATGATCCGGTTATGTAAAACTTTTTAAACACAACAAATCGTGTTTTTAATCAGTACACGGAAATCTCTTGCAGCGTCTCCTTTATGTGATAAACAAATTGACAGCTGGCAAAGCTCCGCAAATTGCTCGTAATTTGTTCTTTATTGCGCACACTCGCTTTAATTAATTTACCTATAAATTTTAATTTAAATAGAATGCAGTGTCATGGGAATACTGTTTATAAAAAAAAGCAAAATCCGATTGGCATTAAGAATATTAATTTCAAAATATTCTGGAATAACATGTTCAGCCGATTATGAATGCTCGTTGTTTTGTAAGGCCTAATTGCGGCATCGTATAATGATTGGTTTTTACGCCCCGAAGAGGCTAAATGGGTCTTTAATTTTGGGGAACGTGAAAAACTGAATCATTAAAACTGTCGACGTATAATCATAAAGCACATGAATAAGGTTAAAAGAGTTTGGCCGTCGAAACTGAAATATTCCCATCGCCAATTTTATAAAAGTACCAAACCCATTTGGTTTTCGATGGCATTAAGCAGCATTACTGTGCATGCCATAAGAATAATTCACATCTAATAGCGCTTGTTATAACATATTATGAAAACCAACTAATTAAACAAGAGCTGTACGCTGGGAAAGACCTGCTTGTAAAGGATGTATTTTAAGGAAGTTTGTTTAAAAACTTTTAATCAACATTTATTATTTACAACTGTCTTTTCCTTTCATGCATTAATAATAAATGGTCTTAAAACAAAAAAAAAATTAAAAAACATATTTTTTTTAAGGTTATGCTATAGCAACATATCTTTAAATACACTGAAAGAAATATATACTAAAGTTAAATAAAAAAATAATTAGGGCAAATATATTTTATGTTTCATATATAGACTACCACATACATTGCTAAAACAAATATATTCGTTTGGTTAGCAGCCTATTGCTGCCCTAGCAATATAAATGGTGTTTCTAGCAATATTTTTTTGCTGTAATTCACTTATAGTTTACATTTTATAGTAAGGGTAAGTTTATTTTTATTTAGATCTAACATATCTTCTTTACAATAAATGTATTACAAAATTTACCATACATTCATAATAAACAGTAGTATAAATGTGTAAAGCACTAGTATAAAATTTTTAGTATAAATTTGTATTTACTTTTAGCAACAAATTTCTTTCAGTGTACGTTAGCATATCTACGTTGGTCAAGTTCTAACAAACAATAGAAAAATAATTTTTTTGGGTTGATTAATTTTTTTCAGTCTACTTTTAGATCGATACACTCTATAGATAGAGCTCGACACAAGTACTAAAAAAACGATCCCTACAAATTTTAAGTGCAATTTCTCAAAAAAATACTTTAGAGTACCTATTTACCCGTAAGTAATTTTGAAAAGACATGTCCTGCAGGTTTATGATTATGATTACGGGTAGTATACTACCCGTAATTATAATCGTGAAATCACGAGTTTACTCGTATACAAGTACCTTTTGCAAAAATAATTTTGCTGTTAATATTTTAACTATAAAAGGCTTTCCCATTTTTGTATTTAATAAATGAAGAATAATAATTTGGTATGATTATGATGATTATTAATATTATTATTATTCTGAAAATAATCTGTGTTTGTGTTTTTAAGATGCGTTTCCAAATTCAAATATCAGCCGTCATTGGCGAAATATCGGCCGATATGCAGATACCGATACAATCAAAAATATACCTATATATTATACCGATTTAGTATATCGGTATTGTTCGATCCCTAAATAATACTATATATTAACAAAATAACACTTTTAAGTTGGCTTCACACTATGCTGCGAAATGTTCGCCAAGTTTGACTAAATCTAATATTTAATATAGTGTAAATAGCTTATAATTATAGCTATTTACTTCTTATGAAACCTATAGGTTATATATGGTTTAAAACAGATTTTAAAACAATTTTTTTTTTCAATTCCCAAAATTTAAGTTATTTTGGTTGCGATACTTTGGCAGAAAGTTATCGATATGCCAAAACAAGTATTTCAGTATACTTAACGAACCTGGTTACAAAGTTATTCGCTAATAGCGAATCGCTATATACATAGTGGACCTTACAATGCCTTAAGGTACCAAAAGTAACTAACTTTTTTTATGATACCAGCACTTTTTAATGCTATTGGGCTCTTTTAAAGCAATTTTAATTATATAGTTTGTGCCATAATATGAACACATTTAAAGCACATTTATAAATTAGCACACTTTCAAAGATACTACAAAATGTGCTAAACAATTACCATTCTGGTAGATGTAAGTTTATCATATACTTATTAAAATAAAATTACAATTTGCCTCGATTTTGTTTCATAAATAAAAAAAAATTATTGTTATATAAAGTAACTATTGATTGAAAAATTTGTATAGAGCGCCATCTATGAAACAATAGGGGAATCTGTGTGTCACCGTCAAATGTCAAATTTTTTTTATTTTATAAACACAATTATAAAGGTTATAAATCGAAATGTATTTCTTGAAAATTGACAGTTTTTCACAGTGAAAGTAAAGAAAATGTTTTATGAGCACTTTACAGTGGAGTCCGTGTCCGAATTATAGTTATAGTTTACTGCCGGCGAAATTAAAAGGTCAGGACAATGTTCATATAAACTTTTCAAATATTGGCGTTGAGAAACTATTTAATACTTTTGTATTTTTATATTAAGATAATAAAATAATTATCACATTTATAAATTTATAAATACTATAGTATTATTTTACAAGAAAGGCACTTTATTTTAACGATTGTATGACATTTGACAACTGACAACTAACTTAAATCTTTCAAAAAACCTGTTGCTAACTTCAGCCCGTGACTAAAGCGCCATAAATTATAATATTATATAAAATAGGCTTAATAAATATGTCAAATGGAGAAATATAAGTAATTTTTTTTAAAGTTAGTAAAAATACTTAACAAAAACTTTCTTTTCAAATGTTTTAACAGTAGTGCAAAAATTTACATTTCGTATGCTAAGAAAATTAATCTTTTCATTTTCTATAGGCTATAGACAAAACTCTTATGAAAAGTGACAGGTCTGTGTAAAAAGAATGTGTATTTTCCGAGGTATTTTCACTAGAATAGAAAAATCATATTAAAATGATCCTATTAACTTAGGTACCTTCTACTGTAAAATGTATACAACATGCATTCTAATTTTTTTAACGGAACTTTCCTTTCACCCTTTGTATGAAACCTTTATAGAGGTTAATTATAAATTCCGTTACGCTTTAAATGCAAATCATTCGTGCTATGTGTACCGCTCATTAAGATATTCTTCTTTTGTACTGAATTTTAATTTATTTTAATCAACTTTAAGGTCGTTTTATCCGTAATTTGCACTTCACTTAAGATTTAATAATGAAACGAATTTATAATATATGCATTTTGGCGTTTAAATTAGTCCCTACTGAAAATTACTTTTATATTTTTTCTAGAAAATAGGTCAAAGCTACATCTACATTTGAAGCTTCTTTTCCTATTTATGTATATGGTTCGTTATCAGAATTTATTTAAATCTGTATAGGGGCCTATTTGTTGATGGCAAATTAAAATTTTCATTCCACTAAATAGGAAGTTAACTACAGTACATTGAGGAAATAGAATGCTAATTACGGAAAATACATATAACTAAAATAACTGTCAATGGTACCTACCCATAATTTAATGCTTCGTTACATGCCCGCACTAGAAAAAGGCTCCATTAAAACAATTAAAATTGTAGAAGAATTATAAAATCTGAATTTATATAATTTTATTTTTTATAGTTAACAATATATTACTAAGGCTATAAAAGAGGACAGAGACGTAGCGCGGGGATGGTCGCAACTTCCATTTTCCGAGGTTCCAAAATTTTTCTGTAAATTACCTAGTCGGCCTTTTAACAGCTGCCGCTAATGCCTACTAACAGCTAATCGATTTATTTTGGGCACTAACGTATAAAAATGATTAATATCAAAAATAAAGATAAAACAAAACAAAAACTAATAACAAGTAATGATCAATGGTGATCATAATCAACCTGGTACAGATTTAATAACTATATAATACTTAATTCAACTTAAAGTAAGGCTTTTAATTCGTTGGGACTGCATTTAGGATATCTGGCTGGGCCATGCTGAGTACCTCATTAGTTACAGCCATCATACGGTTTAAAGGAGATATACTGCTATTAGGTTCTACAGTAAACAAATTAAGATCCTTTGTAGGCTCAAGATTAATCGTTGGTAAATTTGTTTTAATATAATTGAATAGGTAACAGTCCCTATATTTTACCTTGGCTTTGTATGTGAAAATAAAAAAAAATCTTCGGACCCTTGTACTTTTGTTTTCAGGGGGAAATATTTACAAATTAATTTCATCACTGTAACTTAAACCCCTTGGCGGGGACAGAAAGGGCTATGTTGTGAAATTTATTTGAATTTTATTGATTAGTATTATTATTAATTTTTGAAAATGTCCGCCGTTCACATCCATACAATAGTATAGCAACTGTTTAAAGTGTTTCCGGACATTGTGAAGAATATCGGGTGTAATTTGTTGGCATTCATTAGTGATTTGGTTCCGTACTCTCTAAAAATGAAATAGTCAAAATTCTACTATTTGAATTAGTACGTAAATAGTTAAAGTTTGACTAATTTAAGATTAGTCACCATATTTGACTATTTCTGACAGTTAAAAGTAACTAATTTCTTTAATCGTTTACGGCCAACAACAAAGTATTATTTGAATTAAATGCATATACCTCTCCATGGTTAAATGACCCATAAAACAAATAAAGATGCAAAAAGTTTAGCTCAAAACAGTAACACAAATAATATATTAAACTTTAAAATATTATGAACAATATTTATTGACAAATAAAATTTATTTTTATAAGAGCGGCTGACAGCCGACTGGTTATGAGGTTAGGTTGACAAGCTTCTCAAGTGACAGACGTGAGTTCAATCCCAGGCTGGGTCAAGACTTTTTTTAAATTTAAATTTACTAATTTAACTATTTCATTCAGTGGAATTTGACTAATTATTAGTGACTGCTTTTTCGCCATGACAATTAGTCAAATATGACTTATAATTAGTTATTTTTGACTAATTCATTTTAAGAGAGTAAATATTCTTAGGATTTAGGCTGGGTGCCATACACTTGTGATTTTAGATCTCTCCACAAAAAGAAATCAAGGGGAGATAAACTCGGTGATCTCGCGGGCCTTTCGATTTCACCCCTTCTCTCAATCCATCTACCAGAAAACATTTCGTCAAGAAACTGCCGTACAGGTAATGCATAATGGGGAGAAGTCCCGTCTTGCTGAAATATCGGATTTTCTTCATGGCAACGTTGGTCGTTTTCCATAGTTCTGTTCAGCGCTGGGTTAACGGCATTCTCCAACAAGTCTAAGTAGCTCCATTTAAATTTCCCGGTAAGAAAAATGGTCCAATTATGTGATCACCAAAAATCACGTTTAATTTCGGAAGTTATTGAGTATGAGCTTCATGGAAGATCCTTGGATTACTGTCGTGACGATTAACAATGCCATCGAGAAAAATGAACATTCTCTCGGAAGAAGTCTCGGAAGAAAACATTAAAAAGGTAGTTGGGAGTATTTATAATTATTTCGGACATTATTTCACAAAATTGAAAACGGCGGTCATTATCATATTTATGCAATTCTTAAAGAAGTTGAATTTTATTATGTACGGTGTCCCGCAAAACTCCCGTTACATCTTAAAGTTTTCTGGTGCTTAATGTAGGGCCCATAGTAATTTCACCCAGAAAATCTACTTCAGCCTTACTCAAACTTTTTTTTTCTTGGGCCAAATATGTATGACTGCTACCTCAGGCGGGCCGCAACGACCTATATTACAATAAAACTCTTGATTGTTGAAATTGTGGATAACTTTTGACAATTTTAGTTAAATCCGGCTACATGCTACTCTAAACACGTCGTCAAGGTGTGAATCAGTTAGCCAACATCAGACACATTGCATATGTGACGCGATCCGAAAAAACAAACCTAGCATCCAAAAATCAAATTTTACAAAAGGCCATTGAAGTTCGGGCGGCATAGGCGTTTTTGTAGTGAAGCTCGACTTCAAAAAATAATAACCATGTCAATTTCGTCTGGACCTTTCGAAAGATCGTTTACCCCTTTACTTAAAAAAAATGATAATCTGAAAAATCATTTTTTGCGCCAACTCCCTTTCCTTGGATTGCGTCCAATATTTCATTTCAGCGTTCAAAGTTATCGGGTACACCTTACTACTTTTTAAAATTCTTTCTATCCATTTTTGTTTAAAAATTGCTTCCAAATTTGAGTCAGTTTTAAATTCAATACATTTATTCAATAACTGCGTTGTCAAATCCCAATGCAGCAAGTTGTCTCACAGCGGCGGTTTGTAAGTGCCAGTGATTTTAAACTAAGGCAAGATTAACAAATAACTTTTTGAGAGTGTTTGCCTACTCGCGTCCCGCGACTTTAAATCCCCACCATTTCTTACAAAAACGTATTAAAGGGGCTCGTCTAACGCCGCGGCGTGTTTCAAACTCGTCACAGTCAAAGTTGGAAAGATTACACTGTACTTGGCCGGTCCAGGAGCAATAAAAATCTCTTCATATTACAGAAAAAATATTGCCCTTCTTTATCTCACAAGGCTGTGTAAAAGAAGTGTTTTACATTATTTGGGCATTTTTTTATCTAAAAATTACTGTGGCTAGGCTTTGGGCCGCAGTTTGAGTATCGCTAATCTACTTCTACTGCCTCATTTCCCACCGGATTTTTAATATCTCGTTTTTTATTTCACACTAAACCTGTTTGCCGGAATTTTCCTACTAGTTTTAGGATGTAACCATGATGTTGCATGCCTCTTATTAAACAAAGTTGCCGTTACTGTACCACATTGATTGTTTATAAAATACAATTCAATAATTTCCACTCTCCGCAATAGAATAAACCATTTTTTGTCGAATCGAAAGAAAATAAAAGCTCAGAAATAACGAACTATCCACATTAACTACTTTACTAAAGATAAAGTGGATTTGTCGACTAATATTTGTTAATACTTGAAAAAGGACAACTTTGATAATATTTTAAAAAAATATAAGAAATATTACCCAACACCAAAACAAAACACAAAGTGCTAAATCTAACTGCTAAATCAACCTTAGCTTATAATTGGTATAAATATGGTAGATTTAGCAGTTAGATTTCGTTACATTTCGCTTCTGAAGATACCAACATCGTTGGCGAAAAGTATTTTAAGCAATTTTCGTTTTCTTTTGGTGTTGGGGAATATTTCTAATATTTGTATGATATTTGTTAGTTTAAAAACAATTTTTTTAACAAATTTTTGCTTTACGAAATATGTAAATAAGCGCTCCAGTAAAGTGTAGCGTAGCTCAAATTTAAAAAACGAAACGCCATTTTAATGAAAATGTAATGCCCTTTTAAAAGATGTTTTACAACATACCCCTTCCCATTTGAAAAAATTAGGTTGAATACCGTCCTCGCCAAGGGGTTAAAGTTACAATGATAAAATTAATGTGTAAGTATGTCCCACTGGAAACAAAAGTATACGGGTCCGAAGATTTTTTTTATTTTTACATATCAAGCCGTAACCTTGCTGGATTGTTTTCGATGGGCCACCCTGTATGGTACAAAAATATCACAGCCTGTTGCTTTCTTCTATCTAGAAGAGATTTAAACTTAAAACTCTCAACTTACTTACGTACAGTATTGTGCGAATTAATGTGAACGCAAATAGATTTACGTTAAATAATATTTATTGAAAAACAAAATACAAACATTACTAGTTTATAAATATTTTAGTATTATTTATTAGGGAATTTGTCCCCCTTTTGGCCTTTATTAAAGATTCAACTCGTTTTGGCATAGAATTGCAATTTTCCTTTATTTTGTCATCTCGAAACCATACCTAAATGATAGCCTCAATCATCTTAGTTTTTGTTGTAGAATTCATTTTTAGCAACCTGTCCTTGCATATAGCCCACAAACTCTCAATAGGATTAATGTCCGGTGAGTTTACAGGCCAGTCTAGAAGGGTTACCTTTTTGTCCTAGTGTAAATTAGTCGCAATAACCGGAAAAATGACTAACATTAGCAATTACTTAATGCAGAATGATAGGTTATGGGATATGTCAAGAAAAACCTGTCAAAATTGTCGCAGTGTTAAAGAAGTTAATAGTTATTTACGATATAAGTGGGATAAGAGCTTTATTAACGTACGCATGCGAAATTTGCCCAACGAGTCCGTAGCACGAGTTGGGCAATCGCAAAAGTACGTTAATAAAGCGTTATCACACGTATATTGTACAAATTTTTATCTACGCCTCTAAATGAAAAAATAAACGGTAATTATTTTTGTCTAAGACTTAATTTAGGGTTATTTTGACATTTTGACTTTTTTATTTGATTGGTTAAAAGCAGAGAAAAACGCGTGCGTTAATGAACTTCTTATCTCACTCAAAATGAGTGGGATAAGAAGTTCTTATCTCACTGGCGTAGATAAAATAATATAGAAATTCCTAATGATTACATTAATTCGCACAACACTGTACTTCTTGTATGAGATCTTGGCATTCTATTATTTTTAACAACATAAAGATATCGTAGAAATAAAATAAAAAAAACTTTATTGGATTACTCCAAAAGGCTAACGACCTTAGTCTTTCTGACCCCGTAGAAATATTTTTTGTACTTTTTCTATTTTATTAATGTGTATTGATTTCGATGGCATTCATATTTGCAAAGCCTATTGAAGATGATAATAAAGTTAGGGAATTTTGACAATTTTAATATTCCTGATAAGATGAGTTAGTAATGTTAGACAAATGCTTATTGAACTTCACATTAGATTAAAATAAAACTATAGTATACTAAATCTTTGATCTCAATCCCACGATTGAGTTCAATGCTTTCAATTTAATATTTCTTTGAAATTGGATTATTTTTTTATATTTAAAACCATTTTGTTCTCTTTAAACCACATAAAACATGTATTAATATCATGTTGACAGGTCTACAGAGCTTGAAATCATCTGTAGAGCTAGAGAGGCACTTAGGCACTTATTCGTTTTTAAATGAGAAAGTGGCTCGAGCCAGTCGTGAACTGTGGAAAAAATAGCCATTTCCATTCGAATGAATTACTGAACTCGCCATTGTCTCCGGTCGCAATATTTCATCCCCATGGAAATGGCGAATTTTCTTAATTGTTGAACAATATACTTATTCCATGAATGCAATTATGCAATTTTTTTTCATATTTCCTTAAATTTTTATCAAATTCTCAGATTCCTTCCTTATTAAGATCGACGTGAAGATGGCATACCTTTCTTTTGGCCTGAAGCATTTTTATTCGATACGGAATAGGTCCGATACGAATCTCCTTTTCTCTCTGTTTTATATAATTTCCTTCGATTTTATGCCGGTTTATCACCTCTCATCTTCTGCACCGTTGTCCGGCAAATACAGTTTCATCAAGGAGAATTTTAATCACGCCGGATTGTTATGTAAAAAGGCGAGGCGAAAATATGCTGTTTTTTTATTATTTACGATGTACGCTAATTTATCGCCAGATCTTTAAGTTTTTAATGAGTTACTGGAAATAATCGCAGGATTGATCCGATAACGTTGAACCGTTTTGTAATGAAGCTAATTAAAATGTTTATGGATTATTCCCTGTGGATGTGTATCGAACAAATTTTGCCACACACGATTAATATGACGAATTTATGGCAGTGTTGGGAATCCCAAAGCCCATATAAATGCAAATTAGATGACACCGTTCTGGCTAATCAGCGACAGTTTCCAAATTTCATCTCACCTCTAAACTATAATAAATTATATTGCAGCAAGTATAGTAGAGACGGCGAATTGCAGCACAACATTATTTAATTGAAATCGAAATTGTATTATTAAAATACCTTCTCGTCGATGGCGATGAATTGATTGCAGTGCAATAACACAAACGGAAAGACGTTGAATTGTTTAAATCAGTGTTGCCAAGGTTTGTGTATTTTTTATTAAAAAAGCGCATAAAAATATAAACTATGTATTTAAAATGACAACAGAAGAACTTAAACAACATTAAATATAAAAAGAAAATAAATATATAAAATATAAAGAAAAAAATATATTGTTAAAAAAGCACAAAAACTTTGCAAATCAAACATTTTCACTTTGACATTTAAATAAGGAATGCAGTCAAACACTTGAGGTTATGTATCAGTTTAACGCTAATTTCATCCTATTTTCCGACAATTATACAATATAATATACTAGGTATATTGTATGTTCTAAATTAAGAGCGTTATTTATAAATAATGTTATAATAATATAATATTATATGTATATGTATACATATTAGGGTGACAGTTAATTTGGGTCTAAAAGAATTTTGGTCGTGCCTTCCCCTTACTAAGAAAATATATATATTTTTTTTAAGAAAAATTGTTCAAGACATATTTAAAAAATACTTTCTGACGAAATAAAAAATATATATAACCCAAGTGACTTAGGCTAAGTCTTGTTTATTTATTTCCAATAGATATGACAATTCATTTAACTTAAACTTAACCAAAATCAATCAAGGTCAAAACAAGTAAGACCCTTTAAAGTACCTAACATCATTTTGCTCTAGAGATTGTATATACAGACGGCAAAAGCCACTAAAACAAGCTCAAAATTTACGTAATTCCGATGGATTGAAACATTAAAGCTCTGTTCGGCACGGGTTTAAGAAGAACAAATTTCGATCGCGCATAATTTTTTTTTAGTTATTTTAAATCTTTTAAGGGGCGGCACCAGGGTTTATATGTGGGTTTTATTGTTTTTTTAACAGTGAAATCTGTATAAAAGAAAAAGGTAGTGAAAATTTCACTATCTTCTCTTTTACGACGTATTTTCGTAGTCGTTCGTCAACTATAAAATGCTTAGGAGGAATTCAGATCGGCAGGGGAATCCCCGAACTTTAAAAAAATTTAAAAGTTTTGTTTGATCGTTTCTTTGTGTTCTAAATTAGAATTTCTAATAAGTGGTGTTTTTTTAGAGGTTTGATTTTTAAATGAAATAAAACACAATAAAATCCTGGTAATGGGCATTACTTTATTGCAAAGATAATTAATTATATGCCGTTATTGTTTGAATATGATTTCGGGCATATGTGCGCCGCCGCTGGCTCGAATAAAACGCAATCTGGATGTTCAATTTTGGACCACTTTTTCGAGCAGCGATGAGGCTCATTTTTGGGTGAACAAACAAAATTTGGAGTGGACACCAACCTGGAGCCATTATTGAGACACCATTACATCCACAAAAAGTCACGGTTTGGTATGCTTTATGGGATGGTGGAATAATTGGCCCATTTTTCTTCAAAGATGCCGGTCAGAACGTTACCGTCAATGGAGAGTGCTATAGGTCCTTAATAATTGACTTTTTTGTTCCCCAATTAAATGGCGTTAATGTGCAACAGCTTTGGTTCTAACAGGACGGCGCAACATGCCACACATAAGGTTATTGCACCAAACTTTAGATAAGCGCATAATTTCGCGTAATGGACCATGGTCCTGTGAATTGGCCTCCCCGATGCTGTGATCTCACGCCTCTGGATTATTTTCTATGGGGATATCTGAAGACGCTGGTATACGCCGATAAACCAGAGACATTGGACCACAGCCTCAGCTGCTCGAAAAAGTGGTCCAAAATTGGACATCCAAATTGCGCACATTCCCGAAATCATATTTAAACAATAATGGCATATACTTATATATAATTATCTTTGCAAATGGCCATTACCATGATTTTATTGTGTTTTATTTCATTTTAAAAATCAAACCTCTAAAAAAAACACCCTTTATATTAAAGCAGTTTAAGATTGCCCAGCGCTTTATACAGATAAGTTTTATCTTAAGACTTAACGACTTCTAATTAAAGACTTGAGCTTTGTTTACATAAAAAAAAGTTTTTTTAATTTTTTCAAAAATATAAAATGTATGACAATACTTAAAGTTTCGGAAAAAAAGACATTTAAAAAAACCGACATTCAGGATTATTTTAAAGAAATATTAACTACATTTACTATTTCGGTAGGAATTTATAATTCGAACGAAAATTTGTTAGGGTTGGCAACATTGGTTTGAATACTTGTTTGGAATGGCAGAGAAGGACGCGTCGTGGGTCCCGACCATCAGATACATGGACAGCAGCATCGTAGGAGCCTGATTTTATTTGCATACCATTGCAGCTCAACCACCTTCGACCAGCGTCAATGGACTCGTGCGAGTTTTTCCAAAAATAGGCATACAAATATTGCTATTGTTTTTTCGAATTTTGTTACAATTATCAAACCAAAATCTTATTTAAAATATATCTTTACCTATACAATTAAAAAATAAATAAATTACTTTTAGTTAAACGTAGTTAGTAGTGAGCATTTTGGGTGGGATATTGAAACACAAAAAATTGAATTTTTCTACTCCCACCTTTAAAACACTCATTATCGTACATGTTTGCATGACACCAAGTGACCTTTTAAATACACATTGACAAGTTGTGGGTTTATGGCCTTTTAGTCACGGACTGAAGTTAGCAACACGTTTTTAGTCACGGGCTAAAGTTAGTTTTAAGTTAGTTGACAGTTGTCAAATGTCATACAATCGTTAAAATAAAGTGCCCTTGTAAAATAATACTAAATGTAAAAAATATTTTATTTTAATACAAAAATACAAAAGTATTAAATAATTTCTTAACGCCAATATTTAACCTAATTTTGGCTGGAGACTCCACCGTGGAGTTCCAATAAAACATTTTTATTTCTTTCACTGTGAAAAACTGCTTTATCGGATGAAACGGTCCATTTTCAAGGGATTCATTTCGATTTACAAATAAAAACTTGACATTTGACATTATTACACATTCCCAAGTTGGTTACTCTATTGTTTTATAGATGTCGTTCTATACAAATATTTAGTTTAAATCATTTTTAGATAATAATAAGTATTTTTCTTAAAAAAAGTATGGTATGCAATTCGTTTCTAGACACGAATTTAATTAAGCACTCGCTAGCAAGCTCGCTCGTGCCTAAATTAAATTCGTGTCTAAAATGACGTTTATCAAACTTTATACATAATATACTATTAGATATACACGGTAAACGATTTTAAAATTGTATCATATTTAAAATGGAAAGGTTCACGTGCGTTAGTGAAAGTGGTTAAGGAAAAGTAGATAATATTAATTTAACCAATTACAATTTAATTTCCCTTATCCACAATTTTACTTATGTGTGTCCCATTATGAAAGTAATATATTATGCCTAGTATGAGCATGTATGGGTATAAAAGTCGTATAACTGGCCCCATTGCCTCATCTCTCCTGAGCCCGGCAAAAGCCTCCGTTACCCTACGCCGATTTTTTTCCGCCACCAGCAACCGTACAGCTTCACCCATGTTTGCTGGGTGCGAATGTCCACCGCTACATGCGATTAGTTTGCAGAGCCTCTCTCTGTTTCGCGGGGCCGTTCTTACTCCAAACATTTAGGATTACATTTGAAGTTCGGAAATTGTTAGTTAGCTGTAGGGACCTATCTTCCTTGTCGTAGGCTACGGCTTGACCGTAATCCTGTCTCCCCCCCCCTTGTTCGTGGTATTTCATTTGCGACGTTGAAGACGTCCGAGGCGGTTAGTATTGTTTCAACTCCTACCCAAAAGCCATTTTTGCTGTAGTCGTTCAGCTAGGTGCTGAGTTGGTTTCTGTAGAAGTAGTTTATTCTGGGTTGTAAAATGTAGGTTTTGAGTGAGGTCTCGGTTAATTACCTCTTTAAGAGTTCGAACGTAACTGCACTAGGTTTTATGATAATTAATAAAACAAAATAAGTCAGAATTCACTATTTATTTATTTAGATTTAAATTTACATTGAATGTTCGGTTTGTGGGTTCGAGAAGTACTTTTCAAAACGAGGTCAGCTTACAAAATTTTAATTTAGACGCTTATGTACTCGCAGGGTTCTATTGAGCATTGAATATTTTGTTCACATTGAGGGGGATACAATTTTTTTCCTCATATTTGCTTCATTCTTTAAACACGCCAAATTCTTTTTCGTATAAACGCTTCTAGGGATTCTTTGGTTAAATCTAATATTTTTCAACTTCTTTCATCTTGACACAAATTTTTCACGATTTATTATTTGCAATCATTCATTAAAAAGTTTTTATTTTGATGACACCGTTTAAAATGGTCAATCTTAATTCCCTGCATGTCTTAGGTTTCCGCCGGAAACTTTTCGGTACTGTAACATAATCACCATTTAATACATATAACATTCATACATCAGGTCTTAATAATTAGAAAAGAAAGTCCGTATTGTTAGTTACGGTAATGTCACAAAAGAGTTTAACTAAATTTAAGTCATAGCATACTTAGTATAGACAAAAAAGAAATTTCATTTTGAATCGCAGTGCGCTATATTTAGGTTAGATGGTTTTGAGAATTTTGTGTGACCTTGGCAATAGTATGCATGTGTCCTTTAATTACGGACGTTATGAACAATAATTATTATACCTACAAAGTTCTCGTTATTGTTAGAGGAGCGAAAAAAACGGTTGATAATGGCAAACTATTGTTATAATTATAATTATCCTAAAGGACTCCCCAGTTTTACACGAATGGTCCAAGGTTTAACGAGATTTACCACCAACCAGCATTATTTCTTGTATATATATATATATATATATATATATATACATACATACATACACATACCTATAAATACAAATTGACAATGGAAAAACGCCTATAATTAATACCTAAAAATAACCTTATTTGACTAGGGTAATTTTTATTAAAAATTTTGTTAAAACTTTTTTGTTAAAAAAATTAAAGTCAATTATATCACAAATACATTTTAACTTAAAACAGATGTAACCTCACTTTTCCTAATTTATGATAAAGTTAACTAAAATGGCGTTTATAAAACTTGATACATAATATACTATTTTCTACTCCCACCTTTAAAACGCCCTTTATCGTACATGTTTCCATGACACTAAGTGACCTTTTAAATACACATTGAAAAGTTGTGGCTTTATGGCGCTTTAGTCACGGGCTGAAGTTAGCAACAGGTTTTTAGTCACGGGCTGAAGTTAGTTTTAAGTTAGTTGACAGTTGTCAAATGTCATACAATCGTTAAAATAAAGTGCCTTTCTTGTAAAATAATATCTACTAAATGTGAAAATTAATTTATTATCTCAATACAAAAATAAAAAAGTATTAAATAGTTTCTCAACGCCAATATTTGAAAAGTTTATATGAACATTGTACTGACCTTTTAATTTCGCCGGCAGTAAACTATAACTTAAATTCGGACACGGACTCCACTGTAAAGTGCTAATATTTAAATACCCTATACCAATTTAATACATTTTACTACCAAATATTGATAAATGAACTAATTAATTACTTTTTTTTATTATTAGTTGACAGTACAATTTATTAAATGCTTTATATATTTTTCCACTCCCACCTTTAAAACGCCCTTTGTGTTTCCACGACACTAAGTGACCTTTTAAATACACATTGACAGGTTATGGCTTTATGGCGCTTTAGTCACGGGCTGAAGTTTGCAACAGGTTTTTAGTCACGGGCTGAAGTTAGTTTTAAGTTAGTTGACATTTGTCAAATGTCATACAATCGTTAAAATAAAGTACCTTTCTTGTAAAATAATACTAAATGTGAAAATTATTTTATTATCTCAATACAAAAATAAAAAAGTATTAAATAGTTTCTCAACGCCAATATTTGAAAAGTTTATATGAACATTGTACTGACCTTTTAATTTCGCCGGCAGTAAACTACAACTTAAATTCGGACACGGACTCCACTGTAAAGTGCTCATAAAACATTTTCTTTACTTTCACTGTGAAAAACTGTAAATTTTCAAGAAATACATTTAGATTTATAACCTTTATATGTGTTTATAAAATAAAAAAATTTGAGATTTGACGGTGACACAGATTCCCCAATTGTTTCATATATGAAACAGATGGCGCTCTATACAAATTTTTGATTTAAATCATTTTAAGATAATAAGTATTTTTCGTAGAAAAAGTATAGTATGCACCTCGTTTATAAAATTTTCTATACACTCATTCGTGTATAAAATGGCGTTTATCAAACTTGATACATAATATACTATTAATAAAATTAATTAAACTCGACATTTTATTGGCTTAATGCATAAAACTATTTTTACGGAAATTACATTTCCTTCAATAGTATATTATTATACGAGAGAGGGTGTTATTCCCGAGGATGAGGTTTGCGTTTCGCAAAAATATATAAATAAAATCCAACATCTGTCAAATGTAAGGTTAACACTTTTTACCAATTTTAAATGTTATTATAGTCGCCTTCTCTCAATTTAAAACCCGATTGGTTCAAATCACAGTGAATATTGAAATCAGCAATCACTGATGTCCAAAATCGCTGTTAGGCGGGAATTTATGATGTTTATCATTATAGTCCAGTCATCTAGGCATTTCACCTCGGAATCTAACGGAATAAGCTGAATTTTTGTACAAACCTTTATTTTAGCATTGCAAATGTTGTCTCAAAAGTCACATATGCCAACGTGTGAGCGCCCTTAGATATTCAAGGTCAAAGGTCGCAAAAATCAATTTTTTGAGAATATCTCCTTTTCTCTGCCTCCTATCATATTTGCATTTATTATACAAGTTGTAGAGAATAAAATTCTCTACAAATTTTGTTTACTAAATTTTTTTATACGTCTAATAGTTTTTGAGATAGAGGGCGCAGAGTGTGGAGCGCTCAGCCATACGTACCTTTACAAGGTAAATCATGAATCCCAATCTATTATACCGTTTTTTTAATTAATTATTTATTAAATATTACTTAAATAACAATTTATTACCTTATATTTATTTTTATATATTTTTTTAAAACAAATAGTCATTAAATATTACTTACTTTTGACATACAAATAATTTAATAATGAAGTGAATCATTCTAAAATATATTCTAATAATATTCTAATTAATGATAAATGCATTTTAAGAAGAAAAGACATTAAATGAATTTGCCTTGAATATGTCTCTGGTCATCTCTTGGATCCAGATATTGCTTTTAAAATAACAGACCTGGAAATACTATAGTGGGCTTGCTATAAATAAAAAGGTTAGGTATACCTATATTTAAAGCAAGGTGTGACCCTAGGTATACCTAGGTCTAGGGTTGTGACAGGTAATATTCGTAATACTTTAAAGGTTAACATGGCTGATTTGTGTTTTATTTGTAATAAGTTACTTTCTGAAGGTGATTCTGTGACTTTTGTGCGCGGTATAAAGACTTTAAAAGAAGCAATTATTGAGAGAAATAAACATAAACTACCTAAATACTTTGACTTCTGTGAACGTTCATATTGAGTGTCGAAAATTGTACGCTATAGCGTACTATAGTAAAATTGCAGCAGCAAAACGTCGCCTTGAAGAGACTGGACCTTCAACGTCATTAACTGTACCTCGTAAAAAAGGGAATGATGTGTTTGATTTTAAAATATTGTGCTTATTTTGTGGTGAAGTCGCAGATGAGGCAACAAAGGCAAAAAAATCAGCAAAGTACAAACGCGTTATAAGTAAGTTTTTGAAGATATGACAATTAGTGTCAATGATAACGAGGAGAGTGATGATAATAATGAGTCTGAAATTGCTGGCCAACCTGAAGAAGACGAGGATGAAGAAGATAAAGATAAATAATAATAATAATAATATTGATATAAATAAAAACATTTTTTCCTACTCCGATCTAATTATCCTTCATTAAAATTAAATAAAAAATAAGATATATATGAAGATAAAATATATTTGATTTAAAAGAAATATAAATATAAGTATAAGGTATTAAATTTTTATTTTAGTAATATTTATAATATAATTAATTAAAAAAACGGTATAATAGATTGGGATTCCCGATTTACCTTGCGCTAAAGGTATGTATGGCTGAGCGCTCCACACTCTGCGCCCTCTATCTCAAAAACGGTTCGACGTATAAAAAATTTTTTTAAACAAAATTTGTAGAGAATTTTATTCTCTACAACTTTTATAATAAACGCAAATACGATAGGAGGCAGACAAAACCAGATATTATCAAAAAACTGATTTTTGCGACCTTTGACCTTGAATATCTAAGGTCGCTCACACGTTGGCATATGTGACTTTTGAGACAACATTTGTAATGCTAAAATAAAGGTTTTCACAAAAATTCAGCTTATTCCGTTAGATTCCGAGGTTGATCCCTTTTTTTGACTAAGATGACTGTACTATTATTTACGAAAAAAAAACAATATTATGCAATAGGAGTAGATAAAATGTATTATATAAAGGTATTCCTACCAAACTTTTCTCTTTTATCTCCCTAGATTTTGGAAATATTTAGAAAAAAACAATTTCACTTAGGAGTCGTTTCTCGCACTATGTTTAAATATATTTAATAATTTTTCGACAACCTTTCGTTAACAACTTGTATATAAATAAACATAATAATATAATATAGAGCTGAGTTTTTCGGTAAGAAATAGTTTTAATATTTTATTATAATAATTATTCCTAGCAGAATTCCTAACAAAACTAAAACCCCGTTGATCAAATGACGGAATTTAATACAAAAATATGAATTTGTCAGTTGGCGGTTTAAGTCATGGCACCCATCCAAAATCAAATATCATCGGATTTTAACCAGTGTCGCCAACCTGTTGTCATCTGAATTAAAACCTTCGCTTAATGTAATTCCAAAATGTTCAATTTTAATTGTTTCACTATTAAATTGAAACGCGCCCACTTCTGACTGTACTAACGAGCACAAAATTTTTAAAATAATTAAATTTAGAATAAAAGGTTTGTTAAGTTAAGGAGATAATAAATGAAAATGTATATACAGGGTGTTGGGGATACAATATAATTTTTAAACGTAGTTATGAGCGTATAACTAAAGTTAGATGTCATTAAAAAACATCTTGCTTTTGTTTCCGAGGTAATAAAATATTAATATACTTTAAACCATAATATTATTAGGTATAGTGTTTTAAATTTTGTATGAAATTTTTTATAAATTTTTTTGACTTAAATGATTTAGGAAAGGAATAGGCATAAAATTATATCTAGAATTTAAGGTTTTAGTTTATAAAGAGTCATCATTACCTATCCCCAGTAGCACAAAAAATATTGGTCCTATATATATATGGGGCGCATCTATGACCAATATTTTATCTGGGGCCAATATTGGATTTATTTAGCCCATGTTAGCCCTATATTGGCATTAATGATAATTTAATATATGTGACCTGAACTATAAAAAGGTACGTATGGTCGGAAGAATCAATTTAACGTATGTTTTAATGGAACAAACCGCAGACTCCTAAGTTTGAAACTTTTGCTATTTAGGGGAAATTACTTGAATAAGGTACAACAATATTTATTGTAAAAGCACCACTGTATAATGGAAGTCTAAGGAGAGGAGAAGAGCCAAGGGTAAGATGAAAATAGAAGAGGTAGAAGCGCAATTTCAAACGCGACGCACGGACACGAATTGTTATCTTTAACAGCTGTTTTCTCGAAAACTTGATTTCTAACCATATATAGGTATCTTTCTGTAGTCCAAGTCACATATCTTGAAACTGTTTATCCAAGGTTGGTCCTATATTGGCATATTATTTTACGCCAATATATCATTAACTATAGTCAACGATGCTTTCTGATTTCTAGTGATATGTAACGACACACATTGTTTCCAGGATATGTCTATACTAGTGGCGCAGGAACGGTTTTAAGTTAGGGGGTGGCGCAACCGACTACCAACCTTATTGTTTAGCACCAAAAGGGTGAAAATAATAAAGGCCATTCTTGTATATTAACGTAAGAATAACAAGGGTAATATGCGATTTCTTGTCTTATTAGCAATATCATTCGTTATTACATTAATAAAGCTCAAGCTGATCATTTTAGCACACGATACAAACGATTTTAGCATTTCATCGTAATAACATAGACGGTACACGACTTGTCTTATTGGTACATTTTATATTAAGTAATCCCCTCTCCCCCTTATCATTTGTGTGGGCATGTCAACCGCCCCCCCGCTTCTACGCCCCTAAGTACCTACTATAAACATTCGTGAAATATCACTTTTAGAAATCCTACTATCTTCGGGCCAATGCGGATTTCCAATATCGGTTGTATAATGTCAAACAACTTCGGGCCAATGTTGGGTTTCAATATTGGACCATGCTAGAAAAAATCTGACGAAAGATATATTGGCCCAATATTATTACGAATATTGGGCCAATATCATTGTGCCACTGGGGATATTATATTCAAAATTTGATATTTTACATGTATTTTATTTACTTTTATTATAATAATTTATTACTTAATTAATACATAAGTTTTCGCTGGAAAAACTTTCCATTCGCTCCACCCTTGATTAAACACCATAAAAATGATTTACTTAGTGTTTATTTTTCGTGGATTTGATTAAACGAATAAGTTTTTACAACTTTACAAGTTCGCCGCGGCGGTTTTTCATCTCGTCTGAAAGTGCAAAGTTTTTAGCAGGAGTTAACAGAAAAACTTCTTGAAGTTAAAATGATCATCATCTAAATAAAATTCTACTTAATTATTCACAGGTTTACAAATTTCAAAAAAAAATGGACGCTTCAGGGTTGGATGATCTTGGCAAAAAAAAATCCAAGAAATTTAAAAAAAAATTGTTTATAAAGTCAAAGTTGATGAATTTTTAGGATTTAATTAATTTCTTATTTCTTCGAAAAAAAGCATTTTTAATCCTCTATACAGGGTTTCCCGAAAATAGTGTGCAATCTCTACACGTAGTTTCAAAAGACAAAAATAGGAAGAAATCTTCTAAATATAGGTCGGCAAATGACCATTAAGTATGCAAAAGCCTAAAAGGGGGCGCCCCAGAAGATGGTTATTTTTATTAATATTAATGAAACTGCAGTCTGAGATAAAATAAAAAAATATTGTATGCTCACTTAACTTTTTATGCTGAATTTAAAAATAGCAACAAAATTTCAAATTTTTAATTGTGAGTATATTATACACATAGGTGGAAAACAACGTTACAGTATTTATCCTTACCATAACAACATACGTTTTTTTACCTTTACATACCTAATCAAATCAATTAAATCATGTTTTTGTTTATCTATATTTGTATTTATAATAATTTAAACTTATCTTATCTTATTTAAAAATTTATTCTTTATCAACCACTGACTGAATAATGTTTTAAAAATAAATTATGTTTGTTATATACATATATATACTGTATGTATACTAGGGCAAAATAAAAAAAATGGTATATAATTTTTATATTATTATTTTTTCGTCTTACACTACGCCAATGGCAGATATCATTTAAAGTGTTTTTTTTTAACGAAAAATTAAGTTTATTTTTAATTTACGTTCTTAAATTTTAATATTAAAGGCGTTTATAGAAAAAAAACAATATTTTTCTCATTTCACATTCCGCCACTGAAGTTATAAGTGTGTTATCCATTAATATGCAGTCAAAATTGCAAGTCAATATCTTTTGTAGTCTTAAAAACAGAACTTACATGGAACTGCAACCTCCAAACCTGACAAGTTTTCTTAAACTACCAAAGAGTAAAATGTACAAAACAGCCCATTACAATAAATAAGTTTGGCAACATCGCGATGGCGATGCATCGCCAGCATAGGAACCAAATTTTTAAATTTGCCTGACCCTGATTGCTACACTGGCTATTGTTTAAGAAGATCATCAGCGAGAATTTTTGTAGACTCAAACATTACAACTTTAAAGCGCCATGGAGAATGGTGTTCAACAACTGTGCAGAAGAGTACATTGATCACTCGTTAAACAATAAAATTGAGACAGCTAGTAAAATCTTCAATAATGTTCAAAGTTGTGCTGTGCAAGAGAATATTGATATTGAAGTTGTTAAAAGTTCAAATTAAAAAGTAAATGAAATTAAAACCAGTAATTACGATGTAAGGGAAAGTGAAAACAGTAATTTTAACATTAATTCAATAATACAAAAATTAAGAAAATCAATGGTTTATTTTACCAATTGCGGAAATATATCTATTATTAATATAAATTTCACTAAATAAGATGTTTAATAATTTTGTATTAATATTGTAATCAATAATAATTACAATTATTGTAATAGGTAATAAAATAATTTTTGTTTCTTGGTTTTATTTTGATAATTGTGTGATATTTGACAAGCAATTGTGAAAATATATGGGGCAGTCCACGCCAAATCGGCCAAGAGTAGGACTTCATGTATCCGATTTGCTTCAAATCTAAAATTTATGCATTTTTGTAGGTTTTACAAAATAAACAAAAACAAATGTCACTTCTCTTACTTTTATATTATTTAAAAACCCGAAAGACAACAAATTTCGAAAAAAATCATATAAATCACAGTGATATAAACATATTTTTGACGCTCTTTAAGATAAAATAAAAATAAAAATAAAAAAATTTTGTTCAAAAATTCTCAAAAAAAAATTTTTTATTAAAATTTAAATTCCCAAAAAACGCAACCTCAAAAATTTTATTAAATAAAGAAAAAAATCATGATGATAGCCGTAAGTTTTCCGCAAATTTTGACTACTTATTTTTGGGGGGGGCTCAAAAACTGTAGAAGTTTTTTTGTAAATAAATGCATGTCAAATCGTCGCTACAGATCCAAGAGACGTGCGCTCGGTCTAACGGAGAAAAAATAATTTAACGATTCTCTCTCTCTCTTTCTCTCACACACATTGGCTTGGATCTGGAGCGACGATTTCACATGCATTTCTTTACAAAAACTTCTACAGTTTTTCAGTCCCCCCCAAAAATAAGTAGTCAAAATTTTGCGGAAAATTTAGGGCTATTATCACAATGATTTTTTTTTAATTTGAGGTGGCGTTTTTTGAGTTTAAATTTGAACAAAAAATTAGATTTTTTTTAGAATTTTGAGGTTTTTTTTATTTTTATTTTATCTAAAAGAGCGTCAAAAAATATGTTTATATGATTTTTTTCGAAATTTTTTGTCTTTCGGGTTTTTAATAATCGAAAAATAAGAAAAGTGACATTTTTTTTTTGTTTATTATGTAAAACCTACAAAAATGCATAAAAGAGGTTGACATTTTAGATTTCTCCATTACTTTAGTTCGTCTATCGACCCTGAAAATTTGAAGTAAATCGGAAACATGAAGTCTTGGCCGATTTGGCGTGGACTGCCCCATATGCAATGTGACTGTTAAAAACTTTGTATTAAAATTATTTTTTGATGTTTTTAAAAACTAAGAGAAACATTGTAGGAACGTTTTATAGCCAGTCAACACAGTGGGAATTACACATTTACTTACATTGTTGCTGGGAGAATAATTAAAGTATTTGATACTTGTCTTTATTGTTGGGGTATTGTTACGTCAAAAAATAATCCTACAATAACACATATATGTGTTATTGTAGGATTATTTTTTGACGTAACAATACCCCAACAATAAAGACAAGTATCAAATACTTTAATTCCCCATATACATGTATGGGGAAATTAAAAATATTTCTTTAGATCTTTTCTAAATCTTCCTTTGGCTTTTTGGCTATTGCCTGGCAACAGGTATTTGAAGATCTGTCAAATTATTTTCAATTTATTCTCACTCTTGTAATATTAGAACTGATAATAAAAAAAAATTCAAATTTTAGTACATTTTACAAGTACTTTATTTTGACGTTTGTATAACATTTGATAAGCAATTGCAAAATTTGATATATTTAATATATCCGATGTGACATAAATTTCGCCAAGTAAACTATTGTAGATTTTGTATTGAGATAATAAAATAATTTCCACATTTTGATTTTATTATTTCACAATTACTAACAATTGTATGACATTTGACAACTGTCAACTAACTTAGAGCTACTTCAGCCCGTGACTAAAATTCCATAAAGCCACATCTTGTCGAGGTGGGAGTAGAAAAATATATAAAGCATTTAATAAATTGTACTGTCAACTATTAATAAAGTAATTAATTAGTTTATTTATCGATATTTGATAGTAAAATGTATTAAATAGGTATAGGGTTTTTTTAAACTAAACATTTCATTGGTTTAATGCATGGAATCTTTTTATGTGATATTAAATTTTCTATAATAGTATATTATGTATCAAGTTTTGTAAACGCAATTTTAGTTCGAAGTTTATTAGGCACTAGCGAAGCTTGCGAGCGAGTGTTTAATAAAAACGTGTATCTAGAGAAGTTTATAAAACGAGTTGCATACTATACTTTATCTACGACGAACAGAAATAAGAATTTATAGCCAATTTTAATTCATTAATATTTGACATTTGACAAATTTAACCTTTCTTTTTCGCAATTTATAATAACTTCAGCACGTGACTAATATGCCCAAAAGCCACTGTTGCTAACTTCAGCCCGTGACTAAAACGCCAGAAAGTCACAGCTCGTCAATGTAGGAGTAGATAAAAATCATTTTTTCTTTTAAACTGTAACTTTAACCGTTTTGCCGTAAGATGGAAACAATTCTGTTTTTTAATTAAAAATATTACTTCTGTCACTTATACGTATACGTACTGTATACAGGGTGTCCCAGAATATGTGGGCAATCTTCCGGATTTAGATATAACAAATAAAAATAATATGACAAGTTTCTATACATTTTTTTTCCTATAGGAGGCGTCCGTTATGGGGACAAAAAAAAAAAACAAAATGTTATATGAAATTTTTTTAAGATTGTTGTCCCTATAATAATAATTTTATGCCTGTCCTCAGCAATGAAATTATAAAATTATTATTATATGAATAACACATCTTTAAAATTTCCATAAAACACTTTGTCTTTTTTTTGTTTGTCCCATTAGTAATCATGGAATCGCCCTATTGTAATTTTTTTTTAAACAGTACATTTTAACGATGTTGATCAAGATTTCATTTTTTTAGTTTAAGGTCTAAGGCTGACTAAAAATATTATTGTTGTGCCTTTGTTAAAAAAAATAGCAATACTTTTTTAGAGCTAGTCCGTCCCTGGCAAACTAAATTTGGTTTATTAATAAGCCAAATGTGATTAAAATTGCCCTTTTTAAGAAAACTTTCCTAGTCAACAATATATTTAAAAACTATTTAATTCCAACTTGTAGTTCAAAAGTTATTTAAAAAAACGATTTCCAGGGGCGTCCGTTATGGGCCAGTATCTCCGTAGGGGGTGCCGCGGCATGCCGTAGGAAAAAATGTATATATACATTTTTTTCCTACGGCATGCCGCGGCACCCCCTACGGAGATACTGGCCCATAACGGACGCCCTATAGGAACTTGTCATATTATTTTTATGTGTTATATCTAAATCCGGGAGATTGCCCACATATTTTGGGACACCCTGTATATACAGGTCTAAATATATAGGTTGTAAAAAGCATCTAATTATGTATAAATCGCACGTAAATAGCATGTAAATTGTAGTTAATTCTCCATGTTATTTTAAAAGAAAAACTATAAAATCAAAATAAAAGTACTTAGGACTAAGATTAAGGAATTTTTTTTCTCGGTATCAAAATGTTCCTTTAAAACAATCTTTTTGATTTGAATCAGTCTAATATAAATTGGTCACAATAAAATAGGTATTACTTACTTAAATTATTAAAACATTCAAACGGAAGGAGATACCTAAAATTACGTGAAATAAATCAAATTCGATAACAACACTTTCAATTTTTTTTTTGAACAATTCTTGCTGTGTGTGGGCTTGCATTATCCTGTTAAAAAATAAAATTAGGGCCTTCTTGATGAGTCTAGCTCCTAAAGTGCCATTTGAATACCACCACAAACCATTACGGAACCACCTCCAATCCAATCCATCTGGAATCCAAAAATCTTTCCTAAGCAATGCAAAATATTGATTCATCGATAAAAAGAACATGGTGAATATCTCAATTTGCATGTTCTGCAGCAAAGTTTCTTCTTGCTCTACGATCAGCTGGTGTTAAATGAGGAACAATGGCTTCTTGAGTGTAAACGGGCTTCGTTAAGTCTGTAGATATTCGTTTACCAGTAGCCTGAAAATATGTAGTTTTCTCTTTTGTAGGAAAAATCGTACAATTTTGCGGTCCTGTCATGGCGTTGTTATTCTTTGTCGTGGTGAATGTGGTCTTCTACGGGTAATACCCACGTATGTCTTAAAATGTATTCCACAATCGTTTAATCGTTGGTTGACTTTTTGAAACAAGCGGGTGTGACGGCTCTAGCTACTTCAATTTTACTAAGATGCCTTCTTTCTGCAAAAGGCCTTCCAAGAACATTGTTATTTATAATTTTAAGCTAATAAGTAATGTAAACATTTTAATTGGTCTATAAATTAAAACTGAAAGTATCACATACTTTTAATTTCATGCGTTTAGTTTTGTTCTCAAATCCTGATAAAAAAGTATATTGTTTTTTATATTAAAAATTTGCATTTAGGTTTGTTCGTTATTTACATATATTTTTAAAAAGTTATAGATGATTAATTTTGTGATACCTATTTCGTTGTGACTACTCCCTAAAAATGAATTAGTCAAAAATGACTAATTTAATAGTTATTAGTGGCTGCTTTTTCACTTGTATCCTAAAATTTAACAGCCAATTATTATGTAAAATTGTCCCCTGAATCCGAAAATACCGTCAAAAATTATAATAGTGGAGCAGTTTTTGAGATATAGTCAATTCCATATTAATTGGAAAATTGATTATATCTCAGAAACTGTTCTACTTTTTTAACTTTTGATAGTATTTTCGGATTCAGGGGACAATTTTACATAAGAATTGGCTGTTAAATTTTGGAATACCATGGTTAACCATGGTACAAGTGAAAAAGCAGCCACTTATAACTAAGGCCCGGATTTTAGGTAAAACACCTTTTGTTGGTTTTTTAGGTTTTAAAGATATTTTTTTGTATTTGCCCGTTTTATAAAAAATGGAGTCATCTGACTAAGTTTTATTTGACCTAAAATACCTTTTTTATATTTTTTTACCTATTTTCCTTTTTTGCACCTAAATTGTATTTTTAATACCTAAAATGAACTTTTTTTACCCGTCCTGTGACGTTAAACGATCATTCTCTTGGTTTAAAAATGTTTTGACTGATAAACGCACTAGCTTTACTTCTGAAAACTTGGAGAAATATTTTGTCTGTCATGCATTCGTTAAATAAATTAATAAAATTTATTTTTTTTGATTTTAGAGTTCCTATTTTGTTTTTTTTTTGTAATTTTAGAGTTTCTATTATGTTTTTTTTTTGCTATTTTACATTATTTGTGATATTATATATTTACTTTTTTAAAGAATCTTTTATTTTATTTGTTATTTTTTCAACCAAACATTTTTGTTCAGTTAATGTTAATAATAAGTACCTAAAATGTAGGCACCTAAAATAATAACCTAATTTTATAACTATGTGACCTATTTTTTGCATTTTTTTTTACTTTTTTATAACCTAAAAATACGGCCCAACCAATATTAACTTTTTAATTAAGTACCTAAAATATAGGGACCTAAAATAATAACCTATTTTATTAAAAATATCACCTAATTTAGGAACCTTTTATCACTTTTTTATGACCTAAAAATCCGGGCCTTACTTATAACTATTAAATTAGTAATTTTTGACTAATTCATTTTTACAGAGTAGTTTATATATAAATAAATTACTTTTTTAAAACATTTTCAAAATTATCGTTAAGTTATTAGTTTTAATTAGCAGGTAAGCAGCAGCTTCGATTATCTAAAGGAAATAAATATACATACACACACAGGTTGGCGTGCAAATGATAATTACAAATAATTGACGTGGAATCCGTCTTAATCGTTGCACTTAATTGTGCTGTTAATTCAATCTAACGCATTGATTTTCTCTTCCAATTGTTTTGTATCCTTTTTTAGAATAAAATTACCAAACCTTTAAAATTAAATATCTATTATGTGCACATAACCTGTAAACATAACCTGTAAACAGTGTTTACCACTTTTATCACTAAAGTTCCATATTCACGCTTTGTGCAGTATTTCATTTTGATTTATTTTTCGTCATAAATAAGTTTGCTTATTTAAAAAAACAATTTATCACTGCAAAGGGAAGAAATATAGCGCACGGAAATATTTAATGTAGAATACAAAGCATTGACAACAAATCACGTTTAAATCAAACATTGTTTTATACTCAAATCTCAAATTTAATTACTGGAAATCTAGAATACTTGCAATTAAAACCTTGTAATTGAATTCAACTGTTTAATTGTGAGTATATAAAACAATACTTTATCTATAAAATAGTTAGCAGAATCTTGGCTCGTTTGAGATCCACGTTTTTTTTATAAGAAACGAATTTAAATTAGAGTGGGTTGAATATACGCTTTTTTCGAAATTAATTTTATTATAGCAAAAATATTAATCTTTAAAGTGAAAAAAATTGTAAACAAAAGGCAAAACATTTCGGCCAACATCTTAGGCTCGGCAATTGCACTTAAAACTAAAAGTAAAAAATACTTCTCTGTTCGACTTAAATTCTATATACCCACTTTCTTCCTCAGAAAGGCACGGTAGTAATGGCAGAGGTTGCATAATAAAAAAATAATGAACCGGTTTGTCGTCAAACCTTATGATTAGTTTTGCATAATATGCATTTCCTGTTAAATTTTATAGTTCAATTACAAATCTAAAAAGTATTTAGTTTTACATACACTAAGGGCCGGTTTATCAATGTCCAGTTAAAGTTGCTGTTAGTTATCTGGCAGATATTTTTCCATGGATACCATTGTTCTCACAACGATATATATATATATATTATATATATATATTAGGGTGGACCAAAAAAAAAGAATATCTTTTTTTTCTCGTCTCTTGTAAAAATATGTTAGTTTATCATGCTGTAAGAGCCTTGTCAAAATATCAGCTCGATTAAAAAAATTTTAGGGGTCGCTCAAGATTTTTTAAAATTTTCAAAATCGTCCGAAATTGAATTTTTGTTTTATTTTAATTTTTTTTCTTGTCTCGATATTATTTTTTTGGTAGAAAATAATAATAATTTTGAAAATATCAAATCAATATTTTAATTTCTAAAGGTCGCTAAAAGTTCGTTGGTATTTATATTCAGAGGTCGCTCGAAAACATTCAAAATACTCTACTTTGAAAGTTAAAAAAATCTTGAGCGACCTTTAGAAATCAAAATATCCATTTGAAATTTTCAGAATCATTATTATTTTTAAATTAAAAAATAATATCGGAACGAGAAAAAAAATTAAAATAAAAAAAAAATCCAATTTTAGACGATTTTGGAAATTTTTAAAAATCTTGAGCGACCCCTAAAAATTTTTTAATGGAGCTGATCTGTTGACAGGGCTCTTAAAACATGACAAACCAACATATTTTCACAAGAGACAAGAGAAAAAAAATATTCTTATTTTTTTGGGCCACCCTAATATATATATACATATATATATATATATATATATATATATATATATATATATATATATATATCTATCCGGTCCACGTTTTCAGTCCCGGTACACTATACAGGCTACCTAAGACCCACTTGATCCAGGTAATTTAGGCGAGTATATAAACCGTAAATAAGCTTTTAAAGAATATAACTCAATAAGCATGCTTCAAGGGGAAACATTTTCTTTTTACAAAAAAAGTTGCAAACTGAATAACACTTTTTAAACCCGCATCATTTTACCGACTTTTCGCGCCCGTTTATACTGCATAACCATATTCAACCAACGTCCCGAGACCCAGCGATGTTGCCAAATGGTAGGGACTCGTGGCGTAGGTCGAAAGTACGTAAAAAGAATATACTAATCCGTGATTCTCTTCAATGCCTGTAAATCGGGAAGATAGCAGAATTGGCGAAATTGTTTGTGTGGTGTGAAAATATCGGCAGGAAGCAAATTAATTGCTCAAATGGCAATACTAGGGAAAAATCAAAATACAGGTAAGGAGGCATGTTTGGTTAGGTTAGTTTTTTTATTTACTATTATTTCTTTTAAAGCAAAGTTAATTTTTAGGTATCCCCATCAGTGGCGTAGCTAGCCTCAAGGGGGCCTTGTATCAAAAATCTGGTAGGGGCCCTTATACCGGAAAAGGTGCTGGCAAAAAAATTTTTAGGGTATCATTTTTTTGCATTTACCAATTTTTATAATTCAATAAATAATATATGTGGGTAAATCTCATGAAATGTCCCCCGATGAGTTTGACCTACACTTTTATTGTGTTTTGATCTTTCATAACACTGGTTTACAGTCAAAATGTACCTTTAGTGCGACTATTTTTTTCTGATGTATTTTGGCCTGCTAAACTCGAAAATGACAATAAAATTTTTTTTTATGGCAAGATTTTCCAAATAAAAAATTGTCTTTGATTTTTTGATGCCGGTTTTACTATTTGGGATATATCTCGAGTTTGAAATGGCCAATTTGATTACAACAGATGTCAAATTAAACCTAATTAACATAATAACAAATGTAATTGTATAAATGCCCAATTAGTCAATAAGTTTAGGTGCAATGGGGCCAAATATCGAGAAAAAGTCAATTTTTTGGACAAAATTAGAATTAAGTATTTACTATTTCACCAAAAAGAAGCAAAAATCATTAAAATATGCCCATTTTTTTCCCAAAAATCTTGGTGACCTGATTGATGAGCATGGTGAAAGGTTTCATCAAGAAATAAAATCCATGGAGCGGCGCTATCAGGGCTTTTGGAATGAAAGAATGATGGGGGATTATATTTGGTTCCTTGTAAGGGAATCAGATAACGAAAACAGAAGGCAATCTAAAAACCTAAATTATTTTTAATTTACAATAGTATTGTATATTAAATTATATTATAATGATATATAGAGTGTTCCATTTAAAATGAAACATCCTGAATTTTTCGGAAACTAAAAGAATTTTGAAAACTCACGAGACACATAAAGTTTTATATCGAGGGAGACAACAAATTTTGCCATTAATGCTATTAATGCTATGCCCAGGAGCTTTCCCCTTAATAATTTGTACATATCTAAAAAATGAACTGACCAATTTAAAAAAAATAAAATGCCGTTTAATAGGGATTTTTAAGACCTTTAAAATAATGTAGTACTCTGTACCCCTTCTCTATTTAAATTCTTAAGGGGGTAACTCCGGGGCGCAGAAGGTAAAGGTGGGAAACCAAATTTTGCCTTAAAAAGTTTTCCCCCTCGATATAAAACTTTACCTGTCTCTGCGTTTTTTAAAATACTTCTAGTTTCCGAGAATTTAGGGGGGTTAGTTTTAAAAGGAACACACTGTATTTTAATATTAAAATATAAAATAAAATTTATTTAACAGTAAAAAGGTTCTATTAGGCAAATAGAACCTTTTTTTTTGTAAAAAACTTAATTTCGGAAAAAAATTTACCTGTCCACTTTTTGCATTAACCCCTTTAATTATAATAATTATTAATAGATTTGTTTTAAAAATATCTTGTTTTATTTATAACAGTTTGAACTCCACGTAGATAATTTAAAAATTGACATATTTTGTTGATTTGTATTCATCCTTGGCAAAGAAAATAATGTTACATTCTCATTTTTCTCCAAAAAAAACGACTTTTTCCAATATTTGAGCCCATTGAACTTAAGCTTATTAACTGATTGGGTACTAATAAGGTGATATTTGTTGGCGACTCAAATATGTTTAATTTTAAACTTTTTTCAACCAGATTGGCCATTTCTAACCCGAGATATGACCCAAATTGTAAAGCTGCTTTCTTAAAGAACCAAAATATTAAAGAAAAAATTTTATCTCAAAAACCTTGCCATAAAATTTTTTTTTTTTGTGATTTTTAAGTTTAACAGGTCACAATACATTAGAAAAAAATAGTGGCAGCGAAGGTACATTTTTTTAATTTTAATTTGTAAACCAGTGTAATTAAGTAGATATTACAGCTCAGGTTCCAGATTTTTAATTGCAATTAATTATTTTTTACAATGTTTTAAAAGTCTAAAACATATTCTCCGTGACTGTTACTCTTTCTAGGTTAACCTATATGTTTTCAAATATCTGAGGTAGTAAAAGCATACTAAAAATATCAGTTCACTAAGTAAATTAAACACATCCAAAGCAATCGAATCGAATATAAAATATCATTAAAAATTAAAAGAAATAATTTTTATAACCATTTATGTAGGTGTTACAAAAATTGATTCTATCCTCCGTGAATCTGTTTTTGTTTTAAATTTTATGCAACGGATCATTTTAAATAAGCAAAAACCTCTATTTACAACATTATAGATGCATGTGATTCCTGAAGGTCAGTTAGAATTTATATGCAGATGAGAGTGTTGCTGTTTAATAATTCAAAAGTTTTAGTTCATTAATTTGCTATTTAAAAACCTATCCACCGTGAAGTGTAATATCTCAGTAAGTAGATTTTTTTATAAATATTTTAAGTATGTACAATTGTATTTTAAAAAAATATTAAGGTGTCAAAAGATACAATAACTTATTTTAAATATACAAAGGTTAAAAAAAACATACAAAATCCTAACCTCCGTGAAGATATCTTCCGAGAAGATCTAATATTCAAAATGTATGATTTCTTAAAATTCTTGCATTAGTGCAGAACCACTTATGTTATGTTATTACTAGACCTGGTGGCTTCCCAAAAACCCCATTCTAGACTAACAGTGAAACAACCAAAAATAAAAAATCATTTTCACTGGGGGGACATCTCAATATATTCACCCATGTATTCAAATTTTAAAATTTGATCTGGTTTTAGACATTTACCGTTCTTCAACATCTTTTAAAAGGTTTCTATTTTAAAATAAAGGAAAGTCATTTGAAACAATTGTAACGCTAATAATTATTTCTAATTTGCTATTAATTTAACCTATGATAATAACATCCTGCGCCGTAGACAACGCATAGCGGAAAGGTGCGGGCAGAAACATTTTGTATGAGTTAACGGCCTCGTTGGAACAGGGGGGTATTCAGGAAAATTTTAATTTAATAAATCGTAGAATAAACAATTTAATACAAATATTATTTATTTATTTAATTTGATGCCTCAATTTTTTTAACATGTGGGTAATATATTTTTTGCTTACGCATGTCGAAGCCAATCGGGGGCCCCGTATCCACGGTGCTGTTCTGAGGTGATTTTTGGACTTTCTGTGAAACCTAATTTTTTTTATATTCTTGTTAATTAGGTCATAACTAAAATTTTAAGAGCAAAATAAAAAAAATTTGACGATTTGAATTGTTTTGATTGGCTGTTTATTAAAAATATTATGCACTCTTTCAATTATCCAATTAAAACTAGCGATTTAATTTAAATATTTAATATTTGCATAACTAAAAAAAAAGGTTTTTACAATTTTTTATATATATTTTACTGTTTTGTTGCAATAAACGTTCAAACTTTTAATCTAACCTTTGACGTATACATTTATGTTCCCTTAATTAATATATCCTTAAAGGTTGCCATGAAACTTAGATCTATTAAAAATTTATTTGACGTTTGAATTGTCATTTTCAGTATACGTATTCTATAATTTTTGTTTAGTTTTTTAAAGTGTTTTTTATAAACAAAAATGAAAAATTGTAGTAAAAGTTACGAAGAAATTTAACTAAGGACCGGTTTATTCATCTTTAGTAAAGTTTATCGGGCCGATAACTTTCATGTCTTGGCAATATAATACTAGATCCAAAGACATTATTCGTCAAATAAATCAAAAATGAATAAATCGGCCCTAAATAAAATGTGGCACCCTTAGAATTATTGTTTAATAAATGTATAATAAATATATATAACATTTAACCTTAAATTAAAACTTTAAACGTGTATTACAACAAAACAGTAAAAGATATAAAAAATTTATAGACATTTTTTTAGGAAATTAACTAATCTTTAATCTGATTTAAAAAGTTATGATAATATTTAAATAAAATCGCAAGTTTTAATTGGAGAATTGAAAGTGTGCATACATATTTTTAATAAACATCCAATTAAAACAAAATTAACCGTCAATTTTTTTTTATTTTGCTCTTAAAATTTTAGTTATGACCTAATTAACAAGAATATAAAAAAAAATTAGGTTTCACAGAAAGTCCAAAATTCACCTCTCAGAACAGCACCGTGTATCATTGATACGGCTGATACCGCGGAAGCTACGCCCCTGATCCCCATCCAAAGAAACGCAGAAAATCCTATAGACGAATATAGTTTCGACAGCAAAGAAAATTTAAGTATTTCCTTTAAAAATTTAACTTTATTGCGTACTTCATCAAATTATTTTTTCTTCTTCCCTTAAAATTTTGGCGTATTAGTTTTTAAAATCGGTTGGTTTGCACAATTACTTTAATTAAGTGTGGTTTAAAAGTACGTGATTTTATAAAATGATTCTTGTGAATATACAATATGTATAATGGTGTATAATTAATAAAATTAAGTTTTTCTCAAATAACGTACCAACCTATTTTAAAACTAATAGGGGTATCGTATAATTTTAAGGGCATTTTAAATCCCTTTATTTTGACGTAATAGTTTTTAATTGGTTTGTTTGTTTTCAAGATATTACAGAAAATTTTTCTTTTTTAATTTATTTTTGTCTTAAATATCTCAGGAACAAACTAACCGATTTTAAAAACTAATACGCCAAAATGTAGATATTTAAAATGCCTTTAAAATGACGTATCACTCATTTTTAATTTAAAGTGGAGAAGAAAACCGGGGTGGAAACTTTTTGGTTAATTTAATTTGGAAAATATCAAAAAAATTTCATTTTCACTAATCAGCATTCAAATTGGAGTATTTTAGTATTTTTATTTAGTAGTTCTGAGATACAGGGTATTAAAATTATACACTAACCGTACAATATTAAAAAAATATAAATTTTAAAATACAAGTTTAAAATTTGGTATGCTGTAGGTAATATCTAAAACAAATAATTTTTTTATTTAATTTTAATTATTATACCGGGTGATTTTCTTTATACGCTGCTGGTTAAATTTAATAATAAAATAAGATAAGATAAGAAGGTAGGTTCCAAAAACACATGTAAATATTCAATTAATCAAATTTGGCAATATGTATTGATTATAATACAACAATAAGAAAGCTAATGATAATAATAATAATAATGATAATAACGATAATAATGATAATAATCATACTAAATAAATAAACGGAAATGAAAATTGATATTAAAAATACTTACCATTAAAACTATTAACTACATGGTCCACAGATATTGTAAGGTTCTTTATAATCTTGAGATATTTCGCAAATCTTTTTATTAACTTAATATTTATATTTTGTATAATACAATAAATATTACTATACGTAAATCACATCCATACAACCATATTAAAAATTACGATCTACTAATATTTTTACAGTAATATTTACCAAAAATGTATACTAAAAAAATAATATATTGTGTTAAATATTTAACATTTTAATTTTACTGACGAATATTTAAAAGTATAACCCTCAAAATTTGATAAAGTAGATTTTCCTTTTTTTTTTACTATCTGAAGCTTACAGTAAGCTGCTTACTTATCTCCGTTCAGGAGGGAAAGTGTGATTTTGGACCAAATGGTAAACAGCATATCGGGACTGTATCAGAGCTGTAAAATACATATTCATTATTTATATGCCAACGCCGCGGCGTTGCCAAATTTAGGGTTTGAAGACGTAGTTTAACTATGCCGAATATATACAGCTAGCTGAGCTCGACCGAGGCGCCCTCGAACTGGCTGAACCGTGAACTAAATCTGTATATTTCATCATGTTTCACCGCCTTTTCAAGCCCACCTAAAAATTTACCCCCTGCACCCACCAACCCCCCTGATTTCCATACTATGATTAACTTTTTCAGTCCCGAAGCCGGGTCTGAAAACGTCAATTTTGGTCTGTATAGGCGGCGAAGTATGACGATTTGGGTCTGTATGTGCGGTCAAACAAATCTATATATATATATATTAGGGTGTTTAAAAAACAATTATTGTTTTTTTCTAATGGTGTTGAAAAATTAATGGTACATTAAAAAACAAAAATGTTGGCGCCTATTTAAGCCCTTAATATTAATATTAAGGTTTGCCTCAATTCATTTGTTGTTTTTCAATTTCAATAACACGGGAATTTTTATTTTTTTAATTTTGAATTCTTATAACTTTGGAATGGTTTATTTTCGCAAAAATACACTAATAAAAAATTTCAAATATTTTCCAATAAAATACAAAAAAAACAGGTATGCCATATTTATATTATTTTTTATGTAAAATCACTTTAATTCTGTTAACCTGAGAATGTAAACAATTTTTTTTATTTATATATATATATACACATAATATGTATATAACCCCTTAACAGTAAAAATTTCATGGAGCTAATTTCAATACGTCGCACAGTGGTTAGAAATCCCAAAAAGCTGGCCAAAACCCAAAAATCAAAATTTACCTTTCAGGGTAAATCTTAACAAAATCTCGAATTGATGGTGTTAGTGTAGTAAAATCCAAAGGGACAGAGCATAAGATCGCCTTTTAGACTGTAGGTTTTCTTTCAAAGTTCGCCCTTTTAACGAACACCTGTCACTCTGGCGTTTATTCACTTTTATGCCTCGCGGCAAGAAACGGAATTTTAACGTGTAAAAGTGTTGTGAAGAGATCGGAAAAAATGGAAGATGTTCCTAAAGGTATGTACATTATTTACAAATGTTTCATCATGAGTTTTTTAATTTTATTAATTTTCGGCAAAACCTTTAAATTTGACATGTTTAAATTTCTGTATTTCCATACGGAGCATGAATAAATGTAACGAAATAGTAGTGATCCGGCGAGATCCGGAACAGTTGCAAACTGTTTCATGTGTAAAAAAGTATAAACAATTAAATGACGCAGACGTAACTTCCACCTTTGTCCACCTTTTAGTGAAAAAAATTATTTATTGCAATAGCGCAGGAGGAAGTAAAGCTTGCGAGCGTCGAAAAACCGAGCTCGCTGGACGTAACAATAGAGAACCGGTGGTTTCTTTATCGAAATATTATATACTGGGTGTTCATTTTAAATATCATTTGATCCTCATCAATGGTGACGATTTTCAATGCATGTTCGGGTCATTTTTAAGTCCTTTATTAAAATCTTGAACGAATGTATTAACGATTTTTTCAAAATGTATTCATGATTTACTTTCAGTTTTCAATTTAAACATGAAGATGGGTTTTTATTTTATTTTATTTATTAATGTTAATAAAATTTGTTTCATTGATACCGTATGAAAGCCGCTTTTCTTTCATGATTTTTTTTTCCAAGAAACCCTTTAAACCCCCAAAAAACCCCTGACCTACTTTTTTGTTCAATAAAAATCATGAAACAACTCCGCCATTTTGTATCCGCCATTTTGTTGTTTAAAAAACTTATATTAAATTCGTAATCAGCAATTACGAGAACCCCCAAATTAGTATTTTTGCTGAAATGAAATCATTCCGCCATTTTGTATCCGCCATTTTGTTTTGTTTTAAACTAACATCAGATTCGTAATCAGCGACCGAAAAAACCCCCGAACTATTATTTTCGTTTGAAAAAAATCAAAAGTCATTAAACAACTCCGCAATTTTGTATCTGCCATTTTGTTTTTTAAAAACTAACATAAAATTCGTAATCAGCGACCCCAAAAACCCTTGTATAAGAAAATTTCACGCAAAATTACTACCTTTTCGAGTTTTGGCCAGCTTTTTGGAATTTCCGACCACTGTGCGTCGTTCATCTTCAAAATTGAAACAGTTTTAACGGATTCACTGGTTTCACTGTATAGATCAGGAATACCGTTGATCCTCCCCGGATTATAAAAAATACATTCATTTTTTTCATTTTTGGATAACGACCGAATGAATTAGTGAGTGGATTTAAGACTTAAAATAGATTTTTCTTCTTTAGAACTGGCCTTTCTTATGATTTCTTTACGCCCCTTGCACCATCAGAATTTTATTTGTTTCGATGTTAATGGCGTAAAGTTGGTTTTAAAATAAGCCTGTAAAAATCACTTGGTTCAGACAGAAGTTCCTAACCAAACGATTAATGGTTTTATCTGGAAATGGTAATAGTTAATCGATTGAAGCATATTTGGTTTGATAAACTTAATCTATTTAAAAAATAATAATATTTGTTGAGTACCTAATATTATTATTAAGAGGCCTTCGATACGTTCTTGACCATGCATTTTGGAATAACACGCTCACTAGCTTAGCTCATTTTGTTGTTGAAAAATTCCAAAATATCGCTGATTTTTCTATTTTTAGCACTTGACCTCCTGCTATCTATTGTGGAGTATTTTTACTTTGACATTAACAATTGTTAATATTTTTGGGGTCGATTAATTGTGAATCTTGGCAGAAACAAAAGATAGTGTACAAACAAAATCTTGTATCAAGATCAAGGCATATGATCACGTCCTAATTTGGATTTCAATTAAAATATATGTAGCTCTAGCAATATGTTCTTTGCGTCTTGTCTTGTTGTTTACTCTGGCCATGTATGGACAACAACCGTACAAAACCCATTGATCACCTTTCTGAAACGACGCGTCGTCTTGTTACCGACTTCGGTCTGACACTCGGGAAGTGTTGCTTTAATGAATGTACTTTGTTTAAATGAAGTTTCAGTCCAATTTAACTAATAAATTTTGAATTGACGTCGGCAGGAATATGATAAATCCCTAGAACCATTATTAATTATATCATAAATCGCTATCTGGCCTTTATAGTCCGGAAACACCTGAATCGAACAGATGGCACACTATGATCATGCTGTATGCTACAATGCAGTTTGGCAATGCAAAATCAACAATGGGTCTTCCTCTTTTGATTAAGATAATTTATGGGTATTAATTAAGAACAATAATTTTAATTTTTTATTTATTTTATTTTTACCTTATGTAGATATCTTTTGTAAATAAATTGTAATTCTTTGTCCAGAAAGGTTGTCTCATGTGCAACTGTGATTAGTAAATGATTAGTAGGTACGTAAATTTATGGCACGCCGTTTTACTTTTTAATGTCATATTTATTAAAGCTAAATATTAATTCAAGTTGCTTTTTTAAAGTTGACTGAACATTTTAAAGTTAAATTTGTATGATGTCTTGGTATATTTTCTTAAATTCTGTTTACGAGTGATAACCAACAATTTAATTCATCGAATTTTTCATCGAGAAAATTCGTCTTGCGGTTACAGATTTAAATCTTGTCTAATTTTTATTCCAAAATAAATATTTTACTTTAACTTAATTTTAAATTAATAAATGAAATGGTATTATTTAGATATAAACACCCTTTTTAAATAGAAAAAAATATTCATACAATAAAAACTGAGGCTTAAAAATATAGATCACACCAGAAGGATGTAAATATACAGCGTGTATTAAAACGAATAGATACACTTAAATAGAAAAATAGATATACTTAAATGAAAAAAATATTCATACAATAAAAACTGAGGCTTAAAAATATAGATTACACCAGAAGGATGTAAATATACAGTGTGTATTAAAACGAATAGATACACTTAAATAAAACAAGTGCCAAACCCCGCCCACTGTGGTAGGGATTGAATTTTAGAATTATTTTTGTTTGAGAATTTATAGGTTTTATTTTTATCGAATTCGTTTGTTTTGTTTTAGTGCATTTCTGCAAATAAAAACTAAGTATTGTTTAAAATCCATTAAATTCCAGTTAATGGCGAAAATGTATTTCTTAAAAACTAAACTGCGCACCACTCAATGTGTCGCGACCAAAAAGTTCGTTCTTTTTCAAAACGACATAACTTTTTTGTTTCTTAAACGATTTAATTTTGGTTTGTGATGTCTGCTAGCCTCATCCTCTGGCAATTTATGCTATAGATATGAAGCTCACGGTTGGTCAAGTAAACTTCCTACAGGGTGATATGTTAAACGGTGAAAAATTTCAATAACTTTATCCAAGCCCCGTTTGTAAAAAAATATTTTTTTTGTCGTTTTTACTTTGAAATAATGAAGAATTATTTGTTACCTTGAAACGTTTTTCAAATTTTTCGAATTGGAATCTTAGCAACGAAAATATGATTTTTTTTCCAAAAGAGTACATTTAAGGCTTTTTTTTAGGCAATACACTCAGTCTTTTTAGGAACAAGAAGATAAAATGGTGAAAGATTGTTCCTTAAATAATTCTGAACAAGCGACAAGCAACAAACAGTTGTCAAATTTAAGTTTCAGAAAAAACCAAAATCACTACGAATCAAGATTCGAAAACAATTCCCGGCTGTCCGATTGCTGGTTTTAATGTTTTTTTACATATCGTAAATGAGTATTTAAGAGACCACCATATTGAGAAAATGAATGGGCCACCTTTGTCTCCGGATATGAATCCTATTGAGCATGTGTGGAGCAGGATAAAATTGAAGATAAAATAGAGGGAAGAAGGCATGGAAAATTTGGATGAATTGGTAAATGCTATTCAGGAAGAATGGGGTATCCCAGAAATTTCTAAGAAACTTGGTCGAGGGAAAGCCCAGGAGGGTTAACGAATTATTACGGCTTAGGGGAGGGCCAACGAAATATTGAAAGGTATTATTGTTATTGTTTGTTACATTTTTCTGTTGAATGTTGAAGTTTTGATTATAATTATATCTATAGAAGTTTTGATTATAATTATATCTATAGAAAATTGAAAATTGTATGCGTATACGCATACAATTTTCAAAAATAAACAAAAATATTTTTATTTAACTTTATTATAAATTAGGTAGGTACTTATCAATGATGTTATCACTACTGCGCAATGTAAATGTAAGTTATGTAACATTATCCTAAGCACTCAAACAAATTGCAGTAATTTCGCCCAAAAAATGAATCCCCGAATGGCATTTTTATCATAAATATGCAAGAAACACGACAGCAATCGGATTTTATTAAGACATTTAACAACAGGGAATTATTTTCGAATTTTGATTCTTAATGATTTTGGTTTTATCTAAAACTTAAATTTGACAACTGAATCACAATCAGGAGGTCAAAATTATAAAGAAAACATGTCACGAACGTAAATATCGGTTCAGGTTTAGTTTTCGCAAATTTTCACCAAAATGTCATTTTGAAAAAGTGGTCTTTGCTTAGGCCCCTCTGAAAATAATGGAAGTTTGTTGCTTGTCGCTTGTTCAGAATTATTCAAGGAACAATCTTTTACCATCTTATTTTTTTGTTCTTAAAAAGACTGAATATATTGCCTACCAAAAAGCCTTAAATGTACTCTTTTGGAAAAAAATCATATTTTCGTTGCTAAGATTCCAATTCGAAAAATTTGAAAAACGTTTCAAGCTAACACATAATACTAAAAAATTTCAAAGTAAAAACGAAAAAAAAATTATTGTTTTACAAACGGGGCTTGGATGAAGTTATTGAAATTTTTCACCGTTTTACATATCACCCTGTAGGAAATTTACTTGAAGAACTGTATGCTTAATATCTATAGCATGAATTGCCAGAGGATGGGGTTAGAAGACATCACAGACCAAAATAAAATCGTTCAAGAAACAAAAAAGTTATGTCGTTTTGAAAAAGGACGAACTTTTTGGTCGCGACACATTGAGTGGTGCGCAGTTTATATCCCTACGACAGCGTCGAAGCTACTGAACAAACACAGTAGATCAAACTGCATGCCCTTGTATCTGGCTGCATGCCGCGCTGTTGCCATATAATAATAATAATAATAATAATAATAATAAAAAGTGTTTATTTAGTAAATAAGTTTACCATATGCTATTATTGTTTCCTAAAAGGGTTGTTTTTCTTATTTTTTAATATTAAAAGTAAGAAAATTAACTAAATCAAATTATTTTTGACATATTATTAAGTTAAGTTTCAAACAAATAAAATTGAACTATTTATTAAATAATTATAATCGTTCTGTTCTGATTTAAAACAACCTGGAACTATGGTTCGTAATTACGAATGGCTTGGTTTAAACCACGCCCAATTAAAGTTTGTTTCTTTTTCTCTGATCAGAATATAATTTGTCATCCTTGTCTCCAGCCTTATTTACTTGATTCTATACAGTCTGTATATGGAAACTTATCTGATACACCAAAAAATAAATTGGTAGATTTTAATTTATAATTAAATTTATTTTAGTAATTTTTATGAACGTTTATATTTTCTAGGCAATTTTTAATTTCGGTAATTTTTGTTTTGAGTTAATTTTTTGGTGTCATGAAAAAGTAAAACCGCTTGCCATATAAATTAGTGTAGGGAATAATTAAGTCAGGATAAAAAGTAACATTTTTATCTGAGAGATTAATTTTCTGTAAATTTTGAATAACTGATAAATTTATGTTGCAGTTTTTTTAAATTTGACATTAGGTAAAAAATAGAGCTATATTACTTTAATCTTACACTAGTTTGTTATTTAATTGCAAATTTTGAATAAATTATAATCACAACAAAAAATGCATATTTAATGTTTATTTTCTTTTTTACGGTGTAAATAAAATCCCAAGATGCTGCTTAAAATATTTATTGTTTACATTTATTTACTCTAAATGGTTAGATTCTGTAAGTGAGATTTAATGCTCTGTGCCAAATCCGTATGAACCTTGCCGAACTCGGTGATGACTCTATTCTTAATATCTTCCACGGTGACTTTAACCAATGCGCTTGCGATATTTTTAGCCAGTCTATCCTTCGCACCTGCATTTAAAACGTTTAAGTACATGCATCTGGGTTGAGTGTAGTTATCTTCTTTTCCCAAATTGAACCAGTACTCCTCCCCGGACACCGTTGACGGCTTAGAAACTCCCTTTTCGGCATTTTTGCTTACTTCGGGCCCTCCGAAGCTGTTGGGGTGGTAGTTTGGTGCCCCACCTTGGTTATTAATAGCCATGTGCCCATCGCGTTGAAAGTTCCTAACTCGGAATGGACAGTTTACAGGTATTTCGTTGTAGTTGATGCCCAGACGATAACGATGAGCGTCCGGGTATGAGAAAAGACGTCCCTGAAGAAGACGATCGGCAGAAGCTCCAATGCCTAAACAAATGTCAAAGAACTTTAGTTTATGACAATATTTAATAATAATAGTAATCTTTATTGCCCAACAGATACACGATCTAATGACAGGACAAAATACTAAAAGATAAAATAAAATATGTGGCAGTACTATTAATAACAAAAGTAGCCTATGAGACTAGATATTCTATTCTATTATAGATTAAACACTAAAATTAACAATTAGATCCTTAATTATAGAATTATGAAAGGAAAAATGAATGTCACTACTTTTACAGAGGTCGTTAAAGCAATTACACCTTGAATAAATTGGAGACTTTATCATAATATTTGTTTCTAGAGCAATAAAAAGTTGGATTTTGTCTACTAAACAGTCTAGGTATTTTAAAATTAATTAAACCTAATAAAAGGAGAATCAATTTTATTATTGACTAGTTTGTATAGAAAACTAGTTGAGACTATCAGCCTTCTCAACCTCAATGAGTTCATATTAAATCGAAGCAGAAGAGCATTATTGTCATAACCTCTTGGAGGATAAAAATTGTCAAATTTAAGCGAGGCAAATTTCAAGAATTTTTTTTGAACGTTTTCTAGTCGCGTAATATTAATATAGGGCTCCACGCTAAGGCGGCGTACTCTAATTTTGTTCTTACAAACGCGTAGTACAAAATTTTTAGCGAATTTTCATTAGTAAACGATCTGGTATTTCGTATCAAAAAGCCCAGCATTTTGTAGGATGACTTGGAAATATTTTTTATATGCAGGTTAAATGATAGATGGTTATCAAAGTGAACTCCTAAATCTACAATTGAGTCGCATTTTTGTAGATGAGTTTCATTCAAGAAATATTGAAAATTGATTGTGTGTTTTTGTTTGTATAAGATATAGTTTTGCATTTAGAAGTATTCATATATTCATTATATTTCTTTTATATAAAATGTTTAGCATTTTTTTTTTCATTTACCCAACTTTTTGACACTTCTTCTTTAGGGACTAAAAAGGAGTCTGGAACGGTAAAATTGGTGCAAATATCTAAATCAATGAAACGTTATCGTTATGTACTACAACTAGCGTTTTAAAGCGTCGAAATTTTAAAAATCCACACATTTTAATAAAAGGACCATTTTTTATGTTATTTATAAATAAATACTTTATTTTTAATTAATTATAAAAAGTTATGAACCAATTGGCAAGGCGTAAAAAACACTTTAAAATCAGCGAGACCAACGTTCAACGTTATGTGGACGTTGTGCTTTTTCAGTCGTTATCAATAAGGAAAACTCCTTATCAATAAGAAATTTCTCTTAGCGACGCGTTGCGCATGACTACCCTTGTGATTGTTATTCTTAGCCGTTAATTCGTATGCGATTTTTTTTTGAAACAGTGGTTTACCCCTCGTCAATTAGTTCTTTTTTTAAATCCAATTTTTCCAAAAAAAGACATTGTTTTCGCACATATCAGAAACAAAAACAAACAATAACGGAAAATTGGTAAAATTTACTTTTGCATCTTTTTCGTACGAATAGGATAATTTTTCATTTTTTCCCAATTTTCAGGAAAATTGATTTTTGGATTCATTCATGTTTTTTCTCTAAGCCTTTAAAACATTGATCAACTGAAAAAATTAAGGAAAAATTAATTTTGATTTTTTTTGTATTATCCGTACTCTTCTAAAATGAATTAGTTAAAAATTACCTACTAATTGTCATTGCAAAAAAGCAGCCACTAATAATTCTTGTCACTATAGTGATACAAATTGCTATAGCAATTTGTATCCAGACACTCAATTTCTATGAATATTTCCCTCGTCTTAATTTCCACCAATCACAAACGCGTAATTTGTTTCTAGTTGGAAAAACTGTCAGCAGATTTTTCGAGTTTACCTGCGGCAAAACTTGACAGCTGTTGTCACCAAAATGCAATTTATATTTTAATTGTACCATAAATAATTAAGTTTTTAGTATTATGTGATTAAATAAATTACCTATTTTTCAGTTTTAAAATTATTACCTACATATTTATTATGTATGCAAATGAAATGTGTTTAGAAAGAATGGTAAATAGCAGGTAGGTAGAATTATTGAGTTTAAAAATAGATATGTTAATTTTATTAGCAAAACCCGAATGCCTCCGAACAATTACAATGGAGCATTCAAATGGACATTACTTCTTTCCGTAACTGTACATTGTACATTGTACAATAGGTAGTATGTTTTGTAAGCTATGTGTATGCAGAATAACTGTTACTCATGAAATAGTCTTGTCAAATACCATTCAGGCATCTAACTTTTCCTGTGAAAAAAATCGAAAAAATACAATGCTATAAGTAATATTTATAACAAAATGCTTTCGTGCAGATGCAAAAACCCTCGTCTTCGACTCGGATTTTTGTGGCCACCAGCACTCATGCTTCTTGTTAAAATATTACTTGGCAACGTGTTTTTTCGATTTTTTTTTGAAAAATTAGATGCCCTTATGATTTTACTTACGAAAAATTATTCGCTGAATTCAAAAATTTTCCATATAATATACGGAATTGATTATATCTCAAAAACTGCTTTACTTTCATAATTTTTAACGGTATTTTCGGATTCAGGGGGCAATTTTACTTAAGAAATGTGCGGGAAACAAATTGCTGTGTACTACAGTTATTAGTAGCTGCTTTTTCATTTTTGACTAGTTTATTTTTAGAGAGCATATTCTGAGAAATATCATGTGATGAAAAGTATAGGAAATTATATTAATTTAAATAATCGAGTATATTTGACTCAAATGGAAAAATTTATATTCATTTACCAACAGTTTTACAATATATTTGAACACTTTTAAAGTGCACCCTCTTTAAAATATATGTACGAACATAAATCTATTTATTTTATTGCGTTTCAAAAAGCTATGCATTATAAAATTTGTATACACCTATGCACCAATCATGCCAAAACATATTTAAATCCCTTTGGATTATTATTGTTTTTATTGATTTCATAACATTTTTTCTCTGAGCACTAGTATTCCGTAATACCCGTATTATGGATAATGCAAAATTCAATTTTTCTGCAATATTTTAATTTTCCGTTAAAATGCTAGTGATTTTTTAAAGGCCCGAAAAAAAATATGAGAATAAATAAAAAATTAATGTTTGTGAAAATTCGTAAAATTGGAAAAAAATCGAGTCGTACTACGGTTATTACAAAAAAAATCAAAATAAAATGTTCCAAATTTTCCGTTTTTATTTCGAGAAAACGCTGTTTTTTCGCCGGCTTATAAAAATTATCATTTTTCCGGAAATTTTAGCACACTAACATACCAGATTTAAAAAAAAATTGTCAATTATGAATTTAAAAAAACATTGCCTTTAGTTTAATTAATTATATTATTAATACTTTTTACATTAAACTTACTACATCCATCATAATATTATTATTATAAGAAAACCTTAGTTCAAATATAATTAATACTTGTGCGGTATTTCAAAATAAATAAAGCATCGAATGGCACTTAAAACTAATAAATCAAAATGGATGAAACCAAGAAGTGTACGTAGAAGTTTATAGATTTATTTTGCAGAAAAAAATGCACTTTCTCAACATAAAACACATTCTATCTCTGATTAGCTTTAAAATTTATTACCCGTTGAAAGCTTTATGTTACTTAAAAACTTGTATTTCTTTCACGGGTGAGTTTTTATCAATTAGCATTCCTTCTCAGTGAGTGAGTTTGCTTTTAGCTTCTCCTATCTTTAGTATTATTAACTGAAAAATCTATTATAATAATTATCAATGATAAATAAAGTCGCGTACCTGGCGTGAGGTTGCTGGGTTGGAAAGCTATCTGCTCAACTTCTGCGAAATAATTGGTCGGATTTCTGTTAAGCACAAATTTCCCAACTCTTTTTAAAGGGAATTGTTTCTGAGGCCAAACTTTCGTGATATCGAACGGATTAAAGTCCAGTTTTTTAGCTTGTTCCGGTGTCATTGTCTGAATGTAGAACGTCCAGGATGGAAACTGACCCCGGGAAATTGCGTTGTATAAATCCTCAAGAGCATAGTCTGGATCAGTGCCTGCCAGTTTGTCTGCCTTGTCAGGATCCAAGTTTTTTATACCTATAAAACATTTGGTTTCATTAATTAATTAAAAAAATAATCATTACTGTCCCAACCAGGGTTAGCATACATCAATTCAGTGATTTAATTCGTGAATTAAATGAAATCATAATGAAATGGCATGAAATAATTCAAACTTTTACTTCTAATTTTGAGTAAAATAAATTAAAAAAGAACAGTGAAAATGACTTTTTCCAGGTCTAAATAAATGGACATTGTATTACAATGGTTATAACAATAGGTATATTATACTGCCATGTTAAGCTAAACCCTCGTATCTGCAATATTAATTATTAAAGGACAAAAGATCATTTTCATTGTTAAAAACAATAAAAACTATATTTTGTACTTTATTATTTAATATTGCAGATATGGGGATTTAGCTTAGTATGGTTAATTTAAATGTGTTTCTGTATTGTAAATTACAAAAAAAAATTTTCCTGACGTAAAAAAAGTCATACCTTGATCAGTTCTGTAGATGAACTTGACCCAGGTCAGTTTTCTGTCTGGTCCAATTAACGAAAACGTGTGCGATCCATAGCCGTTCATGTGCCTGTGTCCATCCGGAATGCCTCTATCAGAAAACAGTATCATAAATTGATGTATCGATTCCGGGCTCAGAGACATGTAGTCCCAGAACATGTTCCAGTCTCTGGTGTTGGTCACTGGGTTTCTTTTCTGCGAGTGGATGAACATTGGAAAATTAATCGGATCTCTCATAAAGAAAATTGGAGTGTTATTACCAACCAAGTCCCAAATACCTTCCTCGGTGTAAAACTTAATAGCAAAACCTACAAATAAAATTATTCAAACAATTAAAAATACTCGTCACCCCTGTGACAACTTAATTTAATATGGTCTTATACAGGGTAACTTTTAAATTTTAAATCAAATAGATAAACAAATATTTAATTTATATATCACGTCATTTCATGATATATATTGACGATATACAGGGTGCCCCAAGTATCCTTCTATGTAAGAGTATCTTTTTTATTTAAAGAGCTACTGGGTCGGTTAAATTAGACAAAAGTTGCGTAATTACACATAATTTAAAAAAACTAAAAACCTGTCAAAATCTGGGATTTTTTTTGCCTACTAGATTTTGAGATACCACCAACATCTTTTGTTTTTCCTATGGCCACCATTTTGCAATTTTACCAGGTTAGAACAAAAAAATTAAGGAATCGAACGATGTATCAAACTATATATGTTATGCCGGTCATTATAAAAACAAAAGATGGTAATGGTAACTCCAAACATAGCGAAGAAATTGGATACAAATGGAGATTAATGTGTATACTTGTTTCAAAATTTCCAGGATTAACAAAGTTATAAGGATTTTTGCTTTTGAAAGGTTTTTAAATATTTTAACAACCGCTAGCTTTTTTCCAATTTATAAATTTTATTTGAATAGTCTTGTAATTATGCAACTTTTAGAAGGATACTCGGTGCACCATACAGGGTCAACTATTTATTTTATAATGTATATTATCATATTATAAATATAATCCAGCATGCTCCATATTTTCATACAATTAAATATTATCAATATTTTTTTTGATAAAGAAATTTTATGATTAATTGTTGAATTAGATAAATAATTTATTTTTTTCAGTGGAAATTTGGATTTATATTTGAATTTGTATAATTTATATTTAAGTATGAAACTATATTAACAAAATTTTAAAATAAAACATACACAGGGTGTTTCAAAAACATGTGCCATCTCTCGTGTGATTTCTTACCCAAAAATAAGACAAATCAATATGGGACCGCAGATGCTTTGTTTAAAAGATACAGGGTGTTTTCAAAATATTTTCGAAACGTTTATAGTAATTTACGTAAAATTTGGGTTGTGAAAAGTACCTTAAATAGAATATATTTAGAAATAAAAACGTGATCTTGACTGCTAAATGTCCGGGATACATGTTGAATTAATACAGGCTGTTTTTTTATCATAACAATTGAATTCTTTTGTATCAAAACCCCTTAAATCCGTTTTAATAAAACATGAGGTACTCTCTAAAAATGAATTAGTCAAAAGTAACTAATTTAATAGTTAATAGTGGCTGCTACCATGGTATTCCAAAATTTAACAGCCAATTCTTATGTAAAATTTTCCCCTGAATCAGAAAATACCGTCAAAATTTAAAAAAGTAGAACAGTTTTTGAGATATAGTCAATTCCATATTAAATGTAAAATTGACTATATCTCAAAAACTGTCCCACTTTTTTAACTTTTGACGACGAAAGTCTACATACAATATGTCAAAAAAAGTCCCGAGTTTACCTCTTGGGTCTCTGACAGTATCTGCGGATCCCAAGTTTCCAGCCACCTGTGAAAACCTAACGGCAATGGGAGTTTTTTTTCCAACCCGTTCAAAAACCTTGGATATGGTGAGGTCGGTGATATCGTCGGTGACTTCAAAATAACCAAAAGCTCCGGCGCCTTTGGCGTGGACAATTCTCTCAGAAATACGTTCTCTATTAAATGACGCGAGCTGTTCTATTAGATTCCAGTCCGTAAGCACAATAGGGCCATATTTTCCCACGGTGATACTCGTATCCTTATACACCAAGGGCACACCCGATGCGTCTGTGCTATGTTCATCGCTATCGGGATGTTTCTTCTGAAAACATGAGCTTATAAATCATCGATAATAAATTCGATGCCAATCTAAACGGCACAGATTCCGAGCATTTCTTGCAAATGGTCCTTTGACAAATTAATGAAAGTTATTGAATGTCCCGCATTTTTGTGTGTTGCAAAAGCACACTTAAGCGTTCGCGGCATTTACTGCATTGGTACAGAAAACTCACCTTATTTTTGCTATACCATAATTCCAGTTGCTGTTGAGCGGGCGTAGGCTTCGACATGTTTACTTTACACTTCTAGAAAGCACGTAAAACAATCGCAATTTTTTCTTTCTTCTATATATACCTATTCGTTTTAAGGGATGTGGTTTAATACAATACAATTGTTTGTGTTTACTTTACTTTACGATGGGTTATCAGGTTTTTCCTGTTATTTTTTTTTACCACAGTTTAATATAAATCAGGGTTGTTTAGTGGTTTTAAGTAGCAGACTAAAAATATTTACGTTACTCCATAGGTATATATTTTTTTTTATTTAGCATGCACATAGTGCAAAATATAATTACGTCTATTTGGATGTGCATTTCCTAATTAAATTAAATTTTTCATTTGTTTAGTATTATTTTGTTTTAAATTATGAGAAACAATTAAAATCCTAAGAGCTTTAAAATTTACTATAGGTATTATAATAAAATTCCATAAGTATATATGCATATATATCTGAGTACTTTTGAGTTATTAAACATTTGTTTAACAAGCCGAGCAACGCTATTACCGAGGGCAGAGCCCGCGGGTCAACCACTAGTACTTCGTATTGGCAACATATTATAATACCATATATTTTTTAACAATGTATAAATTTGTTTTAAATGGGTTTTATATATTTCATACAACGAAATGATATATTTTAGCCTACAAATGTATAGTAGATTTATTAATTTTTAAATTTTGAATACGCCACTGCATTAAAATAAACATATTATTAGCTTTTCGACCATTGATTTTTAATTTAATTAACTGTATATGTTTTTGACAGTTATATTAATCTACTATAAAAAGTTTACTACAATAACTGACATTTACAGTGCCAAATAGAACGTTAAAATTACTGTATTGTAAAGAAATATTTCAAATACTTAAAAAGCAATAATTTTTAATGTTTTATTAAATAAAGAAACGGAACGGAATATTGCATATATTATTGTTTATACTGTCTTAAAATAAATTAGTTAAAAATGACTAATTGTCATAGCGAAAAAGCAGCCACTAATAATTCAACAGCAATTTGTATACCGGACATGTAGCAGTCAATTCCCATGTACACTGAGAGACAAGAATATTTTTAACAAACGTTGCAATTGTTTGAGCCTGATTGCTTTTAATCAAACAACTGAAATTTAATTCAAAATTAGTGTTTTTGCTTAGAATGGGTGAACTGCGATGCCAGAAATGGATGATTCGTTTAGGCTGCTGTGTTTGCTTGGAATATTATTAAGTTATATGCAAACTTTGTACTGATAGTCAATAATATTAGGTTTTCTACGTTTGAATAAAATTTAGGTGGGTTTTCATAAAACGTGCACTATTTTTCACTAAAATTTATTAATGGGTTAACTGAAATAGATAAAACTAATAATAAATCTGCTACAATTTTTGCGAATAGCTCAGCATTTGTAACAAATTGTCATTGTCATTAGTCATAATAGGCAACGCATTGTGAACTTGACATTCTCCCAAATAACTTGAGATTCTCCCAAGTGCATGGGTTTAAAATTGTTTATCTACTCCTACATTGACGAGCTGTGACTTGATGGTGTTTTAGTCACGGTCTGAAGTTATATATATATATATTATAAATTAGGGAAAAGTAAGGTTAATTCCGTTAAAATTTGACAGATGTCAAATGTTTAACAAATAAAATTGACTTTAAATTCTTCGTTGTGTTCGTCATAGATAAAGTATAGGGTGCAACTCGTTTTATAAACTTCTCCAGACACTCGTTTTTATTAAACACTCGCTCGCAAGCTTCGCTCGTGCCTAATAAAACTCGTAACTTAAATAGCGTTTATAAAACTTGATACATAATATACTATTAATAGTTTATCAATTAAATAAATAAATAAGGAATATTTTTTAATAGAAAGCTGATTTATAATTTAAGTAATGTTTTTTTAATATATTATAGTATAATATAGTAAAAACCTATATGTGTAAATGTAAATACAAAAATATTATACTATAGTACATGTTCTGCTTTAGGTTTCCACGGGCGTTATATGAATTATATTTTATCTTCAAAGCACAATTTTATTTGTTAAACTAAACCTAAAACAAACAATTATAATAATATCAAGCTATCAAATTCTTTCATAAATTCAAACGGGGTTTTTTACAGACTAGGAGGTAAAAAAACTTTACCCGATTGGTCTAAATTATTTTTACAGCCTAGGCTTTAGTAGTAAGTATTAACAATAATAAAGTTTAAATTATGGTACGCTTGCAGATAAAATATGTTTTTTATTTGTTTGTCCCCAACCAAACTGCTCCGAAGCCACTGCCTGTATGGTTATTCTTAAACACTCATAAAAACTGGACTTCTTAGTTGTTTGAATATTGTGGGAAAAGTGACTTAAAAAGCTTGAAATGCACTTAAAACGATTTAATGAACAAACAAAAACGTTCTTTGTCTTCGGTTCAATTAGCACTTATTTTTTTCGTTCTCAAAGCGAAAAACCGTCCTAAATCATTTTCAGAGAACTTATTTTTCGAGCGGGCGCACTTGGAAATGGTTTACGGTCGCCCTCCTATTCAATTGGCTCATTATTTCGGCGATCTTTTTGTAGGTGCTCTCAAGTAAAGTTTATAAGTCTAAGATAAATCTTTGCAGCTGTGTAGATGTTAAGTAAAAATAAATAGGAGGGCTTATAAATTATTATTATAACCAAATAGACCAATTAATCGTATTCACATAAAAAAATACCTATAATTAAAAACATAAATTGCAGTAAATTGAAAAAAAATGAATCCCTGTCTAATAAAACTAAACGTATTTTGCCTTTGAAATCTTCCTTTAAATCACGGCTTTGGATGGATATTTCTGATTTTGACAAACTTTTATTTAACTTGCTCAAGCACCAACTAATTAGTGTATTACAAATCTTGCAACTGAATTTTAAACCAGTTTTACCACTAAAAATTATAATTTATTCAAAATGGTCGCTGCTCCAAGATGGCTGATCACAACCTCCTTGACATGGGTATCAAATAAAAGGGTTTAACGAGTAGAAAACTATAGGTGAGTAACGTTATTTTAAATTTAATATGGCAAAAGTCCCAAGATGGCGGGTAACCTATTTTTTTACCTCAACCTCATCAGGCGTGACAAATAGTGGCGGCCATTCAAAGATTTCCTCCCCCTATCTACATTATTACCATTGTTTTTTGTGTTTTAGTGCATGGCTTAAATAATTGTTTTTTATGTCATTGGGCTGAGAAATGAGTTTTTTGTGCTGAGCCTAATTGAGTAAAGCGCCAAAAGACACTTCTTAGACGAATGACATACAACATTTGAGGAGCATCCGTGCAAAACCGGCTAAATCCATTTTATTCAGTTTTTGGTTTTTTTTATTTCTCATCTTTGGGTTCCTTTCTATCGACAACCAAGATAATCCTGTTTAAATCCGACTATATCCATGTTTAAATCACATTTAAAAGGTAGCTTTAGGAGCAAAACCGGCCAAATCCACGTTTTTATAGCAAACCCGGCTATATCCAATAAATAACCTGCTATATACAAAACATTTTTTGAAATTTTGGCCTTAATATAATTGAATCAAATTTACCCGTTTATTTAAATTAATATCATTTCATATGCTTTTCATGACATGATATTTCTCTGAGTGTACATATATTTTTTGATTGGTTCAAACGGGTTTTAAAAACCTGAGCGATCATGAATCACTTTAGTAGTGATTTTAATACAATAACTATTAGTAGTGAGTGTTGACAATAATAAGGTTAAAATTGTAGACTGCGTGAAAATAAAAGCTATTTGCTATTTTATTTTAGGAATATTTTTATTAATGCTAAACGCTTTTTTTGAGACACTGTATTAATTAAAGGTAAATTACACTAAATTATATTCAAATGCAAGATTATTATTCCGTTTTTTAAATTTTGAGGATGTTAGCCCTATTTGCATTATTAACTATTTATTCGTATAGAATGCGATTTTAAAATTATTATAGCAAAATATCCTTTTTGCTAAACGTATAACAAATAAAGAAGATGCAATTTAAGAAATACCGGTATTCCAAAACTTTCGATTGAATTTTTAAATATTATTAAGTATTACTAAATGCCTTTTTCTTAAAGTTCAAAAACGTTAAGCCATAATTTGTAGCGTACCGTTTCGGCTAATCCTATTTGTGTGCACTAAAATACCAAAAGGGCAATGTTACCAGACGTGAAATCTTAAGATGCCCGAAACCCGAAACTAATTGTTGCAAATCCTAAAATTTATTAAATGTAATCGGAAAAGAAGGTTTTTAAATATTTTTTTGTTTCAAAACAATTTCAATAGAAATGTATAACGAAAACCTGTTATTTGATTAAATTTTGCAAATATAATCAAAAACAGTTTTGTATGTTTAAAGGTCAAAGCCAACTTTCTTGCACAAAATATAAAGAAATAATTTGCAATAAAATTTTTATGAATGAATTTATTAAATATTAATGTATAATAATTATAAAGTTTGTATAACTGTTAGAGATGTAAAAAAACGGTTTTTTTTTTTCAGATGTGAAAAAAACCTAAAAAACCGGTTTTTTTTGTTTTTTTTCAAAATGAAATTTTGAGTAAAATGTAGAATATATTACATTTTTCATTATTGAAAATTTTGACCAAGATTAAAAAATCTGATTTCTTATTATTTGGTAGTTTCCACATTAAAAACCAATAGCAATGTAAAACTTCTACACTAATACAAAAAATTAAAGGATACAAATTTTTTTTCGGATAGCTGTATATTTGTTAAAAATGGTCATATTGGAGCCGTAAAAAAAAAGCAATTTGAAGCTTGAAGTTTATAGTTTTGAGATTTTTAGATGAAAAACGTGCAATTCTAACGAATACCGTAATAAAAAATCGATTTTTTTATTTCTTTTTTGGTCCCCGGAATGTTCTGACCACCAATAAATAAATGTTCTACAAGAATTTGCTTTTGTTAAAAAAAAACTAAATTTAAATTATAAAATATCTATTAATTTTTGAGTTAAAATTTAAATAAAAAATTTAATTTATAATAATTTTTAATCTTAATTTATTTTTTTCTTTAGTGAACATTTTCGACACCTTCATAAAATTAAAATATTAATTTTTGTTTTCAAATGCAATGATATATATTTTTTCGGGACTGATCCCGGGATTCCGAGATTAGTTACCTTTGGTCCCGAAAACGCCATTTCTTTAAGATTTGTCTTTGTTACAAAGAAACATGAATTTAGAAGATCTTCATTATATGTCGCGAAATGCCGTGCTTTTTCTTAATAAGTCAGTACTGATTTGGATCAAAGGCTTAAATAATTTGAAATAAAGAAAAGCGTGTTTTAAACAACATATTAGGTTCTTTTCTCAAAAACTGTCCTTTTATTTTAAATCTATTGAAATTTGAGTAAATAAATTTAGATGTTTGAAACAAAACCCAGGTTCCTTATTTTAAGGCTATAGCATTTCATTTAAATGATTTTACTTTTTTAAACAAAATCCGGGTTTCTTATTTTAAATCCATTAGCCTTTGATTTAAACAATTTTGTTATTTGTATCTATGGGCATTTGAACCAAAGTCCGAATTTCTTTAACTGAAATTCTTTAATTTTGTAAAAATTACTAACGCATGCAGTTACTTAATACTTATCAGATTTTGCAGATGATAGCCCCTTCCACTCTTGGTTAGATTCGTTTCTTTACATAAGTGATTCCTTAACCTGTGGTTAGTCCGTCAGGAATGCTGTCCCTTGTCACCTTATTACTTCCGTGTCCGTATGGACTTTATCCCTGTATTCATATGTTGAAAAATTGCTTTTTAAGGCACTAGTTTAATGTTTCTATTAAGGCTTTGGAGAACAAGCACACTGATTTTACCAGCACAGGTAGTAAAACTTAGCACTAATTTTGCACGGTATTCCTTGAACTACACTGTATATGAGCGATTTTTATTTTTCTTTAAGACTTTTATTGTGGTTAGGTACTTAAGAGCGCTCGAGCTTTAACAAATCTGTTCGCCTTCCCGTCTGTGTTGTCACGATATAAGATATGCATTAATTAAAGACATGGGCTGTATATGAGATATTTTTAATTGACGCATATATTTATAATTGTCATGGTATAATATACATTAGGGTGGTCCAAAAAAGTTAAGTTGATTTTACAGATTGTCTCACCCCCCAATTTTTTTTATCTTCAACATTAATAAAAAATTTCCAAAATTTTAGGCCCCTAGGTGTATTAGAAGGGAGTGCTCATTAGCTAAGAGATTTCAGTTTATTTAAAAAAACCATTACGCCATCTTTTCACTGGTTAGATAAAATGTATACATTAATGTTACAATTACCAAAGAATATTATTTACCTAAACATATATTTCTTACACACCCTTACCTTTAGTATATGCCCTACATTCCGAACAAAAAACTAGTTCAATCAGCTAATCCCGCACCTTTCCCTAAGAAACTAAAAACTACACTTTACAGTTTAAATGTCATAAGTGCTTTGAATAGGGAAAATGTCTCAGACCGTGAAATTCTAAGGCTTATAGTACCGATTGCGATAGCACTGGGAAAAGATCCGCATGAAATGCCGTCTCGCAGCACTATTTGCCGGAGACGAAAACATGAAAGAAAGAAAATATATCAAACAAAGTTTTTCTTGCAAAGGTTTAGTTTTCGTTCATTGGGATGGTAAAATTCTTTCTGATTACCACTGCTCAACTAAAGTAGAACGTTTACCAGTACTGGTTTCAGCAGATGGAAATGAAAAGTTATTAGGAGTAGAGCAAATGCAGTCGGAAACGTACTTCGATAGTGGAATCTGGTGGATAAAGTATGAGCAATGTGTTTTGACACAACATCTGTAAATACTGGAATGAAGAATGGATGCTGCGTTTTGCTTGAGAAAAAATTGGCAGATACTTACTTTGGTTAGCCTGCAGTCATCATGTTTTGGAAATAATTCTTAGTAAGGTTTTCAAGTTCTGCTGCTCTCCGGATATTCCAATTTTTAATCGATTTAAAATAATTTGGGTACCTATTGATCGTAACTACTTCAAGTCCTCAGACCTAGAACCGTCGAAGAATTTTGAATTTTACAAAAACTCCACAATCCCCTTGTTGCTAGCTGAATTGAAACAAAAGTCTCAACGTTATGACGACTACTTGGAACTGATCGAGTTGGCTTTGGTCGTTTTGGTGAAATCTGGATCAAGGCACCGTGTGCCACTAAAGCTCCTATGTCCGACCTAACTTTTTGAAAAGATTTAGAACGCTATGAGGAGATTGGGAAAAGCGAGGATGCTAAAGATACTCTGAAACATTATCTTTGGTACTTATCCAATGAACTCGTTAATAATATAATAATAATAACAACAACAATAATAATAATAATAATAATCATAATATTAATATGTACCTACTTTGTCTACGCAATAAATTATTTCTTACTTATATTTTTTCAAGGTCGACTGTGTGTTGTAAAACTTCGAGTTGTAAATGATATAGCGGAAAGAGGGGTAAAACTATTTGAAGAGCATAATGGTTGGTTGGTTGGATACGATTTGGCAATAAGCATTCACTTCTTAGCCACAGATATTTGAGAAGAGCATAATCAATTATAAAAAATGAGGACGAAAAGCAAGACTTGTTACAAATCGTAGAAGCGAATCGGAAATCTGTTCCGACAGAAACCAAAAAAAGCTGCAATTTATGCTACTAAGAGTTGTGGACCATGATTTTCATGTGGATATATTTTCTTCAGATTCATTCTATCATAGCTGTGAGCACTCCCTTCTAATTAAGCTAGAGGGTTCAAATTTTGTAAAATAACTTTTTTTACTTTGTATAAAAAAATTAGAGGGTGAGAATAAGTATATTTACAACTTCACTTTTTTAATTCGTTTCTGGACCACCCTAATATACATCTTATAACATGACAATAAGAAATCGATGATTTTTTTTCTAGTATGCACTTATACATATAGATGTTTAGCTATAATAAAATATAACAGCTTATGTAGTCTTATCCGGCCCTATGTGCATACACAGATATGTATGTATAATATACATTGTATATGAGCCATTCCACGCGTAACGGATAGGACAGTTGCCGTGTTTTTATTTACAAAATAATATTGTTCTATTATATTACAAAGTCCCGTCCGTTACGCTTTAAATTATTAGTTTTTAAGGAATTAAACAGTCAACCACGATACCTAATTTTGCCAAATAAAAACCTTGTTAAACAGCTTTAGTTTAGAACTATTTATAAAAATTTTACATTGGTAATATAATGGAACAATATTATTTTGTAAATAAAAACACGGCAACTGTCCTATCCGTTAAGCGTGGAATGGCCCATATCGAATCCGGGATTTATAAATCAGTACCATCGTAAAACTATTATATTAGGTGACATTAATCTCGAAGAAATTAGTCGCCATTTTAATTTAATCCGAATTTTTTTATCAAGGCTATTGGTCCAAAACTCGGAAAAGTTTATACCAAATTTAGAAGACGTGTTTGTGTAAAGGAACAATTGACTGTAATTATTTTTCTTCAATAAGCTCTCTAATTACATTTAAATTTTGATAATAATTGTGTAATAATAATTGTATTATAACTAGGTAAGTAAATTATTAACAAATTATGATCATTATTTTGTGAAATTATCCGACGGCATTTAGTGCATCTTTAGCCGGAATTAGTGGCGGGCGGGCATTCAGTCGGTCCTTCATGCCTGCGTGGGCGTTCTACGACAATGGAAATGACGTCAGACAAGTAACAGGAGAGCAGAAACGCAAAGAGCTGCTGAACTCAGCCGAAAGGTCCATCACTATCCGGGCCGAGCGCCAAAAATCTGGTCGATAGGACCGCATAAAAATATCCGAGTTTAATTAACAATAGATTTAGTTTTTATAAACCCTTAATGCACTTGCGGAGGTATTATTTCAAAATGGAACAAAGATCGCGCGGTCAAAAAACCCGACCAACAATAGAAAATAATGGAAGAGTACGTGTACAAAGATGGAAACAACAGCAACGGCAAGCGACTTTGGAATGCAAAATGAAGCAACAGCAATTGTATACGCCGGCATCACGATCCAAAGATAAAGTGCCGTTTTACTTTTATTTGCACCTTATAAATTGCCAGGCGCACGGTACGGAATTTACTGGACATTTGTTGTTCGCCAAATGTCCAATTTACATCTTTTTGCGTCCATCTTAAATAAAACTTCATATTAAATTTTTATAATAATATATTCAGGTAACGGTACATTTAACACAATGTAAATAATAAATCTTATTATTTTACATTTTTTTATGGAGTTTGTTTTTCCAACAAAAATAATGTTTTTTAATGTTATCGTGGCTCTATAAAATAAAGCTTTACATATTTTTGAAGGGTTAGTGTAACAGAATGTGAAAATCCATTTAAAAATAACCTAAAGTCAATAGGCACTCTTCTAGCGGTGTGGCCAAAAAGTAACCATTTTTGTTCTTAGCTAAAAAGCAACTACCTATATATATATATATATATATATATATATTAGGGTGTCCCAAAAAAAAAGAATATTTTTTTTCTTCTCGTCTCTTGTGAAAATATGTTGGTTTGTCATGTTTTAAGAGCCCTGTCAAAAGATCAGCACCATTAAAAATTTTTTAAAAACTACCAAAATCGTCAAAAATTGGATTTTTTTTAGTTTTAATTTTTTTTCTCGTTCCGATATTATTTTTTAATTTAAAAATAATAATGATTCTGAAAATTTCAAATCGATATTTTAATTTCTAAAGGTCGCTCAAGATTTTTTTAACTTACAAAGTAGAGTATTTTGAATGTTTTCGAGCGACCTCTGAATATAAATATCAACGAACTTTTAGCGACCTTTAGAAATCAAAATATTGATTTGAAATTTACAGAATTTTTATTATTTTCAACCTAAAAAATAATATCGAGACGAGAAAAAGAATTAAAATAAAACAAAAATTCAATTTTTGACGATTTTGAAAATTTTTAAAAATCTTGAGCAACCCCTACAAAATTTTTAATCGAGCTGATATTTTGAAAGGGCTCCTACAGCATGATAAACTAACATATTTTTACAAGAGACAAGAAAAAAAAAGAAATTCCTTTTTTTTGGGACACCCTAATATATATATATATATATATATATATATATATAAAGAACTACTTACTTTACTTTAACTTACTTTTTTTCCTAATGAAATAAATAATAAATAATATTATTTAAGTTATAAAGTCCAAAAAAAATCGTTAAAATAAAGCTTTTAAAATTAAGTTTTAAATTTAAAATTCGCGCCTCTAGGATGTACTTTACCGCTTTAAACTATTAAATTGATTTAGTAATATTAATAGTCGCTAATTAATCCAAACGTCCAGGCTAAGGATGTAAAGAATTACAACTAAAAAATTTAGTGTAAAAAAGTAGGGTACATTCAAGGTCTTATTCTTTTAATATATTTAAAGCTAAATTAAAAATATCACAATTATCTTTAATCAGATTGTAACGAATTTATAGGAGAATTATTTCGTTCATTGTTCTTTGCAGCTTCTACATAAAAAGCTTGGTGATACCTAGAATTTGGTCTTGGAATAAAAAAAATTATTTTTAAGAGAATATCGGGGTCAAAAATTATACCGTGGACTATTTTATATAGACTATTCCACTTATTACTTTATGGACCAATCACATTTCAGAAAACGAGGGGTTTTTCAGTTTTGCAGCGATAAAACTATTATTTAGGTGAATATTTTCCTCGTCTTCATTTCCACCAATCACAAACGCGAAATTTTGAATTACAAATGGTTTCTAGGTGGAAAAACTGTTTGACAGCACCTGTCAGCAGTTTTTTCGAGTTTACCCGCGGCAAAACTTGACAGCTGTTGTCACCAAAATTGCAATTTATATTTTAATTGTACCATAAATAATTAAGTTTGTAGTATTTTGTGATTAAATAAATTACACTGAAAAAACAAATCTGTTTTATCAACCAATAAATTTTTTGTTGCAATTGTTTTTGTTGGTCCTAATAAAAAATTTGTTAACCCAAGTAAAGTGTTTAATACATTAGTATTTGCAACAAAAATTAATTTGTTGGAAAAAATTAGTTTACCCTCGTCGCCGCTAATAGGTATCCTTAAGTAAACATAACAAATATGTTTTTGTTGTCAATTTTCGCCCAAAATTGACATGATGTGACATTGAAATTTATTTTATAAAGTTGACCGACTTGGTGCCATGGATAAAGTTAAGTCTTGGTGTCATAGTGATTGAATAATAAAAAAATAATTTGTCACTGTCAAAACATTTTTGTGCAAATGCTAGAGGAAGCAGGTTCGCGTTAATTAATTTTTGTGCATTGGGCGTTATGGATAAAGGAGTAAACCAAATATTAACCGAGTGGGGATTTTCTTCATTAGAATATACTTTTAAAGGTACCAAAATAATTTTTGTTAAAAAAAACCAAACAATATTAACCTATACCTACACAATATTGTTAATGCAACTCTTTTTATTAATTAGTATTACATACTGAAAGAGGTGCTTTAACAATATTGTGTAGGCATAGGTTAATATTGTAACAAACATTATTTTTTGGTGATTAAAAGAACTACCAAATGTTATAACAACAAAGCAACAATGTTGTAGTTACTCATTACCATAGCTTTTCCAACAAATAGATTTATAATGAAAACAAATGCAAAAAGTTATAGAAACAAATAAATTATTACCTAAAACAAATGTAAACTGTTTTAACAACAAAATATTATTGTATGAGATATCAATAATATTAGTTACTTTAAACAAGACGCCATGGTTTTGTCAACAAAAAATATTAGTTACAGTAACATATTATGTCTCAACAAAAAAAATTTGTTGTTGTAACAAAGATTTTAGTTGAGGCTATAGCTACAAATAAAATTTGTTGGCGCAACTTTTTTTTAGTTGCTTAAACAAATTATGTTTTTCAGTGTACCAATTTTTCAGTTTTCAAATTAATACCTACATATTTATTATGTATCCATGTATAATACGTAGTATGTTTTGTAAGGTATGTGTATGTAGAATAACTGTTACTCATGAAATAGTCTTGTCAAATACCATTCGGGCATCTAATTTTTCCTGTGAAAAAAAATCGAAAAAACACAATGCTAAGTAATATTTTTTAACAAAATGCATTCGTGCTTCTTGTTAATTAAAATATTACTTAGCAACGTGTTTTTTCGGAAAAATTATATGCCCTTATGATATTACTTACGACTATTTCCCCTTGTCTAAATTTCCACCAATCACAAACGCGCAATTTTTAAATGCAAATGGTTTCTAGGTGGAAAAACTGTATGACAGCAGTTTTATCGAGTTTACTTGCGGCAAAACTTGACAGCTGTTGTCACCAAAAATTGCAATTTATATTTTAATTGTTAACTGGTACTCATGAAATAGTCTTGTCAAATACCATTCAGGCATCTAATTTTTCCTGTGAAAAAAATCGAAAAAACACAATGTTAAGTAATATTTTTTAACAAAATGCATTCGTGCACGTGCAAAAATCCTCGTCTTCGACTCAGATTTTCGTTAAAATATTACTTAGCAACGTGTATTTCGATTTTTTTAGAAAAATTAAATTTACTTATGATATTACTTACAAATAATATTATATTTAAACTTTTTTATAAAGGTTTTTGTCTAAATTAGATTAATATGATTTTTGATAAACATTTAGATAATGCTTACCTATCTAAAAGGAACCAAGCACCAAAAACTTTTCTGGTTCTAACAAACTTATTTGTAAAATAACTCATTTTTTATGCTGCTCAAAAAGTTAATCATGCTTTGGAAATCCTCTTAATAGTTTTGAGCAATATTAAAAATGAGTTATTTTACAAAGAATTTTTGGCGCTTGATTACTGTTATATAAGCATTATAATTAATAAATTTTATCACTAACCGCAATAGTAGTTGCATTTACTGTCCTAGATCTATCGATACAACACCGCAAGCCGTACTTTAGCTGAAAAAAATAATATTTTTCAGTTAAGTTGGTTTGTCGAAAAAAAAAGAAAATAATTTTTTAAACAAAACTTTAACGCAAAATAGAAAAATGAATTTATATTTTTCAATACTCTTTTTCCAAAATTAATTGAATTTATCGAATCAATACGTAGGTACTTTTAATTTTTTCACCGATGTAAATGGATTTAATTAAAAGTTTACAATGAATGCAGCGCTACAAATGTTTATTGTTCTTGCCCCTATGTACGTCATCTACTTGCTATCCCGTGCGCTCAAATCCAAGTTAATTAACTAATCAACTATAGGCAGCAGTTTAATTTATGGCGGATGCGCCGGGAATAATTCTGTTGAAAAGCACCTGTTGAACTATACACAGGCATAAAATACATCGATCTTACAAAAATTTTAAACAGAAACCTGAATGGGGGTTTTTGACATGCTGAAACCAAATTTGACCTCAGAATTGCTCCCATCACATTTTCGGAATTCCAACTCAGTTTTTTTTTTAATATTTAAGGTTACTTAATCCTTTTGTCCATTGAAAAAAGCGGAAAAATGTAGCCAAAAAATATGTAACTTGATTTTTAAAAAGTTGACTTAAGTATAATTTTAATATTTTTTCTACTCCCACCTTTAAAACTCCCTTTATCGTACATGTTTCCATGACACTAAGTGACCTTTTTAATACACATTGACAAGTTGTGGCTTTATGGCGCTTTAGTCACGGGCTGAAGTTAGCAACAGGTTTTTAGTCACGGACTAAAGTTAGTTTTAAGTTAGTTGACAGTTGTCAAATGTCATACAATCGTTAAAATTAAGTGCCTTGTAAAATAATACTGAACATGTGAAATTATTTTAAAATCTCAATACAAAAATACAAAAGTATTAAATAGTTTCTCAACGCCAATATTTGAAAAGTTTATACCTTTTAATTTCGCCGGCAGTAAACTATAACTTAAATTTGGGCACGGACTTCACTGTAAAGTCCTCATAAAACATTTTGTTTACTTATTATTTTCATGAAATACATTTCGATTTATAACCTTTATAATCTGTGTTTATAAAATGTAAAAATGAGACATTTGACGGTGACACACAGATTCCCCTATTGTTTCATAGATGGCGCTCTTAACAAATTTTGATTTAAATCATTTTAAGATAATAATAAGTATTTGTCGTAGAAAAATTATAGTATGCACCTCGTTTATAAACTTTTCTATACACTCATTAATTTAAGCACTCGCTCGCCAGCTCGCTCGTGCCTAAATTAAATTCGTGTATAAAATGGCGTTTATCAAACTTGATACATAATATACTATAATAAGTTTACTTGTTTTTTATTACCAAATTATGTTATACCAATTAATTTTTAAAGCTAAAGATTTTTTAAAATATAATTGGAAAAGTATACGCTTTTTTTGTTTTTTTTCTTTAATTTTTTATTTATTATTTTGTAAATTAAGCATGTTTAATTGTATCGACTTTTTTATTTTTTTAAAATACCAAACATGCGAGTTTTCGAGATTTGATTAATACAATTTATTTATCAAACTCTTTTAATGTGACAGCAAATTTAGCCGTGCCAATGTAGTAAAATAAAACGTATTTTAATTAACAAATTACTTTATTACAAATTAAAGTATTAAAAACTAAAAACAACATAAAAAGTAAATAACTAACAATATAAATTATATATTTTTTTTATAATGGCAGAATTATTGTTTAAAACTATAATCATTTTTTGTTTTTTAAGTTGGCATCACAAAATTTGAAATGGCAGTTTTAAAATTTGCCAAAAAATAGTTTTTTGAGATTTTGATAAAAAATATACAGTAATAATCAATTTTTGAGCCATCATGATGAGAAACGAAATTTTGAAAGAATCTATTGAAAATAACACTTGTGCAGATGAATTACTATTGCAAACATGTTTATTATGCTTGTAATAATTAACCTTAAGCTTATAAGTTATATTTAAGCATAGTAATGGTGGTAGTTTTTACTCAAAATTTTGTATTATTACGGACGCGACAAAATTGCCGAGTAACGTGGAATTTCTCAGATGTGTTATTTCCCATAGATTATTTCAAAAAGAAACAAAATAGGATCATATCAATAGCTTAAAATTAAATATTATAGACTATAATTTAGTCATATACTATTTATACCTATAGGTATGACTATAGTCATGACTATAGTCATATAGTATTTTTTATGGACATCCCATGAGCGAACTCGGGAAATACAAAATACTTTGGGGCGTATAAAAACAAATGTGACTTTTTGTGGAATCTGTGCTGTGTCTGATGCCTCACAAAATCATATTTTAAATTTTGAAGACATTGTATGCAAACTCTTTCAATGGAGATGGAGCAGTAGTACATTGAACAAGTGGCATACTGAACATCGCCTTTTGCAGTTCACCAATGTATTTAATTGTATGTAAATGTTACTGCAATAAAATCATATTATTTTTATACCTTAATGTTCCAAACTATTATACCACGTGTGATTATTTTAAGTATGCAAAAAATTAAAGTTATTAAGCATTTAAGTATACAAAAACTTAACGCTCTGTTCTTAGTAACTTACTTACTTATGTATATCACATCTAAGAAGGGCTGTTATGGGACACCCTGTATATCAGGGTATTAACAAAAGATTATCGAAAAATTTACCAGGTGATAGAATTTCTCAAAATAATATATTAATGTTATATGCGAGAAACAACTCCTTGCAAGGCTAGCTAGAGCCCTCTAAAACTTCGTCCCTGAAAATGTTTAATTCTAAATATTTCAAAAACTTACGGAGAAAAAAGTGAAATTTGGTATGAATAGTAATCATTGAATACCTAAAATTTTATGCCAAACTTGCTGTAAATAAAATAAAGTTAAAATTTTGGTCATGGTAGTCACAAGCAGGGTGGGACTTTGAAAAATTTAATCCCAAATTTTTTTGTGTATTAACTTTTTGCTATTTTGAACCAACAGTATTAAATAATACAGTTTTTATGTAAATAAGTCGTCTTATTTTAACCCAATTAAACGCACAGTTTTCTATTGATAACATTGATTTTAAGTTTTTTCAATTTTGAACCTCCAAAATAAAGCGGCTGCGGACCTTAATTTATATGAACTCTTTTTCTTAAAATCATTAATGAATTGAGCCTGTACAGTATCAGCCTTCGATTAAGAATCACACAGTATATATAATAAAAGGGCGCTTTACAGAGGCTCACTTTTTTTTAAATATTTTGAGTTCTTCCACGGTGGAAGAAGATCCACCTGGTAAATTTTTCGACAACCTTTCGATATATTATATATACAGGGTGTTTCAGAATAAGATGCTGAACCTTAAGGGTGTGAATCCTTAGTTGATTTTAAGAAAAAAAGTTCAATTAAACCTATGACCTAAACCTCTTAATTTTTGAGTTACAGGGTGTTAAAGTTTTAAGAAAAAAATCCTTTTTTTATCATACTTTTATTAACTTATTCTGAAACACCCTGTATATTAGAGATTGTTTGATTTTACTGATGATTATAATATTACATGTTATAATAATTATTATTATTAATAATTTATTATTATAACTTAATTATAAAGAAAAATGTCGTCCAAAATTCGCTAGACAACGATGTTTTTTTAGGTTTAAATTTAAGTAAAGGAAAAAATCGATTTGAGAAAGACATTTTTAAATTTAAATAATTAAGTTAATTATTTAAAAAAATATATCTGCAAAACTAAATCCTTGGTTTATTGCTGGCTTTTCAGACTGTTTATTACTTAATTTAATTAATTTTGTTTTAAGCAATTGAAATAAAGTACCACTTTACTGTTTAATATTGATCAATATTTTTAAATTATTAAAAATGTAAAATTTATTTTTATTTACTTTGCGATAATTTATTTTTATTATAAGACTTATCAGAACTTGGTATACTTACCTTAGTTATATTTTTACTTAAAATGTATGTTTTTATAAAAAATGTGGCTTAAAACAAAAATAATTTCATTAATTTATTTTGACGGCCCCGTGCAATTAAACTAAAATGTTGCTTAATTTACAGGCAGCAAGCAGTTGTTTATTTTGCACTAAAATGCAATTTTTTGTTTGGCAGATGTGAACTGGTGAATTAAAATTATTTTAATTTTCCACTTTATGATCCCAGCTAATTATAGATTTTTTTTATTATTTTGCTTTTATTTTACAACAAGCATTCACCTTGTTATATAAAATGTAGTTTAAATCCTGAATTGACAATTTATAATTTATAGCGAACTTATAACATCGGCCCGCCTTTTTCATTAATAGCGCCTCTTTAAATTATAGACTTTATAAAGACCAATAATTATACAGCAGCAACAATATATATTATTAGCGTAATTAAACTGAATATACATAGCAATATTTGGCTTGTTTATAACAAGTACAATTTATCTTGTGATCCCGACACATTCGCCATTTTTAACAATAATTCAATGTGTAATACACATTGTGTATTATCGCCTTATGAAGCAGTTATTTCTAGAAACTCCACTAATTAATTCAAGCTGGATACAAGTCTATTTATGGGGATTTTTTAGTTTATTAATAGCAACGAATTCTGACGAGTGACGAGTAGTTTTTAGTAAGTTTAAACAACATTCACAAAATGTTAACAATATTGATAGTTTTACGAACATACGATTTTTTTGCCATTTTGGCGTCGCTACGTGATGTGACGAAACGCTATGCTGCAAAGCTCACCGATCGGTGACATCGCAAATTGGTTGATTTTAAGAAATAATTTGCCCCTATTTTTAATAACCGCAATTTGGGCAATTTAAAAAAAAAGTGCTCTTTAAATTTTATCTATTTTGTTTTATTTTTTTTAAATTTTAACTCCTTTGGCGATTCTTCGAATCTAAACTTTACTTAAAATCTACCTTCAGATTGCAGCTACCTATAGGTATTAACGAAAATTCCATTAGCAACCAGTTTCCAAACAATGGTCTGCAAAGTAATATAATGAATATTGTTGCTTTTTGATTTTTACATTTAAGTCAATAAATAAGATTGTTTGACTATAAAATTCGTTACCTATAAAATATTAATTTGATTTATTAATTAAAAGATTTCTTAACTGCCTATCATCACAACTGTTGATAGATTTTTTAAATCGTGAATTGAACTTTAAAGTGACCAACGATCGTAATATATCCAGTGGATATTATCCCACACGAAATCTGGGACAATAGATGCAGTGTTTGTTAGATATTTAAACAGATTATAATCAAAATGTTTATTTTATACTGTAGTTATCATAAAAGCTATTGTTTGGCGCCTTGAGTGTGAATCTGACGAAAGTAATAAAATAATAAATTCAAATTAAATATTGTAACAAACTTAACCGATTTCCCTGGTATGATTGCGAATACTTGTACTACACGTTTTTTTTGTTCTAAGACCTGGTCACATAACCTTTTTATTTAAACAAAATAATAAACATTAATTTTGATTTTAAACTATTTATTGAACCACCCTGTATAGGTATATTTGTTTTTTTATTAATAATTACACTAGTTTACAGCCATTTTGCCCACCATGTCTCAACTATGATTTTCTTGTGTAGTTTGGCTTACTAAACGCGAAAATCACAAATATTTTTTTTTACATGGAAGCGTTTTCGATATATGAATTTTTAATTTTTTTTTTTTTAATTTTCTGAGATGTTTTGACATTTTAGAGTACGTATACTTCGAGTTCTAATTGATCGATTTGGCAAAACAAGCACTTAAATCAAAGGTAATTGAGCCCTCTTAACTAACTCTTGTATAGTTTTTGTATCGGCCCAGTAGTTCGATGCTAACGATTTTATTAAGTTGGAAAACTCCTTTTTGTACAAAAATTGAAGTCGAAAATTTACATATCTTTATGGTAAATATTGAAACCGAAAAGATAAGTCCAGTTTGATTTGTTTTACGTATAGATGATACTTAAAGGAAAAAAAATAAGCTGCTGTTGATAAAAATCCATGGATAAATGGCGAAATTATGAATTTTTCAGTGGAAGATCAAAATTCAGCTTTTCGAGTATGTTTACGTGTTTTCTTCATTTTATTGAATTATATAAAATTTAATATTGAACATTGATTTTTATATTAAAAATTAAATATTGAAATTAAATTCTATATTAAATATTGAACATTGAAGTTTTATTTTGTTGTAATAAGCATAGGTTTAAACAAATTTTGACTACTTCTTTGTTTTTTGTTGCTTTCCTATTCCGTTTCTCGTATGAGGGACCCATCATGGCTGGCACGCTGCTCCATAGCCTTTATTTGCTGGTGAAAACGTTCTCCGTGCTCATCACTTACTTCGCCCAGATTGTCCGGGTTATTTACGCACTTGAACTCTACATCTACATCTTTTACTCATTTACACTTATTATTAACTAAATAAACAATGATAAAAATACCTCGTTAAAATATCAAAAAATAACAGTAAAATGCCACTATGCCAACACGAGAAACAAAAGAATTCACGTTTGCGGAGTCATGTCAAATTTAAATTTTGAATAATGTTTTCGGTGAAAAAAGTACGTAAAAAACTCAAAAAATTCCAATAATGCACTTTAATTAGGTTTTTATTAAATAATAAACATATTACAAAATAAAAGAAAACAAACTAAAAATCGTCAAAAAGCTGAATTTTGGTTTTTCACTAAAATATTCATAACTTTGCCATTTATCCATGGATTTTTATCAACACTAGCGTGTTTTTTTTTTGTAAAAATGTCAGCTTTACGAAAAAAAATCAAACTGGTGTTATCTGTTTGATTTAAACCTTTCCCCAGGACGATATGTAAATTTTTGCCATAAAAACGAATATTTTAAGTTATCAAAATTGCTTGCATTAAAATACTTTTCCGATATGAAAAGTATGCAGAAGAAAGATTTAGAGGGCTCAAATACCTTCAATTTAAGGGCTGTTTGGCCAAATCGATCAATTATATTTTAAGCTATACTTAAAAACGTCAAAACACCTCCAAAAATTCAAAAAAAAAACAATTGAAAATTCATATCTTAAAACCGCTTCCATAAAAAAATTGAGTGTGATTTAAATAAAATTAAAAATAAACTTGTATTGTACCTACTATTATAAAATAGTAAAAACTACCCTATAACATTGATTTAAAAAATCTAAATGGCTCATAAAATGCGCCGCGCGACACCACGTGTTTAGACTCGCGCCCGAGGGTTAAAAACCGTATAACTTAAAAACAACTGATCAATTTTTGTAGTAATTTAGTGGTGTTGGTGCTTCATTTTCAGAACACCATGAATGTTTGATTTTTTTCTTGGAAAATTTATTTATCTACCTAGCTAATTAAATTATTGTGCGGTATAACACGATTGGGGTTTTGTCGTACAAAAACCCTTACTTTAATTAAAAGACAAGGTTTCTATAAAAACCTAAAGAGCATTTTATTTCTTATAAACCTTCCTGGATTTAATTTGAAAACTTTTTATTAGAAAAGGTTAAAATAAACAAAAAGTGGGTAATTCCTATTTTTTTTTTAATTTAAATTAATTGCTTTTAGATAAATTGACTGATACATTGCAAATTTAGATAAAATGTTTATAATTTTTATTTAATATTGCCACTAATCACGAAATTAACAAATGTATAGTTCGTGATCAAAAGTGTGCCCATATAATATCATAACATTGTAGATAACAGAATTTATAATTAATTGTACATGATGACCTTTTAACCCTTAAGGAGGTTGGGTAGTTACGTCAATTTAACACTTAAACATTTAAAATGTTATATTTTTAGGTCATTCCTTTTTAAAATCACTTCTTTGGGCTTTTTTGATAATTAGAAAGTGGTTTTTATGAAAGCGTACTGGGGTCATAAAATTATAATAACATATTTTTTTCAATTTATGTATTGAAAAAAAAATCTAATATATTAAAGTTAAAATAAATTTAATATTTTACAAAAAATCCAAATATTTTGTATCTCATTTGTTTATCCCAGTTAACCAATTAACCAATCATATTAACCAATCAAGTCCCCATTCATTAACCCCAAATGAATGGGGTTATTACTAATACCCTGGTTGAGGGGTCCGGATTGTACTTAGTTTGTGGTCAGTTTAACCCTATTTAAAACTATTACTTTTTTTTTAGACGTTCACATTACACATAACATATACCTGTATGTAACACTATAAATACAACAACACAAAACATGTTACATAAAACAACTCTTTGGTAGTTACTATAAATAAAAAACAATTCTGTGTTAAAACTTTTAAATTAAAAGTAAAAAATAATGAACGTGGCTAACTATATTACTGTTATAATTGTTTTTGCTGGGTCAAGGCCGATCTAGAAAATTCTGGGATTGAAAATTTACAATCGCGGAAATTTTGAGACCAAAAATGGGCCAGGAATCCTGGCCCAGGATCCCGGGATTTAGGGAATCAAGATCCCAGAATTGCATTTTCTAGTCTCCATAGTATTTATAAAGCATATACTTTGTTTGGGTAATCGTTTTATTCCGCAAAAATATAATGCTTGATAACATCACAAAATTTTCTTTTTTACATTTTTGCTTTCAATTTGCTGCCACACTCAAACTAAGTAAAACAGCTTAACTAAACCTTACAGCAGTCTACCGACAGATGAAAGTTAAATCTGTGGGTAAAAGGCATAAGGGGGTAAGTAAAAAAAAATCATTTTTTTAGCAGTGCCTTAAACGTGTTCGCATTAATTTAGGAAATACATTTATGGTTAGCGGGTATACCCTTTTGCCAATATAATATAAAAGGGTATACTCGCTAACCATAAATATATTTCCTGAATTAATGCGAACACGTTTAAGTCTTTACCGAAAAATTGCTTTTTTTGACTTATCCCCTTATGCCTTTTACCCACAGAATTGTTATGTGGATTGATTCTATTATTATTTGAATGTTAGTACCACAGATAACAAAGCCTTTGGTTAGTACTAAAATTTCAATGTCAGTCATAAAAGTCAAATTTCGTAAAAGCTTTGACTTATCCCCTTATGCCTTTTACCCACAGAAATGATGTTGCTTTTTAAGTGTCAACGAGGAAAATTCAAAGAGTCACTGACTTGACCCACCCTCGTAATTAAATTTACAATCAACAAATATTATAAAATTTTACTTAAATCAATATACTTAACTGGATTATTGTAAAAAGGATAACAATGCAAGTGTTTGATCAATTAATTATTATTAATTTTTAAAATAGAAATAATTACGATAAATTATATTTATAAATTATATTAGGTTCTCTAATTCTCTTAACGCTCCAAGTACTTACCGTACGGCTCTTAATTAACCGTACGTGCAGATTTACGGAGCTTTAACCGGGGTACTTGGAAAAACGATGTTCTATATTAGAAGAGATTTTACTGCTTTGGCACTCGGTATTTACTTTTTTACCCGAAAATAAAAAAGCTAAAAAGTCTAGACAAATTTAGCGGCAACGTTCGTGTACCTATGTGTTTTTTGTGTTTAAAGTTATAATACAAGTTTAAAGTTTGGTACAAAACTTTACTTTAGTATCATGCAGAGGATGAGGTTTATATTAAATTATTAATTAAAACTTAACTAATTTAATCAAGAAGTAAACAAGTAATTTTTCAATCAATTTAAAATAAACAAAAACATTTACCAAATTCGTATGAATGGTCCCTGACCAAGTTTAAAATAAATTAAACTACGTTATAAATGAAACGGTATTTTTTAAGGTTAGGAAAAATTAAGAAATATTTACCAAGAACTATTTTCATTTGCTGCCCAGAAAATTTGCTTTTTATCTTAAAAACTAATTTAACCACTCAGTAGAGAAATCTAAAATACTGTTGCTCCATCAACATTTTCTTCAACATTTCAAATATATACAAATATAGGGGAAACAAAAAATTAAAAACAGGCTTCGAAAATATCATTATAACATAATTATTTATAAAAATATTATATTAATGGATATGGTGTTTTATAACCAGGGACCCAAAATATAATCTCATTTAAAAAATGTAATTTTCAACACAAAACAATTTAGAAAATTCTGCGTCGTTTCCAAATTATGAATATTAAATTCGACATTATTAAATCACCATATTTATGCTAAAGTAAATTAATAGTTTAAAAAACCTAAAAAAGACGCTTTAGTATCTCCATTTGAAGAGTTTCCATAGAATGTCTTCAAAATTTACTATATGATTTTATGAGGTATGTTATTTATTTATATACCTTAAAAACAAAAAAACGTGGCGCGCATGCAATAAATTGATATAGATTAAGAAGATTATATTCAGAAGCTTCAACATATAAATTCGAGGAGTGGGGGTCCATAAGAACTTCGCACGTATACGATGACCGAGAACGCAAAATTGAGTTCTGCGCATCTCCCGTCCTATGTTTTGCATAGATAAAGAAAGTATTTTTTCAAGCGTACAATAATTTTCATATTATAATACTTTTAATTTTATATAGAAAGTCTTCTTATTAAAACCAGTTAAAAAGTCAAATTATTATTAAACTCTGTACAGAAATAAAGCTAAAATGTCATCGTCAGTTGAAAATAACCTAAAAATGACAGAATCTTAAGAAATTTACCTAATTAAATGCTTAAAAAAATAGTATATTAAACACGGCGGCGAAAGCTTAGTAATTGCGGCTATTACACAATCTACTGCCTCGGCAGTGCATTGTATGCTTGGAAATAATATATGCTTTCTCCGCCTGTTCTATAATGTTTACCTTTACCAAAGTCGTAAATAAGATTATAATTTAATTATATTATAATATTTTATATTAAAATAAAATCTTTGTAGTAAACAGAACAGTTTGTTAAAACAGTGAGTAAATTTTCACCTTTTATACGTTTTATGACTGAATTTTGCAATGTAAAATCAGTCGATTGCAAGTTCTTTTGTGTAATAATTACACTACAATGTTTCATTATAAAACAGTGAGTAAATTTTCACCTTTTATACGTTTTATGACTGAATTTTGCAATGTAAAATCAGTCGATTGCAAGTTCTTTTGTGTAATAATTACACTACAATGTTTCATTATAAACTTACTGTTGGTATTCATAACTGATGTGCAGGTTTTTCATCCCTGGCAAATTAAAACAATTTTCAAAACAGCACAAGCATCCCATAGTGATTTTCATAAATAACAATTTTAAAATTTAAACAAAACCAAATTGCTTGTCAATCAACCTTCATTTTTTTCAGTCAGTTACTTGAGTTGACGGTCTATGCGCGGTTGATTAATAATTATTTGTGCCCATTGTACACTTCCCCTCCTTTATCCCACTATCTATTCTCATTTTCGAAGTTAAAGCTCCTGAATAAAAATAATCTTTTTAATATAGTAAGGAGTGTGTCATCTCTCATCTGTAAACTTGACAAGTGTCAAAGTGTTAACATTTCATTTTCGTTTTAAATCTTAATTATTTTATACTTTTTAGTGCGTTAAAACGTCTTTTAGTCACCTGTAATCACACAGGTGACCTGTCCTCTTGACATCTTGATATTTTGTTGAATCTCCTCAACAAAAGACACCATCAAATTTAGTTCCCTAATTAAAAATAAAATAAAATAATTTCACCCAAACATTTTTGTATTCATATTTTAAGAAATACAATTGTTTAAGATGTTTAAAGGTTTCAATTCTCTAGCTCAAGTTAGTTTAACATCGATTACAAAAGTTGTACAGACAAACGTCTCAAAAAATAGGATTTCTTAAAACATAAATAACAAAAATTAAGGGAATTTTATTGATATGTTGCTAAAATAACAAAAATTTTAACTTAAAACATACATAAATTTAATGTGTCCAAAAGGAAAAAAATTGAAAGACAACAGCAAATCTTCACAATTTTACGACAGCAATAAATATTTGTGTTTGGATTAATGGAGTTATACACTGTTAAAAATAACTAAAAAAAGCAAAGAAGAAATAATTTATTATCTCATTATATATCCTCATGGGAATCCGGGCAAAGTATACCTAGCAAACACACACACACAGATGTCCGGTTCAGTTTCATTGGTCATCAATTCAATCTCGTACGCTAGCTGGACCGTTAAATTAGAAAAAGGCCGTCATCCACTGCACTCTGCGGCTTTTGGCTCTTTATAAACTTTGAATTGAATTCAACAAGAAGACCCTGTTGAACTTTCGGCAACTTTATGATTGAGACCCAATAGACTAAAGATAAACAATCCTAATAGACTAAAGATAAACAATCCCATAGTTTCTTTCCATTTTGTTATTAATTAATCGATGGTTCGTAAGTGAATGGTCACGCGAATAAACAATATATTGTTCGCCAGAGTGAACTTGCAACAATGAGTTATCGTGATAAAAGGGAATTTCACTCAATATCAATAATACAAAGAATGGCGTATCGTTGTATTTTAAACCGACCTTAAATCATAACTGCTCATTACGATAAATCAATTTAAATGGCAACAAACGAAGCTTCGTAACCATAGGCGTCCATTAATGAATTTACAAGGTATTGAAAATAATTAAATATTGGGTTATTTGCTTACTCCAATACCTTTAAACCAGTACAAGTTTTAATTGAATATAATTATAGTTTATACAGGGTGTCCCGAAAATTTAAAATTGTTTATTATTATTATTTTTATGTATGTATGATGTATTTATATAAGATAATAGAACACTGTTTCCCAATGACGTTTTAATAATAAAAAGTTCAATTTTGTTAATAATGAATAAAGTTAGGTATGATGATTTTAAGTTTTGATTTTGTGAGACAAACTATAAAAAATACATGTGTCAATTTTGCAATTAATTTATTAATTAAAATAATATTTAGATAAAATGTTTGTAAACAAAAAATAATAATAGAAATTTAATTTGGTCTACTGCAATTTGCAAATTTGACAAAAAGTATTGTTGTTATAAAACTTACCTAAAATTACTTTTTCTATTCCCATAACGCTAAGTGATCTATTGAATACACACGTTCTTGTGAAATAATACTAAAATGTGGAAATTATTTTCTTATCTCAATGCAAAAATACAAAATATTAAATAGTTTCTTGACGCCAGTCTTTAAAAAATTTATATGCACGGTTGTACTGACTTTTTAATTTCTCCAGAAACAAACTAGTATTTGCCGATAAAACATTAATAATTTTGGGTGAAGTACCCATAAGAACATCCTTTCCACTTTCACTTTTAAAAACTGCTTGTATGTCGGTATATCGGATTTAAACGGTTTTTACAGATTAATTCGATACTGACAGTTTAAAAGCCGGTAAAACAGATTCCTAACACCAATTTTGGTTACTCTATTTTTGTATAGATGTCGCTCTTTAAAAATATTTAAATAGTATGCAAATATTTTATTGTTTCGACCTTTACTAGATGAAACTCGATGTCACTAATGTATAGATGTATAAAAACACTGTTTTTAAGGTTTCACCGTAGCTTTTTCAGAAATGATCATTTTGTGGAAGTAATAAAATGTTTCTTTATTAGAGAAATTTTATAATAGAATAATATTGTTAGTGCCATTCTGCCGTGCTTAATGAAAACGCCGTAACCAACAATTTTGCGATTTTTGTTTTACGGCATTTTCTACTAGAACATTTAATCCTGTGTCTATCCCCGGTACTCCCGTACACCGTATATATATAGATACGGTTTTTTGAGTACCGGGGATAGACGCAGGATGAATTGTTCTAGTAGAAAATGCCGTAAAACAAAAATCGCAAAATTGTTGGTTACGGCGTTTTCATTAAGCACGGCAGCATTGTATTAAGTTAATTTGACAATAAAAAAACTTTTTTTTTAATGGACTATAATAATTGTTGAGAGAAATAAATAAAAACTAGTGTTTAAAGGAAATTTGACAATAAAAAAAAGTATTTCAAAACGGGAAACTAACCTAGTCCTAGTCCATAGGAAATATGCTTAATTATGTATATGTTCAATAATTTCTTAAGCCCGCTACTTATAAATCCTTAAAAGTTTTGTTCAATATAAAAACGGTTATTATTTAAATTTCGAAATAATGCAATGTGGCACTAAAAAATGTTGTTCCTTTTTAAATAAATACACATTTTATAATTACCCATACATATATTTTTTTGTTATGTAAAAATTGAATTGAATTGCAATATGAATCAATTTGACAGCATTAAACTGTTGTCAAAATAAAACCACTATAATGATCTATAAAGTGAGGTTAGAACCGTCTCACAGATTTCAGATTTTTTTTATTTTTTTTTTAACATTATTTAATGTTTGTGTTTGTCGTAGAAAAAGTGTAGTACCTATGCAATTTATTTTATAAACTTCTCTAGAAACTCGTTTATGAAACACTAACCCCGCAAGCTTCGCCAGTGCCCAATTAAAGCTCGTCATTAAAATGCCGTTTAGAAAACTTGTTGCATATTATACCATTTTAGACTAAATCATGATTAATTAGTATTTTGCAAAAGAATAATATAACAATACATTCATTATGGTAATTAAATTAATAATTAGTACAATAAATTCATTTTCCCTAAATCTTGTGGTCACGCGGTCTTTAAAAGTTATCTGTTCTTTGTTTTGCAAGCGCTTAGTCCGTGATTTAAAATAAAGTCAGTCTTATTAACGTCATTTCAAAGTAAATCTTGGAAAAGTAAACTCGAAGTGCGTAAAATTGATTGATTATGTATGCATTTTCTTTATTATTTATTTAGGTCTATTAATACCCACAAGGTTCATTGAAATATGATTTTATTTAAGTATCCACGATTATTACATTGTGCAAAATGTTGTAAACAATAGTTCTTATGAAAACATTTTTATTGTATATCTTAAAATAGGTTATCTTTGTTTTAATAAAAATTAAGCTTGAAACAAACCAAAATAAAAATAAATGCAATTTAAGATTGCGCAATGTTCTATAAAAAACAATATAGAAATACTGGTTTGTTTATAAAATATGTTTTTTAAATAGGATGTTATTTTCCATAATTTGCAAATGGAGATCAAATCACAAGTACATACAATAATAAAAATAAAAATAAATGCAATTCAAATTTTACGCAATTTTCTATAAAAAAGCATTATAATAGATTATTTTTCATCCTAAAAGGCAAAAAAAATCGACACTTATTGTTTGTCAACAGAAACTTGTCTTGGGTCTTTTTTTTTCTTTTCAAAATTATGCCTCCAAGTTTATCTCTGCCACCAAAAATCTCGGCCGTGATAGGTCGAAATCTGCCACGCGATGGACATTCGCGTGGCGATTGGTCATAATCGAGATAAGTGTATGTAAACTCAAACAAAACCGTGAGTTTGAATCAAAGTTTAAGATTAGTTCAGTAGTACTTGGTCGGTATAGTTTGTTAGATAGATAGTTATTAGTGTTTTGGTGTCAAAATGGCAAAGTTAGTGGCTGCAGGAATAGGCAGTTCGTTGTTGGTTATGGCAATTACCAGTGTTTATTTAACTAGAAATTCAAGATCAGTTGATGGACAAAATGTAACTGATCCTAATATTTTATCTATGAAAGCTAAAAACGCTTATTATCAAACCACATGTGATTATAGTAACAATGATTGCAGGAGAGAAAAAATTAAAGAGGTAATATAGTTTTTATTTGTAAGTAGAACCAGGGTGGAAGAAGGAGGTGATTCAACTCCGTCGTTGAAGGCGGCCAGATAAGTCAGTATTTGTTAAAATTCTGTATAGATGGCGCATTGAAGTGGAACCTGTTTTAATCCCGGTGCACAACAAACTTTTCCCATTTTTAGTAAAATTACATTGATTAACTTCAAAGAATAGACCACTATAGTGGTTATAAGCTTAATTAAAATTCAAATAAAACCATTTCAACGTCACTTTTGTGCGTTTGTGACGACTGTGAATTTTGGTAGAACAGTTGGCAATACTACAGTATTGCCAATCGTTCTAATAATGCTGTTGGAAAAGATGTAATTTTCGTTAAGGAGGTTAGAAGACTCTCCTTGGGTTTTGGTTATCTTATAATTTGTTGTTAAAAGTTAAGTTGTTATAGAATATATGGATTTCGTTGGTAAAACCTTAGGTTCTTATTTGACTCGCCATCTAACGAACAACGAACGAAATACTGACTTATGTGGACGCTGCTTCTGTACTTTAGAGATAGAAGCGATATCACCTCCTTCTTCCACCCTGAGTAGAACCAACAACAATACAAAGTATTTTCTGATAAATTGAACAAAACTGATGTCATCAATGCAAACAGCTAGCGACACGAGCATATATGTATACGTTATTTTTCGAAAATTCTAAACCAATCAGAATTTGATCGTTATGTCTAATTTGGCGCAATTTAAATTGTTTTTCTTTTTGTCATATTTTGTAATTTTTAAGTTCATTGGCCGATTATGGTTAATTATAAAGAGTTTAAAATGTTTTGTTCACAAATTTCAATACAAAATAATCAACAGTTTCGGTTTTAAAAATATATTTCAACGGGTGGTTTCGTTATTATTAATTATTTCCTCGCATCTTTATTTTTATATTTTTACCATTACAAAATACACGAACAGCCAGTTAAATTTAACAGTTTAACTCGAAATGACTAACTTAAGCAATAATGTTTGACTGGGCGGCCATTCCAAGCCCATGGACAGGACACATCAGAAACATGTCTAAATATATTCTTGTTACTTCCTTAAGTTTACTTATTTTTTGTACGAGTATTTATGAGAAGTATTAGCCAAATTTGGCTAATACTTCTCATAAATACTCGTAGAAAAAATAAGTAAACTTAAGGAAGTAACAAGAATATATTTAGACATGTTTCTGATGTGTCCTGTCCATGGGCTTGGAATGGCCGTGGGTTAAAATTTTCTTAATAAAAAGTTGAACAATTCAATTGAATCATTATATATTTTATTATATTTCTTTTGCTTAACTATAATCGGACAATAAGGCTGACTTGAGTGAACGCGCCTTAACTGTTACATTTCTAGTTTGTTACATTTTTTTTTTAATTTCAGATGACTAAACACGCTTGGGACAACTACGTGAGATACGCTTGGGGAAAAAACGAGCTACGACCTATTTCGAAAAGAGGACATACTGGAAGTATTTTTGGTTCGATGCCGATGGCAGCTACCATCCTTGATGGACTCGACACCCTGTATATTATGGGCATGATGGAGGAATTCAAGCAGGCCAAAGATTGGCTTGTTAACGAATTTGACATGAATAACATGGTAAGTGAAAAATGTCCCAGCAAATACAGTAAAGTGCCAGACGGGCCCAGCAACAAAATGTCGCCTGGTCCAATGCCGACCCAGTAAAAATAGCTATTTTTAAATGGGCCAGACGACATTCTGCTGGTGGACCTGTATCGGCACTTTGCCTGTGTTTTCTTATCTAAGAAACGACGGATTTATACAGGTTGTTAGGTCTTCACTGGGACGATACTTTTTAATTTTTAATGTGGCATCCCATATGTTTTGCGTTTTTGGTAAACTTTTTAAATATAGCACACCGAAAAAAATAATGTAGTTGAGTTAACATTTGCCTAAATGTCATTTTTGAAATTGTTGTTTCAACAAAAAACCTATTGGATTAATCCATATTTTGGTGTTAAAGCAAAAGTCAGAGTTTGTCAAAGTTTATTTGTTCATTTGATAGTTTAAATATTAATTTAACATAAACTAATATTTTGAATTAAAATGTTTATCGTACTTTGATTTAATAGCTGGAATTTGTTGAATCAACTACTGAAATTTTTAGGATTACCTAAAAAAACTATTAAATTAACGTTTAGTTGCTCTTTAATCCAAAACTTTAAATTTGTTCATTTAACAAATTTAAAATGTTACTTTAAAATTTAAAATGTAAAATTTGCATTCATAAAATTGCCGAGAATGGCGCTTCGAACACTCACGCCACGTCATTAGACAATGACGTTTTCTTACATCTCGCCTTAGTTAGCTTACGATTAGGTGTATATAAGATGAGATATCTGTTTGTTTAAGGTGTGTTCCACAGTAGAACTTTCACTACACCATATTGCCCGACACTGTTAAGACCCTCAATACAGGGCGAAACAGTCTGTCGGTATTTGAAGTAGGTGGAACACATGATACAAAGATGTATCATGGGTGGAACACGCTCAAAACAAAAACTCTGGGCGAGGTGAAGGTTCAATTCTTTCTTTTTATATATAATAATATATTATTTCCATAATTTTGTTTTGGATACCAACCTTTAAAGAATTTTACATTTTCAGAATGTTAATTTAACATTTTATTGGTGTTAAGTGAATATGCTAAAAAGGTTACCTGGACATTTCAAGAAATTTACCTTAACACCCTAAGAATGTTAAATTAACCAAATTAGCAGATTAGAACAAATATTCTTATTTTGTTCATTTGACTGTTATTTGTTGTTCAATTAAACAATACAATTTGACATTTTTAGATGGTTAAGTAAACGTGCAAAAACCATTGCTTGTATTTAAAGTGCATAAAGAGTTGAATTAATATTTTTTTTGTTGTTTCAACAGCTTATTTTTTTCAGTGCAAGAATATGTTAATATTCTCTAAGAAAATTTATAAAAATGTTTATATAATTTTTGTGAAATAGCATTAAATTTTGCCAAAATTATTAACTAATTAAGTATTTGCTTGTAAAGCATCAATCTAAATATAAATTTTAATATCAAAAAAGCTTCTTTTGTAAGAAGTTTGTTTATTATAAATTCGGAATACGCATTAATTATTTCGGAAGCCGGGGGCATCTAAAATAAACTTTAAAGAGGCTTGGCGCAGATAATTTTAATTTAATCGTTGCTTAAAATCAGGCTTTAGAACGTCGAACTTTTCAGAATAAATATTTGCATTAAACCCAGGTTTGCATATTAAATTGTAAGCTGTGTTTAGTGATCCCATTACAATATCGTTTCGTTGCGTTTCGCTTACTACAAAAAGTATTTTTTCCAAGCTCTTCCAAAAGAAAGCGAAAAGTTGCACTTTTCCTAGGAGCGAGCGTTTTTTACTTTGTCGCTCGCTTAGTTACGATGGAAACCATAATAAAGAAACGTTTAGTGTTTTTTTGACTTTTGACACAAACGTCAAATTTGAGGTTATCAATAATTATTCATTTTTACCAAACATTCTTATGGAAACATCGGTTGTAGAAAAAATCCTGTGTGTAATTCGAGCGAAATAGCCGCGCTCCGCTGCGCGTCAAACTTCTCGCTCAGAGCGGCAATGTATCACTTTGCGCTCTTAATACACAAACAGCTATTATGTATAAAAAGAGTCCATTTAGTTTTCAAAATTAATTATTTTTTATTTGCATAGGTATTCACTTATGAAACATGTCATTTGTTTAAAATTTATTTTCCAGACCAAGAATTTACGAAACTTTATTCTTTATATAACAACGTTGTCAGTATTATTGCAATGGATTAAAAAGGTGTTGAATTTACAAGATTATTTTTATCTAAAAAATTATATCATGCAAGGTGTCCCTAAACTTATTGGCATAAATTTAGATTTTGATTGAGCAAGTAAAAATTAGACGAAAACCTAAATAAATATTTTTCCTAATTACTTATGTTTTCAAGATACAGGGTGATAAAGTGTTACTTATCATATCAGTTTTTTTAATATAACTTCTACTATGGTAGTCTTGAAAAGGTGATATTTTGCGAACAGTCATTTACTACCAAAACACATATTCACACATAATTACAATTGTTTGAATGAACACAGTGTCGTAGAAACGGGGGTTGCTTTAAGCTTATTGTCCCATACAAACTTTGAAGTTAGGTTTTTATAACATTTGATGCAATTTTTCGGTTACACAGTTCGGCTACCATTTTAAAGGTGTACCTCTCAAACTTCGATAAAATAAACTGTTTCCAAGATATTCGAGATTACATAAATTGTTATATCGCATTGTTTAAAAGGATATCATGATAACAAATTTTATTTCTTAGTTGAAAAAACTAAAAAGGGCATTCCATGAGCGTCACATTAAAAAAATTGTAGTTTTTTCAATTAAAAAATTTGTTATCATATACCTTTTAGTCCTTTAATGCGATATAGCAATTATTGTAATCTCGAAACGGTTTATTTTATAGAAGTTTTTAATAGTAATAGTAATAGTAATCGAAAAAATTGCATCAAATGGTATAAAAACCTAACCTCAAAGTTTGTATGGGACAATAAGCTTAAGCAACCCCAGTTTCTACGACGTTTTACTCCAACAATTGTAATTATGTGTGAATATGTATTTTGGTAGTAAGTGACTGTTCGCAAAATATCACCTTTATAAGTCTACCATAGTCAGAGCTGTTCCGAGTACAATGAAAAAGTACTCGAGTACTGAATACAAGTACTCTTATATAAAAGTACTCGAGTACCAAGTACAAGTACAGTACCGTTGTACTCGAGTACCCATACGAGTACAAAGTACCGAGTACACTTTAGTTATGAAATGTTGGGAAAAATGCTAGAGAAATGGGGCGAATAAGAAATGAATTTAGAATCACTAGTGCAAAACTAAACACTAGCCGGCTTAATGCCTTAATCAAATATTGATATTTCGCTTTATGTTAATTATCAAGGCCGGCTAGTATCATGTTTCACTTTGCCTTAGCTTTATTCTTTAATTATCTTTTTGAGGAATATTGTCACCTTATTTCTACCAAAATATAAACAAAATTACATTTCATACATAAGTAAAAACCTTTTGTTCAATGCTCTTTTTTGTGTCTTTTTATTTATTGATTGAGGCTGTTTTAAGGCTGTCGTGTGAGTCAAGCTGGCTGATGCTGCCTCAGGCAGCATGTCCGTAAGTCTGAGCAGTATTGCCAAATTTTCAACACCCACGCACATATGTGTCCACGCCAACCTCACTGCATAAAAATGTACTCATTGCATACTTTGGATGTACTCGAGGACACATAAAAGTACTCGAGTACACGGGAAAGTACTCGAGTACACGGAAAAGTACTCGAGTACATTTTTGCAATCTTAAATGTATCAAGTCTGTGGGTAAAAGGCATAAGGGGATAAGTCAAAACAATCAATTTTTTAGTAGTGCCTTAAACGTGTTCGCATTAATTTAGGAAATACATTTATGGTTAGCGGGTATATCCTTTTGCCAGCACATGTCTTATGCTAGCAAAAGGGTATGCTTGCTAACCATAAATATATTTCCTGAATTAATACGAACACATTTAAGTCTCTACCGAAAAATTGCTTTTTTTGACTTATCCCCTTATGCCTTTTACCCACAGAAGTACAAGTATAAGTACATTCAAATTAAAGTACTCGGGACTGAGTACCGAGTACACTGAAAGTACTTGGAGTACAGTGTTTGAGTACTTGTACTCGAGTACCGCACAGCTCTGACCATAGTAGAAGTTAAATAAAAAAAACTTATATGACAAGTAACACTTTATCACCCTGTAAAGTGTTGCCAACTCGAAAATAACAAATAACACTAAAAATTCCGCTACGCTCCGCTACAGCCGAATCTATCCTAATTCCGCTACACCCGCTCTATTTTGGCTTAAAGTTTGGAATCCAAATTTTGGATTAATTTTTTTTTAATGCAAATAAAGACAAGAAATTTTAAGCAAAATACTTTATTCAAGTAGTAAATATAAAAAACAGGTAACAAAAAATTTATATAGGGATTATACCTAACATATAACCAGAAAATTAAAATAAAAAAATAAATAAATAAAGTTTTTATTGCATATTGAGTACATATAGAACAATTTATTTAAGATGGTTTACTAATATTTATTTAAAAAAAACTAATTTCCGCTACGGTTTGCTATCATTTTGTTCCACCGCCGCTCTTGGGGGTAAATCCCGCTATGCGTAGCGAAGTTCCGCTATGGTTGGCAACACTGACCCTGTATATTTTAAACATACCTAATTAGGAAAAATATTTATTTAGATTTTCGTCTTATTTTGACTTCCTTTATCTTTTGAATTAGGAAATACCATCACATTTATCAAAAATACCATTCCAGTTTAAAATAATAATTACATTTCTTTTTTTAAGAGATCACTTTAATAGCGTATTTCTTAAAATTTTACTCAAATAGACTTTGTTGGGTTTAATATTAGACCCCTGATAACGTACATTTTATTTACACTTACTTACTCGTATTTAAATGGTATTAATAAAATCATAATTTTAAATGATTTAAATAATATACCTAGTACATACCACGCCAAACCGACCACTTATGATTTGGCTGAAATTTTTATTTGTTATACTACCCCAAAACGTTTCTGTTATTTTTTGTTATTCAACCGATAAAAATTTTAATGGAGACATTTTTTTTACTTTTTTTGGTTTAAAACGTACTTTTAATAATAAAGTAATTTTTACATTTTTAGTTTTTTAAAGAAAACGTGAACCAACTTCTACTAAAGTTCATTAAATCGACTTTACGACACCCTTTTTAATGACATGACATTTAATTTAAATAAGTCACAAATTAGATACAAATCACAATCCACATAAGGTCTGTTCGATCTCGTAGTAAAAATACTAAAAATCACTGCAACACTGCACATCATAAGATGGCGGCCATTTTTGTTGTTTAAAATTCTTGTGCTTTGGGTTTGTACAGATTAATAATAGTTTTAAACGTTGTTGTTGTTGACATTTGGCAGCCCAAAAGAGCAGAAAAATGATTGTTCTTACCACTTTGAGGTCTCTTTTAAGGCTTTCAAGTCTCTCTGTAAGAAACACAACGTTTAAAACGATTATTAATCTGATAATGTGCAGTGTTGCAGTGATTTTTAGTATTTTTACTACGAGATCGAACAGACCTTGTTGTGTGGATTGTGATACAAATTAAGATTTTTTTGTTTTGACATGTTTTCAGTTTATTTCAAATTATTCGAAAACCAATTTTTAACCGACCTTGTAGCTCTTTAAATAAAAAATGCCTTACATAGAAGGATACTTAATGCCCCCTGTATATTTAAATATGGTACAGATTTAAAATTTTATTTTTTTAATAAAATAATAATATATCTTATTTTTGACCACTAAAAAGTTACTCGCCGATTTCGGTTTTAAAAAAACTGACCTAGTCAACAGGAATAGTAAAAATTTAAGATAAATATTTATTCTTAGTCCAACGACGTTTCCGTGTTCGAAGTCAACATCCGTTTTGTCGGAGGTCTTTTGGCTTGCTACGCAATGACCGGTGACGTCATGTTTAGAGATAAAGCACAGATGATAGCCGAGAAGTTATTGCCGGCATTCGAAACGCCAACAGGAATTCCAAATGCTCTGGTCAACTTCAAAACAGGAGTAAGTAACAAAAAATACCTAATTAATTATTTTTCTTATCATATTTCCTTTCTACAGAATAGCAAAAATTACGGTTGGGCCAGCGGAGCATCCAGTATATTATCTGAATTTGGTACTCTACACTTAGAGTTCGCGTACTTAAGTGATGTCACAGGTAAACCTGTATACAAGAACAAGGTCGATCATATCAGGCAGTTCGTTGAAAGTTTGGAAAAACCAAATGGGCTATATCCAAATTATCTTAATCCCAAAACTGGAAAATGGGGACAACGTAAGTAGAAGAATAACTGTTTTAAAAACTTAAATTTGCAATATTTTGCTAAATTTGGATAATTATCAGTAATTAGAAATTTTGAAAATATATTATTAAATTTGTTGTTATATTTTAGATCATATGTCCATGGGAGCCCTTGGCGACAGTTTCTACGAATACTTGCTAAAAGCCTGGCTTCAAACCAACAAAGAAGATAACGAAGTACGTCAAATGTTCGACGATGCCATGCAAGCTGTAATGAGGCATATGCTTCAAACTTCCCAAAATGGAATGATGTACTTTGCCGAATTGAAATTCGATAGACCTGAACATAAAATGGATCATTTAGGATGCTTCTCAGGTAAATATATCTATTGTAAATATGTAAAAGGAGTAAGGGTTGTGTGTGATTCGGTGTTTTTGACTCTGGGCATCCTCCTTCCCTTATTTCAAATTACCTATATTAAAATGTAGCAATATTATATTATGATAGTTGTAAAAATGTTTTAGAATAAGAAAGTTGTGTGTTTATTTTTTATTAACAATGCAATAATACATAAAACCGCAAATTAGGTAATTAATTAATTGTTGTGTACTAGTCGCTGCAATTCCGAGAGAAGAACATATAGTATATTACACTACAAGGGCAGAAAGTGTGAGATTCCTGCACTGCGCGCCATGATGCCCGGGGCGAAGCCGAGGGCATCATGGCGCGCAGTTCAGGGCTCTCGCACTTTCTGCCCGTGTAGTGTATAATATTTTTCTTGCTACCCGGCCGAAAATACGGGAAAAAATTAAATGTGTATATCGAAACATATTGATGCCTGCCCCGAAATTTGCGGCACGAGCGAAGCCTTCGTAGCCCTTGTAGTGTAATATACTCGAAAATACGTTGTTTCGTCCCCGATTCCAATGCATCAAACGTAAATTTGACCAATGGATCAAACGTAAACTTTCTGCCGTGGAATCGGGGACGAAACAACGTATTTTCGGCCGAGGTAGTAAGAAAAATACATTTATGTGATTAGCATAACTCCATAATACGATGCTGATACAAATTTCACATTGAAGCAATTTTTTTACAAAAAAAAAACTGATTGAAAAGAAGAAAAAGTACCTATCAAACAAGTCACATAATTCCTGAATAACCATTTAACCATTTAAAACGCTAAAGAAGTATCGCTAGTAGCGCCACCAGTCGGCCGTTATCATCATAACAAAAATAAAACTTTTAATAATCAGCTGTTAAACGCTTATTTAATAAACAAATGTTTTTGAGAATAAAGCCGGAAAATGTTAAAAAATTTCAAAAAAAAACCGTGGCACGATTTGTTGTGTTGTTGGGTGTATTTCGAGAGGAAATCCTGGGTTGAGTTTTTACCGGTTTTCCAATAAACAGTGTTAATACGAATGAAGAAATAAATTTCATACAGTCCCTGTAAATATAAATTGTATCTATTAGATACAATAAGTACACATTTTAATAATGATTAACGTGAAAAGTGCAAACATTTCAATTCAGTAAAAATCGTCAAACAAATAAGTCGTCTAAATTCAAACAGCATTTAGCATTATTAAAAGCGTTGTTTAAAAAAGTCTCCACCCAACGGTAATAGTTATTTACGATATAAGTGGGATAAGAGCTTTATTAACGTACGCATGCATCGCAAAAGTACGTTAATAAAGCGTTATCACCCATAATATAACAAGTGGTATGATTATCATCGATGATATTTTCGAATTGAAACCGAGCTGCAGATTTCACGAGTCCGCAGGACGAGTGAAATGTGCTGCTTCGGTTTCAATGAGTAAATATCTTTGATTATTAATCATACCACAAGTTATATTTAGTAAGAAAATACAATGAATTTTAGGAATTTAAAAATTTGTCAGATTGACATTTAAAATTAAAATGTGCTTTAAAATATAAAAAACCTTATTTATTCAAACTTACCTTAATTTCATTATCGTTTACACCAACCCATCGATCTTTTAGAGTTTATAATTCATTATTTTATTGATATAGGTATATCAAATACAGAATTTAAATGACAACTGATGTTAAATCAAAAAAAGTGTCAAAATTCTTAGTAACGTGTAAACAAGATGATATTTTCGAATTGAAACCGAGCTGCAGATGTGCTGCTTCGGTTTCAATGAGTAAATATCATCGATAATTAATCATACCACGAGTTATATTTAGTGAGAAAATATAATGAATTTTAGAATTTAACGAATTGTCAGTTTGACATTTGAAATTAAAATGTGCTTTAAAATATAAAAAGACTTTAATAAACCTTATTTATTCAAACTTACCTTAATTTTATTATCGTTTACACCAACCCATCGTTCTTTTAGAGTTTATAATTCATTATTTTAATCATTTAACAAACACAGTATTTAAATGTCAACAAATGTCTAATCAAGAAAAGTGTCAAAATCCTTAGCAACGTGTAAACAAGGTGATAAAAAATATTGTCACCCATAATATAACAAGTGGTATGATTATCATCGATGATATTTTCGAATTGAAACCGAGCTGCAGATTTCACGAGTCCGCAGGACGAGTGAAATGTGCTGCTTCGGTTTCAATGAGTAAATATTGTCAATAATTAATCATACCACGAGTTATATTTAGTGAGAAAATATAATGAATTTTAGGATTTAACGAATTTTCAGTTTGCCTTTGAAATTAAAATGTGCTTTAAAATATAAAAAAGACTAATAAACCTAATTTATTCAAACTTACCTTAATTTTATTATCGTTTACACCAACCCATCTATCTTTTAGAGTTTATAATTCATTATTTTAATCATTTAACAAACAGTATTTAAATGTCAACAAATGTCAAATCAAGAACAGTGTCAAAATCCTTAGCAACGTGTAAACAAGGTGATAAAAAATATTGCCGCTGTGATAAAATGCGTAACTATGGAATACTGGCATTTTATTGGTTCTAAGTATAATGAATTGTATTGTCGCTGTGATAAAATGCGTAACCATGGAATACTGGCATTTTATTGGTTCTAATTATAATGAATTGTATTGTCACACGTATATTGTAAAGATTTTTATCTACGCCTCTAAATGAAAAAATAAACGGTAATTATTTTTGTCTAAGACTTAATTTAGGGTTATTTTGACATTTTGACTTTTTTATTTGATTGGTTAAAAACAGAAAAAAACGCGTGCGTTAATGAACTTCTTATCTCACTCAAAATGAGTGGGATAAGAAGTTCTTATCTCACTGGCGTAGATAAAATACCATTATATTATCTATACAAATATATATACAGTGTGACCCATTTGTTTGCGGCTCACCCCTGTAAAATCTTTATTTATTGTGCGATTTTAACCGGATTTGTTTTAAAGTGTAGATCTTGATAAACTGTATTTTTGGAGCAAAAATGCCATATTTGTACAAAATACAAGGCCTACTATGTGAGGTTTTAAGAGTAAATTTTTAAGATTTCAAATTAAGGTAATCTGTCAAATTAATGTTTTCTTTGATAAGATTTGCCCATTCTTTCCAGAATTTTATGGAAAGCTTGGTGAATGTTTCGTTTCTTTTCTTTTGAAGTAGCCGCTTTAATTTAATTTCCATTTTCTGAATCGCAATCGGAAAATATACAGTTTTTTTTAGCCAAGCTAATTAAACAAAGTTAGTTTGGCCTACCGTACGTGAGTTGTTTATATTTAACATGGAGCCTACACAAGGAGTCCAAACTTCATGTTCCTAAGAAAATCTTCCTAAGATAATTAGGCGGTGGTGTTCTGTTTATTGTTTGATTTGTACCGAAACGTTATCAATATCGACATCGACATCGACAATCAGCGCCGCTGGTGGTAAAAAACGACCTTAAGCTTATTACAGGTTATTTAGTCAAATTGTTATTGTTATTTATTACTTTATCACACTAAAGTTTATTGTTTATTAAAAAAAATGAAATTATATTTATTTTAGGTGGCCTTTTCGCTTTGGCATCCCATACCCTTAAAAACTCGATGTCAGAAAGGTACATGGACATCGCCAAAAATCTAACACATACTTGCCACGAGTCGTACGACCGTTCTGCCACAAAACTGGGACCAGAAGCGTTCAGATTTACCGAGGGATCTGAGGCGAGAGCTCTGAAAAATTCCGAAAAATATTACATACTCAGACCGGAGGTTATCGAATCCTATTTCTATTTGTACAGACTGACTAAGGACCAGAAGTACAGGGACTGGGGATGGGAGGCAGTTCAGGTAAGATTAGTGGTTTTACTCATATCAAAGGCTTTGTTATCTATGGTATCAACATTGCAATGAAAAAAGTACTATAAGAGAGTTTTTTAATAGATTTTATAAAATATAGGTGGTATCTTTATGATAAGTCATATGATAAAATTGTGCTTATGTTGTTTATACAGTAGACAGTATAATATCTAAGTTACTTTCAAAAAACAGTAAAAACAAGATTAAAAAAAATTACTTTAGGAATTTTTAAAACTTTGCAAGTTCTATAAAATTTTACGATTTATCTGATAATTTTGCAGAAAAATCACTTTAAATCATTTGTTATAAATAACTTTTTTAAAGAATGGATTTATCATAAAATGAAAGGATACCTTTTTTGTAGAGCATTTAATTCCCTATAAAACTATTTTCTGGGGAGTTATAAAATTCCAAAGTTAACGTTATTTAAATCTTAAATAGAAAATGATGCCCTTTTAATATTACGAGCCCAAACTTTTACAGCATTTTTTTCATAGTCATTTAAAACCATATTTTCAGTTATATTTTTAAAAGAGTGAGAATAAGTTAAAATTAATTCAACAGATTTTCGAAAACCTATTTGCTAGGCAATAGACACGAGAGCTAAAATGGTGTATATTGCCAAATAGCAACAGGTTTGAGAAAGGAGAATTATTTCAAATTTATCGATCTCTCATGTGATATTTGTTGAATTATTTTTTAACGTAACAACAAGTTAATTATTTCCACTATAATAAAGTTTTCATTGGCTTAAGGTAGTTGTCGTGGTACAATATTGTCAAAATTTTTTAGATTATACGCACCGTAAAATTATACAAGCTTGTAGCTAAGTGATTCATAATTTTTTCGCAAGACTGTACCCTTGCGTTACCTATACGTAATACTTTCCGCTGTGGCTCCCGTCCCGAGGCGGGACTTAAGTTCAGTCCCGATTGACGTCATAATTTTAAGATTTGTTATGTTATAATAAAATAATAATAATAAATTGTACCTGTATACATGTTAAGGGCACTTTAGTTACGTCATAAAACCAAACCAACCCAAACTCAACAACACAAGCCAACCGACCCCGCCCCATTGGGCCCCCCCCCGCCCCATTGAGCAAAAAACCCAACTAAAATGGGCAAATTTATGTTACGATAAAAATAAAACACTTTTTAACAAAGAAACAACAAATTTATAAAATAAAAAAAATAAAAAAAGTTTGACAACTTCTAGTGGGATCGAACCCGGTACCTCTCGCATGCCAAGCGACCGCCCTACCATCTAAGCCATCGAGCTTGACACAAATTATAAAATCTCGTGGAATAAAAACCGATTTACAGTGTGTGACGTCAATCGGGACTGAACTTAAGTCCCGCCTCGGGACGGGAGCCACATCGAATACTTTCACATATTTTTATAAGTTTTAATCCGGCAATTTCGCTTATGCGCAACCAATAGATATATTATAGACTGAATCAGTCTGTTTGAATTTACTGCGCAAATAATATCTATGCTCGCGTACAGCGTTGCCAAGTTGTTTTTATCTGACACAAATTGTTGAACTTTAAACGGTTATTTATAAACAATTGGACGGTCAAAATTTTTTTATTCTTTTTTTTTTAACTCGGCAAAAATACATTAAAAGACTGTTAGTTTTTTGAAAGCTTCTGACAGTTAGTTTTCTTTATAACTAAGAAACTGGTACAGAACTACAGAAAGTGTATACAATCCATGTTAATTATCCAATTTTTAATTGAATTTATCTCGGGTTATAGACGGTCCATCGACTTATTTTATTTTAAGGATAATTGTATTGTCATGTTCTTAATAAGTATACAAAAATTTAAAATTTTCTGATGGTATGCCTACAGCACAACTACCTTAAACGTACACACATTACTAAAATTAAAACTTTCTATTCCATTTTAGATACCTCAAAAACTAATCGAAATAAATTTTGAAAAAAAAAATAGTCGACTTTTTTATAGTCTAGTGTACATGTTTGCTTTGTAATAATGGTCGCCATAATCAATTGTAAATTTGTTAAATTCACTTTGGAACAACTATTTGAAAAATATACCTTTCCAAATATCTCCTAGAAGATGAGAATAACCCAGGGACGATTTTGTCTGGCCCTTGAGATTATTACATTTAGTCTTGCAAAAAAGCAGATACGTAGGTTTCTATATATACAGGGTATTTAAAAAAACATGAGATTCCTTATCCATAAATAAGAAAAAAGTTTTTATAATCGTAGGCCCGATATGCTTAGTTTTCAAACGGCATTTTTATAATATCTTAAAAATCGTTGACCGATTTTGTTGAAATTTGGCAACGTTATTTGTACGTTTTGTCAATTTTCTTCATAACCGCTTGATTTATCAAAAAATAATAACAGGTAGTTTTTGGAAAAAGGTTCAAAATATGCGTTTTGTCAATTTTTATGCAATAATATGGTTTTTATTTTTTCTGTCGAAAACGAGTTAAGATACGAAAACAACTCAATAGATGCATGATGTAAGTATTTTTGGTGGCTTAATCATAAAAAATATAAAAATTACAAAAAACTGACATACATTTTTTTGTCATTAATATTCGTTAAGGAGCCTTCCGGGACGCAACTGGACTTGACAATTTTAATATAATTAAAGCAAAATTAGCTCCTTATCAGTATAAATAATGTTGTCAAATTTCAACAAAATCGGGCAAACGATGTTAGATATTTTTAAAAAGCTGTTTTTTTAATGTTTAATTTTAAAAACTATAACCGGAACTACGTTTATACGAACCTTTGTCGTATTTTTGGATGACGAATCTTAAGCGCATGTTTTTTTAAACACCCTGTAATATATAGATAGAATTTTACCATAAGATTCTTACGCCTCTGCTTTCTTTCAAGACTAAATTTATTTAATAAATCAGGCCTGTCACAATTCTCATATAGAAATATATTTGTTTTTCAATTTAAAAGCGGTTCACACTTATTGAAAACCCGTTTACGTTATGAGACATCCCCAAAGATAATATTATTATATTAATATTATCTTTGAACATACCCAGTTGAAAGATTTGTAATATTTTGTATAAACATGTGGTTTAATCACAACCATAATAATTTTTTTATTTTTAGGCTTTGGAAAAGCACTGTAGAGTTCCGGGAGGTTACACAGGGTTAAAAAATGTTTATTCAGAAGATCCTCAGCAAGATGATGTCCAACAAAGTTTCTTTATTGCTGAAGTTCTAAAGGTAAATTGGTCATGATTAAAGTTTAATCATTAAACTTGTTTCCTTGAAATTAATTGACTTATTTTTGTTTTAGTATCTGTATCTTCTCTACTCTGATGAAGAACTCTTCGCCTTGGACAAATGGGTGTTCAACACTGAGGGTCACCCGTTGCCGATTAAGGGGGTGAATCCTTATTACAGGGAAGCTTCCCCATAACTCCGGTCCTTGAAAATTAATTTTTTCCTCGATTCTTAAAAAGACGAAGTATTTATTTAATATATCGATAGGCGTGATTTTGCGAAGCGAATATTAAAATTAGTGCGAGTGTGTTTTTGTGTGGTAAGCTGTGATGATAAAAACATAATTTTGTGTTAAAGTGAATTGTAAATATTAGCGTGTAAAGAGTAATTAATTTTTATTACTTATTGTTGCTTATTTTACGCTGTATAAGTCCTATGGACTATTCTAATGGCTTCTTTTAATAACAATTAAGTACTACAAAATTATCTGATGTTGTAATTTTTACAGAAACTATAAAAAGGTATTCAAAAAATTACCAAGTAGTTTTGTGACGATTATGGTCAATTATATCAAAAATTAATCAAAACAAAATTTCCATAAGCCTTTTCAGTATTTATTTAATATTTTTACTTTTATACAATCTGTAAAAATTAAATAAATGATTATTAATCAAAATATTACCTTAAATACCTACAATTTTTTAAAGACTGCCCTTATGTATTTATTGTGTTATTATATTATATCAAATAAGCTAAAATAAGCAATAACTTAAGTAACTAGGGCAATTCTATAAAATAGGTCTTAATTAAAACCGATGAAATCGAGTTTTAAAATATTAAAACTGTGTCCAAACAGTTCCTATAGAGTAAAGGGCAGAGGTAATAGGTTTTAAAGTATTGTTAATTAATAATTTTTACTAAATAATTCTGTTATATACAGGGGACAGCTGATTCAGCAGAAACAAACTTGTAAATATATTATAACTATTTATTTATCTTGCAATATTATTAATTTTATTTATATGAAGTCCAAGAAAAATTTAATTTTGTTGAATTATATGCCCCCCAAAAGTATAAAAATAGATTATGTATAATTTCTGACACTGTAATTAGGAAAATTGTCACGATAGAATAATACATAGGTAATAAATTCCTTAAACATAAACACCATTTAAGACTAATCTTTTTTAAGTGTATAAAGCCCAGTTATATCCCAAATTTATTTCTATTTTAATTATTGAGAACCCTTTAGTTTACACAGAAAAAGCTTTAATGTATAAAATAATGTTTTTTTGTGAAATGAAATTATGTCACAACCTTATAGGTAATTAAGTAAACCAAAAAATGTTGTGATTTAAAACCATTTTATATCAAAATAAAAATTTAATGTAAACGAAATATTTAATAGTAATATATTTTTTTCTATTAAGACATGACATTGTGCAGGTATGCTCAAAGATTTTATTTAATAATATTTATTTGCATTTACTTGTATACACAGACTTCTATTATTAATTAATTTTACCGTTTGCAACTTTGTTATTGTACCTGGTGATTAAATTAATAAATGTGTTTTAATAAGCTTATTTTTCTTACAAGGATACCTACCTTCTCTTTCTAAACTAAACAAACATACAGTTCTTTTTTATGTCCATCGATGAATGATCATTAATGACTTTGAGAAAGTTGATTTGGCAATATATGCTTATATCTTTTAGTGTTCTTAAATGTGAAGATATTGATTGATTAAATTTATGACAAATTTTTATTTTCAATGATAATTTCCAAAGAGACATAATATAATATTATTGAAGACCCTGATTGTTAATTTCTTCAACCTGTGGACGAAATAGCATTTTGCGCAAGTTTCTTGCGGTAGTTAAATTTTATTTATTATGAGACTATAATAGTCAAAAGTTTGTGAGTCAATAATGGCAAAAATGGCTATGTAAATTAGGCGCGTTTTTTGGATTACTTTTTAGGGGTTACACAAAATCAAAAATTTACAACAATCCCACGACTCTTGAAATCCCCAAACCCAATATTTGAAACATCCCGGACAACAATCGGGAATTCCTGGTGAAGTCATGATGGTATCACAACGTGATTTTTTTTAACACGCTGTGATATCCTGAGTGCATACACATGCTTCATCACAGTGATATCATGTATAACTCACGGTGTGATATTTGCAAAATTTGCGCATGCGTATGAGCCCTGCGAACTGCGAATTTAAAACCTAGTTTGTTATTCACATTACACCGTTATAATTTATAAAACGTTGTTTGAATATTACGAATGTTGTCCGGGTTCAATTGAAAAAGATATTCCAATGTTTAACAAAACTTAAACCCGGACAACATTCGTCACGAATGATTCGTGATATTCATACGAACATCATGTCGTGATTTTCACAAATTTTATTCATACTGATATCATACGGAGGTCACCTCGTGATAAATGAAAATCATACGAACGTCACGTCGTGATTTTCACATATTTTATTCATACGGACATCATCCAGATGTCACTGCGTGAGAAATGAAAATCATGTCGTGATTTTTTATGCCATCGCTGTTTGCGATTGACCTATGGCCTAAAAAAACATGTCGTGATTTTTTATGCCAACAGTGTTTGGATAATCATTTTGCGCCACTTTCGTACACTTAGAGAAAAATTATGTTGAATCAACAGTTTTAACCTTAGAAGAAAAATATTTTTCTTCTAAGGTTTTTTTCTTTCAATGTACGAATGTGTCGCAAAAATGAATATCCAAACACCGATGGCAAAAATTACGACATGATTTTTTATGCCATCGGTGTTTGGATATTCATTTTTGCGACACATTCGTACATTGAAAGAAAAAGTATGTTAACAATTGAATCAACAGTTTAACATTCAATATTTTTTTGGATTTAATTTAACGGTCAAATACATTTAATATTTTTTTGGATTTAAATTAACTAAACTGATCGAAAAAAGTTAAGGATATTGTGAATTCTCTGAGAAAAAAATAGTTTTCAAAAAAATTTGTATAACGTACATTTACTCTCATCTCTTTTAGAAATAAAACACATTTGTTTAACTGAAAAAATATTTTAATTAGAATTTACAGGCAACTTTTCTCTTACAATGTAACAAAACCGATAATTATCAAAAAGAAAAAAATGATTAATAGCGTGTAATTCCACCTCTGTTGGCTATTACTGCTTCAACTCGGCGAGGCATGCTTAAAATTAAACTATCCAAGTCATTTTGATTCAAGGTATCCCATAAATATGGAAGAACTTGCCTCAGTGAACTTACGTCCTGATTAGTGCCCTTCCGAGCATGTCCCAACCATGTTCGATGCAGTTTAAATCTGGAGAGAGCGTTGGTAATAGCAAATGATTAATTTCATGGAATGCTAGCCGTTTTTGTACTACCCTGGCTCTGTGCGGGCGAGCGTTATCATCCAGAAATCTGAAATTGGGCTCCAAATTCCAACGATAATCGCTGCAAATAGAGTTCGTATTACCCCTAGGGCGGTTTTAAATCGATTAAATGAAGCAGGTTTACATTGCTATAGGCCTATAAGACGCCCTCCATTGATTGCAGTCCATATAGCTCAACGTTTGCTTTGGTGTAATAAAAGAGCAAACTGGAATGATGAGTGGCGTACTGTGATGTTCAGCGATGAAAGCCGCTTTGGTCTTCGTGCTGACAGAATTACAGTTTGTGTCTGGGGACCAAGAAATTCAACAGTTAATGACCGGTATGTTGAAGAAGTGCATCCATTTGGAGGTGGAGGTGTAATAGTCTGGGGTGGAATTTTCTACGGAGGTCGAACGGAGTTTTATGTTTGTGAAGGTATGACAAGTGAAATTTATGCTCACGACATCATTGATAACATTGTGGATGATTATCGTTGGAATTTGGAGCCCAATTTCAGATTTCTGAATGATAACGCTCGCCCGCACAGAGCCAGGATAGTACAAGAACGGCCAGCATTCCATGAAATTAATCATTTGCCATTATACCCGCTCTCTCCAGATTTAAACTGCATCGAGCATGGTTGGGACTTGCTCGGAAGGGCACCAATTGCCCATCAACCTCCTGTTCAGGGCGTGAGGCAAGTTCTTCCATATTTATGGGATACCTTGGATCAAGATGACTTGGATCGTTTAATTTTAAGCATGCCTCGCCGAGTTGAAGCAGTAATAACCAGCAGAGGTGGAATTACACGCTATTAATCATTTTTTTCTTTTTGATAATTATCGGTTTTGTTACATTGTAAGAGAAAAGTTGCCTGTAAATTCTAATTAAAATATTTTTTCAGTTAAACAAATGTGTTTTATTTCTAAAAGAGATGAGAGTAAATGTACTATTAATAATTTATTTCTTTTTGATAATTATCTGTTGTGTTACATTGTAAGAGAAAAGTTGCCTGTAAATTTTAATTAAAATATTTTTTCAGTTAAACAAATGTGTTTTATTTCTAAAAGAGATGACAGTAAATGTACGTTATAAATTTTTTTTTGAAAACAATTTTTCCTCAGAGAATTCACAATATCCTTAACTTTTTTCGATCAGTTTATATAGTTAATTTAAATCCAAAAAAATATTAAATGTATTTGACCGCAAAAACTGTTGATTCAACATAATTTTTCTCTTGGTGTACGAACGAGGCGCAAAAATGATTATCCAAACACCGTTGGCATTAAAAAATCACGACATGATTTTTTGTGCTATCGGTTTATCGCAAACAGCGATGGCATAAAAAATCACGACATGATTTTTATTTCTCACGCAGTGACATCCAGATGATGTCCGTATGAATAAAATTTGTGAAAATCACGACGTGACGTTCGTATGATTTTCATTTATTACGAGGTGACTTCCGTATGATATCAGTATGAATAAAATTTGTGAAAATCACGACATGATGTTCGTATGAATATCACGAATGTTGTCCGGAATAGTTGGTGGCATACAGCCGGATATGCAGCGCCAAGTGTTATATTGTTATAAACTAATCACCCTGTATAAAGGGTTGCCACTTGAATAATATTTTATTTAAATTATTATATATTTTATAAAATATAGGTAGGTACTCGGTAATAAAAGTATTTTCACTTTCACTGTAAAAAACTGTTGTTAATCTATTTTCTAGGGATACATTTCGATTTATAACACATAAAAATTTGACATTTGAAGGTAACACAGGTTCCTCTTTTGTTTTATAGATGGCACTCTATAGAAATATTGAATTTAAATCATTTTTTGATAATAATAAGTGTCCCAGATAGCAATCGTGCGTCGCACGGGGTAAGAACGCACACGTGTGGTCGATTTCACACGCATATGAGTAGCATAGCCGTGCGCGCCCAGGCAATGAGCGCACGACGTAATCAATTATCTCTTACACTGTGCTTATCGTCAGTGATGCCAGATTTTATCAAAAAAACAGTAGATTTCGTTTTTATTCACCTTATAATTACAAAAATGATACAATCAATAATAACGAAATAACGTAAAATTGCAATTTGCATGGTTTCACTAGGTATACGTATATATATATATATATATATCAGGACTTTTATTTGCTTTAGGATTTTGTGATTTTACTTTTGTGATTATTTAGTTTAGTATTTTTAAAATCACTTGATTAATTGATCATCTGCTTTTTTATTTACATTCAAGCGCCAAAATTTTTAAAAATTTGTTACAGGTCGATAGAGCTCTAGCTAGAGAATTTTATTCTCTTGAAGTATTCCGGTACATTAACGGTCATAACAATGACGCCCTTAATTCGTCTTATCTTGGTAATGAAATATCCGGGATATTCTATAATAGCTATTATAGAATAATCTCAAAGGCTACCACAAATGTGTCTACTATAAATTATTCTGTATAGGACCTTTGTACCAACTATAAGTAATACTTATAGTTGGTATTTATAGTTGGTAAGTATTTCATTAAAAATTCGATTAAAAAATAGCATTATATTAATTAGTGATTTCACCCACAACATAAACGTTCTTTTCGCTTAACTGCATTAAAAATAATACAGTGGATAAAGGTAAGTGGGAATTTAAACTATTATTATAGTGCATCGTGTTGGTATAATTTGTTTAGTAAAATTTCTCACTAGGGAAATTTCATATCAACCAACCAAAGGTTTTGAAGGCATCATCTTTGATTTTGATGAATTTTGGAACAGTTGTTCTTCCCATTGAAAAACTCGGACCAGTAGTTTTTCTTTTATGGATTTATGAAAATCAAGAAATTTACCAATTTGCGTCTGCAGGCTCTTAAAAAAACAGGTATATCTCAGAAACTGGTCGTCACAGAGCATTGAGTAATAGCTTGATTTAAAGGATTTAGAGGCCCTTTCAGATGATGTATCACATGATATACTCTGTCTTAAAAAATGGGAATTTAAAAAAAAAATGTTGAAAATTTCGCAAAAACACCATTTAAAATTTTTCAAAAAAATGTTTTAGCTACTTATTTGCCAAAATTTAGAATGGAGAAATTAATTGTAATAATCTTTTTTTAAATATTCTTAAATAGCAAAAATAACGGTTTTATTTTAAAAATATAACATATTATGAATATATTAACTTAAAGCTACAACGAAAAAATATATAAGGTATAAAAACAAATAAAAATAACTTTTATTTTTTGTTTTAATTTGTTTTATATATTTTGAAACTAAATAACAAATGTTTTTTGTCTTTTTTAACAATTTTTGAAGTTTCCAATATTTCTTTTTTGGTTAAGGTATAAGTTTAATCTGTACCAGTAACAGGCAGAACCAGATTGTGCTGTGTGCAGCCCTGCGCATCTAAATTGTTGACCGAAATTCCTATTTAAAGAATCGTCTCTCTCTCCCTTGTCTCTGGGCAGAACTTTCCTCAATATTGTATCTTCATGAATTATCAATATATTTGCCCAGTGGCGGCTGGTGGATTTTATATAATATATAATGTATATTATACCAATATCTCAGTTATTAGACATGGGACCCACACCAAATTTATAATAGTTTAAAATGAAACAAGTTAGTTTTTCCTGTCGCCTCACCCGCCTCCAGGCCCCCCTATTTGAGATAATTCAAATTAAAGTGGTGCAATTTATTATCTACTATAATTTATCGACAAATTTAAAATTTTATTTAAAAAATCCAAATATTACAGATTTTATTCGATTTTAAATTTTTATTATTTATTTTATTAAAATAAAAAAATATTTAAAATGGTATAAAACCTGTAATATTTGCATTTTTTAAATAAAATTTTAAATTTGTCGATAAATTATACCTAGTAGATAATAAATTGCACCACTTTAATTGGAATTATCTTAAATAGGGGGCCTGGAGGCGGGTGAGACGACAGGAAAAACTAAATTTTTTTCGCAAACTTCAATTTAAATTCTGTTTGCGCCGAACTTGTCTATTTATTGTCATTATAAACTATACTAAATTTGGTGTGGGTCCCATGTCTAATAACTTAAATATTGGTATACCTAAAATCCACCAGCCGCTACTGTATTTGCCTTAGGTTTTCGATAATAAAAATAATTTGCTGGTCCATTCGGATGTAAAAAAACAACTTTAATTTTCTTAGACTCTTCATTCTTTTCAATTGTAAAATCTAACCACCAAGAGCTCGTATAGTTAATGGTAACAAAACCAGATTTAATAAACCTTAATTCAGAATTCAGAAAGCAAATTTAACAAGGTCTTGAATATGTTGTTCCAAGCTGAGAGAAAAAAGTTTAGTTACTATTCTGGATTCTGAAACTGGAATCAAAGCATGAATTTTTTGTATCCCCGCGACAGTCTGCACTTCAGCAAATCATTTCTTAAAATAGGAAATAATTGTCGCTCTTGCAGAACTTAAAAGTGATTCCTGGAATGTTATCTGTTGCAACCTGATACAGTTGTTCCGGGGTCATAATTTGTTGATCATAAGACCTCTGCAGGCTGGCTTTGCTGGTCAACATTTTTACTGTACCCCCCCAAACCGTCGCAGGCACTCTTGCCATGCGTTCTGGCAAAAAAATGCCACTCTGCTTGAATTCCAAATTCTGTCTCATGTCATGTCTCATAGATTAATAAAGTTTTTTTTGTTTTTATATTGTGCTGCGTAATCATCAGAGAAATAAAAGATTTTGGGAAGTTTAATGATTTTTTTTAATTCAGGGATTAAACGGTTTAAAAACAGTATAATGAATTAATCAATCCGAAACAAAAACTTAGTTTAAATGTGTAATTTCATTTCTTTCGTTTTTAAAATAAATCACAAACGGGTAAAGGGTGCACCCCGTCAGGCCATGACCTGACAGTCAAGTGGTACTATTGTACCTCATCCTAAAGGACAAATGAATAATTCTCAGCAAAATCTCAAATTTTTAAATTGTATTTTGTTTCATTATAAATTGCTGTTTCCGCAACTTCTCAAAATAAGTTTTTGAAAATTGAACTATCAAAGTTATAGCGATGTTGCCAGAGTAAAAATATTTATGATGTTTTGGAAAAAACATGTAACACTGTATACAATAAATTTATATATACAAAAGCGTATTATAATATAGCCAAACTAAAAAAACCTATCCACCCAGCAATTTTCGTTATAAAAATTATATTAATTTTACCAATTTTAAATTTGACACAACAGCATTCTGTTTTGTCAATTTGAACTATGATAGTTAAAATGCAGTGTAGTGCATAAAAAAGTGAGTTTTAAGCATTTACAAATATTTTGGTAAAATATTGCTTAAAATTGTAAAATACATACACTAACCAGGCGGCCCTGGTCTAGGGCCTTTTCCAGAAATCACCACTTTAGGTCATTGTTGCAAGGGTGTTAAACATTTCCAATGCCTTTATTTTTAAAACCGCCGATATACATATTTGTTATATGCAGGATTTTTCTTAAATATACCAACCTAGAGGTGGCAGAACAGGCTCGAATTTTTATAAACAAGAGAAAAAAGGTTTCTTAAGCATAGCATAAATAAAATTTGGTTAAAGATTGAATTTTATGGTCCAAATTACCTATAAGGGGTATTTCTAATATTTTTGTGTTTCTAAGGTTTTAATTTTTTTTAAACTGAACTTTTCATTTCTCCACTCTGAAATCTGGTTATTATCATACTTAAACATAAATAAAAAGAATACATTTTTTTAAAATTAAAAATGGTGTTTTTGAGAAAATCCCAAAAATACGAAGGCGTAGAAGGGCCAACAAAAATTTTACAAATTTTAGCCAAAACTAACTTTGATTTTTGCAATTTCTATTCTATAATTGTAACTTGAACCTACAATTGTAACTTGAACCTACAATTGTAACTTGAACCTACAATTGTAACTTGAACCTACAATTGTAACTTGAACTTACAATTGTAACTTGAACCTACAATTGTAACTTGAACCTACAATTGTAAGTTCAAGTTACAATTGTAAGTTCAAGTTACAATTGTAAGTTCAAGTTACAATTGTAGGTTCAATAGACTGGGCCAAAAAAATCAATTATTTTTTTTTGAAAAGTATATCGAAAATATGGTTTGGGGTGACAAAAAAAAATATTGTGAAAGTTTGAGTCCATAATATTAATATTAAGATTTTTTTTTCCTGAGCGAGTTTTTGTCTCAGAACTCCCAAATCATTGAGTTTAACAAAATTGACTTAAGAATATTTTTTGAAGAAAATTGAATGTTCTACAAAAAAGGTTTAATTGGAATTTCCCGTCAGATGAACCGTTTTCTTACAATCATGCCTTAAAAATTGGTTTAGTTTTACAATTTCTTTTAACTTTGGAATATTGCAGTGGCGGCTGGTGGATTTTGGGTATACCAATATTTCAGTTATTAGACATGGGACCCACACCAAATTTATAATAGTTTATAATGACATTAAATAGACAAGTTCGGCTCAAACAGAATTTAAATTGAAGTTTGAGAAAAAAAGTTAGTTTTTCCTGTCGCCTCACCCGCCTCCAGGCCCCCCTATTTAAGATAATTCAAATTAAAGTGGTGCAATTTATTATCTACTATAATTTAGAGCATTTAATTTTCTTAAAATAATATTTTCGAGCCAATTTTGTTAAACTCAATGGTTTGGAAGTTCTAAGACAAAAACTTGCTGAGGAAAAAAAAATTAAAATTGCGATGATAGACCTCTTAATATACCTACCATATTTTCGATATACTTTTGGCCCAGTCTAAGGTTCAAGATAAAATTGTAAGTTCAAGTTACAATTGTAGGTTCAAGTTACAATTGTAGGTTCAAGTTACAATTGTAGGTTCAAGTTACAATTGTAGGTTCAAGTTACAATTGTAGGTTCAAGTTACAATTGTAAGTTCAAGTTACAATTGTAGGTTCAAGTTACAATTGTAGGTTCAAGTTACAATTGTAAGTTCAAGTTACAATTGTAGGTTCAAGTTACAATTGTAAGTTCAAGTTACAATTGTAGGTTCAAGTTACAATTATAGAATAGAAATTGCAAAAATCAAAGTTAGTTTTTACGAAGGCGTAGAAGGGCCAACAAAAATTTTACAAATTTTAGCCAAAACTAACTTTGATTTTTGCAATTTCTATTCTATAATTGTAACTTGAACCTACAATTGTAACTTGAACTTACAATTGTAACTTGAACCTACAATTGTAACTTGAACCTACAATTGTAACTTGAACTTACAATTGTAACTTGAACTTACAATTGTAACTTGAACTTACAATTGTAACTTGAACTTACAATTGTAACTTGAACCTACAATTGTAACTTGAACCTACAATTGTAACTTGAACCTACAATTGTAACTTGAACCTACAATTGTAACTTGAACCTACAATTGTAACTTGAACCTACAATTGTAAGTTCAAGTTACAATTGTAGGTTCAATAGACTGGGCCAAAAAAATCAACTATTTTTTTTTGAAAAGTATATCGAAAATATGGTTTGGGGTGACAAAAAAAAATATTGTGAAAGTTTGAGTCCATAATATTAATATTAAGATTTTTTTTCCTGAGCGAGTTTTTGTCTCAGAACTCCCAAATCATTGAGTTTAACAAAATTGACTTAAGAATATTTTTTGAAGAAAATTGAATGTTCTACAAAAAAGGTTTAATTGGAATTTCTTGTCAGATGAACCGTTTTCTTACAATCATGCCTAAAAAATTGGTTTAGTTTTACAATTTCTTTTAATATTGCAGTGGCGGCTGGTGGATTTTGGGTATACCAATATTTCAGTTATTAGACATGGGACCCAAACCAAATTTATAATAGTTTATAATGACATTAAATAGACAAGTTCGGCTCAAACAAAATTTAAATTGAAGTTTGAGATAAAAAGTTAGTTTTTCCTGTCGCCTCACCCGCCTCCAGGCCCCCCTATTTAAGATAATTCAAATTAAAGTGGTGCAATTTATTATCTACTATAATTAAGAGCATTTAATTTTCTTAAAATAATATTTTCGAGCCAATTTTGTTAAACTCAATGGTTTGGGAGTTCTGAGACAAAAACTTGCTGAGGAAAAAAAAAATTAAAATATACCTACCATATTTTCGATATACTTTAAAAAAAAATAGTTGATTTTTTTGGCCCAGTCTAAGGTTCAAGATAAAATTGTAAGTTCAAGTTACAATTGTAGGTTCAAGTTACAATTGTAGGTTCAAGTTACAATTGTAAGTTCAAGTTACAATTGTAGGTTCAAGTTACAATTGTAGGTTCAAGTTACAATTGTAGGTTCAAGTTACAATTGTAAGTTCAAGTTACAATTGTAGGTTCAAGTTACAATTGTAGGTTCAAGTTACAATTGTAGGTTCAAGTTACAATTGTAAGTTCAAGTTACAATTGTAGGTTCAAGTTACAATTGTAAGTTCAAGTTACAATTGTAGGTTCAAGTTACAATTGTAGGTTCAAGTTACAATTGTAAGTTCAAGTTACAATTGTAGGTTCAAGTTACAATTGTAAGTTCAAGTTACAATTGTAGGTTCAAGTTAGAATTATAGAATAGAAATTGCAAAAATCAAAGTTAGTTTTGGCTAAAATTTGTAAAATTTTTGTTGGCCCTTCTACGCCTTCGTAAGTTTTGGCTAAAATTTGTAAAATTTTTGTTGGCCCTTCAAGATAAAATTGTAAGTTCAAGTTACAATTGTAGGTTCAAGTTACAATTGTAGGTTCAAGTTACAATTGTAGGTTCAAGTTACAATTGTAGGTTCAAGTTACAATTGTAAGTTCAAGTTACAATTGTAGGTTCAAGTTACAATTGTAAGTTCAAGTTACAATTGTAGGTTCAAGTTACAATTGTAAGTTCAAGTTACAATTGTAGGTTCAAGTTACAATTGTAGGTTCAAGTTACAATTGTAAGTTCAAGTTACAATTGTAGGTTCAAGTTACAATGGGGTAGTTAAATTTTTTCTGACCTATACTTTTTATGGTTTTATTCAAGGCGTTTGGTAATATTAAACATTTCTGTGAAATCAGAATTTCAATTGAGTTTACCGTTTTCGAGATATTTACAAAAAATATAAATTTTTATGACGTCACAAACCCCGCCATGTGACCAACATTCTAAGATTTCTATTGGTTGAAAATTACACTGTTGTCAAGTTGTCTTGTTAATGATTTCATTCGGTTATGTCAGAAAATACCCGAAGAGGTTATGTACAAATACTGTCACTGTCAGTCATATTCTTTTTCTATGCTGTCAGTTGAGTGAAAGAAGAAGAGGAGGTTAAAGAAAATTCTGAAATTAAAAGTTTTATTGATAGGTTTACACATTGAAACACCGTGTGAAAACTAATAAAATGTAATAAATAGGTACCTAATAACTGTCTAAAGCCGAGTTTAATATATTTTATAGAAAAAAGTGGCAAAATAAAGCTGAAAATGAATGAAATAAATTTACTAAAAATAATAATATATCTAAAAGAATATAAAGAACTAGGCATTATACTAATGAAATGCATTTACGACAAAATATGATTATAATTATAGGTACTTACTTTATTTGTTTAAAAGCTCCAATGTTCAATGTAACCAACCATTCCACAAGATTCCTCTGCTTTGGAGTCCGTTATTAATAAATCACTTATCTAATATCAATTACAAATAACATAGCAATAACAATGATTTTCAATAATCTAAATTTAAAAAAAACAACCCGAAAAAAAGAAACGTCAAAAAATCAATTCTTCTTCTTCTTCTCAACTTAAATATTCATATACTTGGTAAGTAAAGGGTGATTTTTTTAGAGTGTCCGAACTTTAAATTCAAATTAAATAACAACCAAATTAAATATCTTAAAAATATTTATTTTATATGAAATAACATTCAATGACATTATTGTTTAAAAATAATTTCGGACAAATGTCCTCCGCGGCTACTTGTAACAAAGCGAATTATATTAATCCAATTTCCGACCACTTTATCAAGCAATTTAGGTCTTATTTACGCATTTGTCCGAGTTATGTTAGCTTCCAAGTCTTGAATAGTTGCTGGTTTATTTACATATACCAAAGATTTAACATTTTCCCCAAAGAAAATAAAGATATTTCCACAAAATTTTTCACGTAGTTCAATAACAAAGCCCAACTTTCTGCGAACGTCGACGAATTGACAAATTTGGGTGTTTCTCATCACTGTCGATAACAGCGATGATATTTTCTTGGAAACGCACTGTTTTTGTTCTTGTCTTTATTTTAATACCTAACAGGGTGAAGTTCTTTTGAAATTTGTTGATGATTCGGCGAATACATCGCTCGATTGGGCGTATATATACCATAAAATTCACGAAGAGCATGATAAGTTTGGCGCACAAAACAATGGTTTTGATGGTAAATTTCGACAATTTGTAAGCGTTAAACGTTCCATGATAATTTGTCAGACTATACTGAGTAACTTAGTTTCTAAATGCATGAAAATTGAAAGTTTGTTTGACAGCGACACTTGTCAGAAGTTCGGACACACTTAAAAAATCACCCTTTATATGTAAATATTATAACGTGGCGCCATCTATCGCAAGAATCTTAAACTGAACACACTGGCAACTATAGAAAAAGCTGGCAACGTTGTCAATAGCCTAGTGACGTAATTAGGAGATTTTGTTTTGTAAATATCTCGAAAACGGTAAACTCAATTGAAATTCCGATTTCACAGAAATGTTTAAAATTACAAAACGCCTTGAATAAAACCATATAAAGTATAGGTCAGAAAAAATTTAACTACCCCATTGTAAGTTCAAGTTACAATTGTAGGTTCAAGTTAGAATTATAGAATAGAAATTGCAAAAATCAAAGTTAGTTTTGGCTAAAATTTGTAAAATTTTTGTTGGCCCTTCTACGCCTTCGTACAAAAAACTCTTTTTTTAAAAATTCCCATTTTTTTTAAGAAAAAGTATAATATACTGATACTGATATTATCATGTGATTACTTATCTGAAAGGGCTTATACCTTTAAAACAAGCTATTACTCAATGCTCTGTTTAAGTAGTTCCTGAGATACCTATATCTGTTGTTTTAAGAGCCTGCAGAGGCAAAATTGGTAAATTTCTTGATTTTTAAAAATCCATAAAAGAAAAACTACAGTTCAAAAAAAATTAAAATTTTGGGTTTTTGAGTTTTTCAGGACGTAGAACAACTTTACCTTAAATAATCAAAATCGGAGATATTGAAAACAAATTTTTTTTGGTTGATTTGAAATGAAATTTAGAAGAGCTTCGCGCCGAACACGTGGCTCGAAGTCGAAACTACCGCGTCATCCGCCATTATTTTTGTGTGTTTGTTGGATTCATTTGAAAGAAATCTTAAATACCTACCCAGACCGCAAAATCCCATTCCCTGCACATGTCAGGAATATTCCCAGGATTCCGTGGCGGCTGGTGGATTTTGGGCACACCCATATCTCAGTTATTAGACATGGGACCCACATCAAATTTATATGAGTTTACAATGACATTATATAGACAAGTTCGGCGCAAGCAGAATTCAAATTAAAGTTAGTTTTTAAGTGTGCTCCCCAGCCTCCTGCCCCCCCCCAAATTAAGATAATTCAAATTAAAGTGGTACAATATTTAATTCACTGAAATTTATCGACAAATTTCAAATTTTATTAAAAAATTTCAAGAAATACAGGTTTTATACCATTTTAAATTTTTATTATTTATTTTACTAAATTTAAAAAAAAATAGAAATGGTATAAAATATACTTGAATTTTTTTAATAAAATTTGAAATTTGTCGATAAACTTTTGTGAATTAAATATTGTAGCACTTTAATTTGAATTATCTTAATTTGAGGGGGCAGGAGGCTGGGGGGGCACACTTAAAAACTAACTTTTTTCCGCAAACTTCAATTTGAATTCTGCTTGCGCAGAACTGTCTATATAATGTCATTTATAAACTCATATAAATTTGATATGGGTCCCATGTCTAATAACTGAGATATGGGTGTGCCCAAAATCCATCAGCCGTCACTGCCCCTGGCGTAATCAAATGACGTCTGTGACGATTGGGAGATAATAATTACGTCATTATAGTACCGTATTTTAGTCGTCGTGCAAAATGTACCTGATACGTTTAAAATTGACGTATAAGTATTTTTTTATGGATCAAAAAAGGCAAAAAATATTTTCATAGAAACTGCATGTGTATTAAAAATATAAAACAAAAATACATTTTGGAGATTAAACATGAAAAATATAATTTTTTCTGTTGCAACACGTTATCAAAATGACTAAAATCTATAGTCTTTGGGACTGGGTATTGGTAAGCCCTTTATGTAAGTACCTACTTATCTTCGAAAGTACTGATGTCACAGAAATTATAAGACAAATGTTTATGATCTAAACGTTTTTTTTATTACATATACTAGACTCGGCCAAAAAAATCAACTATTTTTTTTTTTTAAAAGTATATCGAAAATATGGTTTGGGGCGACAAAAAAAAATTATTGTGAAAGTTTGAGTCCATAATATTAATATTAAGAGGTCTATCATCGCAAATTTAATTTTTTTTCCTCATCAAGTTTTTGTCTCAGAACTCCCAAACCATTGAGTTTAACAAAATTTACTTAAAAATATTTTTTTAAGAAAATTAAATTCTCTACAAAAAAGGTTAAATGAAATTTTTCGTCAGATGAACCGTTTCCTTAAAATCATGCCTTAAAAATTGGTATAGTTTTACATTTTGATCTTTTAACTTTGGAATTTTGTAATTCATGTAAAAATCAGTACCCAGAAAAAAACCGATAAATATTCTTATGGGAAATCAAATGCTCTACAAAAAAAGTCTTCTAACATTTTTGGCTAAATTCACTCCATCAAAAGTTATTCAAGGTTAAATTTGACAAGAATTTCGTTTTGACTTCAACTTTAACCTTGAATAACTTTTGATTGAGCGAATTTAGCCAAAACTCTTAAGAGGCTTTTTTGTAAAGCATTTGATTTCACATAAGAATATTTATAGTTTTTTTATGAGTACTGATTTTTACATGAATTTCAAAATGGATTATATCTACTTTCATATTTTCAATGAAACCGCCATTATTCGAAAACAGTCATTATGCATAATAACTATAGTTATAAATATTTCAGTTAATTTTCATTGTGGGTGGGGCGAATCAGTCCATTTCAATAACAGACCTGGTCTGTGTCACAGACTCTGTGATTGCCACTTCTCAATCTGTTACATTTTTTGTCCGGCGCGCCGGTGGTTTACTCAAAAGAAATATAATTTCTTCTGGTACTATGCACAGACTGTGGGTACTATGCAAGGTTAACAAAGATTCAATTGGACTATTATAGTCCAACTTATAAGTTCTACAAGTTGTTCAATGAATCGTTTATTGTTAAAACAAGCTAAATAACTTTTTGCTAATAATAAATTTTATTATAGATACTTATTAATTAGGTAATACACATTAGAATATATTACTTGTATCTATGTACTAGATTGTTACTCTCTTATATTTAATATTATAGAATATTTTCTATAGTGAGTTATGTATGAATAGTAAATAATTTATAAATATTATACATATGAACTTGTTTTGTATTTTCCACGTAGGTACTTCATGATTTATGACAATAACTGTAAACAAAAATAATATTTGACATATTATAAAAAACATGCATGTCCATTAGGTGTTCATGTTTAGGTCCTCCCACATCGGCCTTAGCGCATGATCAGTTTCTAAGTTATTCTCAAATATTAGGCGCGTATTTATAACAAAGTTTAGTTCAGCGTCTAAAAATCCCGACGCGAATATATTTCGAACGATATTTCAAAATTTTTCGCGAGTTTATGTTTATAGTATTTATGTAACGTGATTGCACACAATGGATTTTAATTTCAAGATTATTGGGTTAATTATTTGTAAGTATTTTTTCTGTTAAAAATAAATGAAATAAATATATAGGTAATTTATTTCAATAAAAATATGTTAATACTTGCATATCAATTAAAATTAAAATAATTGTTTACCTATATTTATATATAATACATCTGTTTTTTAATGTATCAACATTCGTATACCCTAATTAACCCTAAAATGCAAAGAACTATTAAATAATACCCTTAATAACATAAGTTTGTTGAAAGTTTTTAATTGAATAAGAATTAATGTTCCCTTAAGTATTAAGAAGACAAACACAATGCATTATAATTGGATCAATTTATAAAACATTTTCCATCAATTTTAATCACTTATATCGAATCATTGGCGTGTATCTAATATGTTTTATTTGGGTCATTCCATACCAAGTCTTCTTGCCCTTTTAATTTTTAGAAGTCCCTAAGAAGTTTTTATAACATTTACTTACCTACCTACCAACTGTTAAATCCTTAAGTGAAATCAATCAATGGTTAAATCCTTTTGATACCTGTGTGTATCCGCTTTTCACTAAATATACAGGGTGTAACATAATGGTTGGGAAAAAATTAAATAATGGAGTCCTAATAGTCAAAAAATAATATTTTTGTTACAGTTAATTTTGTTGTTTTTTCTACGACCACTATGTAAAAGTCACATTTCGTAATGGCATCGTTGCTTAGAAAATGAATCTTTTCATTGGCAAGGCAAAACACGAATGTAGAGTGACAGGAATATTCCTGTGTGAAAAGTGACAGGTTTGTGTGAAAAGAAATTGACAGCATCGTTTGACATTGGTTTCAAAATTTGTATTGTATTTGGATATGTATGTCTAAATATCATTTAGAACAAAATTAATTGTGTTTGTATAATAAATTCCAGTATAATTATACCTTAAAAATTAAAAAAATAAGATGAAAGTAATTTTAACAGCTGTCAAAGTTTTTTTAGGTTATATTGTTTTGTATTTGAATATATTAAACGCTGTGACGCTAACGTGCCGCGATTCGAAATATTAAAGGCACGTTAGTTACCTACGTCATGATTTTAAGATTTTATGTTACGATAAAACTAAAACAAACCAACCAACCCAACCCAACACACACAAATTTATAAAATAAAAAAAATAAAAAAAGTTCGACAACTTCTAGTAGATTTTATGTTACGACAAAATTAAAACAAACCAACCAACCCAACCCAACACTTTTTAATGAAAAAACAACAAATTTATGAAATAAAAAATAAAAAAACTTCGAGAACTTCTGAGTATTGAACCCGGTTCCTCTCGCATGCCATGCGAACGCAAAATCAAAATCAAAATCAATTTATTTTTCAATTAAATAATTACAAAATATATAAAGAGTAAATAAGTACAGGCCGCAATGTGGTGATGGGGTTGGCTGCAAAGAGGCGCGTGGAAGTGTGGTTCCACCTCTTGAGCCTCCCTACGGTGGAGATGCGTGGTATCATATAATCTATCTAGCTTGAAATCAATTTTAAAACGCTCGGGGAACAAAAACGAATTTTTCTTATGACGCGGCACGTTAGCGTGCCTCTAGTCACAGCGTATAATAAAAAATAAAACGGTCGTAGAAAAAACATTGTGTTTCACTTGTGAGAAAAGCTTTCTTCAAGCTCGTGTTGATGCACACTCGGCCTGGCGGCCTCGTGAGCAACTTAAACACTCGCATGAAAAAGTCGCTTTTCAACACTTGTAAAACAAATAACTATTTAAGTTATAGTAAGTTAAAATAAAATAAATAAATGAGTTTTTGTTTAATAGCTTTCGAACAATAAAAGAAGAGTAATGAAATGAAACGCGCTGGGAAAGACTACAAAACAGCAGTATGCCGTAGGGCCGGTTTATCAATGTCCAGTTAAAGTTGCAGTTAGATATCTAGCAGATAATTTCCATTGTTCTCACAACGATCGGTAAAGAATTTAACTGTCAGATAAACAAACTGGAACTTAACCAGAGATTAATAAACCGGCTCTTAATCAGGCAAAAAAACGCGGCATAATAACCCATATAGAGACAAAGAGACATTGCAATATCTCTTTGTCCTCGCCGTCAAGTTACATATGCAATGTTGCAGGAAGATAACAAGCATGATACTACATAAGACTTATTTAGTATCATGATAACAAGTAACGTTGCTTCATGTTTTTGCAATGTAATAATTTCTTATATACCTATTAACAATTATAACTAAAGGGTAGGACTGGGTGAACTATCTAAATATGTGAACTAAATATTGTCCATACACACAGAAAAATAAAATTTCATTTCAAGAAGAATTATTGTTTTCAAAATGTTTACTTCATTCAAAACACAATCAGTTCTAATTAAGACTATGCTTTTCCTTGGAGAAAAACGGTAAGATTACCGGGAAAATGTTATTTCTTTAAATTATTTTTTTAACTGGAACATAACGGTTTCATTTGGAATAATTTTAAACAACTTAACATAAGAATAAGAAAATGTTTGAATGAAAAGAAAACTTATTCTTGAACTGATTTAACGATTTTTACGGGCGAAAATTTTCAACGACAAAATGTATTTGTTCAGATAGAATATAATTTTTATTTCGAATAGTTATATGGTTTCTTTAAAAATTCTCAATTTTTAAATCAAGAAAATATATTTGATTCAAGAGTATGTTTGTTTTGAATAAACCCACGCATGCGCTAATGTACCATCCCCTAAGGGGGATTCCCCTTCGTCTTGACTCAGCGTAGCGTTCTTCTTTACATATCGGTGCAAGTTCTCGGTGGTGAAATTGTGGTATATTTTCTTGTCGCTTGTTTAATTGGAGATATATTGGGTCTTCATTCAGTGTTAGGTTACCAAGAATATTTTTCTGCAATTTTTTTTGCAGGTTTTGCCTCTACCCAAGATTGAAAGTTTCTATTAAAACACAAAACAAACAAACAAGTTACAGAAAAAGCATCCCTGTAAAGGGAGAAAGAACAGTATTCTAATCATTTGGAGAACAACAGCTTTATATTTTCACTGTAAAAATTAAAATTAATTTCATATGAACCGATATTTTAAGAATATAATGGTTTTACTTTAACACTGTATATTTTCAAATTAAAAATACGATTTTTTTTATAAAAATGTCGATAGTTTTTTGAAAAATATTCTGCTTATTTTAAGAAAACATAGTCTTAACTCAAAATTGTAATAGCTACAGAATAAGAATTAACAAAGTTTAACCGCAAATTGACGAATTTCAATTTAAGAATTTTAGGGATTCAACATAACATTACAATTCGAATAAATAAATTTCTTGTAAGAAAAAAACATTTATTTGTGTATATGGAAAACTAAGATTTGCTTGGAACAATAGTTTTTTATTTGTTTTAAAAATAATCTTTTTTCTGTGTAGATGAGTATTTGATTGACAATTGTAATATGTCACTTTTAGAATGCAATTACTTTTTTTAAGCCCAATATTCATTATGCGATATTTTACAATTTGTGATACCTTTTTAAAAAATTGTGTGTGTCGGTAAGTAGAAGCACGTTATTTTCCCACTTTTTTTTTAATTTTGAAGCACTGCGAATCCCACCATTTTTATTAATTTTTGAAATTTTAAAATTTTTAAGAATTTTGGGTAAGTAAGAATTTTGTAAATTTTGAAGAAATTTTGTAAATTTGGTAAATTTTAAAATTTTTGGAAATTGTGACTGTTCTAAAAAAATTGGATTAATTTTACAATTATTAGTATACAGGGTGTTTCTTTTAACTTGAGACAGCTCAATATCTCGAGAAATACGCATTTCACGGAAAAATGTCTTAAATAAAAGGTTAATGTGACCAAAGGGGACATTATTTGGTGCTACCGCTAGCCACCCCCTACCTCTCCTTAAGGGTGAAACGGGGGGTAACTTTGGAAAGTCAAATGGAATGACCCGATTTTTTTCACAGAGTTTGGTAGTACATAAAAAAATCAATAACTTTTATTTAAAAGTTTTTTTCAATTTATCAACAGATGGCGCTGTAATTCAAAATTTAAGAAAAAGGGGTTTCCTTGTAAAATGTATTATTTGAAACGTTTGAAAAACAAAAATTAACATTAAATCAACAATAGTCGGCTCTGAAAACAATTTATAACAAATGTTCGAAATGTCGTCCTTCCATTTCGACACCAAGTGGAGCACCAGCGTCCCTGGTCGGTAAACGTTTGGTGCGGTACCTTAAGCGAACGATTAATCGGACCCTTCTTTATTGACGGTGCATTAAATGGCGAAAAGTACCGGAATTTTCTAGAAAACGATCTGACGGACCTTTTGGAGGATGTACCAATAGCACGGCTCCAAAACATGTGGTACCAGCAAGATGGTTGTCCTGCACATTATTCGACAATTGCTCGAGAGGTGTTGGATCGGGAGTTCAATGGCCGGTGCATCGGTAGACGTGGTCCAGTAATTTGGCCTGCTCGATCACCTGATCTTACGCCACCAGACTTCTTCCAGTGGGGTTACTTGAAAGAAAAAGTTTACGCTACAATTCCTACAACTTGGGAGGACATGGTGGAGCGGATCAGGAAAGCCTGTGCGGCGATACCGCCCGATATGTTGGCGCGTTGTGTGCCAGAATTCATTACCCGCATTCAAAAATGTGTTGAAATGGAATGACGACATTTCGAACATTTGTTATAAATTGTTTTCATAGCCGAATATTGTTGTTAATGTTAATTTTTGTTTTTCAAACGTTTCAAATAATACATTTTACAAGGAAACTCATTTTTCTTAAATTTTGAATTACAGCGCCATCTGTTGATAAATTGAAAAAAGTTTTAAATAAAAGTTATTTATTTTTTTATGTACTACCAAACTCTGTGAAAAAAATCGGGTCATTCTATTTGACTTTCCAAAGTTACCCCCCGTTTCACCCTTAAGGAGGGGTATGGGGTGGCTAGCGGTAGCACCAAATAATGTCCCCTTTAGTCACATTAACCTTTTATTTAAGACATTTTTCCGTGAAATGCGTATTTCTCGAGATATTGAGCTGTCTCAAGTTAAAAGAAACACCCTGTATAAAGTTATAGAGCCGTTTCCGGGAAATTGGAAGAGTCAAATTATTCGAATACTCGAATATTCAAATACATAAATATAAAAAGTATACTTTACGTTTTTTTGTGTTTAAGTTCTTAATTTACTGGCGCGAGGTCTAGTAATTTAATAAAAACTTTTTATAACTGTATCTGTTTTTTGCTAATAGCATCACAACGAAATGACGTTGACAATGAGAGTAAAAATGCGCAACTTTTTCCTAATCGTGACCTTGGAATGACAAGGTTCTAAGTGCAGCTGCCCCGTTAAGCAAAAATGCCCCGTACCTGCAATAATTAATATTCTAGATAAGTCATTTTTGCTTAACGGCGCAACTAATAGTTGGCAACTATGTATCTCGATAGATAAGCGAGATACCCATGCTTGACCGGACACCCTGTTTAATGGTTTAAAGTTCGAATATACAAATAAGTATTTTAACTTTCGAATTCTCGAATATTTGAATATTTGAATACTCGATTATTCGAATTATTTAAAGTCGATTCCCACCTCTTCAAATACTCAAATATTCAAGTACTCGAATTATTCGTAATCGATTCCCACCCAGTAACATAAAGTCAAGATCATGTACACCTGAAGACGATCAAAGATAATATATATATTAGGGTGTGCCAAAAAAACTCGATATATTTTTTTTCTTGCTCTCCACCAAAAATATCGTAGAATATGTCCAAACAAATATTCTGTTAAAAACGGAGCTCATAATTTCAATTTTAAGAGGTCCCTCATCGAATCTGAAGTTTTGCCGCTTAAATAACACAGAAAACTGACTTTTTTACCTTATTTATTCAACCTAGGAAGAATTTTTTTTTCATAAAATCCATGACTAATTCTTACAAAGCATTAAATTTGGACAAAAAAATCTTATTAAGCCGAATTTCTATTTTCATTATTTGATTTTTTCCAGAGCTTTAAATTTAAAGTTAATAATACAAAAATGATGACTTTATACGCCTGTAACTTTTAGAATATTGACGATACAAAAAATTTGCCTAAAACTTTTTTGTGGTCCATCAGACAAGCTAAAAAATTGCCATTTAACTTTTTTGTCTAACTTCAATAGTTTAGCTGAAAAGGGCAAAAAACGTAAAATTTTAAATTTAAAGCTCTGTAAAAAATCAAATAATGAAAATAGAAATTCGGCTTGATAAGATTTTTTCGTCCAAATTTAATGCTTTGTAAGATTTGGTCATGGATTTTATGAAAAAAAAATTTCTTCCTAGGTTGCAAGAATAAATAAGGTAAAAAAGACAGTTTTCTGTGCTATTTAAGCGGCAAAACTTCAGATTCGATGAGGGACCTCTTAAAATTGAAATTATGAGCTCCGCTTTCAACAGAATATTTGTTTGGACATATTCTACGATATTTTGGGTGGAGAGCAAGAAAAAAAAATATCGAGTTTTTTTGGCACACCCTAATATATATATATATATAAGGGTGAGCCAAAAAAACTAACCTATCGGATTTATGGGTTAAAATGAACCTACATACCGAGCAAAAAATTTCCCTGCAAGGCAAATTTTTTGCTCAATTTTAAAAGGTGTCGGTGAGCATTCTAAGTTTTCCATTGAAATAACACGTAAAAAAATCTTTTTTCATTAAAAATACCATAACTTTTGAACCGTTTGAGATAAAATTTTTTACGTCGCGGATTCTTGTAGAGCATAAAATTTCCCAAAGAATCTATACCAGGATTATTTTTTTTAATTTAAAAATTCGTATGTTTAAAAGCTTTGAAAAGTGTAAAAAATCCCTAAAACTGCAGGTCTTGCCAGATGAGCCGCGGCGGACATTTTACATAATTGTATTGAGCTGAAGTAGAATATTTCCATATTTTTAATAGTTTTTCTTTCTTTTTTGTCTTTTATGTGGAAACTCAATTTGAATCACCCATTATAAAATTTGTTGTTAGATAATAACAAAATTACGATGATTTTTAAACCACAAACTTTAGTTTGTGCGAAATTTTGAACAGGCACCAACCAAGCCTGCTTGAGCTAATGAATAAATTTCGTTTCAAATAAAAATTTTCGGGTAAATTTTAAAAGGCGATTTAGCGCGGAGCTAGAAAACTAAAAAACTTACATACTTAAAAATTAAAAAACGCCAAAAAGCGTTAAGGCATCTTTAAAAAATCAATTTAATCCTGTTCACCATTGGAAATAGCGGAAAAATTTACTCTCTAAAAATGAATTAGTCAAAATTTAACAGCCAATTATTATGTAAAATTGTCTCCTTAAAAAAGGTAGAGCAGTTTTTGAGATATAGTCAATTCCAACCCAACCCAACCCAACTAATTTTATATCTTGATGACATTTTCGGATTCAGGGGACAATTTTACATGAAAATTGACTGCTAAATGTTTGGAATACAAATTGCTATTGACGAGAATTATTAGTGGCTGCTTTTTCGCTATGACAATTAGTCATTTTTGACTAATTCATTTTTAGAAAGTAGGCAAAACGTGTAATATAATTTTAAAAGGCGGACCTAATACAGTTTGGCTCTGGGGTACAGATATATTTTTATATACGAGAAGCATAGACGAAGCACTCGTCTGCAATATGGTTTTAAAAATTATAAAGTAATTTTGATTCGGTGATTTGGTGACTGGGTGTGGAATGACTCATAAGTAATAGGAGTAATAGGTATCCGAAAAATATTTCGTATTCAATTGATACTAAACACATTTGTTCCATAAATAAAAAATTAATACATCAAAAACTGTTTATGCTCTGGTTTCCATCATGTTTATAAAAGTAGTGTTCAATGAAATTTCGGTAGTAAGTATTTATATACTTAGTTAATGCAAGTTAATGCACTAAAACACTTCTCTAGAACTAATATTCTGATAACTCTTACTATTATAATAGCATCACTATAGTGATGCTTGTTAAAATCATTTGCCTAGAGACAAGGTCGCTTCATCAAAGCTAATTATTTTGAAAATAGGTCACTATCATTATAATTATTATTTATTAAATATTTAACCAAAAAGTTTAAAATAATAAAAATTGTGTATTTTATAATAACCTAGGCCAATAATATAAAATAATTTAAAAATAAATTACTAAAAATAACCTATGATTTAAAAATCACAAATTTTAGGACAAGGTTAGTAAACATTCGGGGAATTTTGATTTTCGACACAATTTTTATTCATTCCAAATTTCCTTGAGTTATTTATGTTCAGTGTTCAACCCTTTTCTAGCATAAATTGATTTTCTTTTAGAGATATTTTGTACATATTTAATAGAAGTTGATAAAACGTTTACTTATAAGTATAACAATATAGTGTTATGAAATAACAATATACGAGCCCTGTCTCAGTGAAGTTGGCTGTGCTAAAAGTAAAGATAATATTTGACATTTAAATAATTGTAAGCAAGTCGGTAGTGACATTCCAGTATATATTTATGCTTTCGTCCCGAGGAAAAGCTGTTTCTAAAGAAATAAGAAAAGTGATAATTCACTTGCATTTAAAAAGAAAATCCGCTACACAAATCGCTGAAACTGCAGTTAATTTAAAATAACATGTTAATTTGTCACGATATACAGTGCGAAATATTATTAAACTGCACTAAACTACAGAATATGCGGCGCAGAAACCAAAAAATGGAAATCGTCCTCACTATTCTGATAAAAATTTAAGGGCTTTAAAAAGAATTATCGTTCAAAATCGTAGGGCTAATTACGGTGAATTAAAAGTTTTGTGGAATCAGGCAACGAGTAAATGTTTTTCAAGAACAACCTGCTCAAAGACTTGGGTTTAAAACTTACAAGGTTTGCTTATAATGTATACGATTTTTATTTATTTTTAATTTTACTATCTGTAGGCAAAAAAAAAACTTTATTGACAAAAAAAAAGAAAAATAGACTTCTCTGGGCAAAAGAGCACAGGACTTGGTGTCAAAATTAATGGGATTCAAATTTGAAGTTTGCGTTGGTTATAATCGAAGCCGAGTCATTAGAACAATGACTGTCTTAAGAAAAAAGTAAAGTTTCCGGCCTCTGTGATGATTTGGGGATCTATGTCAGCTAAAGGGATCGGTAAATTACACTTTGTAGAGGGCATTATGAATGCTGATAAATATATTTACGTCCTAAAAAATAACTTAAAACCGCAAATTGAACAAAATGCGTTTAAATGATATTGAATGCATCTTCCAACAAGATGGTGCAGCGTGTCATACCGTATGACTCATACGGCTAAAAAAGTGAAAGCTTGGATGATAGAAAATAATATTTCACTTTTAAAATGGACATCTAGTAGTCCAGATCTTTCGCCTATAGAAACTTTGTGGCATATTATGAAAAAGAGGCTCAAAGAACAGCCCGCAAGAACCGTCTTAGAGTTGCGTGCTCGCTTGCAAGAAATTTGGAATAATTTTACGCCGGATGATTGTCAAAAATTGGTTGACGTATACAGGCAGTAATAAGCCATAAAGGAGATGTTACGCAGTGTAGTTTCCAATTAAAATGTATTTATTTAAAATATTTTTGGTTTACGGACAATATAAGAGAATTTTAAATATTTTTTAAGGTACTTAAAAATACAATTTAACGGTAGAAAATTTAATAAACGGTATTTATTTAATTAAAACAATGTGTTAATTTTAATTAATTACCGTATAATATTCTAAATATCTTCAAAAAACTATTTTTGTTACTTGGGCCAACTTCACTGAGACAGGGCTCGTATTGTATATATGGTAATGTTAAGATATTTTGTATTTATTTGAAATATAAATGTCACTTAATTCTAGGGTTAACATATTTTATTTAAAAAAATAACGGACCTTAAAAAAACTGACTTTCCGTATGACGTATGGCAAGCCAATGTTTAAGATTTTGAAATTTTATTTTAAAAACTCAGTAAAAAGGTAGGTAGATACGTTTTTATTTTTTAATAAAAAGACTGTAGTATAAAATAATAATAACTACCCAAAATAGTTAGATATGTTCAATGTATTATATAGAATATTAATACCTACATACAGGGTGTCCTAGAATATGTGGGTAATCTCCAGGATTTAGATATAACATATAAAAATAATATGAGAAGTTCCTATACATTCTTTCCTACGGCCCACTGTGGGCCAGAAATTCTCTAAACATTGAAAAAGTCCATTTTTAATAATGATGGAACAACAAGTTTTTTTATGCTAAAAACGGTCAAGTAGACCATTAAGCTTACAAAAACACCAGAAATATGTCCGTGAGTTTTTATGTTGACACACGAGGGTTTGACAAATGTCGGCAAATTTAATACTTATTGTCTGGTTTATTTTGTTTAAACAAATCGCTTAAGTTTAAGACATTACAGTTTAAGGTGGATTAACTTTTTGACAGAAACTATGAGTGGGCCAGATGCAGGCAAGTTCAAGGTTTTATACCATTTAAATTTTATGGATTTCTTTGCGAATTTACAAAAAAAAAAAATGATTTAGTGAACGCATGTAAAAGCAAAAATTAACATATCACATGGATATTTCACCAGATATATATCAAGATCGACACTGAACTACACGTTTTTGTTGATGCTCTTAAACTCTCCAGTACTTAAGCTTCATTATCGAAAAAAAAACTTTTGCCGAATTTTGCCTAGGAGAAAACGCAAGATTTTCTGTGTGGTATTTTACAATTTGATTCAAAATAAAGCTCTATTCGGGTATTAGTTAAAAGGTTATTAGGCCTAGATTGTAAAAGACTTTTTGAATATGTGATCTGTCATTTTGAAAGTTTTGACTTTTTTTTCTAAATGTTATATTTAAGGCAATTTTAGTGTTTTTAATTGATTTTTAAAATTTTTCTTTGTTTAATCGTTTGAGCTGTGGTGCCTATAAATTGGCAGTAATTTTAAAATACCCTGAAAACAAGAAACATTTATTATTAAAAATCAAAATAGTTGAGTTTTTTTTAATATAAAAAATATATTAAAAAATATATATACACTGTGACCCATTTGTTTGCGACTCAACCCTGTAAAATATTTATTTATTGTGCGATTTTAACCGGATTTGTTTTAAGGTGTAGATCTTGATAAACTGTATTTTTGGAGCAAAAAACGCCATATTTGTACAAAATACAAGGCCTACTATGACAATTTTTAAGAGTAAATTTTTAGGAATTCATATTGGCAAGTTTTTTAAACAAAATATAAACACGGCACTGGATTCACCACATGGCACTATTACTATAAGTTTAATTTTATTTCAATGTTATTTTCATGGATAACTTGACAGAATAAATTTTTGTAGTTATTATTATGCATTTTTATACTTAACATTTTTCAATAAAATTTAGTATAAGGTCGTTTCGAGGGGTGGTGAATCCAGTGCCGTGCTTAGATTTTGTTTAAAAAAATCACTTATATAAATTCTTAAAAATTTACTCTTAAAAACTGACATAGTAGGCCTTGTATTTTGTAAAAATATGTCGTTTTTTGCTCCAAAAATACAGTTTATCAATATCTACACTTTAAAACAAATCCGGTTAAAATCGCACAATAAATAAAGATTTTACAGGGGTGAGTCGCAAACAAATAGGTAAATAATGTTTTTCCATAACTCAGCTTCTTCAATCTCATACCTTCGGCTTTGTATCGATTTTTTTAAATTTAAAATATAGCATTTTAAATAATTTTTTTGCATAACTCAGCTTTTTCAAGCTTTGTTTCGATTTTTTTGGGGCCATAAGATGTCTATGAAAATCTATATTATTTTTTAAAAACTGTTGAAAAATAAATAATATATAGATATATAGGCTCTTAAAGTTCTATTTGTGACATTATTTCCATTATGACATCCTATATCTTCTATTACAAAACACAAGATCTTCAATAAGTTTTACAATTTCGCCCTGGTGGGTAAAGTTTGCAAAATAGCCAAATATTGTTAAATTTTACTCTGGTCTAAAAATATTTCGTTGTCTGAGAAGCTGTTTATAAGTGAAATTAACTTATTTTTCTTTGTTTTTGATAAATACATTATAAAATTTGATACATTTGTTGAGTTTGATATTTTTCAATGTTTTACAGAATCCTGACCCACAGTGCGGCCCCCCTACAGATATTCTATATTAAGTCATATCTTGCTTCTGTGTACAGTTAACAATAGCTGTTTCCAAATAATACATATTGACAACTCAATAATTGCCACGTAATAATAATTACATAGTATTCATGAGTACTACTATTCATGAATTCTACTAATGACGTTGCACTACACTATAAGAGCTAGTCCGTCCCTGGCAATAAGCTAAATGTGATTAAAAGTGCCCATTTTAAGGAAACTTTCCTAGTAAGCAATATATTTAAAAATTATTCAATTCCACCTTCAAGTTCAAAAGTTATTAAAAAAAGTAGATAGGATATATCCTTAAAAATAACTAATTAAACAAAAAAGCATGTTTCCTGTTGAAACGATTTAAGATTTAAGTATACAAATGTTTAGTGGTCGATCAATTTTTGTAAACGCCTGGAAAGAAATGCATTTTATAAAACAGGAAATTGCATTTATAGACAACGATTTGTGAATAACACTCCCTGTGCGTGTATAAAACGGGAAGTAGTGTTTATTTTTGTATTTTTTATGTTGTTATACGGCTAGTTCTACAAATTGGCGAATTTTCAATGGCTTAGCCTGGGCCGGATTAAGGCAAAAGTGGGCCTAGGGCTGATATACGCTCAAAAACTAAAAAAAACAAAAAATAATATTTTTAAAATATATATATATATATATATATAGGTATACCTATTAAACTAAAGATGGTAGGCATGTTTCTAGTTTTAACTTTACATCCAAAATTATTTGAACAGCGTTTATCACATCGCCAAAACTTTTTCTATAGAAAGGTAAACAAAATTATTTGCTCAAAAAATTAATAATGATTTGTGAACCTTTTCAATCCTTTTGAGAAAAGTTCTAAATGATTATTAACCTTTTGAGCATTATTAAATATGAGTTATTTGACTAATAATTTTACTAAGCCCAGAAAAAGTTTTTGGAGCTTGGTTCCTTTTCGATAAGCGTTATCCATTTATTTTACCATTTTATTTTAAGTAAATAATGTGTTATTTCAAATTACTAATTTGGTTAGAACTGATTATTTAGAAGATCCACTAAGTAAAGGTATTGTGTCTGCCACTACACACAACGAAAAACGTACGTAATATTAATAAAAGAAAACATTAACGCAATGATTTTTTACATTAATTTTGCTCCGATGCTCAAAATCATTACCACAATGCTTTTAAAGTATTACTCAATGTACAAGGACGTAATATTAATGCTTGGCGGACATTGATTTTAATCAGGAAGATCTCAAATAAAAGTACTGATATTAATGACCATTAACATGGATTAATGTCCTAGTACATTAATTCTATGCCCAGTAAACATCAACCAATTAATAAATTTTTAATCAATTAACAATTAAAGAACATTATCCCAATCACCTAATATACATTAATTAATGATCTATTAGCATTATCATAATGCAAAGAAGCATTAATAGTAGGACTGAATTAAGGGATGGAAAAATATCGATAAATCGATATATCGATATTGGTATACCGGAATGGATCGATATATATATATATATATATATATATACAGGGTATCTCAAAAGTCAAGGACAGCAGAAAAGGGGTGGATAGAGGATGGAATTTTACGTCGATTGAAAAACGGCAAAGACCATTCGACTTAGAATCCCATCCTCTATCCACCCCTTTTCTGCTGTCCTTGACTTTTGAGATACCCTGTATATATGTATATATATATATATATAAATTATTACACTTACCTTAAGTTTTAACACTAAATCAATTTTTTTGTTGATCAGTTAACAAAAAGAGCTAGAAATATGTAAAAAAATATATTAATAATTATTTAATATTACTTATGTGGTGATGTTCTCTTTAGCCAGTTCCCTTTACAGAAGTTCCCAAACATTTTCTACAGAGTTTATGTCCGGGTCACCGCAAAACTGGAACTGGAACTTTACATATTTCTAGTCCTTTTTGTAAATATTATGAAACTAAAGATTAATATAAAAAAATAATAAAAACCCTTGGTAATTTAAAATCCTTATATTTATTACAAAAAATTTATGAAACATAAATAAACCTTAACTTTTTAACATTGTCTTACTTACATTCTAAAAGTCACATAGATTTTGGAAACTGTATTAGAATGCTTCATTTTAAAAAAGTAGGTTTCAATAAATGACCAGACCATGACACATTCTTCTGGGAAATAAAGGTTAAAAATAGTTGCACTTTTTTATATTTCAAATAATAATAAACCTAAACGCACAACAATCGGGATGGGCGGGCAGCACGTCGCAACAGGATTAACAGGAATACTAAACTGTTGTTAAATTGTTTTCTTACTTGCATTTTTAGGTGGTGGGAAACAACAGGGCCTAATATTAATGTATTTAGACATTGGCTCAACGTATTTGGCGATAAAGTTATGATTTGTTGTATTATTTAATATGTTAGGGCATTATATTCATGCTAGGGTACATAAGTTGATGTCTATATAGGCATTAATGTAATAATTTTAGATTATTAAATTATACCATTTAGAGTATTAATCTATTAAACCTTGACATTAATTTTATCACTGAGCAATGATTAACTAATGTACTCTAGGTTATTGATTTAATGTAAATAATCATCGTATTAATGTAAAATATCATTGTCTTAATGTATTTTGGCTAAAAAATAATAAAATTCTTGCACTAGGATAATGACCAGGCAGACATTGTGACAATCCAATAATACATTAACTCATATTTTTTAAGCATTATCATAATTACTTGATTGCATTAATACTATGAAAAGGACATTATCGTAATGATTTTGCACTTAATGATCGTAGGACATTAATATCAGGTACGATATTTTTTTCTGTGTATAACACAGTACGACAAAATTTGATTTTTTTCTCTCCCATGAAAAATTTCTATAGATTTTGAAAATAGATTTAAGAAAATGATATCCGTGCCTCGGCGTTTTTTCAGATCACATCATTTTTTTTAAGTGCGATCCAATAAAATGTTATCCACGGTATTCGGATATAACAGCTTCGATAACAGGTAGACAGTAAATTATTATGAAAAAATGAACAATTATATAAATGGACAAGTATTAAAATTATTTATTTATTTTAAAATTATTTTAATTATATACAGGGTGTTACGAAATACGGGTGTTTCACGTTCGTACTACGTACGAACTTCGTAGTCCATTGAGAGTTTCTGAGGAAAGGCAAAAGATATCGATTTGAAATTTTTAAAGGGTTTATAATCCAATTAAGCCTATTTTTCTAAAATATTTTAAACCATATGCCACTTTCGATTTAACCGGAAGTGACATATGGTTAAAATAACAATTTTATTTTTTTTAAGTTTTAAAAATATATTTCTGGTTTTAATTTTTTTTTTTTTTTAATAAAACAACAGATTTGTATTTATTTTATACTAAATATATATAAATGTATATGTTGGAAACAAATCTTGATCCGGTCAATCCATATGCCATTTCCGGATTGACCGGAAGTGACATCAACTTTGTTATTTTAAATAGAACACCCCATAAATTTTTACACTTCTAAATTCTACATAAAATTTTCAGTAAAATTCCTGTACCATGTCCTATACCTAAAGTAAATAGTTTTCGAGTTATTAATTTTTTTCCGTTAAAATATGACAAATGCGCGTCAATATAGTCTATATATGTAACTTTCTTGCTATTAGGTTTATTTGCTATATGTTTACGGAAATGGGTGTGTAATTTTTGGAATCTTAAAACATTTTTTAAAAGATTCCGTGTCAATTCCTTAACATACCGGGTGTTACATTTAAAATAAAAAAAATATTAACGTTTCAAGTTACCCCAATTTGCCCTGGGTTTTCTCAGGTAATTTGTTGAAAAATGTTAAAGAATTGACATGGAATTTTTTAAACAATGTTTTAAGATTCTAAACATTTTAAACCCCATATACGTAAACTTAATAGCAAACATCTAGAAAACTATTCATTTTATTTATAGGACATGGTATAGTACTTTTACTCAAAATTTTATGTATAATTTAGAAATGTAAAAATATATGGGGTGTTCTATTTAAAATAACAAAGTTCAAACCGGAAGTGGCATATGGTTTAAAATATTTTAGAAGAATAGGCTTAATGGATTATAAACGGTTTTAAATTTCAAATCGATATTTTTTCCGTTCCCCACACTGAGGGAAAAATCTAATACCTGTTATGAAAAATATAATACTCCTTATAAGATTTCTCTATTAGTATTAGGACAGCCAACTAGTTCATAGACAGTATGAACTCGGTTTTGTTAAAACATCTTGTAACAGTTATTAGACTTACTATTATCTCTTATAAAATCGATATGCTGCCACCATAAAATGATATTGTACTGGATATAATCAAAATCTTAAATACTATAAACCCGCTTTATATCGATTATTAAATGTTTTTTAGCCAGTATAACTTCAGATTGCTATGTGTATTTGAAAATTCTTATTAATTTTATGTAGTAGCTAATACTTTTTACAAACTCTGTTTATTCTCTTTATTAGCAATTTAGTTACTTTAATAAAACATGAAATTATGCATTTTTCATAATAATTAATATACTTACTTGCTGACAGGATAAGGGTCATTATATAAAAAGTTCAACTCCTATAAATTTTATACTTTCATTATAAAAACAGGTACAAGAAATAAATAAAACATAAATAAACATAATTAGGTATATAATATTACAGAAGTAAATCAAAATCTTGCATGTCGAAACTTACAAAGAATGCCAATGGAGAAAATAAAACAAGCGTAAAAATATTCCTACTTACAAAAACCCCACAGCGTGTCACTGCAATTTTTTAAAATTATTATTTGGAAAATGTATTCTTTTAATATTTAGTAAAATCGTTTGTTTTTGTTTTGGTGGCTATTTTTTAATAATTTTAATCATGATTTTTTATTATCATGATTTAAATCGTAAATTTTAATCAACTTATTAAATTAAAATCTCAACCTTATAAATGTATGTTATGTACGTGCCATATAATACATTCTTGGGGAATATAGGTATTAGATATATGTAGGTAAGTACAGGATGAACCAAGTAAGGGGACCCATATACTTATCTCAGAAACTACTGCCCCAAAAAATGTGTAGTAAACAAAATTTTATGTAGGTAGTATATTTTTAATACTATATTAACATTGTTATTATATATTAATATAAATAAATAAAATATAGTTTAATTTAGAATATATATATAAATAATAAACAATTATAAACCAAATGTTCCCATGTCCAGACTTCTTAATAATGTTGCTCTTGATTGGTTAATTTTTACAAATGTTGCTATTATTTTTTGTGACTCCAATAGTTTCTAAGATATCTAAGTATATCCTTGTAAACCACGTAAGGTGACCCATTTAAATATTATACTTATAAGTATATGGGTCACCTTACGTAGTTTACCCTGTACATTTACGTATATTATATAATGAAAAATTAATAAATTATTATAATGGAATCAATAAAAACAGTTTTTGTGTACCTGCATCTGCGTCCACGTGCTCAGCTCGTTGTGCTGTTCCAAGATCAAGTCATACACCTTTATTAAACTAAGGCTTATGCTCCTATCATGATGTATAATTATTACAAAAACTTACCCTTAACAATTGCCAGCTATTATCACAACAAATAAACAAAACACTACAGCCACAGACACTTATTCCTCGCGGTCAAAACAATGCACCAAGCGCATGTGCGTAATAGCTTGTACTATAGAGTATAAAGACGACTATTAAACAGTATAAGACATATTATAGTTCTTATAAAAAAAATTATAACTTAAAATAAATGATATCTGCAAGAAAACATATCATAAACAATATGCATCTAGGTTATAGCGAGTATTAAACAACTGGAATAAAATCAAAATTATAACAGTTACTACACAGCTTATTGACTTCATAAACGAATATGATTCTAACTAAGAATCCTCTTATTTTCTTTATGAAACTCGTCTTAACAATACTGTTTTATAGAAACATTTCTTTCAGTGCAGAAACTTCCAATGGACCACGAATGTGAAACACCCTGTATATCAATTGGTGTTTTTAGGATGGAATATCACCATAGATTCGAAAGCAATGTATAATCGTCAAACTAAAAGATCAAGATTTGTTTCCAACATATACATTTATATATATTTAATATAAAATAAATACAAATCTGTTGTTTTATTAAAAAAAAATCAAAAATTAAAACCAGAAATATATTTTTAAAACTTAAAAAAAAATATAATTGTTATTTTCTTGAAGTATAATTTTTGTATTATGTAAAAACATAAAATATTTGAAGAAAATAATGGTTTTTAACAAAATAGAGAATTAAAAATCTGTTTAGGTTAAAATAATAAGAATGGCTGTGTAAAAAATTTAAATGACGTGATTTCGTGAAACGGTGAGACACGGGTACGTTTATTTAACCTTTATTTTTAAAATCTGTTATAATTTTGTTGTTTTATTTTATATTATACTTAAGGTGTATTATATTAATCTGGCTTTTAAGTACCACCTGGTCGGGGGCTCTTTTAATAGCGAGGCCTGGGGCTATACTCCCAATATAGTTAATCAAAGAATTTGGTTAGGTTCGTAATTTTTATTTTTGCACAATATGAGTATATTATACTTCATTCGTTAAACTTTACCAATATTCATTTATATTATAACATGGTGACGTCACGATACCAAGAGAATTTATCGATTTTTAGTCATTTTTAACGAAACATTGATAGCAAATAGTATAATATGTATCAAGTTTGATAAACGCCATTTAGGTCACGAGCGAGCTTGCGAGCACGTGCTTAATTAAATGAGTGCCTAGAAAAGCTGCATACTATACTTTTTCTATGAAAATCACTTAATTTTAGCTAAAAAAATATTTAAAAATTATTTATATATAAATATATGAAAATAAAGTAACCATCCCAATAAACATTTTTAACGTAATTTTCATCATTAACATTTTCCGATATTATTTTAATTAAACTTAACAATTATTGATACTTAATTATTAAAATAACTCCAAAATTATGTAAAAAAATATTTTATCCTTGGATTTTTTTATTAGTAGATATAATTGCAAAATATTATCACGAAGTATTAAAAATTCTTACTCGAGAAATGTTAAAGGTACAAAATTGGTATTCCTGTTAGAATTTTTAACTTCAGAATCTACCGGCGCGCCGCGGCGTTAAAATCTCAAATTTTTCTGTGTAAATCAAAATGTATGCCTTGAAAATAGACTAAAAATGGATTTAAAAGCAGTTTTTCACAGTAAAAGAAAAGATAATGTTTTATGGGCACTGTACGCAAATTTTTAACGCTTTATCAGTTTATCTAGTTAACTGCACTACTACGGCAAAATCAAAAGGTCAGTTTGGCGTCAAGAAACTATTTAATTTGTATTGAGATAATAAAATAATTTTTACATTTAGTATTATTTTACAAAAAAGGCACTTTATTTTAACGATTGTATGACATTTGACTGTCAAATTTTGACAACTGTCAACTAACTAGTCACAATACCTTTGTTTGTTCAATTGAGGAGCATCCGTGCAAAACCGGCTATATCCACTTTAACAAAATGTTGGGAAAATGGCAAAAACTCTCGGTTTCCTGGCCTTTACAGATAAAAGAAAAAGCAAACTTGAGTTTTGTGGGCTTTGTGGTACATTCTTTCGTTTTCAAAAACTTTATATTAAGGCCAAAATTTCAAAAAATGTTTTGTATATAGCCGGTTTTGCTCAAAAACCGAATAAAAAGCGAATAAAATGTGAAAAAAACCTTTATTATTCAAAAATAAATTTAGTGCAAACATGAAAAAACAGAACAAATTTTAGTAGTATACTATAGTATCGACATATCCAAGCCACATATTATTATTTATTGGATATAGCCGGGTTTGCTATAAAAACGTGGATTTGGCCGGTTTTGCTCCTAAAGCTACCTTTTAAATGTGATTTTAACATATAGTCGGATTTAAACAGAATTCTCTTGGTTGTCGATAGAAATGAACCCAAAGATGCGAAATAAAAAAAAACAAAAACTGAATAAAATGGATTTAGCCGGTTTTGCACGGATGCTCCTCAATTGTGAGTGTGGGGGACAAATAATATTTATTATTTATTATTATTATTATACAAATTAAAACAAATTTTGTAATTTTATCCCTATTTTTGTTGTTTTAATATTTAATATTTAAAATACATATATGTATACTTACATGTATACCGTATACATAGGTATATGTATTTTAAATATTAAATATTGCATGTGGCCAATAAATTGTGCTCATTCTTTCTCGTATGCATAAGTATACGACATAAAACAAATCGTTTTACTAAAAACAGATGTGAAGAGATAGATGTGCAAAAGGCACTCGGAAAAGGAACACGTGACGCGTGGTTCATATGGGATCGCGATCAGGATACCAGCTTACAAAAGAGATCGAAACACGCATATGACATGCCACTAGCACACACACGCGCCTTTTTGGCTTCCGACATACGAACCTTTCAATCAAAGTCAGGATAATATTGATCAGTTCTGTTTATTGCTTACCTTGAAAAATACATTAGTTACATTATTGTACAGAGTTTCCAGAAAATGGCGTAGCATTTCAGAATAGATTTTATATACACTGCCCGTCAAAATTAACGCATAATAAGTAAAAAGATTCTAACTTTAAAACGCCTTTACCAATCTTTATAAAATTACTTCAACTTATATCTCAGTTTACGTGTTCAAAGGTTTTTCGAGAAAATAACCTATTTAATAATAAAAAATGCTCGAAAAAAAACTTTTATAGGGAAATTTTTTTTTAAGTAAATAAAAAATATGTTGTTAAAGACCGTATTTTTGTTAGTATACCCTGAAAATTTTGTACAAATCAAACGAACAGTAACGAAAATACAGCGCTTCAAAGTCGTCAAAAATGACTACTTTTCAGCAAAATAATAAAAAAGGGGTTATTTTTACCGACTTTGAAGCGCTGTATCTTCGTTACTGTTCGTTTGATTTGTACAAAATTTATAGGGTATACTAACGAAATTACGGTCTTTAACAGCATATTTTTTATTTACTTAAAAAAAATCCCTTAAAGTTATTTTTCGAACGTTTTTTTAATTATTAAATAAAAGAGCTTCAAAAAATTTTTTTCGAAGAACCCTCGTACACGTAAACTGAAATATAAGTTGAAGTATTTTTATACAAAATTTCATAAAGATTGGTAAAGGCCTTTTAGAGTTAGAATTTTTTTACTTATTTTGCGTTAATTTTGACAGGCAGTGTATAAACCACGCTAAGGTGCATTGAAATGGCGCCCTATAGGCCCGCTCTAATATTATAAAACTTTATTTTTAGTTGTCATGGAATTATTTACTAACATTCTTTCCTGTAAGTCCGGTGTAACAAAGAGAGTGAAGAATATTAGGAACAGAAATATAAGTATTACTTTTTAAAACAACACTAGTTTTGCAGAAACGGCCGGCCGTTTAGATTTACTCTTTATCAAGCCAGGCCGCGGCCTGGCTTGATAAAGAGTAAATCTGCAATAAAGAAAATTGAAAGACTATAAAATAGAGTTACAAAAAAATCTAAAACACAAATTGATAATATATTTACAAATATTCATTCATCATTCTATACTTCTTCTGTTATATATTCAAGCTTATCAGACCACTATGCTATAAGACTTTGTTTTAAACATAACATTGAAATAAAACAATAAACTGCAATTTAAAAGATCATTTTCCGAGTCGAATATTGGTGGCTTCATAGAGATTCTCTATTAGAGAAGTTATCTACAATCAACTGGAACTGCGTCTTTAATTGTTTTGAACCAAATTTGTGTTTTGAATCTTTCATCAAATTTTTAAATTCCACTTTGATGTATTTATAAAAGTAAAACTTCAAATAAAATACCTTGGATGAATAACAGAATTAAACAATTATCTTCTATGAAAAGAGAAATGCATCAGAATCTGTTAAATTGCAATGCTTATGTTTACGAAACTTTAAAAAATAGATACAAAAAAATTTGTAAAACTTTAAAAATTGAAATAAATGTAGCCAAACTTAATTTTAATAAAAATTCAATAGAAAATGCTTCTAACAATCAAAGGGAAATGTGGAGACTTATTAATAAAAATAAAAACTTATGTCCAAAGGGTGAAAAAATTGAATTAGAAACGGATAATGGTATTATTAGTGAATGTTTTAATGTAGCAAACGAATTTAATTCATACTTTGCTAATGTGTCTGAAACAATGAATCTATTACAATTTAAATTTGGTGTGGGTATACCCACACCAAATTTAAATTGTAATATTGATTGCCTTGGTTCAAATATGTTTTTGTTTCCTACGAATTCTTTTGAAATTTTTAATTTAATTATGAATTTAAAGAATAAAAAATCAACGGGTTGGGATGAAATTCCAACCATTGTAATAAAAAGATGTGCTTTTATGATATCAGGCCCACTAAGTCATAATATTAATGTAAGTTTTGTACATGGTATATTCCCAGAAATTCTTAAAATGGCTGTTGTCAAGGTTCTTCATAAAAAGGGATCAGCAACCGATATAAACAACTATAGACCAATATCCTTATTACCAATTTTTTCAAAAATAATAGAACTTTGTATATCAAACCGAATAATGAACTATTGTAAAAAATATGATATAATTTCCAGCCAGCAATTTGGTTTTATTAAAGGTAAAAGTACTGAATTGGCTATATTTCATTTTATTGGTAATACTTTAAACCTATGGAATAGCAAAACTTGGCAATATCTGCTTTTCTTGATTTGTCTAAGGCTTTTGACAGTATAGATAAAGAGTTACTTTGCATTAAATTGGAAAAGTATGGCATAAGAGGGCCTGTTTTAAGCTTGTTGTCTTCATATATGTCGAATAGAAAGCAATTAGTCAAGTTGCTATCAGAAAATGGTCTGGAATTTACTTCCAACATTGTTGAATTACATAAAGGTGTTCCCCAGGGCTCAATTTTGGGACCTTTACTTTTTGTATTATATGTTAATGATTTACCCAAAAAAGTTACAAACAATGATAAAATATATATGTATGCTGATGATACTGCTGCAATATTTAATTCTGTAAGCTTAGAAACTTTAATAGTTAATATTAATACATCACATCAAATCATTTTTGATTGGTTTCAAGACAATGGTTTAAAATTAAATGTGGAAAAAACACAGTATATAAAATTTGGGGAGTATGGGTTTTCAAGTAGTTCGCCAATAAACATAAACAAAGATTTTACCATTGAATTTTGTGAATCAGTTAAATTCTTGGGTCTCGTCTTGGATAGTAAATTTTCGTGGAAATATCATACAGAACATGTTTTAAAAAAAATTAATAAATACCATTATTTACTTCAAAATTTAAAGTTTATTGTACAAAAAGAAGTTTTATTAAGTGTTTACTATGGATATATTTATTCTAACCTAAAATATGGAATTATTTTCTGGGGAAATTCTTCTCACATAGGTAATCTATTTATTTTTCAAAAGAAATGTTTAAGGTGTATTTTTAAATTAAATTATACTGAATCGTGTAGGTCTACATTTATTAATAATAAATTGTTAACTTTACCAGATATTTATATTTTTGAAGTTATCTTATTTTATAAAAAGCATTTTGCACTGTTTGCAGAAAATGATCGAAAGCATAGCCACCATACAAGATATAAAAGCTTAATGTTAACTCAACAAACTAAAATTCACACTATCTACAACGGTATACAAAATTTTGCTTTAAAAATATTTAATAAATTACCGGAAAATTTAAAATCCCTTAATATAAAAAAAATGAAGCCTGCCCTAAAGGCATATTTTGTAAATAAGTGTGATTATAGTGTTGACGAATTTTTTATGTAATGAAGATGTATAGCATATGTGTGTACGTGGCCTACTTTTTATTGTAATTTATTTAGTTTCTTGCATTTAGGTATCTAAATTGTTATTAATGTATTTTTTGTGACGTGTTCTACATTGTATATACAATTTTTTGAACTAATAAACTTATTATTATTATTATTATTATTACAATAACAGTTTATATATTAGATAATTAATTTAATATGTAAGCATTGAGTAAGGAAGTTCTTTACTCAATGATGTAAGCAAGAGAAAGGGCTGTAGCAAAATTGATAGAAACTCGGTCTTCAAGTTAAGTGGCTGCTAATTTAAATAGCATATGCATGCTGTATTTTTATTTTTGATGTGTACAGCTGAAGCTTTATAGCACCCCCCAACTCACGACCGAAGCACTTTATTTTTTTTCCTCCATAACTATAGGTGTTTTATTTTATATTTGTTTACATGCAGACAAAGAGAGCATTATTTAAATGCAAGTAACAATTTTACAATAGGTAACATAAATATTAGTTGGGTACATTGAATTGTGTGGAATTTTGCCAGAACCTCATAAAATATTTAGTAACTCACTATATTTAACTTGATATCATATTAATAGAACATGATTAAATAGGATTTCTAAAAAGAACAAACATTACAATTACAGAATTAAAAATACCTCTGATAATAATAAGCCTAATAAAAACAACAACATAAAAAAGACTGTCGTAAATTACATTGTAACATGTTACAAAACAATTTGTTTATAAAAGTAGGTTAATACTGTTTAAAATAAGGAGGCTCAATGGCGTATTCTCTGCGCTCTATAAAACCGCCGCACCCCATTTACCACACCTTTGTGATTTTATTTTGTTCTTTAGTCAAAATATCATTGCAGTGAAGTTTTTATGTAAAAACATAACATTTTATGTGTGTTCATAATGATTTATATGGGCCAATTTAGAATTAATTTAGAATTAGCTTACATGCTTGAAAATAGGAAAATATTTTTACCTACATATTACCAAAATGTGACCCTCCCTTTAATAAACATGGCGAAAAATATAAAGTTATAAAATTCGTCAGAAAAATCATAATTTTATAGTTATACCATTGAGTAAGATGTTGCAACATCTTACTCAATGGTATAACAACCCATGGGTTTTATGACGTCAATTTGTTAAAAACACCTTAAACCATTAGGTTTTGGTAAAAAAAATTAGATTACTTCTGTTTTAATTTTTATAAAAATTAAAACAGAAGTAATCTAATTTTTTTTAAAATAATAAATCGCTATAACTCGTACTTAACTAAAGTGTTAATTCCTCACTCGACTCGTAAAAATGTGTACCTGTACAATGTACATTTTATTTAATAATAATAATAATAATAATAATTATTAATTGTTTCGACCTTTACTTGATGAAACTCCATATTAACTATGTAGATATAAAAACAATTTTGTTGTAAAGTTTCACGAAATTTATTAAATTTTGACAGCTGTTTCGCTACACAGTAGCTTCATCAGAATGTGCATTCTGATGAAGCTACTGTGTAGCGAAACAGCTGTCAAAATTTAATAAATTTCGTGAAACTTTACAACAAAATTGTTTTTATATCTACATAATAATAATAATAACATTTATTGCCCAACAGAATATATAATTCCAATTACAGGACAATATAATATGTAATAACAACACCATTAAGTGTTTATAATAACAAAAAATAAATCATTTACCTATTCCTCACAATAAGAAATATTTATTAGTTTTAAGTATTAAGGGAAAAAAATAACATGGCTGTATTAGATACACTTTTAAAACCATCATTAAAAAATCACATAAATCACAAATTTAGTTAAAGTTTGGACACATGACATGTATTGGGGACTATTAAAATATTTGTTCTAGGGTTTGCGTTATAAAATAAACTCAATTAAAATAAAACCGTGCAAGTAAAGTGCTATGAACGCAAAACGGTGTTTTTTGACCCTAGTGCGCCGTAGCTAGAATGGTTCCGTGGGTCCCAATTTTGGATTGCAATAGCTGGATCCCTCATCCAGCATTCCAGCTGGATCCAGCGCATTTTTCAGCGAATCCGCAAATAATTAACTTTCCAAATAATGGCACAAAAGTCTACGTTGACAGCGTTGCCGCATTGCTAGGTGCGCTAACGCCCAAACATCCTCATCGGGAGCGACCTTACCGTTCTGTCACTCTTGCGGCACGTGCTACACCCCTTTCTACACCGCACTTTTAGCTCTCGCTTGATAAATTATCATGCTAAATAAGTGTCTTCTAGGCACCGCTGTGGCCCGGGTTGTTTTTTGTGAGAATTGTAATTTAAGTGAATTTTAATTTTAATTTATTTATAAACATTATATTACATTACAGTAGTTACATCGGGAACAAAAAAAAACAAAACTTGTAATAATAATTATTATAAAAAATATTAAACATATTACATTATTTTATAATCTTTAGATTAAATTTGTTTTTGTAAGCGAGTTATAAAATTCATAAGCAAAACAGAAATTTCTCTTAAAATAATTAAACTTTAACCTTCGATATCTTTTTAACGGTGAGGTTTACGAAAAAATTGTAAGATACCTTTTTTGTAGAGCGTTCGATTTCCTACAAGAATATAAGGAGAGTTATTTTTTAACGAACAGTTGTCGAAGAGATATGAATTTTTGTTTCCAATACTGAGGAAAAAATGAAAAATTGTAAAGCGGAGGACCTTGTTATCAAAATTAAGAGCTCATGTTTGGTGAGAATTCTCTAAAGTTGTCTAGTAACCGATTTTTTTAGAGTACAAAGTAAAAAAAAATAGTCAGTTTTTTTGACCCACCCTAATATATATATATATATATATATATATATGTTACGGCTAATGTGCAAACTTGGATAGTTTATAAACTAGCTGGATAGTTTTAAACTATTAGTTTATAAACTAGCCAAACTGTCAGCTATTTTAATTGAAAATGTATTTTCAACTAAAATAGCTGGATAGTTTGTACCTATACTATCCAATTCAATTTGGCTAATATATTATGAAATATATATGAAAACCAAAATTTCTAGTAACACAAAATAGCCAAGCTTTAGCTAGTTTGTAAACTAACCAACTAATTCTCTCGTCGTACAGTTTTTCTTTCTGTGTAAATATACTCGAATCAAAATCGAATCAACTTAATTCGAAAACGAAATACGTATACATTTTTCCCCATTTATAAATAACTCCAAAATTTTCCGAAAAACATATTCGCAAACAAAAACGTTTTTTTGATGAAGTGGCAAAAGAATTTATTTTTCAAAATGCTGAGGATATTTTTTGAAATAAACCTTTTAATAATAGGACTTTGGATATAGTTATTAGTTATTAGACTCCTATGGGGCAACCAGCCGTATGTAATAATAAAATTAGAAGTTATTACATATGTCATATTTAATAGCTTTTTTCTACTCCTATTACGGAATTTGAACCTTCTAATATCACTTTTATCTATGGAATGATATACATATATTCCGTAAAGTGTTACAGAATGAAATATTCTATCATCTGATGACAGAATAAACACTCGTGGCGACATCTCTGTTTTTAATATCTAACGAATTTTAGACCGATCCAACCTCACTTTCTTCCAATTAAATTATTTTTCTATGGTATTTTTTGGAAACGTAGAAAAAGTATAGTCTGAAACACGTTTGAAATTGCATATTCCGCTCTCGTGAAAAATCAGTTACCTGCTCTTTGGATTTACAGATAATAATTACCAAATATTCGAAAATCCCCCACACAAAATACTATTTGAGAAGAGATTTTGTGCGTCAAAAGAAATCTTAATTTATGTCCAATCACTATTTAAAAGTACCAGGACGACAGGAACCAATATTGGTATCTTTTAATTTGCCGAATCTCCTGGTTGGTCGGAGTATCTAAAATAATGGGATCCGACAAAATGGCGAAAATAAATAAACAACTCTTGTTGTTACACGAAAAACAGGCCTTTCACATGCATAATTACGTATAAAGTGTATCAAAAGAACATAACCTCAAGAAGGTGAAGGAACCAAGTTTTGTTAATTTAATGAGGAGGAAGCCATAAATATACATACATACATACAATGATGTTGCATTGGGGCTATTTCTGGTTACCGGATACAAAAAATGTGCAAATACATAACTTAACAAAGTATGCGCGATGTTCCAACAGACATTTTAAGCAGACATCGGCGAAACAAGGCCCGCGAAATAACCGAGCATTATAAAAATGAGGAGGTATACCACATTCCATCCGAGTTTTGTGGGTCCAAGTGGGCCAAACTTTACCTACTGCATTCATAAAACTCTTCCGAATAATGTTTTTATAATTTTTAATACGAATTTATGCTAGTGCAATTAGTTTAAATACATTTGGTGTAAATAAAAGCTGTTATTTTTGATAAAACAAAACAAATTCTTTACTACATTCCAATGTTTGGATTCTAATTAGGAATTTCCAAACAAAATCTAAAATATTATTTAATCTTGTAAACTATTGGACTATTAAACTTGGGTCAAATGTTGTATAATTAAGATAACCAAGCCAAAATCAAATAATCATACACCTATGGTTGGTTGTTATTTAAGTACCCGTTCCTTCTTTTGTTTGTTTTATTTTTGAGTAATTTCTATGAGCATCCATGCGTGAATTTATTGGAAATTAAATCCATATGAGTATTAGGCCACCAGAAGCTCGAAGAACATATGTAAGAAACACACATGAGGGCTCACTTTCAACAAGCACACACGCTTTCGTATCATTGGTCGTTGAGATCAAGTTAAATTAATTGAAATGGGGAAACAAATAATTTTTTGGAGGTTAATTAGGTACCTATGTAGTTAAAACTAGCTTTTCGTAATTAGATTTTTGAAGGTTTACCTATATCTTGACGCTTTCTAGAAAAATAAAATTTGATGCTAACAATAAGTTTAATTAATATGTTATTTATCGTCTTACTTATAAACATAATAAATAATGTTGAGAATTCTTATCCCTCCTCCGATCTTTAATGTCACCCCCTACTTTCTTGATTTTTTTTCTTTCTGGCGTAGGAGTGTTTCAAAACTGTGCTGGTCTCTGTATCAGGATAATATAAATTTAAGAAGATTACAGTACGGTTTTGGGTGGAGTAACTTGGTTATCAACCAAGACAAATCACGTTTCAAAGTAAACAATATTCTTCATTTTCTTTGTTAAAATTTTCTTGGCTAATCCATATGAAAGCAACCACCGAAAAATATTTATACCTACACTTTTCTAAATATTGATGTTATTATGTGGTTATTTAAAAAGTTTATTTAATTGGAGTATACCTACATATAGAAAATATGCGCACAGTTAGCAAATATCAACAAAATGAACTAACTGTTCCCGCCCAAATCAGCAATATGGTTCGCAAAGTTATAAAGCTGGCTGGGTGGGGGGCACGACCAATCCAATAAGCCCTAACCTTTGGCAAACGGTGGGTAACAATTACAAAGAGCACGTCTCCAAGCAGGTCCAGCGAGCACCGTCAAAACTGTCAGACGATATGAGTGACAGTAGTTGCCAGATTGCTCGTATTCTGCTAGTAGGAGTGCAGAATTAAGAACAGGTGGTGTACGGTTCGATTGAAGATAATGTTATGCATATATTATCGGAATTCAAGCCGAAATCCTACCAAAGGAACAGAAGAGCCAAGAGTTGAAAGGGAAAGTGAAATAGGCATACCAAAAGTAATTTTTTAGCAAATTTATTATAAAACACTAAGATTTGACAGTTTTTTTCTTGATTTATTCTATTTTAGATTAAACTAATTCAATTAGGATAAATTTTGTCCTTTCTTAAATTAATAAATGGATTTGATTTACTTTATCATAACATTCCTTTCCTACAAAAATGGAGGAGTAAATTTACTCCATCATTTTTGTAGCGTTAGGAATAATCAAAAATTGTGTGTAAAAACTACCGTAATTAAATTAAATACTATCGCAATAGTTACTATTGCAAGCATGTTTATTATGCTTGTAATAAATAAGCTTAAGCTTATATATACACTATAAAAAATAATTAACACAACTTTACACGGGCCAACACCAAACTGTGTTCCAAGTCCACGCGAAATCGTGTAATATTTTAACACAGCTTTAGTGTGTTGATTTGTTATTTATATCATGTAATATTTTACACGAAGAATAATTAAACTTTAACACATTGTTTGTGTACATTTTACACAACTTTGGGTATTAAATTTAACACCAGCTGGTGTTGTTTTTTAATATTTTACCGGGTTAAATTTAATAATAAATTGGGTAGGTAAATAAAAATTACGTGTAAAAAATATTTTTATTTAAAAAAGTAATTTATAATTTCAATAATCATATTTTAAGTTGAGTGAAGGAGTAAACCTTAATCAATGATATTAGGTATATTATATACATTATACATTTATATATAAATTATAATACATTTATATAAAACATTAAACATTAAAAACTGTTCTGAGTTAAAAACAAATACTGCCCTGCTTAGCTAAAAGGCCGCATCTACAATATTAAGTAATAAAGGACACAAGATCATTTTAATTGTTGAAAATTTACTTACCTAAAGAAGATAAAGTTTCATGGGCTACTGGCAAATTTGCGATTACCCACTTTGTTTTCAAGTCGAAGTTTAAATTTCATATTAAATATGTATATGGGTGTGTTTATTTACGTTGTAACACAAAATAATCTTTTATAAAAAAAACACCAGCACAATATATCTATAAATGCACCGAATGCAAGACTCGCATTAAACAAAAGTAAAGTAAAAGTATTTACACGATTTACACGATTTTTACCCAAAATTTACACAAAAATTTTAACACATAAATAGAGAATTTACCCAAAGATATTTTTTGCAGTGTAAGGATAAAATTTATAGTAGTTTTTACTCACAATTTTTTAATATTACGGACACTACAAAAATTGAGGTGTAACGTGGAATGGCTGTTTTGTAACATCATTGAAAATCCTAAAAATCTTAACAAATAATTACTTGTTAAAAAAATATATTTTATTATTTTGTTTGGATCACCCTGTACAATAAAACATATTAATTTTCTTACATGGGTATACTTGGCGTATACATAATTATTATCTAACCTACCACATATAATATTACTAAAATAATAAATAATTTAAAAAATAATACGAAGTATTTTGAAAATGGCGAATGCGCCGGGATTAATCACAAAATTAGTATATTATTGACCTATAATATAGTGGTATAGTCAATGATTGGAGTTTCTTGGGAACGGTCAGATACGATAGCGCAGTTCCGCAGTAATCCATAATCCATAAATACGGTCCAAAGAATTCCAAGTATTTTTAAGTAAAGGGGTAAGACGGTCGTGAATTCTGGCAGACAGGAACCCAGAACACGCGAGAAAGTATGTATGTACCGTGTAGTGCGGATCTAGGCGGCCGACACTTAAAATGCATCGAACGACACGATTACTACGTGACTACTACCTACGTAACGTAGGCTACGTTACACGTATTATTAAACGTAATTATTTACTCGCTATAAAAAAAGTTTTTTTAATAAAATGAAGTTTTCCAAACATTTTTATTACATTACACATTACACAATATTTTAAATTAAGTAATAATAAGACCATATCTTATTAATAAAGATCCAATTTTGAGGAAAATGCATAATTTAAATTTATATAGGTGGTTAATTCTTATTGTAAAATGTGTTTAGGAAATTTTAATATAAGAAAATTCATTTCCAAAAAATCACGCATAAAAAATAGTATACTATATATACTATATACTAACTAGGGATGGGATTTTAGTTATTTTACCTTTTTTTAACCGATGTAACTATTTGAAAACCAATAATGCCAAAATGTGTTTTAAAAGATTTTCTTTTATATGAACCTAACTTTTTTTCACCTTTTTTACCTTTTTTGGAGGTTTTTTGCTTTAAACTACCTTTTTATACTTTTGTTACATATTTTTTAATTTGTCAGTTTATTTTCATATATTTGTTACCTATTTTTACGTATTTTTACTTATTTTATTTTTTTTGTTCTTTTTAAAATTTGCGCCAATATTTTATCCAGGGCGTGCAACTCAACGGTATAGAATTTTTTCTTATGGTTACAGACTGTAACAGTAACTTTCTTTACAGTTACCTTCTTTGTAGTGACTCACTACTAGTGAGCTTATGTTCTATCATAGAACTTCTGTGTAGTGAGTGTCACTTAGTAAAACACAGTCATAGAACTTCTGTGTAGTGAGTGTCACTTAGTAAAACACAGTTTATTGCATAGAAATAGTTTATTGTGGGTATGTTCTGTGTTTGGGTATGCGGCTAAACAAAATTATAAACGAAACTTAAACTTTTAATGTTTTTTTTTACCTAAAATGCTGTTTTTTTAACCTAAAATGCTGTTTTTTTTAACCTAAAATGCTTTTTTTTAGTACCTTTTTAGTTAAGTACCTATTTTTTAGTTTTTAGTACCTAAATATCCCATCCCTAATACTAACCTATAGGTTAGAAAGATCAGCTGATTTTTTGAGTGTATAAGCGTATCAACGCTGGGAGTGGCTTTAATATTTTATACAGCCACGTGGGACGTAGGCGTGGATAACTATCACATGTTTATAACATGTATTCATGTTTATACACACTTTTGCTACAATTTGCTACTGGGAATTAAACCCAAGCCTACTAGAGCATACAGGATATTCATATATTTTATTCAACAAAATTATTAAGGTTTAATTAGTGGGTCCAGTGGGCTATAGCACAATTCCGCGCGCGTACGCCTTTAAGTGAACACTTTTGTAGTCCTTTATTTTGATGTTATGTTTTTAAAAGTTGGTTTTGTCTCCAAAGCGAGATTAATCTTTATTTCAAAATAATATTTATTAATTAAAATTGCCCACTGTTACTCTATAATATAGAGTCTATGTTGCACTACAAAACCGTAAGATTTTTGTATTAAGATAATTTATAAAGAATGGTTGTCGAAAAATTGTCAATTAAATTTTCTCTGTGCAAATGTGTTTTAAACTTTTAAAGCTTTATTTTAATTTATTTTTTCTTCTAAATTTTCTTAAAAAGTCCTCCAATTAAAAAAGGTGCATAAAACATAAAAGTAAGTGTCATGCCTCACGTTATATAAAATAAGTAAGTGAGGTTTGAACCGTCTGACAGATGTCGAATTTTATGATTGGTCAAAATCGCAATGTCATGTACTGCGGTAGATAATGATATCGGCCAATTGCTTTATTACTACAATAAGTAGGTATATAATAATAATCAATCACTTCAGTGTCGAGTGTTTATTTAAAAACTTGTTGGATTACTGTGGTAGTAATTTGACAGCTCCATAAAAATACCTAAAAAAATGGAATAAAGTCCTGTAGAATCAAAAGACATGTCTGTTGCCGTGCTAATCACAAATGTGCTATGCATAGCACGTTTGGTTGTATATACCTAAGGGCGTCGCGACGCTAGCAAATGGGCAAGGAAGGGGGCAGAATTATAGATAGACGATACGAATTGTAGGATATATAAATACAATTTCAGACCGAATCTTCGGTTTTGGCAAAAACATTCGTCCAAACATTCGGCTTGAGCTAAAATTGAGCAGAAGATTTATCCGAAGACGAACATTTAACAGACATACTGCCTGTTCAATAAAATCATACACCTCCGATCTTAAAATAACGGTCGGCCAAAAAACTCACCTTCGGTCGGACACTAACAATTTGTAAATCATAACCAATAGCGCCGCGGCCGATGCCGCAAGTAGGTAAAGGAGTACCGATGGAAGTACAAAGGTATGGATCGACTCGAAATCGAATTCTGAACAACTTTTTTTGCCTGTTGCCTGTAAATCTGAATAGCTTTTTCTTGAATCCCGCGGTGGCTCGTCCAGGAGACTAAGTTTTTCCAAGTCCATTTTTTTCGATTTTTGTCCTTTATCGGAATTCAAAATTTGGGGAAGAGTTGCTACGGGAAGGTCATTAAATTGTTGTGGTACTTAAAAATTGGTGGGATCCGATAAAAACTTTTCGAAAAGGAAATTGGGCAAACAAAAAACACGAATTGAAGGGTAAAATAATGCATTTTCGAATTGAAAGAAAATGAACGGTAATTTTTTGTAATCAGTTTTAAATTGTTTTTATTGTTTTATTTTAATATAAACTACACTGTTTAAAAGTTTCACTATTTTATTTAAATATGGCAATTGTTTCGCTACACAGTAGCATCTTCAGACATTTCTTTTAACGATCTGAAGATGCTACTGTGTAGCGAAACAATTGTCATATTTAAATAAAATAGTGAAACTTTTAAACAGTGTAGTTTATATTAAAATAAAACAATATTAACATGGAGTTTCATCAAGTAAAAGTCGAAACAATTAATTATTAAATTGTTTTATTAAATAAATCAAATTTTTTGTACCCAAAATGGTTGGCTGATTTAAAATCGATGAGTCAAAAAAATGGCAAAAAGTTTTCTTGTTCGATTCATTAAAAAAAACATCAATTACTCCCAAATTTGGGACTTGATAAAATATAATCAAATGCCAGGTCACTTATTTTCTGATTTATAATTTCTAGCAGTTAACTGCTAGAAATTATAAATCAGAAAATAAGTGACCTGGCATTTGATTATATTTTATCAAGTTAACTGCTAGAAATTATAAATCAGAAAATAAGTGACCTGGCATTTGATTATATTTTATCAAGTCTCCAAGTCTCCTGCCCTCTGTCCCCCTTGGCGAAGCCAGTGATGGTATACAATTTTAATACCTGTTTTCATAGCACGGCAAAGAACACGTCTGCTTTTGATTCTATAGAATCAAAAGCAGATGTATACAGTAACTATGTACTTAATTATTAAAAATATCGTAAAATTACTTTAATTTTTTTTTTATTAAAATGTGATAAATAGTGGTCGATCTAGATTGCTTATTATGTGGTTGGGATTTATTATATAACCTGAAAGAAAACTTTAAAAATATTAGTTGTTCGGTTTATTATATGTTATAACATAAGAAACATTTTAATAAAATAACATTTTTGGATTTTTTAATGCTCTTTAATAATATATTTATAAAGTATGTAATGTGTAGATTAATTTAAAATCGTCAATCATGTGGAAGCCATTTTAAAGTTCTGCGTGTGTTTGTATAGCTCTCAATCTGTTCCTAATGCCAGTTCCCAAACTTTCGTCAACATTAGAAAAATTAGATATAGCCCTTTCTTGCAAAACAGTGTTCGCCAACTTTAACATCATAACAATATTATCCATCAATCTTTCCCTTTCTTCTTGTGTCAAAACCCGTTGATACAATATCCTTGCCTGTACATAGTTAGTATCGTCCTGAGCATTATCCGTTCTTTTAGCCACTCCTACCAAAGGAAGGGCAGGAGATAAAGCGTTGGCCCTGGCGTCGGAAACGGGACCCTGGAAACTGTTGGGGTGGTAATTTGGAGCACCTCCTTGGCTGTTAATTGTGCCATAGCCATCTCTAGTATAGGTGTGCAATTTAAAGGGACTATTTACTGGTAGTTGAGTTGGGTTAGGTCCTAGACGATGCCTATGAGTATCACCATACGAATAGAGACGACCTTGCAACATTCTGTCGGGAGAAGGCTCAATTCCTTTAAAAAATATAGTCTTTAGTTAAAATGTTTAACTTAAAATACCGTTTCACAATCTTTTAAAAAGTATTTTACCTGGTATAAGATGGGCCACATCGAAAGCAATTTGCTCAACTTCAGCAAAATAGTTTTTGGGATTTCTGTTTAATACTAAACGTCCTACAGGAATTAAAGGATATTCGGCGTGTAGCCAGACTTTGGTCACGTCAAAAGGATCGTAAGGACTCGCTGCTGCTTGTTCTGGAGTCATTATTTGGACATAGAAACTCCATGATGGATAATTTCCTTTTTCAATTTCGTTGTAAAGATCTCTGATTAAGTAGTCTGGATCATTACCAGCTATGTTTGTGGCTTCGTTTGGGGGTAGATTTCTAATTCCTAAAAAATATCATTTAAATTATTTAAAATAGTGCAATAATAAATTAATGTGGAATAGCAATATTTTTTTCCTATCGTATTTGGTTTTTCTTAATGTGGTTTGTTGCCAAGAGACCCAGTTTCTTACCTTAATTTTAAAACACTTGTTAAGTAAAAAAATAAAGCTTTTATGGACCGACCATTTCAATAAAAAAAATTAAGCTGTTTTATGTGCAATTTTATCTGAAACCCTTTGTAGGTAAAGCCATAAAATTTTAAGTTGTACAAAAATTATTAGTACTTATTTAATTAACCAACCTTGATTCGTAAGATAGTGAAATTTGCAATAGAAGAATTTTCCATATTCATTGACAAAAGCAAAAGTATCGGACCCATATCCATGCATGTTCCTATATGAAGCTGGTATACCACGATCAGAAAAAAATATTAAATTTTGATGTGTGGTTTCTGCTCTTAGCGTCATCATATCCCAAAACATATCGGCATCTCTAAGATGAGTTACGGGATTTCTTTTTAGAATATGAATAAAACTCGGAAACAATGCCGCGTCTTTGATGAAAAATATTGGAGTGTTATTACCAACCAAATCCCATATACCATCTTCTGTATAAAACTTAACGGCAAAACCTCTAACGTCCCTTACTGTGTCTGGGTAACCCATTTCGCCGGCTACTTGAGAAAACCTTAAAACATTTTTCGTCATTTTTAATAAAACATTTAAAAAAATTCCTTATTTTTAATATTATTATTTCTAATTTTTAATTTTAATTAAAACTATATATCCTTGCCTCACTGCTATGGGTGTCCTCTTTCCAATTTCTGAAAAAACCTTTGCAGCCGTATACTGTGTTATATCATGGGTTACTTCAAAATAACCAAATGCACCAGCTCCCTTTGCATGAACCACCCTTTCCGGGATTCGCTCCCTATCGAAATGAGAAACTTCGTCTATGAAAAACCAATCTTGAAATAATATCGGACCTCTTGGCCCCACTGTCAACGTTGCATCTTGAAAAGGATTTGGATTTCCTGCTGTTGTCGTCACGGAAACATGTTCACCCTAATAAATTTGTTTGTGATTTTGTGATATACAAAATTAATATGCATTTTAAAATAAATATTTTTCCTTTTAGAGGAATAGTCTAGGCTAGAGAACAGAATACACTATAGTATTTTTAAAAGTTTTGATTCTGTGAACTAGAAAGGAGACAAGTTGAAAGCGTTTACAATATATTAAAATTTATTTTCTAAAACTAATAATCCGAAATATATTGTTTAAAAATAAAACACAAAATTGTTGTGTCAAATCGAGAAAAAGCTTTCTTACCTGATGTTCTTTGGAAAAATTTAACAATTGATTATCAGACGGTTGTCTGACTTGATAGCCACCACCAGGCATTTTGAAGAAATTTGAAATTCTACTATGTTAACTGTATACGCACTTACTATATATATACAATTTAAAGGAAATAATTTTTTTCGTGCCTATACCGCATAAACATGTTTGCTTATTAAAAGATATGTGGTCTACATTTTTTAATAAATAATCACTGTTTAAAGTAAATAACATTGTGCAAAAAAACGCAAAATGCAATTTAGACCTATCTGGAAAAGTTTTTTAACTACTAGCCTGTAAAAAAAACGTTTAAACCATTAAAAAAAAATTGACCACTGTCAGATCTAATCTAACCTAACTCTCTACTTTTATCAATTATTATAATTGTGCGTTTTATCTATTGTTTAACAACTGGGCCGGAGTAACAAAGGCTACTTTTATCCCGCAAAAATGCACTCAGGGGCGTAGTTCCGATAATGGGGAGGTGTGATTGTAAACATATATTATAATGTCGATTTTGCCGACTTTTGAATCTCAAAATGTAAAGGAATATTGATTGGATAATTTTTCAAAATAAAACGTCCACAATTAGGGTTGGGACAGTTGAAATTTTCAAATTAAAATTTCAACTTTGAAAGTTTCAAACTTGAAATATTTCATTTAGTTGGAAAAGTGAAATTTTTAAAAATTTAAAATGAAATTTTCAATCCGAAAATTTCAACATTGCCTGTGAAAGTTTCAGAAATTTCATTGAGTTTCGCAATTTACTGAAAATTTCGCATAAATTTCACATGCGGCCTCTCCTGGGACCTTTAATAATAATTTACAACAGATTCCGAATCGACCAATAAGAACGAGTTATCAAGCGTCTGGGCGTTTTTGTTTAGTTCGGCTTGGATTTGAATAAACTATAAGTAATTATTGTTACTTATATGCATAAATTAATTTGAATAATTTAATTCAGTTACCAATTTAATTTGTAAATTAAATCAGACTATAAAATTTTTTAAAAGTCATGATTAATTTATACTTTTACTTTTGCTATAATTGCATCGGGCTATAATTGCATAGGAAAACGGATAAAAAATGCCTTTGGCTCATAAAATTTTCATGAAGTTTCTTCAATTTTCGTAAAATTTCAGTAAAATATTTAAAAATAATAAATATATATAAATAGAAAACAATGAAAGTGGCACAATCTCATTAGCTTACCAAAAAGTGCTATATCTCTTTTAGTTTTAGTAATTTTAAAAATATTTAAAAGAAAATCTCAAGAAATTTGTGATAAACATAGGTATTTACTATACATATATATTAGGGTGATTCATTTCCGCAAAAAACTTTTTTTTTCTCGGCGCTCAAGCAAAATATTAATCTACCTATAGAAAAAAAAAATTTCACCAAGGTAGAGCTCTTAATATCAATTTTAAGTACTTGCAGTTTAAATTTAAAGTTTTCCCATTTAAAATGCATGTAAAAAAAATGTTTTTTTTTTCAAATTTCTAATGCTCGCCCGCTTTTTACAATATTGTGAATCGGTTTTATGGACCTTATAGGGAATTTCACGCTCTTCAAAATTGTCTTTGTGTTTTTTTGTGTAACTCGTAGTGGTTCGCCAGTAGGAGTCATCAAAGTTCAATTTTTTGAGTGAACATTTTTTTTTTGCAATTTTTTTTAACAATTCGCAAAAAATAGTGAAAAAAAGAGCTGAATCGTAAAAAATAGTCTTTTAACAAATATTTGATGAATTTACGGCCATTTTTATATCTTAAAACGTAAGTAATTGATAAATATTTACCAATTATGCTATTTAAATTAAACTTTCTTATTTACGATATAATTCTCTACAACAATAACTTTTCCAGAGTTATTATGATTTTTGTTGACAATAAAAACAATTTACTTTTTCGTTAATTTAAGAATTTTGTTAAAAAAATTGAATAACCTTCATTTATATTTATTGCTATATTACGGAAATGTTTGAAAAATTGCAGAATCTATAGATTCTTATAAGTTGCAATTGTATATTTGTTGTTTTTTTATAAATTAATGTGTTTTTTTATATTTATTATAAGTCAAAAATCATAATAACTCTGAAAAAGTTATTGTTGTAGAGAATTATATCGATAGTAAATAAGAAAGTTTAATTTAAATAGCATAATTGGTTAATATTTATCAATTACTTACGTTTTAAGATATAAAAATGGCCGTAAATTTATCAAATATTTGTTAAAGGACTATTTTTTACGATTCAGCTCTTTTTTTTCACTATTTTTTGCGAATTGTTAAAAAAAATTGCAAAAAAAAATGTTCATTCAAAAAATTGAACTTTGATGACTCCTACTGGCGAACCACTACGAGTTACACAAAAAAACACAAAGACAATTTTGAAGAGCGTGAAATTCCCTATAAGGTCCATAAAACCGATTCACAATATTGTAAAAAGCGGGCGAGCATTAGAAATTTGAAAAAAAAAACATTTTTTTTACATGCATTTTAAATGGGAAAACTTTAAATTTAAACTGCAAGTACTTAAAATTGATATTAAGAGCTCTACCTTGGTGAAATTTTTTTTTTCTATAGGTAGATTAATATTTTGCTTGAGCACCGAAAAAAAAAAAGACTTTGCGGAAATGAATCACCCTAATATATATTATTGGTGCAGGAGCCCACAGAGGGGTATGAGGTAAGAGAGGCAAGTTGCCATGGTCCCCGAGTGAGCTTATTTCAATAATAATATATTACACTTAAAGTGATTGAAATTTATTAAAAGTTTCAACAAATTTCAGAAATTTAGGAAATTTTAATAAATTTCATAAATGTCATGAAAATTTCAAGTGAAATTTCAAGTACAAGCAAAAAGTGAAATTTTCCCAACCCTGTCCAAAATACTTTGGTGTGCCTTTATCTTTTACTTTTGTTCTTACTTATTATTACTTTTTCTAGTGTGGCCTCTGATTTTGCTAACTTTTACACAGTAAAAAATCGAATTAAGTAAATCGCCAAAAATCATTGAGTTAATGCATTGCTGAGTGAAATGTTGAGTAATTTTGTAAATATTATTCTAATTTTTGTATATTTAACTAAAAAATAATCCAAGTTACACTTTTTTTGTGAAATTGCAATCAAAATTGTGTAATTTTACTAAATATTTGTACAATAATATTTATATAACCTTCCCAAGCAACACAAAATCGTCTAATAGACGTTTAATATTTGTCTATACCAATGGTATATCATTGGTTTATTGTCTACCTCTAATATAGGTTAAAATGTCCGCCTAATATAGGTTGATGCATATTATAGCAATATCCATATTTTAAACGTCTACACTATACGTTTATTTATAATACAAACTTGACAATTAAATATCTGTTTTTTATAAAGGTTACATTTTAATATATAATATACCAAAATTAAACGTTTATCAAAAACTTCTAAAAGCCATAAACGATATACGTTAATATTGAATATTATTTTAAGGTGAAATTTTTTACATAACATTATTGTTTAGGCCGCGGCTCTGCTAATCTGGAAAAAGAAAATAAAAACAAAAGTTTTTACATTTGAATGATTTTTTAATATTTTTAGAGCTCTCTAATAATTCCATTTTCATTAAATTAAAATCGTAAAACCATGCATGGTTTTACGGTTATCAATGCATTGATAATTAAAATTACAGTAAAATTTACTATATTTATTCTTTGCATTTAATTTAAGTGAGGCATATTCTTTCCAGATTTGCAAAAACTTACCTGTGTAAGTGTAGTAGTAACTCCAAGGTAAAAAAAAAAGTTTAAAAAGAAACTGAGCAGATGACAAACGAATATATTTTCATAAATAATTATTTATTATTTTAAAATAACTAATTAAACAAATGTTAAGTTTTAACATCATTGAATCATTGCTTTGATAATTTGAGCCAATCTTGACAGGCTTGTCCTATGGCTTTGTCAGTTATTTCCCTGGACTTGATCTTTTCCTTGAAAGGACAGTTTTACTGCCTCTGTAAAACAGTAAAAAACAATGTTACTAAGTACTACTAAGTACGACTGTTTACATATATTTTAAATAACTTTTAACTTTTTATTCTGTGGTAAAATAAAAATATAATAAATAAGTGGTTATAATGTACGTTTATAAATAGTATACCATAAACCAATAATAGATCTTTAAAAAAATAAAAAATATTGATTATTTTAAAAATTCTAAAGTGATGTTAACCTAATCCAAAAATAAACCATCTAATTTAATGCAAAACGAATATGTCGCATGGTTAAAACTTCTGCAAAGGTTACGGATTTTTGCCGGCTTCGTCAAATAAAAACACCAATTACCTATTAGTTATTTGGTGCAAATTAAGTAATCTGAAATTTCAATTAAAGTAGGTATATACTTACTTTATTAGCTGTATTCCCACCAAACAATACAATAAATTAATCGCTATCCACTCACAGTAAACAGTAAACATAACTTATACGGCAGCCATTATCAACACAGGACACATGTGACCGGTAACGGCAAAACGAAGCGTCTAGAAGGAATGATCACGTGACACGCGCCTATTGGTTTAAACAATCGTCTTAGTTACGAGTAATACCGAAACAGTGCGAACCATGAACATATGTATACAAGTATTATGAAAACTGAAGTTCAGTTACTGAACCACGTAGAAAATTATTGGTACCTATAAGTAACGTTTATTTTTAGGAAAACGATAGACAACTTTATTTTTATTTAGGTACAAAATCAAATATCCAGCTAATATATGACATAAACATTGTTTCTATCGCTAACAAATTTGTTAGCGGTGATAAATACATTTAAATATTACTTGGCTTACAACAACAAAATTTATAGACGTAGATTTCTCGTATTTTTAGACGTTGAGCTTACATAAAAATATATATATAAAAAAAACGTTTACAAAACACTTGAATGTAAACAAATTTGATAAGGGTAAATAATTCCAATTTCATAAACATGCTTTATAGTTGTTTTTATAATATATATATAGATTGGGTGATTAATATAAATTTATATATTAAATTGATAATTTTATGATTTTAAAATAGTATATCAAGTACGTAGAATATACGACTAAAATATGTACGTTTATAAAAAACGCTTAATATATGTTAAATAATTATACCAAAACCAAAAATATACGATTAAATGGTTTATTATACGTTTATTAAACGATTATGCAAATTAGTGTGTTGCTTGGGTTACCTTCACTGGAAAATCTTCAAACTTTTTGCTTTTGACATAAAATATCGCTTTCCAATTATAATTAGTGGTAAAAGTTGGAGGTTTGCAAACTTTTTCCAATAATTGAAAAGTACTACCACTAATTTTGTGGTTGTGAACAACACTATGTATATTCATAAGACAAACTTTTACGTTAATTGAAACCACTAATTTATTCCACTAATTACGAGGTTATGAATGAGGCTTTAAGCACAGAAAAAAATATCGTACCTGATATTAATGTCCTACGATCATTAAGTGCAAAATCATTACGATAATGTCCTTTTCATAGTATTAATGCAATCAAGTAATTATGATAATGCTTAAAAAATATGAGTTAATGTATTATTGGATGGTCACAATGTCTGCCTGGTCATTATCCTAGTGCAAGAATTTTATTATTTTTTAGCCAAAATACATTAAGACAATGATATTTTACATTAATACGATGATTATTTACATTAAAACAATAACCTAGAGTACATTAGTTAATCATTGCTCAGTGATAAAATTAATGTCAAGGCTTAATAGAGTAATACTCTAAATGGTATAATTTAATAATCTAAAATTATTACATTAATGCCTATATATACATCAACTTATGTACCCTTAGCAAAATATAATGCCCTAACATATTAAATAATACAACAAATCATAACTTTATCGCCAAATACGTTGAGCCAATGTCTAAATACATTAATATTAGGCCCTGTTGTTTCCCACCACCTAAAAGTGCAAGAAGAAAACAATTTAACAACAGTTTAGTATTCCTGTTAATCCTGTTGCGACGTGCTTGCCCGCCCATCCCGATTGTTGTGCGTTTAGGTTTATTATTATATGAAATATAAATTAGAATGTAAGTAAGACAATGTTAAAAAGTTAAGGTTTATTTATGTTTCATAATTTTTTTCTAATAAATATAAGGATTTTAAATTACCAAGGGTTTTTATTATTTTTTAATATTAATCTTTAGTTTCATAATATTTACAAAAAGGACTAAAAATATGTAAAGTTCCAGTTCCAGTTTTGCGGTGGCCCGGACATAAACCCTGTAGAAAATGTTTAGAAATTTCTGTAAAGGGAACTGGCTAAAGAGAACATCACCACATAAGTAATATTAATAGTAATAATTATTAATATTTTTTTTTACATATTTCTAGATCTTTTTGTTAACTGATCAACAAAAAAATTGATTTAATGTTAAAACTTAAGGTAAGTGTAATAATTTATATATATATATATATATATATATATATATATATATATATATATATATATATATATATATATATATATATATATATATATATATATATATACATATACATATACAGGGTATCTCAAAAGTTAAGGACAGCAGAAAAGGGGTGGATAGAGGATGGGATTCTAAGTCGAATGGTCTTTGCCGTTTTTCAATCGACTTATACAGGGTATCTCAAAAGTTAAGGACAGCAGAAAAGGGGTGGATAGAGGATGGGATTCTAAGTCGAATGGTCTTTGCCGTTTTTTAATCGACTTAAAATTCCATCCTCTATCCATCCCTTTTCTGCTGTCCTTGACTTTTGAGATACCCCGTATATATATATATATATATCGAAATTTTTCCATCCCTTATTTCAGGCCTACTATTAATGCTTCTTTGCATTATGATAATGCTAACAGATCATTAATTAATGTATATTAGGTGATTGGGATAATGTTCTTTAATTGTTAATTGATAAAAATTTATTAATTGGTTGATGTTTACTGGGCATAGAATTAATGTACTAGGACATTAATCCATGTCAATGGTCATTAATATCAGTACTTTTATTTGAGATCTTCCTGATTAAAATCAATGTCCGCCAAGCATTAATATTACGTCCTTGTACATTGAGTAATACTTTAAAAGCATTGTGGTAATGATTTTGAGCATCGGAGCAAAATTAATGTAAAAAAACATTGCCTTAATGTTTTTTTTATTAATATTACGTACGTTTTTCGTTGTGTGAGTAAAAATAATTTTTGACATTTTCTTAAACTAGGCGAAGTCTAGCCTCAGGCTACTCTACTTAACATAGTATGACAATTTTCGGTTAAATTTAAAAAAATAAAAACAATTTTTTATCTAAATAATAATTATTAAATTATTTTAAATTATAAACACTTTAATAAATTGTTAAATAAAAAATATATGTATAATTAACATGAATTCAAAAAAATATTTTAGCGTATATGCTTAAACGAAGTTAATGAAAGAGTTTTTAATTCAATGTTTACATTATTATAAAGTTCAACAGCATTATATTTTAATTTTAAATATTTAAAATTTAATCTAATATTTTGGTAAAGCTTAAAAGTACCAAATGTTAAAAATAAACTGCCCCATATATCGTGCAATGGGCACAAGGCTTTTTTCTTCCTTAAAATAACCCAAAAAGCAATAAAACTAACTCAAACATTTTTGTCATTGCTCGCGTAATAAATTAAGCGACTCAATGAAAATGAAATCAATTTTCTGGAAATGGCAGTGCTATTGATCCAGGATTCGCTTGCTAATGGCATATGGGTGACGAAAATCTGAGAATTATCCAGGCGGATTTCCATCTCCTGTGCATCCTGCATTCCTGACATCCGAATCCAGCGTTGAGCTCCCACGTCCCAGGCAGGTTTATCCCGGATCCTGATTTTCCTCACCATTAAATGACCGCCCCAACAGGAACGTTTAGGCCCGCTTTAATCCGGTTTTATGATTAATATTAACATAATAGTATATTATGTATCAAGTTTGATAAACGCCATTTTATACACGAATTTAATTTAGGCACGAGCGAGTGCTTAAATTAATGAGTGTCTAGAAAAGTTTATAAACGAGGTGCATACTATACTTTTTCCAAGACAAATACTTATTATTATCTTAAAATGATTTAGATCAAATATTTGTATAGAGCCTCATCTATAAAACAATAAGGGAATCTGCGTTACCGTTAAATGTCATAAACACAGATTATAAAGGTTATAAATCAAAATGTATTCCTTAAGTTGTTTTATGGGTTTTATATGTTTTAAGGGCACTTTAAAGTGGAGTCCGATCCCGAATTTAAGTTATAACTATATATACACTCACGTGCAAAATAATCGGCCCACACAAATTTTCGATGAATTTCAATCGCAAATAACTTTTTATTTGATGTCGGATTTAAACGAATATTAAAGAATATTGTAGATAAATTAATGGACAATCGCTCACATTTTAAAAAAATACTAAATAATAGACGTACGTTTATAATATACAGGTTTAAACAAAAAGATGTTTTTTTACCATAAGTTTAAGACACTATGTAGAGTGGCAAAACCGTATATTGTTCTAAATTAAGTTTTAATTATCAAGTCACATCTATTCTTAACAGTTTTGTTTTTGGTTCACCTCGATATATTTATTTTTGTGGAAAATATGGATTTTTTAAAAAAACATTGCAATTTCCAATATTTTTCCTGTATGAAGAACTAAGGTTGCTATGGAGAATGACAGTGACAGTTTTGTTGAATCATCCCATGGCACTTTATTTTAACGATTATATATGACATTTGACAACTGTCAACTAACATAAAACTAACTTCAGCCCGTGACTAAAAACATGTTGCTAACTTTAGCCCGTGACTAAAGCGCCATTAAGCCACAACTTGTCAATATTTATTTTAAAGGTTGCTTAGTGTCATGGAAACATGTACGACGTTTTAAAGGTGGGAGTAGAAAAAAAAATAAAATATATTCAGAGTGTGCGAATTAAAGATACATTTTAGGTACAAATTTTAATTTCTTTAATGCCTGCTAAGATCTGCTAAATGGGTCGAAATTTAAAGATCGGCCATTAGGCAATTTTTTTTGTAAAAATGAAAAGCGCACTTGATTCAGACATGCCTCAAGTACAAAGTTTAAGCTCAATACATTTAAGTAAAATTTTGGAGGATTAAAATATGAAAATAAGTGTTCGAAATATACATTTTTTTAAATTATTTTTGGGGGATTTCGTCCCATAACCCCCCCTAGATATTTAAATTTAAATGGTAATTGAAAAAAAAATCGGCATAATTTTTTCAAATTTAAAACAGTAGGTATAGCTATTTAACATCGTTGAATAAATCAGTATTTAAGTTATTTTTCACCACGAAAAATACTAAATGCTCAGCATTGCAAATAAAAAGAAACCAACCCAAAACTCTGCATAATTTTTTCAAATTTAAAACAGTATACCTATTTAACATCGTTGATTAAATCAGTATTTAAGTTATTTTTCACCACGAAAAATACTAAATGCTCAGCATTGCAAATAAAAAGAAACCAACCCAAATCCAAAACTCTGATTGGTTAATCACTTCCGACAGAAACCTTTATATAAAAAGAAAAGTTGAAAATTAAAAAAAAAAAACCCATACCTGCTAACAATAAGCAAATAACTGTTTTGTATTTTACTTGCGCCTAATTTTGCGTAGTCCTCGTTATGCCCTACCATCCCTGCGAGGCTTACCATTCAAATTTCTGCATTTAGGATAAACCTTAGATCAGCATCGCGACGGCCGGCGCCTCGACGCCCTCGACTTTATGTGCTCCTGGCAATTTAGACGCCGCTCGCGTGAAAGCCGCTGAATTTCAGCGCGCTTTTACAATTTTCACAGCCTAAGCGCTCGTCCACCTGTTGCGCCTGAAAAGTTTTCAGCCATGCACACTATAGAAAAGGAAATTGGAAAAGTTTTAATGGCTGTAGCTTAACTTTTAAGTAATTGTAAAATGGTACAAACTTAATAGTTTACAGACTTTTTCAAACAAATACTTAGTTTTATTTAATTAAATCTTAGTCACTTCAATATTGCACCTCTAGGTGCAAAACTAAACAAATATATTTGTTAAGTTTTGGAGTAAAATTAAATAGTGTTTATTCTTATTATCTCTTTATTAAATATTTCAATTTAACCACCTTAAATGATTTTTTCCGTACTTTTCAATGGGCTATACCGTTTTTGCAAAAAAATAAAAATTGCAATTTTTTTTTTGAAATTTTGCAAAATTTTCAATTTTTTGAAACAATGTGTATTTTTTAATTTTTTTTTAAATAGCATAAAATCCAAGTTTATTATGTTACCTTTGAATAAAAAAAAAATTTAGAGTGGGCCCGACATGTAGAAGGGAAGTTTTTCATATTTGAATGCCGCACGGTCTAGCCATCGAATAGCTACTACACTGCCATATATATATATATATACCTATATAGGTATACCTAGTAGATGCGAGTATAGACCAGTGCAGAAGCCTTTAAAAATGGTAAAAAGAGAAAAAAAATAACAGTAGGATGAAACCCATTGGAAAAGGAGGGGAATATAATAAAAATTAAAGGAGGGGGGGGGTTTAAGGGTAAAAAATGGTTTATCTCGATTTCCGGCAAAACTACAAGTCCTATGGAAAAAAGTTAAATGTCAAAGTTGTAGGTAATAAAAAGATCTACAACTTTTGTATTTACAATTTTTTCACATAACCTCAAAATTTATGTGAAAAATTCAAAAAAACAAGTTTTTGGTTTTTTATTTTTATCTTTTTCAAAAAAAAATTTTTTTCCACGAAATTTGGTGAAAACTTACCTTTTTATGTCCCAAATACACTGTAATTTATTTGTTTTTAAATATTTATTATTTCGCCTTATTTTGACTTAATATCAAAAAAGCACCCTAATTTTCAATCGAAAATTCTCGCGTCAAAATATCAGCTTTTTTCAAAAAGTCGGTGTGCTTTTTGTTCGTTGAAATCTCTACTTTCTGATGGTGTAAAAAAATATACATTACTATGGTAAATGTTCTCAGAAAATACAAAAAATATTATAATGAATAACGTAATCAGAATGAAGTATCTAAATTCAATAGTATGATTTACATGTATTTTTATATTTTATGAGATTTTCTGACATAAATGTTATTAGAATTTAATAAATAATTTTTTTAACTAAAAAAAATTGCAACAATCATATTTTTTTGATGAAATTGTACATAATGATTAAAATAAATTTTCGAATTCGAGTTTTTTTCGTTATTCATTATAATATTTTTTACATTTTCTGAGAACATTTACCATAGTAATGTATATTTTTTTTACACCATCAGAAAGTAGAGATTTCAACGAACAAAAAGCACACCGACTTTTTGAAAAAAGCTGATATTAGTAAAAGTAATATTATAAAAAATACTTAGGTACAAGATTAAATATTACGATGACACCTCGGCGGATAAAACGTCCCGAGATAACTCTCTTCGCAACAAGGAACTTTTTGCAGGTAGTTTATCAATTATTATGTCACTGTCTAAGTCATTTAGCACTTTTTTTCCACAGTCATAAGAATGAAAGCTTCCAAATTTGCGTCACTAAGTGTAACGATTTTTTATAAATTTTAATGACATTAATTATTATAATATTATAATTATAACCGAACACTAAAGGCACATACCCGATTTGAAACGCGGTTATAGATATGTTTTTTATATATTATACCCACAATCTTTACAAAAAACAAGTCAATCTCTTTAGAATGCGAACAAAAATCAACTGCTTTGCGCACCACGTGAGCAATCTTTGATTTAGGTATTTGCCGCGTTAATTTAAATTCCCCGAAATACGTAGTAGTTCTCATATGGTTTTGTTTTGGTTTATGGTAAGTTCTGTATAATAAATGCAGGCATGTAAGAATTAAAAATAGTCGTTTTAAGTTTTAAAGTAAACGCAAATGTTTTTAAATATAAGATTTAACAGTTTTAAAGCAAACGCATATGTTTTTAAACAATATTTGCATGTGTCAATGAAATTATGAATAAAATTTACTATAAATTGTAATAAAGCTAGATTGTCAAATTCAATGTTCTTTAATGTATAATTTCGTTGTTCGTAGTAAACATTAATAATTAATGATTAATTATGCCCAAGCTTTGTTAAAATTTGTCATTTTAAAAGGAAAGATAAGCAGTCCAGCAGGCCACCAAGTGGTGCAGGCCACCAAGTGATGCAGGCCACCGGGCATTCGCCCGGTGTCCCGGCGGCCCAGCACGCCCCTGGTCTACATAGATTTCGCAAGGAGGATCGATGATATTAAATAAAAAATTTATTGTTATAACCGTAACGGCTTGCCTATAAGCTGAATGGCGCCTTTACGGTTATAACAATACATTTTTTATTTAATATCATCGACCCTCCTTGCGAAATCTATGTAGACCCATGCTTAAACAATTTGTGCAAAAAAATACAGTTTATAATATAATTATAAACTTTATATACAAAAGTGCTCTTTTAGTTCCTCCCTTACTTCTTAAGAAGTCCCATAAGCCAACTGAATGGCTTGTGCGGGTTAGGGGTAGGAACGGACCGCGGGCTTAAAGTCCCCTCCGAAGGACTTTACACAATAAAAAAACTATATCGTGCGGCAGTGTAAATATTTAAAATACATCATTGACTACTCAAACATAATTTTACATTTTAAATTATCATTTTGTATTCGTTTTCTCGCATCTATACGGCAGTGTAGTAGCTATTCGATGGCTAGACCGTGCGGCATTCAAATATGAAAAACTTCCCTTCTACATGTCGGGCCCACTCTAAATTTTTTTTTATTCAAAGGTAACATAATAAACTTGGATTTTATGCTATTTAAAAAAAAATTAAAAAATACACATTGTTTCAAAAAATGCAAAATTTTGCAAAATTTCAAAAAAAATGCAATTTTTATTTTTTTGCAAAAACGGTATAGCCCATTGAAAAGTACGGAAAAAATCATTTAAGGTGGTTAAATTGAAATATTAAATAAAGAGATGAACAGAAGTGATGAATTTTTAAATAAAAAGCGATTTCACCAAAAAGTAAAAAATCGATAAATTTAAATAATCCATAACTCTTGAATGAACAATCCTAGAGCAAAAAAATTTTATGCTATGATTCTTCGTTATAAGAACAACAAATAAGTAAAGTTTAAACAAAATCGGTGACAAAATTTTTTTCACCTGGTACACTTGGCAAATTTTGCCCCATATATGACATGTCCAAGTATACAGTTTTCAAAAGCTATCAATTTGTTTTTTGTAAATTAATGTGTTAATTTTGAGGTGTCTTCTTACTTTTAAAAATGTCTCCGACTGATGTTGCCCTTTGTACTTTACTTCTTGTGACGTTTAAAACACTTGCCACGTAATACTGTGACCGTCCATCCTGGATTAAATTAATGGCTCTGGCAACATCAGTCGGGGACATATCCATTTTTTAAAGTGAGAAGACACCTTAAAATTTAAACTATAATTTGCAAAAAACAATTTGATAGCTTTTGAAAGCCGTGTATGACATGTCCAATTAAGTATGGGATGATTCAACAAAACTGTCACTGTCATTCTCCATAGCAACCTTAGTTCTTCATACATGAATTTGAAAAAAGAAAAATATTGCCTTATTTTAAAACACCCCAATATATATATATGATAATTATATGTATATATATATTTATATATGGGTCGTCATTTAAACCAATGCAAATCGTCAACTGTCGGTATCTGTCGCAGACTGCTACTGACAGTGCACTGCAGTGGCAGCCAGTAGTAGCGTACATCAAGCCTTGATGTTTTAGCTCTGCTGCCTTTTGACAACGATTTCCGATATGTAAGTAGGGGGCCCAAAAAATACCGGCCACCCTTTATAAGCTCCTGATCGTTTCCAATATTTTCAACAGCTCCAGGTGGCGCGTTTCACAAAATTTAATTGTGTTATTTATCTTGGTAATGGTTTGTTTCATTTTCGTGCTCTGTGAAAATCATACAAAGTTTAAATACATATTAACTCTTTAAACTGTTTACTTCTTCTAAAATATTTAAAATTTTAAATTTATAATTACAGAGAAAATTATAAAACTAAGAAATAATGGTGTTGTATTTAATGTGAAATAATAGTGCGTTGTTCAGTTTAAAAACCCTAGCAATGTTTCCATTCGTCGAGACGTGTCGTTTAAGCGTGCGAAGCCCAAAGGGCCGATCCAAGTTCCAACCTCCACGTCCTTCTGCAACCCTAGGCACAAATTGACGTCGATTTCATTGTTTTACTCCTACGCATTAACCCTTTCCTGAAATCTATGACAAAAAATGCAACTTTAAACTTTTTCAATAAATAAGAAATAGCAAATTTCATATTCACTACGTTTAAGTTTCACCAAAGTTCCACTGATACACCCCCTCGAATAGGCACTAAAAAGAACCTTCAACTTCTTAATACTGTTTCCAACTTCTGCTACCCTAATGATCTAAGATTGAACAATTTCTTAAGAAAATAACTGCCATGATAAGAAAACAACAAAAGAATCAAGACTCTCTTCTTATTGGCCAAGTCGTTCAAGAAGCCATAAAAAGTTTTCTTAAAATATAAATTATAATATTATAATAATGCATGCTAGTAGGAAAGTATGTTAGTAAGGAGCTAGTTGAGAATTTAAGTGCCGTCTTTTTCTGTGCTTAAGACCCCACCTGGGTTTGGTAGGGAATCCTACAAAGCGGCAACTTTGACTAAAAACACTTAAAAAAAGTTTGTGTGCCGCACCTTTATAAGCAAACTATTGAAGTAAAACTTGTGAAGAAAATGGTAGGAATCGATTTTTAGAGTAATTATTAGAGTTGTGTTATTATAATAACACAAATCTAATAATTGCCATTAAAAACACTTAAAAAAAGTTTGTGTGCCGCACCTTTATAAGCAAACTATTGAAGTAAAACTTGTGAAGAAAATGGTAGGAATCGATTTTTAGAGTAATTATTAGAGTTGTGTTATTATAATAACACAAATCTAATAATTGCCATTTTTAATAAATTTGTAACAAAATAATAACATAAATCAATAGATTTATTCCATTATTTTCGCAGTTACTAATTAGTTACTTACTGACTGTTACTAACCAGTTACTGATTAGTTACTGTTTAGTTACTTTTCTCTAGTTTGTCAAAAATACAATTTATTTATTATTATTTTTAACAATGTTTTATTTATTATTTTTATGTATTAATATTTCCAATACGTATAATGGAATATAATTGGACATCTGAAAACAATGCTACACTTCATTGATCGTTCGGTATTTCGATGCGCCCTTCAGCAAGGCCGATTTTAAGGGTGGGCCAAAGTGTTAGCGGTTGGGATAGGTTAGTTCCGGCCAAGTGTCCCTGATAGGGAGTCACAAACTGAAATTCGGAGGACAGGATTTCAGGATTAAGAAAAGGTGAACGTAACCACAACCCTTTGCATACTCAAGCTGATGGTTGATGTAAATGCAACGTTGCCAAAACTACACAAGATTGTAGGGAAATAGGTATAAGTAATTGTATTTTTTTAATTTTAATACGTAATAGTATATTAGGTATCAAGTTTTATAAACGCCATTTTGGTTACGAGTTTACGAGTGTTTAATAAAAACGAGTGTCTAGAGAAGTTTATAAACGAGTTGCATACTATACTTTATCTACGACGAACACAAAACAGAATTTAAAGCCAATTTTATTTGTAAAAATTTTGACATCTGTCAACTGTCACCCGAATTTAACCTCACTTTTTCCCAATTTATAATAAAGCTTCAGCCCGTGACGTAAAATTTCGAAAAGCCACTGTTGTTAACTTCAGCCCGTCAATAAAACGCCATAAAGTCACAGCTCGTCAATGTAGGAGTAGATAAATACTTTTAATAGTATATTATGCATCTAGTTTAATAAACACCATTTTAGACACGAATTTAATTTAGGCACGAGCGAGCTTGCGAGCGAGTGCTTAAATTAATGAGTGTCTAGAAAAGTTTACAAACGAGTTGCATACTATACTTTTTCTACGACAAATACTTATTATTATCTTAAAATGATTTAAATCAAATATTTGTATAGAGCGCCATCTATAAAACAATAGGGGAATCTGTGTTAGGTACCGTCAAATGTCAAATTTTTCTGTGTTATAAAAGGTTTTAAATCGAAATATTTTCGTTGAAAATCGATTAACAAGAGTTTTTCTCAGTGAAAGTAAAGAAAATGTTTTATGAGCACTTCACGGTGGAGTCCGAGCTCGAATTTAAGTTATACCTATCCAGTTTACTTTCGGCGAAATTAAAAGGTCAGTATAATGTTCAAATAAACTTTTCAAATATTGGCGTTGAGAAACTATTTAATGCTTTTGTATTTTTGTATTGCGATAATAAAATAATTTTCACATTTAGTATTATTTTACAAGAATGGCACTTTATTTTAACGATTGTATGACATTTGAAAACTGTCAACTAACTTAAAGCTAACTTCAGCCCGTGACTAAAAACCTGTTGCTAACTTCAGCCCGTGACTAAAACGCCATAAAGCCACAACTTTTCAATGTGTATTTAAAAGGTCACTTAGTGTCATGGAAACATGTACTATAATGGACGTAGGAGTAGAAAAAAATGTTTATAAGCTGATTTACATTTTAATTTGAATTTATCTTCATTGTATAAATGTTAATTTTTAAAAACAAAATCAATATGGGATGAGAAGGATCTAAGTCAAAAATGTATATAATATATTTCAACAAGTTTATAAACATTCACTTAATATTTAAAACCTCTTTCTTCCATAACAATTCGTCGCTTACATCATTATTATCCCAAGACCTTCAATAATTAAAGTTCAATTATTGAATTTTTTAAGGGCAAAACAAGTAAAAATTCATAAATTTTTAAAGTAAATACAGAACAAAAACAAATCAAAAGAAAATATATTTTCATTAATTTTAACGATATTAAAATATGGCGCAAATATATTTTGATTTCATAATATAAATCGTTTTATTCAAAGATAAAGGAAAGAAACATCACTGAAAAACATTGTATTTTTTGGGGATACATTTGGCAATGTTGCACGAACGAATGTTGTATCGACCTAGAGGTTCCTGTGCACAGCCTTGCTGTGGCCCCGGGGTCAATTCCTGCCGCCGCAGAAGGCCAAACAGGCTCATACTGACGTCAACAACAAGCCAGGATGCCATACGACAGGGGAGGTCGTTGGTAAACAAACAGGGCGAAAAATAATTTCGTTTGTTTGTTTACAGCGCGCTGTATCCAGGCAAAGCAAATAGGAAAAGCAAAATATAAAACTAGAAATAAATTTATCTACGTTCTGCTAGTAAGAAAACAACATCTAATTTAGTACAGTTTTGCACAATAACCAATAACCGAATACAAGTTTTCAAGAATATGACTCATTTATTTAATTAATAAATCCAACATAAAGTACAACGTTTATTTCTATGGTTCCACTCATATCATATTAGGTATACCTATAGCTATATAGCTATATATATATATATAGCTATATATAGCATCATAAATTGGTACCATATACGTATATCTTTTAATAAAGTTATTAATATTAATATTAAATTTTGACTTATTTGTTTGTGATAAATGGTGGATTAGTAGGGGTGACGAAAATCTAATTGCAGAGATTTTTTTGTTTCATTGTTGTTTTAACTTTCTTTTGCGTTTTTTATTTGTCAAAACTAAACATAAGAATTTTTATACCATGTTACTATTAGTTTAATTCTATTTCAATGTTTTTTTCATGGATAACTTGACAGAATAATTTTTTGTAAATAAATAAAATGTAGTTTGGGGTCGTTTTGTGGTGAATTCAGTGCCGTGCATAGATTTTTTAAATTGCTAATATAAATTACTCTCCAAAACATAATAGGCCTTGTATTTTGTTAAAATATGTCGATTTTTGCTGCAAAAATACAGTTTATCATTATTACACTTTAAAACAAATCCGGTTAAAATAAAGATAAAAATAAAGATTTTAGCTAATAAGCTTTGCGCCTTTTTTGCAAACTAAGAAACATTAGATTTGATCTGGATTCGCAATATAGGTATTTTTTGTTTTTCTGTTTTAACGTTAAGTATTAGGCGCCGTTTTATTTTTTATTTAGGAATTAATTTTTTGTGTTAACCCTATAGGGTTGACAAAATAAATATTATAGAGTGATATTTTTAATTAGATAAAAATATCACATAACAATTTTTATTCTGCGAATTAATAATAACAGTATTTTGTTATGAGAACATAGATAATATAATAAATATACTGTTCCAGACCTGGCCGGTGACTTTTTCAGTTTCTGAAATACCTGTGTTTTCTAAATTTGAATGCAAGGGAAGTGACGAGTATACCAGGGTATTAATTAAATACATAATTTATTGGAAAATATAAGATTTATTGCAACTTTCAGCATATTATACATTAAATATCTTAAAATCAAATAATACCACACATCAGTGGCGGCTGGTGAATTTTGGGTATACCGATATCTCAATTATTAGATATGGGACATTAAATAAACAAGTTCTGCGCATGCAGAATTTAAATTGAAAAAAAGAAAAAAAGATAACCGAAACATCGACACGGTACTGAAATTTGAGATTATAATTATAATAATTAAAAATTTTTGTTTGTCATACCAATTAAATCTAATTTTGCAATAATGATAATTTTTCATCGATTAAATCTAATTAATCTAATTAAATCTAATTTTGCAATAATGATAATTTTTCATCGATTCTTCTTTAAAATTTTTAAGAAAAAGTGGATTTTTTATTTAAAGAGTCGGTAAAATTAGAAAAAAGTTGTGTTATTTACAAGTCTATTAAAATTGCATTTCAAGAATTGTAATAAAAATCTGCGGTTTTATCAATATTTTACAGTCAAATGTATTAAATGCTCTATACCTTTTAAAGTTTCATGCAGTAAAATGCATAGTTTAAAATTTAAACCATGCATTTTATTGCATTAATGCATAAGACCTTTTTGGTAGTAAGTTGAGTTTTTTATAAAAGTCAATGTTACTTTTATTCTGTAACCTTAACTTTTATACCGTAAAATGCAAAAACGCTGTTTTTTTACTAAAAATATGACCAGTTACGTATACGTAACGTAACCGAAGTCATATTTTTAGTAAAAACAATATTTTTGCATTTTACGGTAAAAAGGTTACGAAGCCCGTATTGTAGTCTGCAATTACTTGCAGCAATCTTTCTTGCAGCAACTTTCTTGCATGCAAGTTTTATTGCTGACTGTAAAACACTGTAATAAAATTGGGTGGGAGGGTTCTAGAAAAATCTCACCAAATCTCATTTTAAGTGAGGGGGGTCATTTAAAATCTCACGTCAACTTTTGAGTTTTATGTATACATATTATAATATATTATAATTCAAATTTGTTAAAAAAAATCTTTTTTGGGGTTCACAAAAAAAGTTTAATGGCTAGAATCTTACGTGATCTCACCAAAGGGGAGGGTGGGGACCAAATTATCAGAAAAATGCCTTACGTAATTAATGGATGTCCCCTTACTACAAAAAAGGTCTCATGCATTAATGCAATACGTATACGAAACGTAACCGAAGTCATATTTTTAGTAAAAACCATGCAAACCATGTAAAAACACTGCAGTGGTATGACATTTTACGGTAAAAAGTTTAAAGTTGTATACATACAAGTTTAAAGTTGTATACATACAAGTTTAAAGTTGTATACATACAAGTATATATACCAGTATAATACTGGTATATAAGTCTAATTACATTTGTGTATTTGTGTATTTATAGAAGTCTAAATATATGGATTGTAGTAAAATTTTTGCAAGTACTTTAAAAGAGCACCTAAAGATGTACAAATCGCACTCTCTTAAAATGAATTAGTCAAAAATAACTAATAATCAGTGGCGTATTTAGGGGGGGGTCCGCCGGGTCCGGACCCCCCCCCCCGGGCGCACATATTTTATTATTTTTATTACAAAAAAAAGTTTAAAAAAAATAAAAACCTCAAGACTGTCAACGTACTTTATTATTTATTAATTATATTTAAATATAAAATCATTAAAATCAAAAATCAACTACTTACGTATTAAAGAGAAAGAGGTGGTTTGGCAACCCTGTAGGTATATCGTTCCTACATGGATGCTTTAAAACTATGCAACACAGAGTTTTATCCCAACATCTTCCGTTTTCTTCAAATTTTAGCCACTCTACCGGTATCGACACCAGAAAGAACATTTTCCAGTTTAAAGCGAATAAAAACGTATCTAAGGAATTCTATGTCTGAGGTAAAATCTTATTTTCATATAATAAATTACTATAGTAAGTAGATAGACCCAAGTTAGTAAATAGGACCAAAATGCAATTAATTGGGTATACTCAATTAATTGCATTTTGGTCCTATTTACTAACTTAGGTCTATCTTTTAAGGGTCGACTTAATGGTTTGGCAGTTCTATCCATTGATAATAATATAGAAATTAGTCCCGAAGAAGTTCTGGATGAAATGGCGAAGAATCCACGGCGTTTGGAATTTTTTATTTAATCAAAACAAAAATGTTCCTTTTTTAGAAAGTTCCTTTTATTTTCTATTTTATCGGATCAGAAGAGTTCCTAATTTGTGAATTTTTAGTTATTAAAGCATAGCATAGTACATATTTAGTTAGTTTTTTTGGACCCCCCCCCCGGAGCTAAATCCTAAATACGCCACTGCTAATAATAAGTCATATTTGACCAATTTTCATAGCGAAAAAGCATTTACTAATAATTAGTCAAATTCTACTGATTGAAATAGTCAAATTAGTAAATTTAAATTTAAAAAAGTTTTGACCTAGCCGGGGATTGAACTCAGGTCAGTCGCTTGTCAAGCTTGTCAAGCTGTTGTCATAACCAATGTGGCTATCAATCAGTCTTATAAATATAAATTTTATTTGTCAATAAATATTGTTCATAATATTTTAAAGTTGATATGTATTTGGGCTGGTTTGAGCTAAACTTTTTTCATCTTTGTTTGTTTTATGGGCCATTTAACCATGGAGCCTATATGCATTTAATTCAAATAATACTTTGTTGTTGGCCGCAAACGATTAAAGAAATAAGTTACATTTAACTCTCAGAAATAGTCAAAGATGGTAAGTAATCTTAAATTAGTCAAACTTTAACTATTTACGTAGTAAAAAATAACTATTTAAAAGCGAAAACGACTATTTTATTAGTAAAAGTGGTGGTACTAATTTAAATAGTAGAATTTTGACTATATACATAGTAAACTATAGTAAATCCGATAATTTTAGAATTTTTGACATAGTTTATTTAGTTAAAAGAAAGAATACAAAATAAATGTTGAATGAATTAATTATTATTATTAATTAAAAATTTATAAAAATTAATTAGTTTATAAGAACAAAGTTTTAATAAATTTTTAATTTTGTTAAAACCTTTAAAACATAAATAAACGCCTAAAATAATTGTTGGTCCAACCCCTATGTATGGGAAAGCACTGTTGAATCCTCGAGTAGATTTTATGACCGTCATAAATTACAATAAAAAGCGTAGGCGTTACAAGTTGGGATGACGTCAACAAGGTACCAGGATTACATGATAGGACAGAAGAATTTGGGCCGCCGAAATGAAAAGGTCGATAGTCTCGGTCTTGAGGGGAGGCCTTGCCCTTCTTTTCCTTGACATTCGTTTCTGTTACAATTGTCGCAGGGGTCCGATCGCAGAACATAAGCTTGCGCAAAGCATCCCGTGACGTGGCGATGGAGCAAGGTTCTTTTGTCAGCTGGGTGCTTTGCGCAAGCTTATGTATACATATATACATATACATATACATACAGTATACTGCGACCTGCGACAATTGAAGGGTAGGCCGTAACAACGTTGTAAGTAACATTTTGTTACAGGCGATTTTTACAATAATGAGCTTTACGCCTTTATACACTGTTTAAAATATCTGTGGAGTAAAGAGTAATCTTAAAATGGTGTCAAAATCCAACACCAAGTGGTGTTAATATAAACACCATGAATTATGGTTGAAAATGTTATATAGGTACATCAAACACCAAAACGGTGTTTATCTAAAAATATTATTGCACCTACACAGAAAAAAAGGAATAGTTCATTTAACTAACTACTTATATTAATTTAGTTGACCCATAAGTATTTATTTAAATAAACTGTGAGAAGGTTAATATAAACAAAGATTAATTTGACGGTACTAAACCAGATAGTTATTTTTTTTATTGGTTAAATTAACCCAGAAAACTTTAGTGAAACCAACTTGCTGTATGATTCAGTTTACTAAATATTTTGTTTGTAAAATAAGAGTTACTTCAACCTAAAGCAATCTCTTAAAACGATTAAAACAATTTGCCGTGCATTCCTGGTTGCATAGTGTGTACCGATCGCGGCAAAGGCGGTGTGGATCACGTGATGTTCTTAAATCTCGCCTCTGTTGACTTACATGAAGAGTATATAAGCTCAGGTAGTCCTTTGCTTTGGTGTGACACTACAAGTTGTTCGATACTAAAGAGACCTTAAATAGGTGAAAACAGCTGTCAATACTTGAAGTATTTTAAGTTGGTGGAACGCACTAAAAACATTATCTCTAGCGAGTTGAAGGTTCAATTTTCTGGAATAATACCACTGATAATATACTAGTAATGCGTCAAAGAACTTCCTGTTTCCTTTTTTTCCCTTTTTTTCTGTGTAGCATGATTTAATTTGACCAAAAACTCATAATATTTAACACTGACAGTTAAAATTTATTTTAATACTTTATGAAAGTTAAATTTACACTATTTTAGTATTTGAATTTACACCGGACCAACGAACCAAATTTAACACCATTTTGGTTTGTATCGATATAGACCATGTATGGTGTTAATTTGGTGTTAAAATGGTCATGAAATTTGAAACAGTGTATTTCGTATTATATGTTCTTTTTTAATAGAAATCAATATTCTTATAGCAAATCTAGTAAACTTTCCAACTATGACATTTTATTATCACCTTAATGAGTTCCTATCGTTTTTTGCGATTTATTTCGTTTACTTCTTTTGTTATACAACGTTGTTACGGCCAACCCTTCAATTGTAGACCCGGCGTAAAAGGTATGCTAAAGTAATGATTTTAAACGGTGGATCTAGATTTTTATCAAGCAAAAATATTTAATGCAAAAAACTAACAAAAAATAAATTAAACATAAATCTTTGATAATAATATAAAATAAATAATAAACATTAACAACAAAATCAATCGCGCTATAGCTGCAACCAAAATGTCTGATTGATCTATTTTAGTTTTCTATAAACCTTTAATAAATCAGTTAACACAGGGTGTCCCAAAATTTGTACAGCAAATTTATATGAGTTGTAGAGGGTATAAAAACAAGTTTGTTTTGGCAGGATAGCCATTTCAAACAAAAATAGACATTCAAAATTGCTCAAAATGCTGTCCATTTTGCCTATAGGCCTATAGGCCTATTGGCGTATAAGCCAAAACGTACACACATGACTGAAACAATAATTTATTATTATTTTTTTAAAAACGACAACAAATTATCTACAATTATCTAGTATAATTTTATATATACAGTGTGGCCCATTTGTTTGCGACTCACCACTGTAAAATCTTTATTTATTGTGCGATTTTAACCGGATTTGGTTTAAAGTGTAGATCTTAATGAACTGTATTTTTGGAGCAAAAAACGCCATATTTGTACAAAATACAAGGCCTACTATGTCAGTTTTTTTAAACAAAATCTAAGCACGGCACTAGATTCACCACCCCTCAAAACGACCCTATACTAAATTTTAAGCAAAATTATTACATTATGATGACGAAAAGTAGAGTTTGGGGGCATCGTCATTGCCATTTCCAATGCGGGTGTGTGCAAAATTTAAAAAGGGGTGTGCAAAATTTCGCAAAATGTGTGCAAAATTATGATGTATAATAGAGGGGGTTTGCACGATTGGGGGGCAACTTGACTGACCCACCAAAATCACATAATAATTAAAATATAATGTATCGAAAATATTGACTTATACGGTATACCCAACCAAGAAAAAATCATCTGTTTAATTATGTGTTAATAAATAAAAAATAGCATAAGTAAATATATTTACATTTACATTTTATATATAACATTATTCATATAAACATATAAAACTTGTTTTTTTGCACACTATGTATGACTTATAAATGAATAAACTATTTGTTTAATTTAATTAAAATAGTGGAGTTGATTTCACACATTACTTATTGATTTTGATTGTTTTACAAACTGCTTGTTAAAAGTACACTCTCTAAAAACGAATTAGTCAAAAATGACTAATTTAATAGTTATTAGTGGCTGCTTTTTCACTTGTACCATGGTTAACGATGGAATACCATGGTATCCCAAAATTTAACAGAGAATTCTTATGTAAAATTGTCCCCTGAATCCGAAAATGTCGTCAAAAGTTAAAAAAGTAAAACAGTTTTTGAGATATAGTCAATTTTCCATTTAATATGAAATTTACTATACCTCAAAAACTGCTCCACTTTCATAATTTTTGAGGGTGGTTTCCGATTCAGGGGACAATTTTACATATATTCCATGGTTAATCCTGGTAAAAGTGAAAAAGCAGCCACTAATAACTATTAAATTAGTAATTTTTGATTAATTCGTTTTTAGAGAGCAAACTTTGTACTTTAAGACTGACTGATTCTCATAAGGTTAAAATACATACGACGATTATCGGGAACTGATTGAACTATCTATTATTTTCTTGGGAGGAGATAATGAGAAAAAAATTAGGTGGATGGCTAGAGCAATTTACTCATTGAAAATATGTTTGTTGCAATCTCAGTTCAAAATTAACGCCACGGATAAACGAGCACTTCAAGATATTTGTTTATTCATTATGGTTATGTTATGTTATGGTTATGTTATGTAAAACCATGGCTTAGCCATGGCCAATTGGATGTAGTCTGGCGGTCAAGGCACCAAATCAAGATTTGCGCTTTTTAAAGAAGCTTAAAGAATATAAAACTGTTAACGAAGAGATCTCCGAAGCAGCCCTGAGCAAGTTTAGTAAACATCTTTGGTACTTGTCAGAAGAAATTACTGTTTTATCATTGAGTAAGACTTCTTTACTCAATGGTTTTATCACTCTTCGATGATGATGTAGATGAACAAAATAATGCAAATATTGTAGCGAACTTACAAAGAGAGAGTTTGTATGATTCTGTAAAGAGATACATTCCATCGAAAGAAGATATGCCTGATTATTTGTATGGTAAGTGCACTTCCATGGAAATACATAGTTTATCTCTTATACCCTTCTGGATAAACTGATAATAATATTAATAATAATAATAATATCTTGACTATTGTTGTAGGAAAATCATAAAATGATTTTGTGTCTGTCAAGAGCACACATTTATTTTCTCGTTTAAACATTGATAAAAACTTCTTAAAGAAACCGGTTTCTACATGGGAAGAAGATGTTGCCTATTTGCAGGCATCAGAGCTGCAAGCTCTCAGAAAACTTAAATCGTTTTTTTTTATTTAAATCGTTTTAATGACTTAAGTCATTTGGTAATAAGTCATTTCTCTAAAACTGACTTAAGACTTAAAATTTAAGTAATTTTTAAAATGATTTGTAACTTAAATATTTTTTTCAAAATAGAAAAAACTTAAGTAATTTATAAATCAGTACATACGATTTAAGTCAGATAGAAACGATTTAAGTCAAAAAAAGATTTAAGTCTTTTTAGAAAATATTTAAGTCAGATTTTTCATATATTTTTTTATAAATTTTTAACAGCGGCATTTTCTTTTGAACTGTCAGGGGTTCACTTTAATTTCCTACCTACAATTGCTACCGCTAGTGGATAAAAAAACCGCTAGTGGATAAAAAAACCGCCGCGGTAAAGTTAGCTTTTTGGAACCGTTTGACGGCTACATTAAAAAATGTCCTGTCTAAAATGAATAAAAAAAAGTGGGGATTTATAATTTTGTTATTTTGTTTGCCAACATTCGTTATGTTCGTGCGTAGTTATGTCTAATTTGTGATTATTAGTGCAAAGTGAAAACAATCTGAGCGGTCGTGAATCGAGAGTTTGGAACTTCCCATCATTACTCCCTTAAGGGAGGAATATTGTTTTTCTAGATGGATGTTGAACCAGCTAACAAAAGTAACAAAACAACAAGTTATCAGTTTTTGAAATACAGCGATTTTAAGAAAAATGCTTCAACTTTTATCTATTTTAACAGAGTTTGAATCCATTACCGTTTAGAAGTTACCCATTTATGTATATAAAAAAGTAGCCTCCCTGTATGTCTACTCTACTAAAAAAGGAGGTTTAAGTTTTTATTTTTATTGTCTAATATATACTCAAAAAATGTGTTTTAAGTTTTTATTTTGTTTGTAAGTGTTCTGAAAATAAATCGTTTTAAATTCTTAACATAGTGGTTTATTATCATCTGTATCTACAATAGATTAATAATATCAGTATCATTAATACCATAAAATTATTATTAACATTTAAAAAACTCTTAGATCACGATTTAAATAAAAAATATAGACTTAAGTCATAAAAACGACTTACTAAAGGAATTAAGTCATAAGATGACTTAAATCACTTTATATTGATTTAAGAATTTGCGAAAATGACTTGACTTAAAAGAAAATGATTTAATTCAAAGACTTAATACTTAAATCATTTGAACTTTATCTTAGAATTGACTTAAGATTTAAATCATTTTGATTTTAGAATTGACTTAAGACTTAAGATTTAAGTCTTTTTAAAACTGACTTGTTGCAGCTCTGGCAGGCATGCCTTCTTTTTGCAAAAAGAAGGCTTCTTATTTTAAGGGCCGTGAATGATACAGCTGAAAGAGCTGTAAAACTTATGCAAGATTTTCATGGTTTAATTACTGCAAAAGAAGAACAAAAACAATTTTTGCTGCGCTATTTACAAGAGCATAGAAATCTGTATCCAGACTGTAAAAAAGAGACCCTTAAAAGAAAATATCCTTGCTGATTTGTGATGTTCTTTTAATTAATAAATAAAACCTATTTTCTAACTTTCTCTTTTAATTTTATTTTTATACATTTCAAACATTTCATTTAGCTACACAAGGATAAGCGTTAAAGACAGCGATTTTCAAAATCTTCACGGCTCTGTCGGCACGGGTTAACGTTGACATAGGAAGATAAAATTTTGTATTTGAGTAAGTCTAGGTAGTTTAAAAAGAATTAAGATGTATCCATTTCGATATCTGAAAAACCCATATAAGGGACACCCTAATATACATCGTATATACGACCCCAATTAGAATATGGTTTACATGTAAATATACAGCATCTATTGATAAAATACAAATTTATCTTTATAAACTTACAAATTACTATCTAAGAATTCCCATTGAATCCAACTATTTAAATTTTATCAGGATATCTAACATTTTATCGCTAGAAAATAGAAGAAAAACTATGCTATTTGTACATAGTAATACAATGTAATACATTATTTTTGGTTGATGACATTTTTACTTTAAAACCAGGTTAGTCAAAACATTTTTTTTAAAACAATGTTCTACAAATTATACAAAATACTCTACCATAAATTATATATGGATTATATATAATAATTTACAAAACCTTGTTGACATTTTTGCTGTGAATTTTTCTGTTTTTAAGAATACTTTAAAAAAGTTTTTTCTTATTTTGGTTTGGAAAGAAATCGAAATATATTATTTAAGATAGTTTTAGGTAATGTTATTGTTAACATATTTTTGTTTGTTGGTATTTTTATTTTTTTTTTTGTTTTAGGTATTTATAAGTGTATTTTTTATTTGGTAATTAGATTTAAGTAAGAATAGAAGTTATATGTTAATTAGAAAATTAATGTTAATTAGAAAAAGCTCTGTAATTAGGAAAATTTTTGTGTAGAGTCTTTCTTTAAATAATTAAATAAATAAATAATGTATATACTTACAGCATTGAGTGCTTACAGGGTGAGTCGAGAGGAACTCACCCAACTCGTGTGATTCCGACTCACTATTTAAATTTAAAAGATATACAATAATTATTGTAACAATATGATTTGATTCTTAGGTATTCAATATTTATGTCCAATTTCTACTACCTATATGTAGCACATATATGTATATGTATATTTATATATAAATACTAAATAATTCCGTTGTGCGGTATTTAAGAATTGTACCAAAGATCCTAAATATGATTTTTTAACAGGCATAAGGCTGTTAAGAAATAATATTGGTAACTACTATCATTGAGTAACTTCCTTACTCAATGCTACTATGTTTTGTGCGTGTACGGCTATAGCCATTCCAAAAGGTCTTTACATCTCTTTTCCCTTATGCGGCCCTGTTATGGTATTGACGTCATTCAGCACTCTAACAATGGGCCGAGGGACCATAAATTTCTCCCAGGATTTAGTGTTGCTTTTACATAAACCGTCGCCATTTTGTGACTTATTTATCATGTTTATTATTATTATTCTCAAGTTGCTTTTGGTTTTTCGTTCCTGAAGAAAATGTTAAGTAAAATGACGTCAAAGGGGTATGCGGGTGACATGAGAACAAGGAGGTTCTAGAGACTTTCGTACACCCAAGCACAACAAAATAACAGAAGCTATTGGTTTGTCCGACCAACGGGATTAGACATCGGAGCAGGTGGACGAATCAAAATTAGCCGACACTCAAGAAGAAACGGTATGGTCGAAGAGCTTTCAGAATCTTGGTGATTCTGAAAACTTTAGCATAGATTTTGTTTGTCATAATCCGGGCTGAGGAATACTCGTATTATATTGATACAAATATTATATTATATATATATCAAAATATTATATTATATATACAAGGTGTCCCTAAACTTAGTGGCATAAATTTAGGAGCAGATTAAGCAAGTCAAAATAAGACGAAAATCTAAATAAATATTTTTCCTAATTCGGTATGTTTAAAAGATACAGGGTGATAAAGTGTTACTTATCATATCAGTTTTTTGAATATAACTTCTACTATGGTAGACTTAAAAAGGTGATATTTTGCGAGCAGTCACTTACTACCAAAACACATATTCACACATAATTACAATTGTTTGAGTGAACGCAGTGTCGTAGAAACAGGGTTTGCTTAAGCTTATTGTCCCATATAAACTTTGAGGTTAGGTTTTTATACCATTTGAAGCAATTTTTCGATTACTCAGTTCGGCTACTATTAAAAAGGTATACCTCATAAACTTCGATAAAATAAACCGTTTCCGAGATATTCAAGATTACAATAATTGTTATATCGCATTAAAGGACTAAAAGGTATATGATAACAAATTTTTTAATTGAAAAAACTACATTTTTTTTAATGTGACGGTCAGGGGAAAAAGTCCCGAGGCTCATGGAATGACCTTTTTAGATTTTTCAATTAAAAAATAAAATTTGTTATCATATACCTTTTAATCCTTTTAAATAATGCGATATAACAATTATTGTAATCTCGAATATCTCGGAAACGGTTTATTTTATCGAAGTTTGAGAGGTACACCTTTTTAATGGTAGCCGAACTGTGTAATCGAAAAATTGCATCAAATGTTATAAAAACCTAACCTCAAAGTTTGTATGAGACAATAAGCTTAAAGCAACCCCCGTTTCTACGACACTGTGTTTACTCAAACAATTGTAATTATGTGTGAATATGTGTTTTGGTAGTAAGTGACTGTTCGCAAAATATCACCTTTCCAAGACTACCATAGTAGAGGTTATCTTGGAAACATAAGTAATTAGGAAAAATATTTAGGGACACCTTGTATATATAATCAAAATTTGTAATATGAAGTTGAAGTTGTTGAGTTTAAAGTGTAAAAACTATATTATTTCTAAATAGTAGGTATTAATTTTTTAAATACCAAATAAAAAAAATTACAATTTGAGAACAATTATTTAATATTATTATTTTTTGATTGATTGGAATTAATAGAGTAAATATGCAAAAATAACATTGTTAAAGACATACCACAAGGTTAAATTTTGTGACCCTTACTTTTTGTCTTGTATTTATTATGTTAACGAAAAACCTTATTAACAACATTATTAACAATTAAAAATATTTTCTGACAATATGCTGCAATACTTGATTATGGACCAGGCATATTTTTATTTATATTAATATAGTTTGCCTGCAATGGGGCACTGGCACTGATGATTTATCAGTAATGATTTATAAAAAAACTCAATTTTGCAAAATTATGAGGACTTCAAAAGTATACTTTTGATAGAAATATTTTTTATCCAATATAATAAAGCACAACGTTCTCTGTCACAATCTAGTGTGCGGTGAAGAATGCTGTACTCTGATTGGTAACCATTAACTTTTTGCTACCAACGTATTTAAATAGTAAGTTATTTTATATGTTCACAATCTGAACTTTACTGTAAAGTATTTACATTAAATCTATCGGGCAGAGCAATATTTGTGAAACGGATAGACCTTGCATCGCCTATAGGCCTATAGTTGTTATTAAACAATGTTTTTAAGGAATTGTGCATTATTGTATATTTTCCCAATTTTTTTTATACTTTGTCATGTTTGCCTCGGCTGGGAATTATTATTGGTCTCGGACTCGGCCGAGACTAAAAAATCAGGTTCGGTCGGACCTAAACGTCAAGTAATGAGTATCTATTTTATAAGTACTTGTTCCAAATTTGGTTAAAACGCTTTAATGACCTGAGAGTTATGACAAAAAAAGAACTCCCTTATGCATGTAGACTTATTTTTCGATGGACCATCGAATGGTGAATTATTGCTACTATGTATATATGGGATTTTTTTTTAAATTTCAGCTTTTTTGGGCAAAATTTTTGTTGTTGTATTCATTTGTCGAATATTTTATTTTGGGAAAATAAAAAAATGGAAATATAATAAAAAAATGTGTCCCATCTGTCCGTTCTAGAAGTAAGCTTACTTTTGTTAAAAAAATTATGAACCAATAAATTTACAGTAGAAAGTGTATTTTTTTCAGTGATATATTAACAATATTTCCTAAGGTGTATGTGTTAATTTTCCATTTAAAATCAAGAAAACTTTTAATAGTAACATACAAGAAATTTTTGCCAATGCATTAGCAAAATTTACTGCCCATGGGAAAGAAAGACAAATTATCAAATTTACATACACTTTAAAATTTAAGATTTTCCAGCTAGGTATTTTTCAAAAACCACCTTCTTTCTTTAACAAAAGAGCCTGATTATTTTAAATAATGAACAACTAACTACCGATTTGACAGTTGCATTCATGATTGTCTCTATCTACTACTCTTTTATTCCTATACAAAGAAGGCGGACAGAAGGGACATTAAATGTTGGAAACATATTTAATTTTAATAGAAATTTTTTAAGATTTTTCTTTTACCTATATTAGCAAATATATCAATTTTGAATGATTATAAATTATGATTATAATTTATAATCATCATAAGCTTATAAGCTTTAAAAAATACTATTAATAATAATAATTATTAATACCTACATTTTAAAAGATAAATTTGCAAATGTTAATCTACATAAAAAGTAACTGGGAAACGGAGAGAGTTTTGCCAATAATTTTTAATATGAATTTACGGAGATTATAATCTATACCTGATAGATTTTTACCTCTTATACAATAAAGAAATTTAAAAAAATTGTTTAATTTAAGGTTACCTAAATTTAAAATAATATTTACATTATGAGAGGAAAAGTTGAGAAAAGGTAAGCCGGAAAATTATCAAAAAAGCTTTTTGTATGCTTTTTCAAAATTTGTTTCCATTATGTAAATATTATTTTAAATTTAGGTAACCTAAAAACTGTTTTTAATTTAGATTTATTAATTTATGATTTGCCTGATATAATTTTCCAATTTAATTTTTATATTCCGTCAACAAGTTTTTATAAACTTTATGAGCTTATAGATTGGTAATACATATAGTTACGGAAAGAAGTAATGTCCATTTGAATGCTCCATTGTAATTGTTCGGAGGCATTCGGGTTTTGCTAATAAAATTAACATATCTATTTTTAAACTCAATAATTCTACCTACCTGCTATTTACCATTCTTTCTAGGCACATTTCATTTTACTTTTAAGCTTTTATGCAATAATTAAATATTTAAGGAATAACATTGATTCTGAAATAATTTAAATATAATAATGTTATTTAAATATGTTCTATAACTTATTAAATAAACTATATATTATTTAATAAGTTGTAATTAATAAAATAATATATTTAAATGAAATTTAGATAATATAGATAATACTAAAATAATTATAAACTTTTGCATAATTTTGCAAATAAAATTGTTAATAACCCTCTTTAATGTATTTACCTTTTTATGTGATTTTTTGTTATCTGGGCAATATAAATTAAAATATTTATTCTTACTATGTAAATTAAACCCATTAAAATTTTAAACTAAAATTCATTTTGTGCACTATTAATCCGTTTTTTTACTTCTATTGCATATTATTGATATTTTTTGATTTTTTTTTGCGTAAATAATGGTAACCAATATAACCGCCCGTTCTATCAAAGTGAATTATATTATTATTATATTTACGTTGTTATGTATCAGTGATTGGCTTATTTTAATATTCACTGATATTTGAAACAATCGGGTTTTAAATTAGAAAAAAGTAAGGTTGACAGATGTCAGATTTATTTATATATACGAGGGGCGACTATAATGATCTTTAAAATAGGAGAAAAGTGAGGTTATAATAAATTAATTTTGTTATCAATGAAAATTTCTTAATTGGAGTAGAACAAACATAGTATACACTCGAAATAATGCATTTACTCGGATGAATTACGTCTCTCGCCTGAGGGCTCGACATGCAAACCTTATCCTTTTGAATGCATTATCTCTCGTATAATAATATACTATTATCAACATTTTAGTTTTTATTACTTGTTTTATGAAATATCTGCCCAATACCAACTTATTTCAATGTATAAAAATCCAATAAAATATGGAAACGGCAAAAATTTATAATTATTACAATAATTGAACTTGGTATTCCTAAAGGGTCTAAGTGTCAAAAATAAAATTGTGTGAAATCAATGAAAATCCATACATCTTTAAAATACAAAAATAATATGGAAAATATTTTTTTTTGTCGTTTTGCATGGCACATAGACTATTTTTAAATGATAATATAATATTTGACCAAATTGGGTCCAAACCCTTTGGGAATGCCATGCTTCAACTATAATTATTAATGTAATTATTTACCATTTCTTTTTAAATAAAAAGGCAGATTTCTCTGCTTATGGTTTTAGATAATATTTTCCTAAAAAAGGGTCCTACTAAATTTTACCATAAATTTTGTTTTGCTGAAAAAGTTTGAAAATCTTGAAAATTTCTATAAATTCAACTTTTACCTTGAATACCTTTTAAAAGAGCCCTACCAAAATTTGTTTTAGTTTTACTAATCCGTTTACGAGTTATAAAATTTTAAAGTATTTTAAAAAATCTCATATTATTTTAATGGGAAATAAAAATTCCCGATGAGGGACCTGTAAATGTAATATTAAGAGCTTACATTTTAACAGGACCATTTTTGGTATAAGTCTAATAATTATATAATATTGTTTATCAAATAATAATAATAACAATTTGTCCTACGTTTAAAATATTAATATGAAATTAAATTAAAATACTTTTTAACATTTTAGTCCGGAAGAACTTTGGTCTGTAAAATGTATTACCTACTTTTATGACATAATTTAAGTTTTTTGTATTTAAGTTATTTTCTTTTTATACATCTATAGGTATTGTAATCTTTTCTTATTAAGCCGGATGAGGATTAGCCCTTTCGGCAAGTATTAACTTATACCTCTAATTATGCCTAAATACGCGACGTGTGCGCCGATGATAATTTTAACGGCGCCGGCGTATATTATTATAACTTTAAAGAATAAATATTTTATAATTTTTTACACATTAACCTACATATAATAAAAGAGCAATAAATAAATATAAAGAAATATATAATATATATTTTATAGTTTTATAATATTTATATATTTATATAATAAGTATATATTTTATAATTTTATAGCTATTTATGTTTATATGTTTTATAGTTTTTATATGTATGTTATACTTTTATAGGTATGTTAACTTTTATACTATAATTATATTAAAAAAATTTTGATAAATCCTAGTATATTATAATACAAATATAAAAATTTTTAATATTTGTTTTTAATTTTAACACATAAAAGTGCAACAAATAATAAAATGTGTTTTTACTTCTAAAATAGTGTATTGAATCATTGATAGTTCTGAAAAATGTAAAGTAAGTTTTAAAAAACTACAACTTGATAATATTATTTATCTACTCCTACATTGACGAGCTGTCACTTTATGGCGTTTTATTGACGGGCTGAAGTTAACAACAGTGGCTTTTCGACATTTTACGTCACGGGCTGAAGTAAGCTTTATTATAAATTGGGAAAAAGTGAGGTTAATTTCGTATGACAGTTGGCAGATGTCAAAATTTTAACAAATAAAATTGGCTTTAAATTCTGTTTTGTGTTCGTCGTAGATAAAGTATAGTATGCAACTCGTTTATAAACTTCTCTAGACACTCGTTTTTATTAAACACTCGCTCGCATACTTCGCTCGTGCTTAATTAAACTCGTAACTAAAATGGCGTTTATAAAACTTGATACATAATATACTATTATAGCCTAAAAAGTTCTTATTAAAAGTTTTTTCATAGAATAAATGTTTATAAAACTATACAAAAATATATCAAAAAATAACGATTTAATAAAAATACTGTTAAATATGTAAAATACCCAAAATAATTAATTCAATACGAGCAGGTAGTAAATTCTAAATATAGACATATTTTTAAATAAATCCCTAAGAGGCAGATGTAGACACTCGTTTTTATTAAACACTCGCTCGCAAGCTTCGCTCGTGCTTAATTAAACTCGTAACTAAAATGGCGTTTATAAAACTTGATACATAATATACTATTATAGCCTAAAAAGTTCTTATTAAAAGTTTTTTCATAGAATAAATGTTTATAAAACTATACAAAAATATATCAAAAAATAACGATTTAATAAAAATACTGTTAAATATGTAAAATACCCAAAATAATTAATTCAATACGAGCAGGTAGTAAATTCTAAATATAGACATATTTTTAAATAAATCCCTAAGAGGCAGATGTTGACCATTTCCGAATGCCTCCGAACAATTACAATGGAGCATTCAAATGGACATTACTTCTTACCTGTACATGTTTATTTATGCAGCTCTGAGCATATGTAATTTTATTTTATTGTGTTTATATTGAAGATAACGGGAACGAGGGCAACTATTATTTGATTAAATTGGGGATGAAAAACGATAACAATTCCGCTTGCTCATTCGGGTCACAAGAGGCCCATTCAGGATGATATGAAAGGATTCTCCATGAACAGGGCAGCATGAAATGAAACCGTACCACCGCATTCCACGAATCGCTCTTCTTTGCTTTCCTACTTTTTCTTCTCTTTTAACTCGTTACTGCGATTCTCGTACACGAACCATCATTTGTAAAAAACAATCAAGCCCAAAAAATTATACAAAAAAACATAATTTTTTAAATATTTATAATTTTATAAAAATTTATTTATAAAATTTGCATTTAGGACGTTATAGACAATATTTATTCCTCGAAAAATTAATCCGTATTCTTTTGTTCTTCGTTTTTTCTGACTTTTTTTATAACACATTATATAGTATATACAGTGTGACCCATTTGTTTGCGACTCACCCCTGAAAAATCTTTATTTATTGTGCGATTTTAACCGGATTTGTTTTAAAGTATACTTTATCTATATAGTATACTATATAGTATACTATATATATACTTTATCTATAGATCTTGATAAACTGAATTTTTGGAGCAAAAAACGCCATATTTGTACAAAATACAAGGCATTCTATGTCAGTTTTTACGAGTAAATTTTTAAAAATTCATATTAGCGATTTTTTCAAAAAAAATCTAAGCATGGCACCACCCCTCAAAACGACCCTTTACTAGATTTTATTGAAAACTTTTAAGTAGAAAAATGCACAATATTAACTACAAAAATTTGTTGTGTCAAGTTATCTATGAAAAAAACAATGAAATAAAATTAAACTTATAGTAATAGTACCATGTTACAATTAGTTTAATTTTATTTCATGTTTTTTTCATGGACAGAATAAATTTTTGTAGTTGTTATTGTGCACACCAGGGGCGTAGCTACCGCGGTATCAGCCGTATCAACGATTGGATTCGACATGCGTAAGCAAAAAACATATTACCCACATGTTAAAAAAATTGAGGCATGAAATTAAATAAATAAATAATATTATTATTGAATTTATAGTTACTTCGTTTTATTAAATTAAAATTTTCCTGAATACCCTTTTGTTCCAACGTGGCCGTGAACGCATACGAATTGTTTCTGCCCGCACCTTTCCGCTATGCGTTGTCTGCGGCGCAGTCTGCGCATATTGTTCTGTGCTCTGCGCCGCATACTGATTATGCTTTGCGTGTTATTATCATAGGTTATATTAATAGCAAATTATAAATAATTATTAGCGTTACAATTATTTCAAATGACTTGCCTTTTTTTAAAATAGAAACCTTTTAAAAGATGTTGAAGAACGGCAAATTTCTAAAACCAGACCAAATTTTAAAATTTGCCTGTACATAAAAAGCTGTGTATAAATATAGGTATTATTTATAAAATTATAAAAAATTGATAAATGCAAAAAAATGATACGCTAAAAAATTGTTTTTGTTTGCCCGAAATATACTTTGGGCGTGACACCCAGAAATTTTTTTGCCAGTAGCTTTTCCCGTATAAGGGCCCCTACCAGATTTTAGATACGAGGCCCCCTCGAGGCTAGCTACGCTACTGGTGCACACAGTAAAAAAAATCAACTTTAAGCAACACTAATTAGAGTTCACACAGGTCCACACTAAATAGTGTTGTTTTATAACACTACAATTACAGTTAATTTGTAGTGTAATTTTCCCTAAGTAAGCAAGTATGATTTAACACTATAGCACTGGGGATAAAGTAATTTTACACTGTATTAAAAAGTGTTAATTTACCTAAAATCGTGTACTTCTACACTTCCTGGGTAAAATCCTACTTTAGTTCAGTGTAAATTAACACTACTTTGGAAAAGTTTTAATTTTAGAAAGGTACTTTTACTCTTTTAGTGCAAACTTCTAGTGTAAATTAACCCTATTATTTCAGTAAAACCTATTGGTGGTAGTGAATAAAACGAAAAGGTAAATAAAGAGAAACATTTATTTGGAACAAAAATCTATGACCATTATCAAAATCGGTGCCTTTTAAAATATAATTTTATATCAATCAATGTTTTACTGGCTGTCAAAAATGCGTGATCCCATTGGTAGAGAGGCGTCAGGCGGCTGTATGTCGGGGATTTACCACACGTGTACAAATTTTCCATAATATTAATAAAAATGTAGGTATAGGTTAATATAACAACCATTACGTTTGAAAATAAAAAGTAAATCAAGTGTGTATGTATTTATATTATTAATGTTAAAAGTACCCGACCTACTACCGTAAATTATAATTTATCAATAATTATTGATATACAACGTATAATATAGGTCGGGTATGGACATCCTTTTAACATATTGGTATTTATTGAGTATTAAGGCTTAAAGAAAAAGGAAGTATAATACTTACCAAAAAATAAGAATGTCCTCTTATGGATTCACCGTAATTAAAATGCCACACTTCCACTACGCGGTATCTACGGATATGCACTGCATATGTAGATAAGTACCAACCAAACATTTTAAAACGCATTTCGGTTATTACCAGTTTTTTGCCACTATTGGTGTAATTTAACTTTAATTGTGATACAATGTGCACTAGTAGTGTAAAGAAAAAAGAGCTCTCAGTAACATCAAAACAGACAAAGAAATTGGCATGCACTGTAGTGTACATTTTCTCAATATTTAACATATTAAGGGGTAATAAACACTCGCATTAAGTTTTTCTATCCTTTTGATTTATTTTAATAATAAATTGTGTGAATGTACCAATGAATAATGTTCATATTTTTTAAATGTGTTTAATAAAGTTAATAAGCACTAAATGCTACCTACTTTTACACTTACAAATCAACTCTAATATTTTTACCCCTACACAAAAAAAATTACAAGGGCAAAATTTTTTACTGTGCATTTTTCTACTTAAAATTTTGCAATAAAATTTATTATAGGGTCGTTTTGAGGGGGTGGTGAATCCAGTGGCGTGCTTAGATTTTGTTTAAAAAAATCGCTAATATGAATTCTTAAAAATTTACTCAAAATAAAATTTGAAATTTGTCGATAAACTATGGTAAATAATAAATTGCACCAATTAAATTTATATCATATGTATTGGGGGCCCCATTGAGCCGGTAATTAAATATAATGTTTTTGAGTAGCATCGGAGGGACTCGGGAGGGCACTGCCCCGTTGCCCTCCCTGTAGTAGCTGCCACTGCAAACCATATATGGTTTAGACTCACTCTAAGGTGTTAAACCTTAGAGTGAGGTAAACCATATATGTTTACCTTACTCTAAGGTTTGAATACAAACCATTAAACCATTAGGTTAACTAAAATATTCATAATACATCCCTTAACATTGTATGCATTTATACATGCAATTACATTTACACATGGAACTTTATTAATTTTTATTTCAGGTATTTATTTTACATTTTGTTCGGGATATAACGAGGAATTGAAAATAAAAGGCGAACTTCGAAAAGCTTGTTCAAAACGTGGACACATACGACAACCAGAACGACGTGTTAACACAACTACAAGACTAATCGAACTCAGAAAGTTAATGAAATCCGAATTAACTTTGGGAACCTCTGCCATCGACGCGTACATCGTATTTTCAGGAGACGAACATCAGGTATAAAAATCACACTTAGCAAGAACTTCTCAAAAAAAACAAAAGAAAACATGAATACTGCGAGAAACGACTAGGGTGAGTTAGAGCCCCTTAAAAGTCTGTCCCGAAAAATATATAAACTTCCTAAACCTGAAGAGATAATAGTATATTATTATACGAGAGATAATGCAGGCTCGCCAGACGAGAGATTTAAATCATCAATGAGCATAATCTCGAGTGTAATTAATAGATTTTCAAAAATAAATAAATAAAATCTGACATATGTATGTCAAATGGTTAAACTCATTTTTTAACCATTTAAACTCATTTTTTAACAATTTAAAACCCGTATTGGTTCAAAACGTATTGAAATATTGAATATTGAAATCCAACGTAAATAATGAGTTTATTATTCCCGTTGTTATGCGGGGAATTTATAATTTTTTTTTATATTTAATAAAAAAACAATATTATGCAATAATAGTAGATAAATAATTAAATTTGGTATGAATACCCTTATGCCAAACCTACTGTAAATAAAATAAAGTTAAAATTTTGCTCAGGGGCGTCCTAAACATGGTGGGACTTTAAAAAATGTAATCCTAATTTTTTTATTGACTTTTTGTCATTATATACCAACTTTATTAAATAATACAGTTTTTTAGGTATAAAAGAAGTAAAAATGGTAAAAATTTAAAGTTTGTCAATGATCTTGCACAGATATTTTTCTAAAATTTAGAATACCTTATAACTTTAAAATAAAGCGGTTTACATGAACTTTAAAAGATTAAGCCCATTCAGTAACAGACATACATACATGAAGAAACACCCAGTACAAATAATATATATATAGAGGGGCTTTACAGGGGCTTTAGATCACTAAATATTTTAAGAAGTTTTACCACCTTGTAAATTTTTCGACAACCCTTCGTTAACACCATGTATATTTAACTTTTAGAGTGTGGATTGCGACGAATACGATCGAAGAAGAGAATACATTTCAGGGTTCAGTGGTTCCTATGGTGACGCCATAATAACTCAAGAGAAGGCCGTTCTATGGACGGATGGAAGATATCATCTACAAGCAGATGAACAAATAAATTGCGGCTGGCTGCTGATGCGCGAAGGACATAAAAGTATTCCTACTAGAGCACAGTGGCTTAAAGAACAGTTACCATTTGGTGGACGGTATGTGACAATATTGAAAATATCTCAATAAATATTAATAAACAACTGATAAAACCTAAAAAAACACTTTCATTAAAATTATTTACTTTTATAAAATCTGAAAACTCAAATAACACAAGTTTACAAATTCCGGCCAACTTTTGGACCCGAGCAGATTACAATGATTTTTGGCGTTATTTGATGCGCTGAATTCTAATCTTAAATCCGTTTGGCAACATTGGTTCTAGTTTTTCAGTTCTCGCAGGTGAAGGGTAGGTTTTTCATTACTTATCAAGTTGTTTCCAAATTTGTCGTACGCAAAAATCAAAGAAGGAATATTTGTCGGACCTAATATTCGAAAATTAATGACCGACGGAAACTATACAAAATGTTTAACGCCCGATGAAGCGTCAGCATGGACCTCTTTTCGAAGTGTTGTTCACAACTTTCTTGGTAACCGCAAATCCCCAGATTTCAAGCAAATCATCGGCAATTTGTTGCAAAATTACCGCAAGATTGGATCACGGATGTCTCTCAAGATGCATTTCCCCCATTCCCACCTCGATTTTTGCCCTGGAAACTTGGGCGATACGAGCGACGAACAGGGAGAGTGGCTACACCAAGATCTCGCAAACATTAAAAGGAGTTACCAAAAATTTTGGGATGAACGCATGATTAGCGAGTACTGTTAAACTCTAATGCGTGAAACGAATCCAAAACAATATAAAAGACTTAGTTCCACCGCTCTTAATTTATAATTTATTACTTTTAATTGCCATTAAATAAATATAATTGCCCAAGATCGTACAAATTTAATTTATATACTATCTCGAAGACTTGAACCAATCTTAAAAAACGGAGTGAAGATTTGGATTCAGCGCCCCAAGTTACCTTAAAAAGAACTTTTGGTTGCTCAGGTCCAAAACCGTGTATACTTGTGTAATTGTATAACATGAATTGGTCAACGACAAAAAGGTAATAATGATAATACTAATTTAACCTTTAGGATCTAAATTTAGTGTAATAAGAATTTATAATGAAAAGGCCCTTACTTCTAGTTTTTTTGATGTATAAAAAACTAAGTAAGGACCTAATCCTGTTTAACATTGACGTGTTTTTTAAAAAGTGGCCTTAATACAGTTTGGCTCTGGACTCGTGCGCATGGGGGTTTTGTGTATTCAAACCCTTCCCCCTGCAGGGGAACATAACTTAAAAATACATTTTTTTTATAAAATTTTACTTACTATTACTTACTATTTTTTTATGAAATTTTACTTTAGATGCTAAAAAATAACTTAAAAATATATGTATATTGTTTTAATGAAATTTGAGTAGTTAAAAAAATATGTACGTATTAGTTATTTTTTTATTGGGGTTTTAGAGTTGGTGTTGATCCCAGAATCATATCTGAGTATCAGTGGTTGGAGTTGAAAAATGAGTTCTTGGAAGGACATTTAAAACTAGTGGCATTAAACGTAAGTTTAATAGATATAATCTGGAAACCAGAGGAAAGGCCAAAGAGAAGAAATAAGGACGTTTTCGTTTGGGACCTTCAATATGCAGGTGAATAAATTACTTTAGCGAAGTATTTTTAACAAAAAATAACCCAAAAGCTTTTTAGGCAAAAACTACTCAAGAAAACTGTCGGAAGTGCGAGATGAGATGAAAAAAGAGGGCGCGGACGCAATGATCGTTACGGCCTTGGACGAGATCTCGTGGTTGCTGAACATCAAGGGCAGAGACGTGCCCTACAGTCCCTTCGTCAGAAGCTACGTCATTATTGAAAAGTATGACGTATATCTCTACGTAAACCGAAGCCAATTGGTCAGGAACAACGTGACGCAATATCTGCAAGCGCCGATGCCTTTTACTGTCACTGACACCGTCATGTAAGAGAATATCTGCGCAAAAATAAAATATTTGGTTCACTTTAAAAAGTAAACAGCCCATTTATTCAAGATTAATTACAATAAAACGGGGTTCATACAAATAAAATGCAAGATTTGTTTAGAAAATGGTAAATAGTTTAAATTTAATTTTGGATGCTTTATTTTGGGTAAATTAAATGTCCAGCATTCTAAAATTGCTGGATTCTCCGATTTTACTATTTGTTAACTATATTAAAAACTGTTAAAATAAAGTTTCCTGTCGAAAGTAAAAATTTTGGGTTCACAGAATGTTACACAAAACTATGTTGATAAAGATATTAAGCCTAAACTAATTAAAGTTAAGATATTACTGGAATCAGATGAATTAAGGATTGAATATATGTCTAGATTTTTTTTTTTAATTTTTTTATTAATACATTTTTATATTTTTATTTACATTTTAATTCTGCGCCGCGGCCTTAAAAATTTATCTTGTTTCACCTTAAAAATAAGTACAACATGAAATACTTTTTCTATTCACTGCCAAGATCATTTTAAGCTTATCGGCTTCAAAATAAAAAATACAAATTGGCAAAACATTGTTTGGTGGTCTTCTTGTGAATTCTCAAAAACGTTTTTTTGTAGTTTAGTTCTTAAAACCTAAGACTATACTCAGTGGCGGATTTAACGGGCGGCAAATGCGCTGTTGCCGCCTGGGCCCTCCCAACAGAAAAGCTTTGTTGTAAATTTCTTAAAGCATGAATCCTTAAAACTTAGCCGCCTGGGTCTTTTTCCGCCACTGACCATACGAAAGCTACTACACTCAAAAAAAGATGGTAAATATTGATACAAAATATATATATTTTACTGTTTCGCACTAAAGCGGAGGAATACTGAACGGGAAATGTACATTTTCCTTGAAATACATTGGTTTTATACTGTGGCCGAAAAAAGTAATAGACTGATTTTCCCGGTGTAAACTTGGTTTTTACCATGGTGACGTATCAGTGAGGTATCAATAATAATATTGTCAAATCAAGTAGTCATATTAAATATACAGGGTAGCTGTTATCGAAGCTGTTATATTATGTGCCAAACACCTTGGAACATTTTATTGAATCGCACTTAAAAAAATGACGTGATCTGCAAAAACACCGAGACACGGTTAACATTTTTTTCAAAATCTATAGGAATTTTTCATGGGAGGATAATCAAATTTTGTCGTACTGTGTTACAAGTATTACTTTATTATTTTCAGAATAAAGGATTACCAAGACATTTGGCCAGATTTAAGAACGAAATCGCAGAAATACGAGAAAATCTTGGTGCCTACTAAATGCGTTTACAGTGCAGGGGCAAGTCATGCAATTTACACTCATATTCCTGTTAATAAAATCTTGCCTCGCCAATCGCCAATTGTTTATTTAAAAGCAATAAAGAATCCAGTGGAAATTAAAGGAATGAGGCATGCGCAGATTGTAGACGCTGCAGCTTTATGCGATTGTTTGGCATACTTTGAAAAAAGAGTAAGTATAATAGTTATTTGTCCCACACTTAGGTACTTGATTGAGACATTAGAAGCTCAACAAAAAAATTAACCAAGTAATTTATTGTTACTCTAGTTGAACAATGAAAATATTATTCAACACTTATTTCATTTCTTAACTTTAACGGGTATAAATATAAATATTAATTTTATTAGAAACGACGCCTTAGGAAATGTGACTTTTACATAGCAGTCATAGGAAAAATAATGTACCTACATATGTTGTAAAATATATTAATACAAAAATCTTAAAAACTAGAATCTGCTGTAACCGTGGAAAGTTTTAAGTTTGGCAATATAGTGGTTTTAAATTGTTCTGCAATGGGATTTTCAATCTAAAATATTAAATTTAAATTTTGTGCGAAAAAACATATTATTTTATTTAACGCCCGCAAGGATTCCCTGATTGTTCATTTCTTAACTTTAACCCGAGGGCGAAAGGCTAATAAAATTGCCTTTAAATTTCTTGCAGTAGTTAAATAAAATATTATGTGGTCAAAAGAGGAGATTCCACTCGCAAACGCTCAAGGAATTTCCTATTTCTCCCACTAGTCGCACAATATACTATACATAGTCGCCACTTTTATCCGGGACCATTATATTCATTTCTGTCGATTTTGCCGTTATAATTTCAACATCCAGACTTTCTTGACTTAAGTAAATTTGACAACCATCGGTTTTATCAATTGTTATTGTAGGCACTCTACCAAATACCTAAGGATGTAGTATTTTTATTGTATATAAAAATATTACATATCTATAAGGTACCTGCATCTGGACAGATTCACAATTAATAAACTCCACTGTAGAAAGTAGAGAATCAAATACAACACTAGTTTTTTTACAAGAGTCCAGCACAATTGAATTTATTTTTCCTTTTACAGTTAAAAAAGAATCCTTGCAGTCGTACATGTAAACCACGTTATTTAACTGAGCTGAATCTATTATTAAATCCTGATTTCCTCTTTGATGTTCCTTAAAAATATTTTCTTAGGTCTGTTTCAATTAAGAATTGTTAATAATACAATAATCCACTTTTTTCCATCTCTAATGAAGTTCGCAGGTTTAACAAACGATCTTCTAGCTTGGACACTTTCATCATTGGAGTCTCCCGTAGTAATATGTTTAAAATCTAGGAAATATTTTTAGTTTTGTATACCCATATCGACGAGTTTCTGCCAAAGTATCGCAAGCAACATAACTCAAATTTCGGGAATTGAAAACATTTTTTGTTTTAAAGTCTGTTTTAAATTAAATATAGCCTAAAGGATTTATAACAGGTAAATAGCTTATAATTATAGCTATTTACTTGTTATAAAACCTATAGGTTATATATGGTTTAAAACAGACTTTAAAACAAAAAATGTTTTCCATTACCGAAATTTCAGTTATGTTACTTGCGATACTTTGGCAGTAAGTCATCGATATGTAAATATAAGAAACAGTTTATTTATAGCTACCCCAAATCAATCCATTTGCATGAAATCTTTTAACAAATACTTGTAGCTCACTGAGCGTTTCCACCCAAGAATTGACCCATTCAATGTGTTTTTTATCTTTTCCCTTCCAATCATTCAAAACGCGATTGGAGTAAAACTGGCCAGAATCGTTCATGTACTGAACAAAAGGTGCTGGTGCAGGGGTCTAACAAAATATTACTTAAAAAGTATCAAAATATTAAAATATAGCGTGTATTTACTACTATAACCCATCCCAAAGCAGGTATACTTTCACTAATAGCTGATAAATGATTAAAAAATTGCGATGTTCTATTTTTGCCTCTGAATTCTTGAACCTCGCAAATACTATCGCTTGTTGGTTTCAATGAAATCATCAATTCGTGTTCATTTCGAGGTGGAGGGTTTTTACTGACAATTTCAAGGTATTGCAACTGCGCTTGAAAGGCATTTTTCACTAAAATACTTTGTTCTTTAACATCGCCACCAATTTTTTCCGATATGTTAAGAAACTTTGTTAACGGGAGTTGAAGAATTTCACCATAAACGAAAATGCTCATTTTCTAAAATAGGTACGTCACACAACAATGAATTTAGAGTGGAACAATTCAAACATTTTACATTTATAATTCAACTTTAATCCACTTCTATGACATCTTTCATATAATATTACAGGGTGTTTTTTTTAGTTTTCTCTAGGAGATAGTTTCACAGAAATGGACATGGCTAAAATTTTGGACACCTACAGATACGAACAAAATTTAAGTCTGGGAAACAGCTTTAGAACAATAGTTGGATTTGCGTCAAATGCTGCCCAACCCCATTACGAACCAACTGTAAATACAAACTTTAAAATATTTGATAATAGCACTGTGGTCTTGGATTCTGGAGGCCAATATTTTAGTAAGATATACAATGCAGTGTACACGCATGAGTTGTAAAACGACTATTTGTTAACATTTTTAATTAATAGGTACTATAGTATATAAAATATTCACAATTTTATGAGTCACCTCATGTCATGACTTCACGGTTTTTTGCTTATATAGAATTCATGATGCCTTGATGATGAATTATTATTGAATTTATATAAGTACCTAGTAGGTACTAATATGACTTTAATAATACTACCTGCATGCGGACTGCAGTCAATCGGTAAAAAATTTCGATTATTGTCTTTTTTGCATGAATCGTTCAGGCCTTATATTAAAATCCTACCTAAGTACCTCCTGCGGATTGATGTGAAAAATCAATTTTTTTCTCGAAAGTAAATTTTTGAAAATGTACTCAACCCCTACAATTGCGTTCACGTTTTGTATGTATTGTATCTAAAAAGCGTTCTATTGCATTTTGACCCCGATTTTTTTTAACGCAGGACTAGTCGTGCCTTACAGGTAAAAAGTGGTTTAAGCATATCGAAAAAAGCTACAAAATTTATATCAAACTTTTTTCCTACCGTTTAGGAGTTTGCCAAATACTATTTGGGGAAAACTAACAACGTTTTTAGATTTTATTTTGATCGAAAACGTTATATTTTAGTTTATTTAAATAAACCTCAAGGGGTTGACATTCTGTTAAAAGATAGAGCAGTAAGAACTTCGAACTTCTTACTATAAGAAGATATGTAAAAAACGTTTTTTTCAGATACAATAATTATTTAATGTATATTCTCTCAATAATTTACTTTAATATCTACTCTAATACTATTCTAAACGTTTGTAAATAATAATTTTGAGCTCTTAATAATAATTCGTTAAATTTTTTTATTAAAAAAGCATGTAGGTAAATCTTTTTTTCGTTTCATTGAATTATACTCAGCCTCCTAAAGTATCTTATTGGTTCAAAGTTTAATTTCCTTTGAAATTTATGTTTTTTTTGCTGTTAACTGGTAAACGATTGACTTAAGAGACAAAATTATAATTCATTCAGATTTTATCGTATGTAAATCGAATTATAAAGTATCCCGCGGTATACCAATTAATGTTGTTTTCTCTAGGTGGTACCACTGATGTAACTAGAACGCTTCACTTTGGCACACCAACTGAAGATGAAAAAGAAGCGTATACAAGAGTCCTTATAGGAAGCATACAATTGTCGACATTAATTTTTCCCAGTAATATGAGAATGTCCGGTGTTGATGTGTTATCAAGATCGCCTTTATGGGAGGTGGGCTTGGATTATTTACATGAAACCGGACATGGGATTGGCGCATTTTTGGAAGTACACGAATGTAGTTATAAATAATTTATTTTTGAGTAAAAAAATTAAAAAAAAAATATTTTAGCTCCCATTAAGATTCATTATAATTCCGATGTAAGCAGTCAGCAAGAGTTCAAACCAGGATACTTTTTTTCAAATGGTAATGATGTGAAATAAATAGTAGAGGATCCCAAGTAAGGTCGACCTTCACCCATCTGCTTACCAGATGAAAATTATATTTTATCAAATAAAATATGTTTCTGAACATAAACCAATAGGGTTGCCATAAAAAATATGATCAAGGCTAGCTATAATAAATAAAAAATTAAAAAAAAATAATTAATTTTTTAAATTTCACCGACTTGCTTGCCAAATGAACGAAATTCCAATGGAAAGCATACAACATACAGAATATGTAACAGCTAGGTTGCCTACCTTTTTCTGGTCCCTATTACCTGGTTGCTTTGTACAGGGTGATCCCCTATAATGTCGCCCCCCTTTAACTTTTTTATTTTAAGTGTCCCAAAAAATTTAAAAGTTTGGTTATGTAGGTACTAAAAAATACTTTTTTTCTACGTATAAAGAAAATTGGAAAATTGATCAGTATACAGGGAAAAACAAAAAGTTTATTTTTTTTCAATGGATCACCGTATATATGAATTTATTTTTCGATTCCTTGTAAAATTCTGAGCATAATTTATATAACAAACCATATACCTAAATTCAACCGTTTCTGAAATATTAGCATTAGAAATGTCATCATTAAATGTTTTTTTAAACTGTTAGAAATCAAGAAGCCTCAGTATACCAAAATTTTTATTGAAAATAAATTACTATAGTGACATTATGTCAATAAGTGTTGTTAAATAAGTAAAAATGGCGTACTCAGACAGAGAAAAACAAACTATTTCAACTTATTATCTTAAAAATAATTTAAATATTTCAGAAACGGTTGAATTTAGGTACCTATATGGTATGATATATGAAATATGCTTAGAATTTTACAAGGAATCGAAAAATAAATTCATAGGGTGATCCATTGAAAAAAATAAACTTTTTGTTTTCCCTGTATACTTATCAATTTTCCAATTTTCTTTATACGTAGAAAAAAAGTATTTTTTAGTTCCTACATAACCACACTTTTAAATTTTTTGGGACACTTAAAATAAAAAAGTTAAAGGGGGGCGACATTATAGGGGATCACCCTGTACAAAGCAACCAGGTAATAGGGACCAGAAAAAGGTAGGCAACCTAGCTGTTACATATTCTGTATGTTGTATGCTTTCCATTGGAATTTCGTTCATTTGGCAAGCAAGTCGGTGAAATTTAAAAAATTAATTATTTTTTTTTAATTTTTTATTTATTATAGCTAGCCTTGATCATATTTTTTATGGCAACCCTATTGGTTTATGTTCAGAAACATATTTTATTTGATAAAATATAATTTTCATCTGGTAAGCAGATGGGTGAAGGTCGACCTTACTTGGGATCTTAGACTAAAAGTTTTTAGAGAAGTTATGCCGGAAATTTTGGAATAAATTTAACAGTAGATTATTGGTAAAAATAATAGTTTTTAACTCTGTAACTTGGCAGCGAAAACCAATAACTTCATAAGAAAAAAACTATTATGTTTTACTAAGGAATACACTGTTAAATTTGAAATTGATAAACCTAGCGGTCAACGTTAAAATTGTAAAAAAAAGTTGAACGTTTTAGATAAGGTTTTTTTAATTTTATCATGAAAGAACCAAAACATTTGGAAATTCATTTACCGCAATGCTAACTAGCATTCCAATAAGAAAAACAATAGGCTGAGAATTCCAAAGCGCCTACAATAAGGCTGTTTAAAAATTCGAAGGGATAATTTAAAGATTAGTACCTACCTATCTTTGTGGAAAGCATCTTTTTATAGAGAAATGGCCTCCAAGTTGGGGAGCCCAAGAAGGTGTCTTTAATTATTATAATAACCTAAGTAATTATTATTATTATTATTTATTATTATTATTATTTTAACGACAACCATAATTATACGTCTTTTGGGGATATTTAAAAATAAAAATTAATAGGAATTAGGATAAATTTTATTAAATAAACCATAAATTGGGGTCATAGAATTTAGTTATGCATGAAAAGCATTGATATTCCTACTTTTGTTGATTTATTTAATTTAAAGCATAAATCAAAATTAATTTGAAATATAAATTAAAATATTTTTTTTAGAACCTGGTTTATACCGAGAAGGAGAATTTGGCGTAAGACTTGAAAATATATTGGAAGTCATAGAGAAACCTTGGCTTCCACACAGCTCTGGTCACGAATTTTTGGGATTTAAAATCATTACTTTGGTCCCATACGAACCAAAATTAATAAAACTCAGTTTACTCTCCGTTCAACACGTAAGTTTTTTAATTCGATCAATTTATTTGTTTAAATAATTGTTACAGAGAAGGTGGTTAAATCATTATAACGAGCAAGTTAGGATCCACGTGGGCACGGAATTAAAAAGACAAAATAGAATGGAAGGGTTTTATTGGATGATGTCGAAAACTGAACACATTCCAGAATATGGTCACAGTAACATTATTTCCAGCCAACCAGTAATTATATGTTTAGCGAATACGTTTTTGTTTATACTATTTATTATTTAAATAAAATGTAAAATGATTTATATTTTTTTGCTGTTAAAATTAACTCTTTATACCTCTATTTTGGATTTACCCAACTTTTTTTATTTTGAAACAAATTAAAAATTACTGTACTGTACATTATTAGAAAAGATCTGTGTTTAAACCTCAAAATTGTTCAAATTGGCAGTAATTTTCGTGAAACTTTATGTAAATCGGGGTCCTTAATCCAATGGAAAAGGTATCAAGTACCTACATAATATTTTAAATTAATATCATAGATGCCATCAATATTTTCTTAAGGACATAATATTTTTTATTAATTTCGAGGGATGATATAAGTTTTAATCTTTATGATGCAAACATTATTTAGAAGAATGAACTCGCTAAAGTGAATGGCATTTCAAATCAAGCATTTCATTTATGGACAAAAAGAAAAAGTAAATTAAAAACTTAATCAAAAGTAATAATACTTATAAAATATTAAATAAGTTATTGTCTCTATTTTGGATTCATAACAGTAATTCCAAAGCTTCAGCTTACAGGAAGAATTTTGTTCTTAAATTGTGGTCTTAGGCTAATAATGAATGGGTCTAAACTAACCTAAATGCCGTGAAACATGTCTTTATTAGTTCCCTAGCGTGATGGGTCTTTGCCCGAGTCAAAATTTAGATCGTAAATTAAACCTACTTTGACCTACGAAAACTGATTTAAAAACTGTTCAGCCTGTTAACTTTTATTTAGTACTAGAATAACTAAATCAATCTTCATTTGAACCGATTTAAATCGGTTCAAATTTTTAGTCGGATTATAAACCAAGTCGGATTATAAACCAAGTAAATCATTTTATTTCAAAAATAAAATTTCACCATTTCCCTCGTCTTAATTTCCACCAATCACAAACGCGCAATTTTGAATTACAAATGGTTTCTAGGTGGAAAAACGGTATACCCGCGGCAAAATTGATAGCTGTTGTCACCAAAAATGCAATTTATATTTTAATAATTAATTAATTAATTAAGTTTGTAGTATTTTGTGATTAAAATAAGTTACCTATTTTTCAGTTTTCAAATTAATTCCTAAATATTTATTATGTAAGCATGTATAATAGGTAGTATGTTTTGTAAGCTATGCACAGAAAGAAAAACTGTACGTAAAATTAATAAACTGCTGTCGTCAATTTTTTGAACATTAATATTACGTATTGGTGATTATTACAATGATTTTTCATCATAGATTAATAACTAAGTACATTGTAACAATAAACTAGTCAACATTAAACGATAAATGCAAAACATCAAAAATTAATTATTTCCTTCATCAATATAATGTAAAAATTTATTGAATTAACTATTGACGATCATTAAACGATGTTCTTTATCTTTAAAACAATAAATTTTTCGTCATAGATCCATGAACAGCAAAACATAAATAATAATACACTGTCTTCATTGTCCCAACGGTCACTAAACATTGATTTTACGAACTTAACCATTAACTTCTCAAAACGCGCCAAAATTAATGCTACCGTACGCTGATTCAATCAACATAAACATTATTATAACGAATCGCAGTCGTAGAACGAAGGTCATCGCACGGCTTTTGGGTGGGGAATTATTACATGCAATTTTTATCCTTTTTCTATGATTTTTATCTTGTCAGTCTTATAGCGTCAAAAGGATAGTTCCGCGTTTAACCCTAAAACTTTTGTCCTTTTTGGATTATTTTTTAAGTTTTGTACCTACACGGAAAGAAATGGATAGTCGAAAATTTATAGTACACTATTTTTATTAATAGTCACTATAAATTATATTAAAAACAACATACCAAGTTATTAGCACTGACTATAAAAATATTTTAAAATAGAATTGTAACTTTAAATATAATTTTTAGTAAGTAATACACAACAAATATAGTAACATATTCAATTAACTATATTTTATACCATCTTTAACTAAAATAAATTTAGTTACACCAGATTTTAAATTATGGCAGTAATAAATATACGAGATATTGCTTATTACTATAATTATAGTAAAATTAACTCCCTTGTATAGTCAACCACCATGAGTCAACTTTAAACTTGTCTAGTGACGAGCCGATCCTTCATTTGCATTGCATAGCAACAGTGGCAGTGGTAAGAGTAGGTTGTTATTTTGTGGTGCATCGTATTATTTAAATATGTTACAATTTTGGTTTAATTTCAAGTATTTTAATAAGGGAAGTAAATGAATTTATTTATAGATTATGTAAAAAGCTAACATTCACTTACAAAGTTATGAATATGTGATTCTAAATAGTACAAATTAATTTTATAAAAATACCGAATTATTTAGATACTTAAACTTAACTTTTAATTTTATCTTTTGTTCTCTTGTGATAATTAGAGTTTAAGAAAAACTGTTATATTATTTTATTTTTGAAATATTTTTTGTTTTGTTTTAAAATGTGTTACAATTTTGGTTTAATTTCAATTACTTTAAGAAGGGAAGTAAATGAATTTATTTATAGATTATGTAAAAAGCTAACATTCACTGTCATTTACAAATTAATTTTATAAAAATACCGAATTATTTAGATACTTAAACTTAACTTTTAATTTTATATGTTGTTCTCTTATAGAGTCTAAGAAAAAAGTATTTTTAGATATTTTTGGAATATTTTTGTTTTGTTTTAAAATATGTTTGTGGCAATAAATATATAAAATATTTATATGATGCTTTTATTTTATAATTTTATGTATGTTTGTATACAGCTTTACTCTAGAGTGATTCAGAATTGTGAAATTAAATGTCGAGAGATATGGGTAACCCATAATAATAGAAGACATTTGAGTATAAGAACCCATAATGGGTTCTTATACTCAAATGTCTTCTATTATTGCACTGAAGACCTCTTGACATTTCATCCCATGATTCCGAATCACCCTTTATATGTACCAAAAAACTGTTAAATATTACTATAAAAACTAGTTAATATTTATTAAAATTTATAGTAAAACATACCAAATAAAATATAATTTAAAGAAAAAAAATAGTAAATCTTATAAAAAAATATAGTTAAAATTATTATACCAAGATATTTATTACTAATATATTGTTTTTTAAATATTACTATAACATTTTAATAAAAGCTAACATAATATTTTTGTACAAATTACTAGAAGGCATATATTAAAATTAATTATATTCATATATTTAAAAAAATCATACAATATAGTTAAATTTACTAAACAATAATGAAAGATAATTAACATATTTTTATAGTAAATTTTAAAATATCAGATAGCTGTCCCTATATTTATTAAAAATTATAGTATAACTTACTAGATTTATATTAATAATGACTATATATTTCTTTCCGTGTACTATACGAAACCAAGGTGTGTGAGCTTGTGAAGTTATTATAAACAGTTTTGACTTTTTTGGATATTTTATTTTTAAGTTTTAAGTGAATGAGTTTTTAGTTTTTAAAATATACACTTTTTATATTTTAAATAAAATAATTTATATATGTTTTAAAATTATTTATATATTTAATCTTGACTTTTTACAGGAAAGCATGTTTTGGAACTTTTTAGATAGAGCATTTTGCAAACCTCTTTAGAGCCCAAAGGTTCATATTATTTGTAAATTTCTCGTGCAATAAAAAATGTATTCGCCAAAAACGTCTTTATTTTAAAGAAACCCCTTTTGTGATTGATTGCTGGGTAATTTGTATAACATATTTTTTTCCTATTTCTATGTTGCTAAAAAAAATGCACCCACCTGCCCAGTAAACCTTTATTTTAAATAAAAAGGTAAGTAAATTTGGCAAATAATTTTAATTCGTTTTTTTGTAAATTTAAGTAAATCATAAACTAATGCCTTTTTGTTCGTAGTATTAATACTATAGGGGATCATAGATCTATGGTAACTGTTTATTGATTCAATGTAAAATAATCATAAACTAATGTCTACCGTTTATAATAATAATAAAATGCTTTCATATATCTATGTACGTTGTTTATTGATTTAACGTATTAATCATAAACCTATGTCCAACGATCGTTATATTAACAACCGCTGTTCATAGATCCATGCTCATAGATTATTAATTTAACGTACAGCATTCATAAACTGATGTTAACCTGTTTATCGTATTAATTACAGTCAAACATAGATCCATGCTCCTCATTCATTGATTTAAAGTACAGAAGTCGTAACTTGATGAATAAGAAAATTTACGAACGACTGTTCATTGTATTAATAATACCCGTCATCGGCTGAAAATTAATGTTGTCGTTCATTGATTTGATGTACTTTTTTATTAATATCACGTACCTTTTTCGTTCAGTGTGTGTATGCAGAATAACTGTTACTCATGAAATAGTCTTGTCAAATACCATTCGGGCGTCTAATATATATATATATATATATATATAAACATATATATATATATATATATATATATATATATACATCCCGCCTACAATGCTGCGTCAATACATTATGAAATTTGCATTCAATGCTGCGTCAGGTGTAATGCTGCGTCGTATATTGACGCAGCATTACATTTAAGGTTTATTTTACTGGTGACGTCACGACAATCCTACACACCGATTTTAAGGGTGACGCAGCATTGATGGTTTTTTGTAAAATACGTGTATATTGAAGTTTGGCAGTTTGCCGCAAGGGTGCGCTTTTAAATTTGGTGTATATTGAAAAAGTGAATATTTCTTTTAAACTTACGGTAAACCTGCATCAAGTGAAGCTGACAACAATGTACGACGCAGCAACGTGGATAGAATGTACTTAATATTATTCGACACATAAATAATTTAAGATCGTTAAACGAACGCAGCAATGCTGCGTCACATGTGTTAATGTGAATTTTAGAATAATTGTTTGGTAGCCAGTTTGTTTTATAAAATTATTATTGCCAAGTTCCTTTTAATAATTATATCTATAACTTTAAGAATAAAAAAGAGTAAAAATAGTAATATCCAGCCCAGGGATGGGAAACTGACGCAAAAATTGCGTTTATTAAATTTTATACATTGACTATTTAGTAAATGTAGTATGTAGTAAATCACAGAACATAGTAAATTATTGTATAGTAAATGTAGTAGGTAAATTACGTGATTGGTATTTTGGTTGAAATCATGACTGTTAATGAGAATGTAAAATGATTAACACAATAACCTAACTTCTTACTCAAAAAAACGTGGTTTTGTGTTATTCTGTGAGCTGTCTTTTGAGTTTGACCTGTCAAACTTAGAAGTGCTGTGGGCTCTTGTAACTTTGCAGGTTGATATAATTTGTTGTTTTTGTCAAAAGAAATGACTAAATACTAATGAACTAATACAATTTTTTTTAAATAATATTTTTACTTATAGATATTTGGTTTTCTCTGGGACGGTTCCAACTTTCTTATTTTTAATAAAAATATCCCTTTTATTTGCATTTTTGGATTCCACATAATTTTTGAGTCAGGCTCTGTAAATATATTTTTCTAATCATATTAAAGAATTTGTACATTTCCTATACTTTTTCAATTAAGAAAGTGGCTCAGTCTTAAACTGTGGAGAAACGGTGGTTCATTATTTTCTTAAAAATTAATTGACACTGACTTTTGTAGAAACTTTCCACACAGCGCCGGATTATAAAAATTTGCGCCCCGGGTCTAATAAAAATTTTCCGCCCCTACCTATATAATTAATTCAAAGAAATGTCACTTCTTAACAAAAGGATTTTATTTAACCATAAACATTAGGGTTGTAGTATTTTTTCGATTTTTTTTTTTGATTTTGGAGATCAAATAAAAAAAATAAGTCTAAAGTATTTGAGTTTCAACAGATAAAAAAATTTTAGACGTCGCTCAAAACTTTTTTAAACCAACCTTTTTTCTCAAAATCTTTGGCTTCTCACTATTTTTTTTGTAGGTCGTATAGGAACATAATACATTTTTAAGTCAAAATATTATTGGTCGATCAATATTTTTGAAATACATTTTTTTAATAATTTTGATCTTGTACCACTACTATTTTTCCAATTTAGTTGATTTTTTTTTTAGTTGAAACTTGAATACTTTAAACTTAAATTGTTTCATGTGAGCTCCAAAATAAAAAAAAATGTCGAAAAAATATTGCCACCCTAAAAACATAAACAAAAACTATATAAAAAACAAATACCTAAATAAGAAAATTAACATTTTGCCAACTCAACTTTGCGTGCTTTTAGAGAAGCAAATTTGTTTATCGCAATATTGACGTCATCTTTCAATAGGCTAATACCTATACTGTACATATACATACATATATATATGACTGGTACTGTATATAACTATAGTTTTAAACTAATTTAAATTAATAGTTGTTCGTAGTGTAATAAAATATTCTTATATTAAAAAACCTTTACTCCCATACGCATATCATCGGTGGAAATAATCAATTTCTGCAAACTAAAGTTCTTGTCGCCCAACAACTTGTCGGGCGCCCTAAGTGATATTTCGTATACTATGCATAGATAATAATACTATGGCAACAATCACGGTTATAATTTAAATAATTTTTTTATTAAAACTGATTAATACACGAAAAATAAAAAAAGGGGAAAACCCTTTAGGTTGTAGTAAAAAACAAAAATTACCAGTCAAAAATTTTGCGCCCCCTGTAAGCTTGCGCCCCCGGTCTATAGACCCCCAAAGACCCCCTCTAAATCCGGCGCTGTTTCCACACGCATGTAAAAAAAGATATAGATATAGCATATTTTTTGATATTTTTTTTTCAAAAAATATTCTAAATTAGCTAACTAGATAGAATTAGATAACTTTCAATCTTTAAAATGCTCTGTAAAATTGTTAAATTAAAGATACGCTACCATACGATTATTGGGACGATATGTGATGACAGCAACAATAATAATAATTATATTATCCAAAGACGAAAGTAAACATCTGATTACATTTTAGGACGGAAAGTAAACAGCTGTCCTAGTACAAAAATGTGACGTTTTCAAAATATTAAAAATACATCATCCTTAGTTTTTTACATACAATTTGGCCCTTTATATTTTAAAAAGGCAAACAGTTTAAACAAATTTAAATTATAAATATTCTTCACTCCTAAGTGGATTAATATTGATAAAAAACTAAAATTGGAAAGTTTAAACCGTTTCGCCTTATTCTAAGACGTAGTTAAATAAAGATTTAAAAATCCTTTAAAATAATCCCTTTTTTATTTATGGTTTTGGTAAAAACGCCTCCTTAGATTAAGAGCACTTTTTTAATTACAATTTAAAAAAACGCTTTGGCCCGTCAATATTTTTATTTTAGATACATTTTTTGACGTTTTACTTACAAACACTTATACATATTATATTATAAACAATTTATATTAGGTATACCAACATTAGAGCGGCAAATTTTATTACCCACCCTGACTGAGAAAACGTTAGAAACGGTCCTTCGAATATCTAAACCTTATTTGGAAATATTAATTAATTTCTTAGCTAAAATATTTAATACCAAAAATATCAATAAGGAACAAATTATACATAAAAAATTTATCATTTAATTTCTAAAGAACTTATATTATGCCTTTTATTTGTGAGCGTCGATATATATGCGCTAAAAACAAGTCACAACGCACGACGAAATTATTGGGTATTATGATTTTAAATATTTATTTTAATAAATTTAATATTCAAATCCTAGTACAAAAGACAATCAATGATGCGTCGACAAGATCTGGCAACATAGGTGACGCAGAAAAGACGGGGGAGTTGAAAAAAATATTCATTTCTGTTGCAGCAATGATGGTTTAACAAATTCGATATACATCGACGCAGAAATGATAGCAAAATAAAAAGAAGCAGCAATGATAGTAACATGAATTTTTAGTTTAAAAAAGGGTATATAATTATTTAACGTAAAATTCGGTCAATATTTTGTCTAATTAACACTTCTACAATGTTAAATCACGATATACTGCAGTATTTCTGGTAGACGCTATAATGACGGTACTTTGAAATGATGCAGCATTGTAAGCGGGATGTATATATATATATATATATATATATATATTAGACGCCCGAATGGTATTTGACAAGACTATTTCATGAGTAACAGTTATTCTGCATACACACACTGAACGAAAAAGGTACGTGATATTAATAAAAAAGTACATCAAATCAATGAACGACAACATTAATTTTCAGCCGATGACGGGTATTATTAATACAATGAACAGTCGTTCGTAAATTTTCTTATTCATCAAGTTACGACTTCTGTACTTTAAATCAATGAATGAGGAGCATGGATCTATGTTTGACTGTAATTAATACGATAAACAGGTTAACATCAGTTTATGAATGCTGTACGTTAAATTAATAATCTATGAGCATGGATCTATGAACAGCGGTTGTTAATATAACGATCGTTGGACATAGGTTTATGATTAATACGTTAAATCAATAAACAACGTACATAGATATATGAAAGCATTTTATTATTATTATAAACGGTAGACATTAGTTTATGATTATTTTACATTGAATCAATAAACAGTTACCATAGATCTATGATCCCCTATAGTATTAATACTACGAACAAAAAGGCATTAGTTTATGATTTACTTAAATTTACAAAAAAACGAATTAAAATTATTTGCCAAATTTACTTACCTTTTTATTTAAAATAAAGGTTTACTGGGCAGGTGGGTGCATTTTTTTTAGCAACATAGAAATAGGAAAAAAATATGTTATACAAATTACCCAGCAATCAATCACAAAAGGGGTTTCTTTAAAATAAAGACGTTTTTGGCGAATACATTTTTTATTGCACGAGAAATTTACAAATAATATGAACCTTTGGGCTCTAAAGAGGTTTGCAAAATGCTCTATCTAAAAAGTTCCAAAACATGCTTTCCTGTAAAAAGTCAAGATTAAATATATAAATAATTTTAAAACATATATAAATTATTTTATTTAAAATATAAAAAGTGTATATTTTAAAAACTAAAAACTCATTCACTTAAAACTTAAAAATAAAATATCCAAAAAAGTCAAAACTGTTTATAATAACTTCACAAGCTCACACACCTTGGTTTCGTATAGTACACGGAAAGAAATATATAGTCATTATTAATATAAATCTAGTAAGTTATACTATAATTTTTAATAAATATAGGGACAGCTATCTGATATTTTAAAATTTACTATAAAAATATGTTAATTATCTTTCATTATTGTTTAGTAAATTTAACTATATTGTATGATTTTTTTAAATATATGAATATAATTAATTTTAATATATGCCTTCTAGTAATTTGTACAAAAATATTATGTTAGCTTTTATTAAAATGTTATAGTAATATTTAAAAAACAATATATTAGTAATAAATATCTTGGTATAATAATTTTAACTATATTTTTTTATAAGATTTACTATTTTTTTTCTTTAAATTATATTTTATTTGGTATGTTTTACTATAAATTTTAATAAATATTAACTAGTTTTTATAGTAATATTTAACAGTTTTTTGGTACATATAAAGGGTGATTCGGAATCATGGGATGAAATGTCAAGAGGTCTTCAGTGCAATAATAGAAGACATTTGAGTATAAGAACCCATTATGGGTTCTTATACTCAAATGTCTTCTATTATTATGGGTTACCCATATCTCTCGACATTTAATTTCACAATTCTGAATCACTCTAGAGTAAAGCTGTATACAAACATACATAAAATTATAAAATAAAAGCATCATATAAATATTTTATATATTTATTGCCACAAACATATTTTAAAACAAAACAAAAATATTCCAAAAATATCTAAAAATACTTTTTTCTTAGACTCTATAAGAGAACAACATATAAAATTAAAAGTTAAGTTTAAGTATCTAAATAATTCGGTATTTTTATATATATATATATATACATATATATATATATATGTATATATTAGGGTGGTCCTTAATAAGGTTATTTTCAAATTTCTTTGCTCCCAGGGGCTCAAATGCTTCCAAATTAATAAAAAAAAATTCCCTGAAAATTTGAGCTCTTAATATTAACTCTAAGATAGTGCGCATTCCAATCTAAGTTTCCTATGGAAATAACATAGGAAAAATTACTTTTGTTGTTTATAATTTTATAACTTGGGAACGAATGAATTAAAAATTATAAATCATATATATTTTTATAGAGAATTTAACGCTCTACAAAAAAGGTCTCCTATAATTTTTGCATTAGTCTATTTGTTTAAAAGTTATTCAACGTCAAAGTTTAATTTTCATATTATTATTAATATTATCAAGGCTTTTTTATGAGGCGCCGTTTGTGTCAAAATTAAAAGTGCTAAATAAACTTATTTTGTTTTTTAAATAATTAATTATATGCTTTATCAAATAATTTTTTTATAAAAAAAATTTTTTTTAATTTTTTTTTTGTAAAAAATTTTATAAAATTATTTTTTTATAAAATAATTTTGTAAAAATCCGAAAACCCGAACGCCCCTCCCCAGATACAATTTTATGACGGACTGGGCTTTTGTTTGACTCAATTTGGGGAAACGATTGAAAATAATAATTTATTATTTTTATTCATTAATTCATTAATTTTTTTATCTACATTTATTTTGATTTTTAGTTTTTAACAAGAATTCTTTATGTTTAAACGTTTTTTATAAGAAAGCACTTGTTAAAAACTAAAATAAATAAATAAAATAATTCTCTTGAAAACAAATTAACATAAATAAATCAATTCTCTAAAACAAAACTAAAAATCAAAAAAAATAATTTTATAAAAAAGAATTATTTTATAAAAAAAAAAATTTTTACAAAATTATTTTATAAAAAAATTATTTTATAAAATTTTTTACAAAAAAAAAATTAAAAAAAAAATATTTTATAAAAAAATTATTTGGTAAAGCATATAATTAATTATTTATAAAACAAAATAAGTTTATTAAGCACTTTCAATTTTGACACAAACGGCGCCTCATAAAAAAGCCTGATAATATTAATAATAATATGAAAATTAAACTTTGGCGTTGAATAACTTTTAAACCAATAGACTAATGGAAAAATTATAGGAGACCTTTTTTGTAGAGCGTTAAATTCTCTATAAAAATATATATGATTTATAATTTTTAATTCATTCGTTCTCAAGTTATAAAATTATAAACAACAAAAGTAATTTTTCCTATGTTATTTCCATAGGAAACTTAGATTGGAATGCGCACTATCTTAGAGTTAATATTAGGAGCTCAAATTTTCAGGGAATTTTTTTTTATCAATTTGGAAGTATTTGAGCCCCTGGGAGCAAAGAAATTTGAAAATAACCTTATTAAGGACCACCCTAATATATATGAGTACATTAGATGCACAACTCTGTATTTGCAGGATAAGTGATTTTAAGAAAAACATGAAAACCCGCTCATAAGGTCATATTTGAAAAAAAAAATACAAAAATCGTATAGACGTGCTTTTGCATCATTTATATTCAAAAAAGCAAAAAAAAGTCCTTTAAAATTAAGTAGTTTAGTAAATAATTGAAATCAAAAGATTTAAAAACATAGTTTTGCATCTTCCTCGTTCAAAGACCAAGTTTTGCAAGTGAAAAGTGCAAATACCAAAAAAAAACAATTAATCAGGTGATTGTTATGCCGTCAGTTAATGCGTATACTAGCGACGTGATTGGTGATTGGTCAAATAGAGTTTTGCATCCGACAAATACCCAGTTTTGCAGCTGCGGTAAGTTTATAAATGTATTTTATTCTACAAATATAATATTATATAATATAAGTTAATATTTGAAATTTTAACTTATGCATCTGGTTTACTTAGTTATGCTGTGGGCAGTGCAGTTATGAACATAAATAAGATAAAATATATATTTTTTAAAAATGTGCAAAAACCGAGTTTTGCATCTAATGTACTATATTATATATATTCAGTTCTTTGAACAGAAAAAATATTGAAACTTGCAATGTTTTTTTTTTAAATCCATATTTTCCACAAAAATAAATGTATCGAGGTGAACCAAAAACAAAACTGTTAAGAATAGGTGTGACTTGATAATTAAAACTTAATTTAGAACAATATACGGTTTAGACACTCTACAGAGTGTCTTAAACTTATGGTAAAAAACTTATTTTTGTTTAAACCTGTATATTTGAAACGTACGTTTTAAATATACAGGTTTAAACAAAAATAAGTTTTTTACCATAAGTTTAAGATACGTATATCTATTTTTTAGTAATTTCTTAAAATGTGAGCGATTCTCCATTAATTTATCTAAAATATTCTTTAATATTCGTTAAAATCCGACATCAAATAAAAAAGTTATTTGCGATTGAAATTCATCGAAAATTTGTGTGGATCGATTATTTTGCCTGTGAGTGTATATATATTTTTAAAATAAATAAATTAACCAAGTAAATTAAAGGCTGGTTAATTGAAACTTCACTTTTTCACTTTTACTTATACCAAAAATAAATATAGAAAAGAATTAACATACCAATTAATTTACTAATTGATATATTAAAGTATAAATAGCATTTATAAAGACATACAAAGTAGTTTCAAACGAATAACCATACAAATACTAGCACCATGCTTTTAGTAGATGTCCAAGGATTTAAAGACAATAAACATGGTTTGCAATTGCAATTTTTAACACTGAAACCAAGGAGGTCGTGCATAAACTAGTTTGAAGATTTCCATTTGCTTTGGAATCTTTAAACTCTAAGTTAAAGAATCAAATTTTGTATCTATAAAATAACGTTTACGGCTTGGAATGGTGTGCATATAAAGAAGAAAAAGAAGAAGAAGAGGACGAGGAAGAACCGTACAGCAACTTTATTGATTATGATCTCCGGGAGGCTGAAGACTGTTGTGAGGTTGCAAAATACTCCAATAGAAAGAACAAAAGGATTGGCAGATTTTCTTACTTTTTACATAGAGTAAAAACCCATTTTTTATTTGCCAATCGGCTTTAATGAGCCAGTTCGTTCTACCCTAGATTTTTAGGTATACCTTATACACTTATACACTTATCCTTGTAACGAATCCGTAGTTTTTTAAAATTATTTTCATTGCAAGTGCCCCACAAAAATTAAAGTTTAAAAAAAAAAACCCCCTGTACATTGAAAAGCAGTAACTTTTGAAAAAAGTTTGGGATCGATTACTTTTAAAATTGGGCTATAATAAAAAAAACAAAAAAGTGATTTTGATAGCAACACTTAACTTTGCACACTGCGCATTGCAAAAGGGCAAATCATATAGGTGCGCAATGGGGTTTAACGCGTGCCTTATTTAGTACATAATCAAAAGTATTAGAGGTCAAATTCTGAAAAAATGCACGGTTAGCGAGTTATGAGCCAAAAAGCAAAAAAACTCCCCTTTCGGGGGATGAAATTAGGGGACGCGGAAAGAAATTTTTGGGTAATATTCTTGATTCATTATCAGCACCCCTGACTCTACATAAAAAAAATAAAACCCGAATACCATCCAGTTTTCCTTCTACAATCTTTGTTTCCTGGACTAGAACTGTGCTTTGGAAAATGTATACTTTTTATATAATCGGAATAAATTTTATAATATGAATTTATGAATAATAAAAAATGTTAAATTGCATGTACTTATTTTATTAGATCCTATTTAAAAGTAGTTGAAATAGTATTTCCTTAACGTTTTATTTTTGTCGCAACATATACATGGAAAACATTTAGTCTATGTCTATGGTCTCCTGATAAAAATTAATAAAAATAATCTAACCAATGAAAAGCATTCTAACATTTATTGCATAGAAAATATAAACAGAAAATATAAAATAGAGTTTTAAAACTACTATATTAATAAGTGTCTACGCACTTGAAAAAACTTGCATCATATTAAGAAAATTGTAAAAAGTGACTTGCTGTAAGAAAAGAAAAAAGTTCTTGATCTAATAAAATATTAGCTAATATTTTAATTGTTTATAAATACTTCCGCATAATCACTTGTAGGTTTCGTACCAAGATATTTGAAAAGTTTTTGAATATTGCTTACCCAGCCTTTTATCGTTAAATCGTTGAGTGAAGTGATTCCTTAGTCAATGGTTAATTATATTTCGTATCTTCTCCTCCAAATAGGTTCATACGTGTAGTTACATTAGATGTTACCTAACTTGAGCACATTGTATGATTAACAAAAGGATGATTAATAACTGATACCTGCCGCCTAATAACCGATATTCTATTCATAACATTAAATGTGCTTGACTTGAGCAAATATTTTCCGTAAAAGTGTAAAATAAAGTTATAAGAAATGCCGAAAAACAAGAGAAGGTCAGTGGATAAAGATAAAGAACGGCTGATGAGAAAAAGGAGGAAGAGAGAAAAAGAATTGATAAAGATTTCTCTAAATAAACGAAAGAAACCAGCTGATTATTCAAGTAGCTACATGGGTGTAATGAACCTATGGACCTATGAATATAAGTACTATCGATAACAAAAAAAACTCATACAGCTATATTGTGGCTGTGTGAATAAAACTTTTCCGTCAATGTCAAGCTGACATCGAGCTTTGTCACATCCATTATGACTTTTTTAACAAACAATGCAGACGAACTCTGGCAAGCCATTGAAGCCATTTGGAACGAGATAAAGCAAGACGGCGACTTCCATGCTTTGCCGTTTGCGGGCAGTAATTGACAAAAACAGAGGGATGACGAAATATTATTTTTTTTTTCAAACTTTAACCTAACTTTGTATTTAATTTTAGACCTTTCAAATGTGACGTATCATGTTAAAAGCCATAATTACTCCAACGAAATGATAGAAAATCAGGAACACTAGATTTTTAAGCTGTATGAGTTTTTTTTGTTACCTACATTATTTTTAAGGGTATATGTTTAACCCATTTGTATTATTTTTATATACATAGGTGTACTGTTTGACCTATTTTAAAATGAATATGCCGATACAAAACATTTAAATAAAAGGGTTTCAATACGAAAAGTATCAAAACGAGTTATTTAAACGATGTGTTTAAATATTTAATGAAATTTTAATTAAAATTAGTAAAATGTTCGACATATTCATAAAAAAGTTATTAAAAATAAATGTATTGATTACATAATATAATTATTGTATTAATTTAAGGTGACACGGATGAAACTTACGAGTCATATTGCTATGAATCATCACCTAACTTAAAATTACCAGAAGAAAAATTACCTAAAAATGTTATAATAATAATAATAATAATAATATATACAGGTAGAGGCTGAAATAAACCCACATTATTTAGAACTTCTTGGTAAAGAACCTGTGAACGAAGATGACGATTACGGCCAGGAAATTATACCAAATTTGGCCTCTAGATGGGGTAATTATATAAGTCAGGGTATAGAAAAAGAAACAAAGGCGGAGTTATTATCAAAATATGAAATACCAAAAAACGTGGAACTATTAAAAGGGCCTGAGTTAAATCCCGAAATCTCTTCTTGTTTATCTGAAAGTAACAAGAAAAAGGATAAATTTTGCGAAAAGTTGCAAAACGAAATTGCAAAAGGTATATGTGCCATCGCAAATCCGTTAAACTCGCTTTTAAAAGACGAAATACAATCTAAGGAAATACAAGTATCGGGTATGATAGATGTAGCCAAGATATTGTGTGGTACATTAAACTCGCTATCAAATCATAGAAAATACCAGATCTACCAAATGGTTAATGCTACCGTAAAAAAAATAATGGAAACAAGCAAAACAGATAAGTTTTTATGTGGAAAGGAATTTGCAGAAACCCTCAAACTTGTTCAAAATCAACAAAAAACGGGTAGAGAACTACGAGCACTTCTACACGGAAAAAAATCTATACTGATTCCAAGAAAATTCAACTCTATCCAAGTATAGCTTAGTTTCCCTATTCCGCAAGTAAATTTATACTTGTTTCAAGTATCCTCATATTCTTATAAAATAAAGATAGCTTCGGTTTAATCTAAGATTACTGCTATACTAAAAATAAGAAACACACTAATTTTGAGCTAAGTATACAAATTTGTCTTTAATGAAGACTACGGTATTCTTGTTGTAACGTTAGTATGTACTTCATCAAAGTATAGTTTCTTTGTAAAATCTTTACAGTATTCTTGTTTTAAGAATATACTTTCTTTAAAATTTATTTATTTATACTTATTGTAAGTACACGCTTTACTTGCATAAAATGCTTGTATTCTTACTTTTCCTTTTTTTATATTTGATAAAAGTATAGTATATATTTAAAATAACTATACACTATTCTTAAAGAAAGTGGTTGATTAGAAAAAAAAATTCCCTCGTCTAGCGACTCGGAATAATTTTTACAAAAAAAACATTCGTGAACCTGAAAAATATTTGTATTAATTATCCTACCACTACGGAAAATACAAGTGAAAGTGAAAATATAATCGTTATGACAGTATTTTAACAGTATTTTTGGCATATTATTTTAATGTACTAAAGTACTAAGTATAATAGGCACTGATATCACAATAGGTTTATTACAGTCTTAGAGGTGTTAGAAAAAGTACTGTCGATTTATTTAAATTCATTCTTTCATGGTTAATTAACATAGATACTATATTTTTCATTTTATTTTTTTAAGTACCTATAGGTACTTAAAAAAATAAATACCTATAGGTATCACATTTTTGGTGCTATATGTAAAGGTAAGGTTTTTAATCACAATAGTTATTATTTTTTTAAGTAGGTATTTATCTCCAGCTAAATAATTTGTAAAATGAGTCTCTAAGAAGGCTACCATTATCATCGTAGATGGTTTGGTGTTAATTCTTCAGTTTTTTGTCTACACTTGATCCTCAATCCTATTTTTGGAATTAATTCCTTTAAATTCTCCTCGCTTAGGTTTACCGTAATATCGAGATCTATCTCGTTTTCTAAAACAAAAATAATATAGCTGAATTGGAGGATATAGCCTTTCTGCTGTTTATGTGCTATTGTCTATTACCTGTCGTATGCTATCCATTTTACACTACAGTTTACCTATCCATTTTACACTACATTTTTACGATCATGCCTAGTTAATTACTTTAAATTAATGAAATATTATTTACTTACCCAAAAATGTGTCTAGTAAACATTCTAAGCCCCAATTTTAAAGTTTCTTCTCCATTATTAAAAATAACATCCAGACCGAAAAAGGAAAAAACGAACTGCCGGCGCCGACACGTACACACGCTACCACCATAGAACACACGACAGAACTGAACACAGAAACTGCGTCTTTTCTTTTAGCGAAGCGGTCTTAGAGGGTGGACGGTATTTACTTAAGCGAAGAATTAGGTATTTGTGTTAATAATAGCTATACTTAAATACAGTATAGTGTATTCTTTGTTCTAGAGGTCTTATACTTAAATTGAAGTATAAGCATTCTTGTATTAAATATACATATATTTAAATAAAGTATACCGAAATTTCATACAAATATACAGAATACTTAAAATAAGTGGCAATATTCCGCTTTGAGTAAAAAACTAGAGCTCTTTCATCCAAGCATTATTGTATATTTGATTTAAGTATACCAATTTTCTTTAAAATAAAATACCTTTAAACTCAATCCAAGAATACTCATCTCAAATCAAGTAACAGTTTTTCTTAAAAATTAAGTATATCCCATTACTTAGTTTAAATGTACGCTAATCTGATAGAAATAATAAATATACTTAAATCAAGTTCCTAACATGAAGTATAGAACTATTCTTAAACCTAGTAAGGGATTTTTTTCCGTGTAGCCAATACAAACCTTTTAACAACCAAAGACCATCAACTAGCACGAATAATTTAAACTTCCAGCGCCAGTTCAAAAAATACAAGAAGAAGCAAGCGGACGAACCTCGATTCCAGAGAAGGGAACAAAAAGAACGAAGGAAGGAACAAGGATATCAACGAAATCGTCAACGGAAATAGTAGTAAGTTCTCAACTTCATGCTGGTCGGCTGCAGAAAATTTAATAAAAATTGGCTGACATTAACCAACAACAAAACTATTTTACGTTGGGTGCAAGGTTATAAATTAAACTTTAATAAACCACCCAAACAATATTATTTACCTAGAGAGACTAACATCTCCAAATCAGAAATATTAAATTATAGCTTAGCTATTAACGAACTTATTCAAAAACAAGTAATATCTAAATGTTTACATGAGAAAAACGAATTTATTTCAAGTTATTTTATGGTACCAAAACCAGATGGAACAAATAGATTTATTTTAATTTTAAAGAAACTTAACGAGTTTATGACAGCACCTCATTTTAAATTAGAAAATTATAAATCTGTTAGTAACTTAATTACAAAAAATGTTTTTATGGTCTCGATAGATATAAAGGACGCTTACTATAAGGTTCCTATTGCTAAATGTTAAAAAAAATATTTACGTTTTAAATTTAATAATATTTTATATGAATATAATTGTCTTCCTTTCAGATTATGTTCAGCACCCTATATCTTTACAAAGATATTAAAACCTTCAGTTAACCATTTAAGGTCCAGAGGTATACAGATTTCTATATACTTAGACGATATCTTAGTCCTGGGCAAAGACTTTGAAGAGGCAAAAATTAACTTAAAGATTGTTTGCTCGTTAATTGAAAAATTGGGATTTATAATTAATTATAAAAAAGGTAATTTAATTCCTTCCCAGGAATGTAAATATTTAGGTTTTATTTATAATAGTAGAAATTTAACTATTTTATTACCATTGGAGAAGAATCAAAATATCTGAAATATTATTGACACTTTATTAAAAGCTAAAACAAGAATTTCGATCCAAAAACTTTCTCAAATAATAGGCCTCTTAATTTCTGCATGTCCAACCGTTCAATATGGCTGGCTTTACACGAAACGCATTAAACGGGAAAAATATTTAGCATTGAAAAAATCTAACGGAAATTACGACACAAAAATAAATATTAACTCTAATATTTACCATGATTTAAATTGGTGGAAAAATATTTTATTAAAGAGCTTTAATTATATTAAACCAAAATCCTCTATAATGGAGATCTATACAGATGCATCTAAAACAGGATGGGGTGCATGCTGTGGCAATGAAAAAACGCATGGATTTTGGTCGGAAAGACAAAGCAAATACCATATTAATTATCTAGAGTTACTAGCTGTCTATTATGCCTTAAAATGTTTTGCAAATAAAGAAAAAAATTGTAATATACTTTTAAGAGTGGATAATACCACTGCCATTTCTTATGTAAACAGAATGGGCGGTATTAAATTTCAAAACCTTAATTTGCTGACAACAAAACTATGGCAATGGTGCGAAAATAGAAATATAATTATCTTCGCCTCTTATATAGCTTCTGCCGATAATAAAATTGCAGACAGAGAATCAAGAAAAATTAACACTGAGACAGAGTATTCCTTAAAAAGACAGGCATTTGAAAATATTGTTTCAGTTTTAGGTAAAGATGAAATTGACTTGTTTGCTTCACAAATAAATAATAAGTGTCCCGTTTATGTATCATGGCATAAAGATCCTAACGCAACATTAACTGATGCATTCACTATCCCTTGGACCACCTTAAACTTTTATGCCTTCCACCACTTAGTTTAATGGGTAGAACCCTAAATAAAATAATTTTCGATAAAGCTGAAGGTATAGTGGTTGCGCCATATTGGCCTTCACAACCATGGTACCCAAACTTCTTAAAACTTATGATATCAGACTCAATTTACTTAGTTCCAAATAAACATTTATTATTATCGCCTTATAGTCAGTGTCATCCCTTATGGAAGAACCTTACCCTGGTGGTGGCCAGATTATCAGGGAGGCATTTATAAATAAGGGTGTTCCTGACGAAGTTATACCCACTATTATCGCATCCCTAAGTGAAAGTACCCTGCGCCAGTATTCTGGAACATATCGTAAGTGGTATAATTTCTGCCGAGAAAAAAATGTTAATATATTTACAAATTCTTTACCTATAATATTGTCCTTTTTAAATACTATTTTTGAGAATCAGGTGTCATATAATTCTATTAACTCACATAAATCAGCATTATCCCTAATCTTAAATATTAACAGCTCAGACGACCTAATTATTAAAAGATATTTAAAAGGCGTTTTTAAATTGAAACCAAATTTTCCCAGATATAAATCTACGTGGGACCCTCACCAAATCCTAGAGTATTTAAAAACATTATATCCCTGGGAAAAAACAAATCTTGAAAAATTAACGAAGGAATTAGTAACCTTGATTGCCCTAGCATCAGCACAAAGAGTTCAAACAATAACAAAAATTAAATTGGACAATATTATTGAAACAGAAACCGGGTTGAGTATTATTATTAGTGATATTATTAAGACTTCAGGCTATAATAAACAACAACCATTGTTAGAGTTTATATATATAATATTTATAAGTTTGATTCTAATCCAGAATTATGTCTTGTACGCAACTTACAAAGATATATTAGTGTAACAAAGGAATTGCGAAATAAAGAAAAATATTTAATTTTAACATTTAAAAAGCCTCATCATAAAGCAACAGCACAGACAATAAGCCGCTGGATTAAAACAATTTTAGGAGCAAGTGGTATTGATATAAACTTATTTAAGAGTCATAGTACTCGGCACGCCACTACTTCCGCTGCTCTTAGAACTGGGATTAATATCAATACTATAGTATATATATATATAAAAGATAAAGCAGGGTGGTCTAAAAAATCTGAAGTATTTGCAAAGTTTTATAATAGACCACTAGCAACTAATTTAGATTTGTTAGAAAATTTATTATAGGTTAAGTGTTTTGTTCTTTCTTTTTCATATGATTAAAACTATATTAGTTATAGAACGTGTATATTACTTAAGGTATAATAAGTTTAAATGTGAAACCTTGGTTCCTGCTATGTTGAAACTTAATAAATTTTGTGAATTAAAACATGCCTTATTTCTAACGTATAACATAATCCAAGAAATCAAAAAAAAAAGGTTTGTCCTTTAAACATCTACACGTATGAACCTATTTGGAGGAGAAGATAAGAAAAATAATTGAAATATTAAATAATCTTACCTGTAGGAAGTTTAATATAAATTATATGAGTATCTTCTCCTCCAAATAGGTTCTAACCCTGACCCAAAAAATGATAATATTCTAAAATTAATGTATATATATATATATATATATATATATATATATATATATATGTTATGGCTAATTTGCAAACTTGGATAGTTTATAAACTAGCTGGATAGTTTATAAACTAGCCAAACTGTCAGCTATTTTAATTGAAAACATATTTTCAACTAAATTAGCGGCTAGTTTACAAAATAACCAAGGATCTTGGCTAATTTACTTGAAATTATTAGGGAAACTAAAATAGCTGGATAGTTTGTATACTATCCAATTCAGTTTGGCTAATATGAAAACCAAAATTTCTAGTAACACAAAATAGCCAAGCTTTAGCTAGTTTGTAAACTAACCCAGCAAACATTAATCAGCGGGCGACGGTCGGCAACACGATTATCTTTTTTGGACGTCGGCGCGACGTTTGGCCAACATTATTTTTTTGGATGGCAAAGCGTTAGTAAATTATAATCGAAACACAACATACTGCCGCCGTCGGGCCAACATTGGCATTTGATTATACGAATAAAACAGCAATTTTACGTTGGCACTTTTTTTCTATATTATGATGGTATAAACTAACTTTTTTTCAACATAAAATAAAATTATTTTAAAATATATATTTTGGGCCTAAAAACTTTAATAAGCGGCATTATGTCGGTCCGACGTCGGCAAGACGATCATTTTCAGGTCGGCTGGTGGTTATTTTGATACATAAGCCCGCCGTTGCCTTAAAAACATCGGCCCGCCGTGGTTTAAAGACATCGGCCCGCCGTTGCTTTAAGACATCAAATTACAACATACAACCGCCGTCAGGCCAACGGTGGCATTTGATTATACAAATAAAACAGCAATTTTACGTTGGCACTTTTTTGCTCTATTATGATAGTATAAACTAACTTTTTTCAACATAAAATAAAATTGTTTTTAAAATATATATTTTTGACCTAAAAACTTTAATAAGCGGCATTATGTCGGTCCGACGTCGGCAAGACGATCATTTTCAGGTCGGCTGGTGGTTATTTTGATACATAAGCCCGCCGTTGCCTTAAAAACATCGGCCCGCCGTGGTTTAAAGACATCGGCCCGCCGTTGCTTTAAGACATCAAATTACAACATACAACCGCCGTCAGGCCAACGGTGGCATTTGATTATACAAATAAAACAGCAATTTTACGTTGGCACTTTTTTGCTCTATTATGATAGTATAAACTAACTTTTTTCAACATAAAATAAAATTGTTTTTAAAATATATATTTTTGACCTAAAAACTTTAATAAGCGGCATTATGTCGGTCCGACGTCGGCAAGACGATCATTTTCATGTCGGCTGGTGGTTATTTTGATACATAAGCCCGCCGTTGCCTTAAAAACATCGGCCCGCCGTGGTTTAAAGACATCGGCCCGCCGTTGCTTTAAGACATCAAATTACCGGACCTATTAATACAATTGTTTTTAGAAATTTTTAGAAAATTCCTTTTTATGAATTGTTAATGTTATCAAATATCTGCATAAAAAAATTTTTCATCAATACTAAATACATAATAATTATTTAAATAAAAATTACTAATTTAAAGTTTTAACGTTGAGTGGTTTTAAGGTTAGAGTACAATCTACAGTGTTGCCAGACAGCCGTGCAATACTCAAACTTTGAGTCTTTTAATAAAATTTAGTTACTTTTAATGAACAATACACTTATAAATTACACTAAAAATTGAAAACTCACGCGTAAAATCATTTTCAAGGTTATAATTATGATTAATCATTTGCACAATGCAGCACCAAAGCTTTGGAAAGTATAATATACTAACTAATTTTCAAAGAAAGTTTGTCATAAAATATTTCTGGAATTTTTAAAATGTATTTGGCGTTTTAATTGTTTATTTATTAATAATACAAGACCATAAAAATGTAAATAAAATATTAAAAAATTTAATAAGAATTTGGCAACGGCGCGGCAGTGTCGTGTTCTGCATGGTGCGTATATAAACTGCGCGGTGTCGTTCTTTTGTAACCGGCCATGGAACGTGAAGGATTAAACATTGTTTTGTTATTGTTCTTTGAGTGTTAGTAAGTTTTTTTTAACAATTCAGTGGTTTTTGCCTGTGTTAGTTGATCAACATGTCACAGGAAAACAAGTAAGTAAATTTGTATACATATGTAAGGCTAAAATTTTACAATGAAATGTTTTTTTTCTACGACCACTATGTAAAAGTCACATTTCGTATTGGCATGCTTAGAAAATGAATCTTTTCATTGGCAAGGCAAAACACGAATGTAAAGTGACATTTCAGTGTGAAAAGTGACAGGTCTGTGTGAAAAGAAATTGACAGCATCGTTTTTTTTTTAAATTTGTATTGTATTTGTAAATATAATTTAGAACACTCGGCCTAACGGGCTCGTAAGCAACTTAACTTAAAATATTTTGATATATATACATATATACTTATAATTTGTTTTTTACCTATATTCTATACCTATGATATATTAAATTTTAATTTAATTATTATTAATCTCAATTTTAGTGCTCAAAACTAAGGCTTATTGGGAGAAAAGACATAGTTGATTCCACAAGAAGAATACTATCTAAAATATTATCCAACAGTTTGGCTAAACAATTCAATTGGAAGGGGAAAGGAGCAAAAAGCCCATTTGTGACCTATAATAATATAGTTAACCTCATAATAGGTAAGACTTTTATTTGTACAAGTATATTAAGTGTTTAATATTTATTTTAAGGCTCACTAAACAACCTTACAAAAGATGCATCCACCACAGAGGTGGAAAGTGTCATCAAAGGTTGGTTAAGGACAGCTGGTGATAGGGAAGGAGGAAGAAGACAAAGAGACTCTTCTCTACTACAGAAATAATTATAATGATTTTATTACTTTAGTTTTGTAAAAATGTTTTTTTTTTTATAATTAAGAATTTTAAAGATATATTTTATTTAATAGAAATACATTTTTTTATATACTTTTTGTTTAAATGAATAATGATTTATTACCTTTTATTAACTAAATTTATCGAAATTAAAACAATTGTCAGCTAATATTAAAACTCAAATTTTACAAAACAATTTTATTAATGCACATGAAAATTTAATTATTTTACAAAAATCCAAAATTTAGTAGGGTAAAGAATATGTTTGTCCCTAAATGGTAAGTAAAATATATATTTTTTTTTATATATTTTTTATGATTTTCCCTGCTTGTTTGAAACCCCCAAAAAAAAAACTTTAGATATCTATAATATAGATTCTATATTATATACGATGTTTATTAACTATAGTTAATAAACATCGACTATTGAAGGCGGGTCGATGTCTAAAAACAACGGCGGGCCAATGTCTGCATTTAATCGTTGGCTGACCGTTGACACTTGTCTCCTATTGACGGCGGGCCAATGTCTAAAAACAAAAGCGGGCCAATGTCTAAAAACAACAGCAGGCCAATGTCGGCATTTGATCGTTGGCTGACCGTTGACACTTGTCTCCTATTGACGGCGGGCCGATGGTCGTAAATCAACGGCGGGCCAACGTAGTCATTATCGCTTGCTGACGTTCAGCCTCCCAAATGCCGCTGATAAATGTTTGCTGGGAACCAACCAATTCTCTGGCTAATTTATTAAAAAAGTGAGGTTACGGCATTGTTTTTCGTTTTGCAGGCTTAACGGGATTTGTTTTGTGCATTTTAACGTTTTTAAAATGAGTCATAGGCAAAATTTTAACGCTTCCTTGTTAGAAAACTCAACAACACAACCCTACCGACCCCGCCCCATTGGTCAAATGGTCAAAAATGAGAGAAAAAAAACCAAAACCAACCCAAACTCAACAACACAACCCAACCGACCCCGCCCCATTGGGCCCCCCGCCCCATTGAGCAAAAAACCCAACTAAAATGGGCAATAGCCAGAGAATTTGTTGGTTAGTTTACAAACTAGCTAAAGCTTGGCTATTTTGTGTTACTAGGAATTTTGGTTTTCATATAAGCCAAATTGAATTGGATAGTGTGGGAGCGCATGAATGACTAAGCTGATAGAATTAAGTCATATATTTTGTTATTACATAAAGTTCCAAATGATGATATATTTTATATTAAACTGTAATAATTAGTCAGTATTACCAGAGCTCTCGTATGAGACAGTTTGTTGAATTATTGTGCTTTTATATGCATGTACTAGTAATTGTATTAAAGATTAGATTTGTGCGACTAAATATACTACTGCTATCTAAACCAAGTGTTTTAGTGTTCCCTACTCGGATACCACAATTGGCGACTGAGGTAAATACATTAATAATTATTAATAAGTGTTATTCTGTCAATGAATAAATCTAAAACACTATAGTCAATTGTAGAAGCTTAAATGCACAGATAAGATCTAATTATCTAGATCTAAGTTTTTTTTAATTTTTTTTATTTAATTGCTATTATCGTTATTGTTACTTAATTATTCACCTGTAGAATTGTTACACAACCAGAGTGGTAATGGTAGCCTTAATCTGGTTTTATATAAAATTGTAATATACAAGGTGAAGCATTAAATTGCATCAGGAAAACCTATACATTAAATTGTAATATACAAGGTGTTGCATTAAATTGCAGAAAAAAAGTGATTTACATTAAATTGTATTATACAGGGTGAAGCATTAAATTGCATCAGGAAAGCCTTACATTTAATTGTAATATACAAGGTGTTGCATTAAATTGCAGGAAAAAAAAGTGATTTACATTAAATTGTATTATACAGGGTGAAGCATTAAATTGCATCAGGAAAGCCTTACATTTAATTGTAATATACAAGGTGTTGCATTAAATTGCAGGAAAAAAAAAGTGATTTACATTAAATTGTATTATACAGGGTGAAGCATTAAATTGCATCAGGAAAGCCTTACATTTAATTGTAATATACAAGGTGTTGCATTAAATTGCAGGAAAAAAAGGAAGTTTGGTACATTAAATTGTATACTATAATAATATAGTAAATACCAAAACAAATTACATATAAAAAAAAAAAAATTAAATTAAAAAAAAAATTAATTTAAATTTACGGAATGTGTAATCTTTCTAGTCAGAGGGATAATTAGTAAATAACGATTAAAATGGCAATAATACAACAGCTTTAAATAAGAACATGATTGTAAGCAATCTGGTTTTTTCTTTTTCAGTCTAAACAAAAATATGGCAGAACCATCGGGCATAAAGCCATTTCTCTGTGAAACAATTGATAAAGCGTGCATCAGAAATGAATGGGACAAGTGGATACGTTCGTTTCAACTATACCTTGATGCGGAAAATATAGTTGATAAAAACAGAAAAAGAAATAAATTACTACATTTAGGAGGAACGCAATTACAAGAAGTTGCTTATAACATACCAGGAGCAGTAGTACCGTATAATGAGGAAGAAAATAATGATGTACTTGAAATTTTGGTAGATGCCCTAACAAAACATTTTTCACCCGTCCAGAACTCATCTTTTGAAAGACATGCGTTTAGGAGCATAAAACCAAAAGAGAATGAAACATTTAATCAATTTCTAGTACGACTAAGACGTCAGGCTGCAAAATGCTCTTTTGGTATAACACGCGAGGAAGCTATTGAAATAAATATAAAGGACAAGATAATTGACAATTGGGCATCGGAGGACCTAAAAAATAAACTTTTGGAAAAAGAACATTCACTAGATGATATGGTCAATTTTTGCCAAATTCACGAGCAAATACTGGAACAATCCAAGTCAATGAATACTCCAGGTACATCCTCAACAATAAATAAAATAAGCATCGGAAATAAACGACATTGTGGTAGATGCGGTCGAAATCACACAACTGACACCAATGAATGCCCGGCCATAAATGCTAAGTGTTTTAAATGTGAGAAACTTGGACATTTTTCGAAATTTTGTAAGACAAGAGCAAACAAGAGGGTTTTTCCTAATACAAGTTCGGCTAAAGGAAATAAGAGATGGAAGCCAACAAAGAGACAAGTAAACTATGTTAATTCAAACGATAATTCAGACGAAGGAGATAATATCAAATCATACGAATGCTTTAAAATCCAAAAAATAAACACAAACACAAAATTTGAAAAACAAGATGAATTAATCGAATGCCAAGTTGGGGGTATACCAATAACACTGCTAATCGATTCAGGGTCAAAAGCAAACATTATTAATGGCCGTGATTGGGAGATACTTCAAAGGAGAGAAGCAACGATATGGAAGCTGGATTCAAAAACCAAAAATTCATTAAAGCCATACGCCGTAGGACAATTGCTAGAAACTCAACATCAATTTGAGACAACGGTTATGACGGCTGATAAAAAACAAGTAGTGACATCATTTTTGGTGGTGCCACAAGGTGAAATATCTTTACTTGGAAAAGATACGGCGAAGCGTCTTGGTGTTTTAAAGCTAGGATTAGGGGTAAACAGGCTTACAAAAATAAAACCATTTTCAAAAATACGAGACATTACGGTAAAATTGTCCATTGATAAATCAGTCAAACCAGTACAACAACCATTGAGACGTATACCCGTAGCTGTCGAAGGGCTTGTAGAGGAAAAACTAGCAGAAGCTTTACAACGAGACATAATAGAAGAAGTCAAGGAATATAGTCCATGGATATCACCAATAGTTATTACATTCAAGACAAGTGGAGATGTAAGAATATGTGTCGACATGCGTAGAGCTAACCAAGCGATTCGACGAGAAAACTTTCCACTGCCAACGTTCGAATCCATTATAGCTAAATTAAGAAATGCAAAATACTTTTCTAGATTGGATCTAGAGTGGGCATATCACCAAATTGAGTTGGATGTAGATAGCAGACCTATTACAACATTTATTACACATAAGGGAATGTTCAGATATAAGAGGTTAATGTTTGGGGTCACGTCAGCTCCAGAAATATTTCAAAGAATATTAGAAACTATTTTAAGCTCATGCCAAAACTGCATTAATTATTTGGATGATGTAATAATTTTTGGACGTACGGAAAAAGAACATGATATTTGTCTAAAGAAAACTTTGGAAGTGCTCAAAGAAAACAATGTTCAACTTAATGAAACAAAATGCCTTAAAAAAGTACAAGAACTAGATTTTCTAGGACACCACTTGTCGCATAAAGGTGTTGACGCAGACAAAAATAAAATAAAAACATTATTAGGATTTCGACCACCCGTTACTAAAGAAGAGGTGCGCAGTTTTTTGGGCCTGGTCACTTACTTGGGAAAATTTATACCAGATTTAGCTACCATCACAGAACCGTTAAGACAATTGACGAAAAAGGATGTTAAGTTCGTATGGTCTAAAGAACATCAACAAAGTTTTGAAAAACTTAAACTAACTTTGTCAAGACCACCAACGTTAAGTTACTTTGACCCTACTAGACGTACCCGACTAATAGCGGACGCAAGTCCTGTGGCACTGGGTGCAGTTTTAATTCAATTTCATGGAAATACGCCTAAAGTCATATCATTTGCCAGTAAGGGACTCTCTGATACAGAAAGGCGGTACTCTCAAACAGAGAAGGAAAGTCTAGCCTTGGTATGGGCCGTAGAAAGGTTTTACTTTTATCTTACTGGACTAGAGTTTGAGCTAATAACGGACCACAAACCATTGGAGGCTATTTTTAAACCAACGTCAAGGGCACCAGCTAGAATAGAACGCTGGGTCTTAAGGCTCCAAGGATTTAAGTTTAGAGTTATATATCAGTCCGGAAAATCAAATATAGCAGACTCAGTTTCTAGACTTTGCCAATTCGAACAGACAAATACATTTGACAAAGAAAGTGATTGTCACATTTACACTATGGTGGAAAGAAGTACTCCAAAAGCTATGACTATATCAGAAATAATTGAAGAGAGCAAAAGGGATTCAGATATATTAGACGCCATTACACAAATAGAGAAAAACTCGTGGACTACCCAAAATAAAAGTGGTCTGTATCCTTTTCGACTGGAATTGTCCAACCTTGGTCCCATATTATTAAGGGGTACAAGAATCGTAATGCCGATAGCTAAACGTCTTCAAACGCTACATCTGGCCCATGAGGGCCACCCAGGGGCAAGTGTAATGAAAAGAAGACTAAGAGCCAAAGTTTGGTGGCCCCTTATGGACAAAGAGGTGGACAAATTTGTAAAAGAATGCAGAGACTGCCTTCTTGTTAGTCAACCTGAAAAACCACCTTCAATGACAAGGCACAAATTCCCGGATGGACCTTGGCAATGCGTGGCTATTGACCTAATGGGACCGTTACCAAATCAGGAACAAGTATTGGTTATAATAGATTATTATTCACGTTACCAGGACATCCAATTTATGAAGAAGACGACGTCTACAGAAATAATAAAGTGCCTAACAAAATTATTCGCTCGATTAGGAATCCCCAAGTCCATAAGATGTGACAATGGGAGACAATTTGTCAGTAGAGAATTTCAGGAATTCTGCAAAGAAAATAATATTAAATTAATTAAGACTCCTCCATATTGGCCACAAGCGAATGGTGAAGTTGAAAACATGAATAAATCTATCCTGAAAAGATTACAAATTTGCCATAATCAAAGAAGCGACTATAAAGACGAAATTCAGAAGTTCCTTTTAATGTACAATGTAACTCCCCATGGTACCACGGGGAAATCACCGTCAGAACTTTTATTTAACCGAATGATAAGAGACAAAATACCATCTATAAATGACATAATTATAGATGAAGTGGACGAAGAAGCAAAAGATAGAGACACCATAAACAAAGATAAGGGAAAAAAGAGAGAAGATGAAGCAAGAGGATCAAAACAAGACAACATAAAAGTCGGAGACAAAGTTTTAGCAAAAAACCTAATTTATCCTCATAAGCTTACCTCTAGATTCGCGAACATTGAATATACCGTCGTGAGTAGACATGGTAATGAAATCGAGTTATTTGGAGATGGAAAAACTATGAGACGCCACATAAGTCATGTTAAACCGATACCAAACGAAACCAGCGAACCAACGAAAGCAAATCCTCTAGTTCCGAATAATACTAGTTTTTCAGATTTGCAAACTTCGACCTCAACACACCCCGAACAGAATGCAGAGACATCACACCACCAACCTGTTTCTGATATGACAATAGAGGATAGTAGTCAACCAGTTAATTCAGAGATCGCTGAGAAGGTGGAGGCTATTAAGCTGAAGAAAAGGGACGGAATGTGGGAGCGCATGAATGACTAAGCTGATAGAATTAAGTCATATATTTTGTTATTACATAAAGTTCCAAATGATGATATATTTTATATTAAACTGTAATAATTAGTCAGTATTACCAGAGCTCTCGTATGAGACAGTTTGTTGAATTATTGTGCTTTTATATGCATGTACTAGTAATTGTATTAAAGATTAGATTTGTGCGACTAAATATACTACTGCTATCTAAACCAAGTGTTTTAGTGTTCCCTACTCGGATACCACAGATAGTATACAAACTATCCAGCTATTTTAGTTTCCCTAATAATTTCAAGTAAATTAGCCAAGATCCTTGGTTATTTTGTAAACTAGCCGCTAATTTAGTTGAAAATACATTTTCAATTAAAATAGCTGACAGTTTGGCTAGTTTATAAACTATCCAGCTAGTTTATAAACTATCCAAGTTTGCACATTAGCCGTAACATATATATATATATATATATATATATATATATATACATAAGTATTTTAAAACCCACCCCAGTTTTTTTTTATGCAACCTACATTTAATGTTATGAATAGAATATCGGTTATTAGGCGGCAGGTATCAGTTATTAATCATCCTTTTGTTAATCATACAATGTGCTCAAGTTAGGTAACTACACGTATGAACCTATTTGGAGGAGAAGATACTCATATAATTTATATTAAACTTCCTACAGGTAAGTCGTTTAATATTTCAAATATTGCTGAAATTTTTGGAGTCGGACGACTGCATAATAATAATAATAATAATAATAATAATAATAATAATAATAATAATGTATATTTGATCCTTAAAAATTACATACATAATACCCATAGGGTGTGGATCATATCACAGTATTTGATATATCAAATATATAAATTGTAGACAATAAAAACAACACATTCAATAAACAAAACCTTGGTAAAATACTACAGATCTAAAAAATTTGTTTCATCAAAGAACTCCGCCATATTGTAATAAGACCACCGATTTAGAAATTGTTTTAGTCTCAATTTTATTGTGTTTTTCGGTAACAATCTAAAGGGACTGGGCAATTTATTCCATACTCTGATAACACTGTGCGTGACATTTTTCTTGACATAGGTATAATTTGGCTTATCAGTGAAAAGAAGATGCTTTTGCCTGGTATCATATACATGTTTTGTTTCGGAATTCTTAAATGAATCAAAATTTTCAGTAACAAACTTTACACAATTATAAATATACAAACAATACAGGGTCAAAAGACGCTTACTTATAAAAAACGGTTTACAACTTTCTCTTTGCTTTAGCTTGTACATAGATCGAACGCATCTCTTCTGCATCACAAAGACCCGATTAACTTCAACGGAATTACCCCAGAATATTATTCCGTAGTTAAGCCTAGACTCTATATATGCAAAATAGGCAATTTTGGCTGCTTCTTCACATGTTATTAGATATAGTTCTTAATGCAAAGCAGTATTTATTTAAATTGTTTGTTAATATATCAATTTGTTTTTTCCAGTCTAATTTTTTGTCAATTTCTATTCCTAGGAATGACACGCTATCTACCGTTGAAATTGTCGTTTCCCCGTGCTGCAAACTAAAGGCGTTATTCGATCTGATCCCAAAACTAACCAGTTGTGTCTTTGATATATTTAAGAGAAGATTGTTAGAGGAGAACCACTCATCTAAAACCTCAAGTGTGCTCTTTACCTGCAATTTACAACTTTCCAGATGTTCTGTATGATAAATGACAGATGTCTCATCCGCATAAATGACCATCTCATTACTACAGGCATGTATTATGTCATTTATATAAATTAAATATAACAATGGACCCAGAATGGAACCCTGAGGCACTCCCCTGCTCACGTACCCATACTCCGAAGCAATTTGGTTACCCGTTTCTCCAATCTCTACTACTCTTTGTTTCCTGTTTAGCAGATATGAGCCAAGCAAGTGTAAAGCCATCCCGCGAACTCCACACAACTCCAGCTTCTTCAGAAGAATCCCATGGTCAACACTGTCAAAGGCCTTGGACAGATCTAGGCATATTGTTGCTGTGGTTTTCCCTTCATTTAAGGCTTTTATTATCCCTTCTAAAGCTTGATATATGGCTTTAACAGTTGATTTCCCCTTTAGGAACCCGTTTTGCTGTTTTATGATGGTATTATTTTTTTCAAAAAAATTTATCAATCTATCATAAATTGCCTTTTCAAATACCTTATTTATGTTTGAAAGAAGAGAAATTGGCCTATAGTTATTTAGGACACTTTTGTCACCTTTCTTTTTATAAATTGGTCTGACCACTGCCTCCTTCAGCGCCTCAGGGTACACCCCAGTTGTAAAAGAGCAATTAATTATATGCGTTAGCGGCACAGAAAAACAACCTGCCGTGTATTTTAACAAGGAAACAGGAATTTCATCATACCCTACTGATTTTTTATTTTTTAACTTCATTATAATTTTGTATGTTTCAAGTTCGGAGATAGGCATCATGAACACTGAACTGACACAGGCATCAACTTTAGAGAGATTTGGATTTTTATCTTTGTTTATTTCTGGGCATGTGTTTATAAAAAAAGTTATTAATATTATTCAATACGTCAATTTCAGCGTGATCTGGAAAGTTGGTAAGAATAGAATTAACTTTTCTGTTTTAATTCGTTTCTTGATCTATTAGTAGCCAGGTTGCTTTGGATTTGTTATCAGAATTCTTGATAAAAGTGTACTGACTTATGGTTTTGACTTTTTTAATGACCTTCTTCAAGATGGAAGAATATTTTTTATAGTTTGTATCAGATATGTTACCTTTTACATTTTCTTCATATAGAAATCTTTTTCTTCTGCTTGAAACTTTGATCCCCTGGGTTATCCAGTGTGTGGTTCTCCCCCTAGATCTCTCTCCAACTTTTCTTTTAGGGAAAACAAGGTTTAATTTGGAATTTAAGTTTTCACTAAAATATTGATATGCTATATTCACATCATTCATTAGTAAAAGGTTTGTCCACTCTAGATTTTGCAATTCAAAGAACATGTTTTGTATTCGATTTTCTGAAAAAATTCTTTTTGTTACCATTGAGTTATTTTTAGCTATATTATAATTTGAAACATATGTAATTCTTTGTGAATGATGATCAGAGAGGCCTGAAATGATTACAGAGTTATTTTTATAATGGTTAAAATTTACAAAAATGTTATCCAACAAAGATTTTGAGACTTTTGTCTCTCTAGTAGGTGAAAATATTGTATGTTTAAAATTCACACTTGTTAGAAGGTCCAGAAAATTATTATTTTTCATTATTGTTTAATAATAGATTTACATTAAAATCTCCACATAACACAACATCATAGTTAATAAATTTACATATACTGTTTAAGATTTCTTCAAATATAACAATAAAATCATTAAAATTACAAAGACATGTTCTATATATTGATAAGATGAGCAGTTTTCTTTTTTTGCTTATTACACTGGGTATCTCAATTATACCTTCAATACTTTTATTCTTGAAGTCGACGTTCTCAGCAAAATCTTGCAATTTTTCTTTTAGTAGAATACATGACCCCCCATTTAATAATAATAACGTCAAGAACAAGATAAAAAAAAACTTTAAAATTTAACTAAAGAAAACTTACCGGTATTTTGAAAACCCAAACTTAATTAAAACTCAATACAACTTGTTGCTTAATAAAAACTGCTAAATCTATAAATACCTTATGTGTGTAGTGTGTTTCCCAGTGCACCACAATAATAAAATAAGAAATTAAACTAATCGAGACAAAAACTATAAAAGATCAGCCAAAAGTTTTAAATTTAATCTGAATCCAAACAAGAACACACGGGTACCCTGGGAAGCACACTAAAATCCCCACAGTTTGAACGACACGGAATCATCTACGGTCATGTGATAAAACCACCAATCAGAACAACCTAATTAGGTTGTTAGCATTTACTCAATGTTGTTAGGTTAATAATAGCTATTTTTGCGGAGCTAATCCTGTACTAATTCCGGACATCCTAGGCATGCGCTTTTTGAAATTTGGGGTTTAAAATGTAAAGTGCACATGACAAATATTAAAATGCGCATGCCTAGGATGTCCGAACTAGTTCGGGATTAGCACCGCGAAAACACCTATTATTTCGCCTCAAAGCAATAGAATTTCTGTTCGCGTTTTTCTATTATAGAAAAACGCAAACAGTTCGCGGCGAACTTGGCTGATATTCTTTATTCTTATGTTCTGTGCTTTATTCCTTCGGGGTTTTCTATGATTCTATGTTTAAATCAGGGTTCCACCGGGTGGAATCCACCCTGAATCCAGCTTACATCAGTTACAGTTATCTTTTTTACCGAGCTTTAGATGGCAGCACTAATCAAGCGGCTGTTGTTTGGTTTTGACCCTGGTTTTGACGTTTATACTTTTTCTGACGTTTACCTAACCTAAAATCTCAACAAATCTGTGAAAAATCACTTTATGATTCATGGAATTTTTTCCTAGGCGGTAAAATCTATATTGAGATTAAAATGAAACAAGGCGACGTTAACATGACGAGTCAACAAGGGCTGCAACCTCAAGAAAGGCTAAAACAATTAATTATTTACAGTAACTTGGTTGATGTTGATCCCAGTGTACCCCCAGCTAGGTAGTAATATAATTGATAATAATGTTAATATATTTTATATTTTGTAGATATTATCGTTCTGGTTTGGAAATGGTTAGAATGGCAAATGTTTATCATGCCGAAGGTAGTCTTGAAAGTGCATACGTACTATATTTAAAGTTCATGACATTGTTCATCGAGAAGATAAGAAAGCATCCTGAATTTAATACTGTCCCAACTAAGATGAAGTCAATAATACAAATTAAATTAAGGGAAATACTACCTAAGGCTGAAAAATTAAAAGAAAAATTATTGCAAAAGTATACAGTTGATTATAATACTTATCAAGCAGAATTGGTATGTATAAATCAGTTTTAATTTTGTGAAAATTGTCATGTAATTAATTTTTAGAAGAAACAAGCAGAATTACAAATATCTAGTCCAGAACCAAGTTTACCAAATATTGACTTACCATCGTTTACACCTCCTACAACAATTATCTCAGAAACTGTTAAACCACCAAGTATTGTTAATGTTTCATATCCAGATCCAGATATTGTATCTGCACAAAAACCAACTGGGTAAATATATAAAAAAAAATGGTTTGCATACAGAGGGGTGTATCCTAAACAATGTGTTTTAACTGTATTCCTTCCAAAATTAAATATTCATAACCTTTTAAGATACCTAAACCCCTTTGAGTGCATGGGGATAAAATTAAAAAAAAAAATTTTAGGCCCTTAATTTCAAATAAACATACACCAAGTGCTCCAAGTATCGACAGAAGTTCTAAACCATCTTCAACTTCAACTACATTGGATAATTATGATAAAAATATACTTAGGACTGTTGTTATTCCTGCAAAAGTCATGACAATGTTTCAAGTCAAAGCAGCTACAAATACTGCACAAAATATTGAGACATGTGGTATTTTAACTGGAACATTGGTGAGTACAATAAAATTACTTAACCATTTTTCTTATTTTTATGTATTAAAATTTCTTTTTTAAGGAAAAACATGAATTAAAAATAACGCACCTAATAATACCAAAACAAAAAGGGACACCTGATTCTTGTATTACAACGAGCGAGGAGGAAATTTTTGATATACAAGATTCTTACAACCTAATTACTATTGGTTGGATACATGTAAGCTAATTTGACTAATTTTGTCACCTTCAGAGTTCAAGATACAGGGTGTTAATATTTAAGCTTTTTTAGACTCATCCCACCCAAACCGCATTTTTATCAAGTGTGGACTTGCACACACAATGTCCTTACCAACTGCTTATGCCTGAGGCTATTGCAATTGTTTGTGCTCCAAAATATTCACAGTAAGTTAAAGATAAATAGAATATTCCTATATTATTAATATGTTTTTTTTATTTTAGGAATGGATTTTTTAATTTATCAGAATTTGGTTTAAAATACATTTCCGAATGTACTAAAACCGGGTTTCACCCTCATGTGACCTCACCTGATTTATTTGTAGTAAGTAACATTATTAAGGATACACTGTTTAAGATTTAAGATATACTCAATGACATTGAGTCAATGTATATACCCAACTATAGTTATGTCATTTCTATAACTGTGATAGATATTAAGGGTGCACCAACTATCCTTTTATGTATATTTTTTATTTGAAAAGCTACAAGATCAGTTAAATTAGAGAAAAGTTGCCTAATTACAAGCCTTTTAACTTGAAATTTATAAATTTGAAAAAAACTAAAAATCCTGTGAATTTTTAAAAAAAGTAAGTTTTACATGTAAAATATATTTTTGAATAACTTTAATTTGTTGCCAACAAAAGCGTGAATTTTTAAACAAAGTAAGTTTTACATGTATAATATATTTTTAAATAACTTTAATTTGTTGCCAACAAAATCGTTAAAATGTTATTTTTAAATAAACGTCAAAAGGTTGTAGATTGTCCAACCTATAGGCTGGTAATTTAGAGATACATTTTGCTCTGATGCGCTGTTACTTAAATATATTTAATAAACCTCAACGATTAAAAAAATTGTTTCTCCTTTTTTAACCTTTTTGCGCTTTTTTTAACAACAATTTTTCCAAAAAAAATTTGTAGCTTTTGATTTCCTTTAAAATGACCATTTACTTTAAGTAAATTGGTCCAGTGTATACACTTGATCCATTTACTTACTTACCAAATAAGTATTTTTTTAATCGTTGAGGTTTTTTAAATATATTTAAGTAACAGCGCATCAGAGAGCAAAATGTATCTCTAAATTACCAGTTTTCTTAAGTCCGTTAGTCCCTGTGTGTGCATAGCGTAGCGGGGGTTGTTATGGTTGTTTTTAAAATTTTGCTCAATTAAAAAAATAAAATTCCAACCGGTATAAACCCAACCCAACCCAACCCAATAGGGTTTCCTATATAAAATCTTACACTTTTACTGGGCTATTACCTAATAGAGACTTGAAAATTGAAAAAAAATGTTCTAAAAAGGCACCCAAAAAATAAACGTGTTCGTTAAATAAAAAACACTCTGTGCGCCATTTTTAGGACACCATGTAGAATGACCATAAACATTCCTATAATCAATAATAATTTTTATCTTCAATTGATCTATAATTTAACGTTATTTTCAACACTTCGCACACCCAGTTCAAGACCACCGTAACTCAAAAAACATTCAAATGAGATAATCAAGTTTAAATCAAGGTTAAAGGATTTTTTTAAAGACAGTAAGGGCGACAATTACGCCCTTTTGCAACCTCTGCATGGCAAATCAAATGGTTTTTAATCAGTATATTTCGTAAACGTCTATATTTTTTAGAAAGATTTTCTTTCAATATTTAAAGAAAATATGTTGGTATTGTACTACAAGTTTGTCTCATATTTTCTAATTATGCTGCATTAAAAAGGTTTATGGCATATTGACTTTTTTTAGCTACACTAAATAAAACAGATTTTTGTTAATATAATTTATTTAAATCAAACAAAAAATAGTATATTTATTAAATTAAGAATGAAACAGTCACGTTCCAGCACTTGACACAGCAAGACGCATTGTAGCAGCGAGAGCTCTTAAAACGTAAAAGCCAAAACCAACAAATAATTTCTCATAAAGTGCAAACAAATTATAGTGTAACAACTGCAGTGAGTATAGACTACTCTACGGTCAAGAATGAGTTAAATGATAAGAGAGAGTTAAGTGACAAGTGTCAGCGTCTGGGCGGTCAAACAAGAGGGGAAAAGGAAATCCGCAAAAAAAATTGATAAGTTTCCTCAACCATATGCATTAGGGTGGTCCTTAATAAGGTTATTTTCAAATTTCTTTGCTCCCATGGGCTCAAATGCTTCCAAATTAATAAAAAAAAATTCCTTGAAAATTTGAGCTCTTAATATTAACTCTAAGATAGTGCGCATTCCAATCTAAGTTTCCTATGGAAATAACATAGGAAAAATTACTTTTGTTGTTTATAATTTTATAACTTGGAAACGAATAAATTAAAAATTATAAATCATACATATTTTTATAGAGAATTTAACGCTCTACAAAAAAGGTCTCGTACAATTTTTCCATTAGTCTATTTGTTTAAAAGTTATTTAACGTCAAAGTTTAATTTTCATATTATTATTAATATTATCAAGGCATTTTTATGAGGCGCCGTTTGTGTCAAAATTAAAAGTGCTAAATAAACTTATTTTGTTTTATAAATAATTAATTATATGCTTTACCAAATAATTTTTTTATAAAATAATTTTTTTATATTTTTTTTTGTAAAAAATTTTATAAAATAATTTATTTATAAAATAATTTTTTTATAAAATTATTTTTTTTTAAAATAATTTTTTTTTTAAATAATTTTTTTATAAAATAAGTAATTCTTTTTTATAAAATTATTTTTTTATAAAATAATTTTCAATTCGAATAAAAAATTATTTAATAAAAGACGACGGGCGCATTTATAAATTAATTTTTACTGCAGCCATCTCTATTTGTTTGTAGACACTCGAGTAAACCCGAGTAAACCCGAACGCCCCTCCGCAGATACAATTTTATGACGGACTGGGCTTTTGTTTGACGCAATTTGGGGAAACGATTGAAAATAATAATTTATTAGTTTTATTCATTAATTTATTAATTTTTTTATCTACATTTATTTTGATTTTTAGTTTTTAACAAGAATTCTTTATGTTTAAACGTTTTTTATAAAAAAGCACTTGTTAAAAACTAAAATAAATAAATAAAATAATTCTCTTGAAAACAAATTAAAATAAATAAATCAATTCTCTTAAAACAAAACTAAAAATCAAAAAAAATAATTTTATAAAAAAGAATTATTTTATAAAAAAATTATTTAAAAAAAAAATTATTTAAAAAAAAAATTATTTTATAAAAAAATTATTTTATAAAATTTTGGTATTTGGTAAAGCATATAATTAATTATTTATAAAACAAAATAAGTTTATTTAGCACTTTTAATTTTGACACAAACGGCGCCTCATAAAAAAGCCTTGATAATATTAATAATAATATGAAAATTAAACTTTGGCGTTGAATAACTTTTAAACCAATAGACTAATGGAAAAATTATAAGAGACCTTTTTTGTAGAGCGTTAAATTCTCTATAAAAATATGTATGATTTATAATTTTTAATTCATTCGTTCCCAAGTTATAAAATTATAAACAACAAAAGTAATTTTTCCTGTTATTTCCATAGGAAACTTAGATTGGAATGCGCACTATCTTAGAGTTAATATTAAGAGCTCAAATTTTCAGGGAATTTTTTTTATCAATTTGGAAGTATTTGAGCCCCTGGGAGCAAAGAAATTTGAAAATAACCTTATTAAGGACCACCCTAATATGCATGACCGAACACATAATTTGCAAAATTAAACACGACAGATACCTTTAAAACTCTAAGGGAGGCACATTGAAACTCTAGAAAAAAACAATAAACATCAGCAACAAAAGAAACAACATTAGAAAGACAATACTAACCAAACACCATAAAATAATTAAGAAAAAAGACAAAAAAACAACAAAAAAAACAAAATTTCCCATTCGAACCTATCGCGGTCATACACCAAAGCTGAGTAGGACAATAAATCTGTCAACAAGAAATGCGTAAAGCACCCAGTAACTTAAAGAACGGCCCCAACATAACAAAGTTTAATTTTAACCCAAACGAGACCAATAATAAACATTTGACACTTAGAACATAAACTCAATAAATCAAGAAAACCCAAAAATAGTAAAAACAGCACACTAATCACACTCTAATGGTAACTGCGGTAATAAACGTTAAAAAAACATAAAAAGCTACAAGTTACTTGGCCGACTACTGAACTATCTATTGATGGTTTTCGGCCTCAAGACTGAAGAATTGCTTCGCACAGTGGGGCAGACAATCGACGTATAGCAGTTCCCGAATTTTCAGCAAGATAATTTTCAGCAGACACGGCCCGACCCGGCTACACAAGTGCAGGAACAATCCTACTTGGACACGGACACGAACAATAACGACAAAACGTAGACCAAGACGTAGGCTCCTGCAGCAAAATAACAACTCCCGAACTTCATACAGTAATCCCAAATGTTGGGTGGAGTAATACTAACTGTCTGGTCTAGGGAGGTACCGCGTCGTACTTAGGTTTGAGTCGGTGTAATTGTCCCCTAAACAACAAAATATCTATCCCTTCCGTCCTACCTCCTTCATGACCCTACAGGGTCATAGTATACTGGGCGAACCCGGAAATGGCTACTAAAACTGTTGGCATTTCTCTCTCGAGCCCTAATTATGGGACAGTACGGGACGCAATGAACATTCGCAACCAGCAAACACGGGTGAAGCCGTTGCTGGTGGCGAAAGAAAATCGGCGCAATGGACAGAGGCCTATGCGGGGCCCGAGAGCGATTAGGAAATGGGGCCGGTTAAACGTCTCTTATACTCATACTCATTTATTACATTAAGAATGAAACTAAGAAAACTTCTTAAGACTGCGTAGGTACTTTTTCTTTTGGTTTGAACTGTTAATTTTTAAGTAATGGTGTTCTTGAACTGGATGTGCGACTTGTTACCAGTGAAATGTGTTAGGTTTTTTACAGCCTAAGCAGTAAAAATTCATTATTTACTTTTTTTAAACTTTTGTCGAATCTTACCTCACTTTTTAATTTTAATAATTTTTATTTAATTGTACGTTTTATGTATAACAAATTAAACTGTGCTTCACCTAATGACATAAACAACTATTTATTGTCAATATTAAAACTTGGCGGCTGCTGAATTTTGGGTATACCCTTATCTCAGTTATTAGACATGGGACCTACACCAAAATTATATGAGTTTATAATGACATTAAATAGACAAGATCTGCGCAAGCAGAATTTAAATTAAAGTTTGCGAAAAAAAGTTTGTTTCTCAGCTAGTTTCCCCCACCCCCTGCCCCTCCAAATTAAGATAATTCAAATTAGTGGTACAATATTTATATCACTGAAGTTTATCGACAAATTTCAAATTTTATTAAAAAAATTCAAGAATTACAGGATTTATACCATTTATAATTTTTATTATTTCTTTTACTACATTAAAAAAAATTTGAAATGGTATAAAATCTTGCTTGGCAGAACTTGTCTATATAATGTCATTATAAACTCATATAAATTTGATGTGGGTCCCATGTCTAATAACTGAGATATGGGTGTGCCAAAATCCACCAGCCTCCACTGACCTAAACTGTTTTTGTTCTTTAGGTTGCAGATCACATAAAAATCGACCAAACCTCCGATTTAGCTGTGGTGGATTTGAGAGTTGGCAATGGACGTTCTAAATAAAAAAAAAACAAACTTACATAATAATTTCTTAATAAATAACATGTTATAAATATTATTGTATTAACTAGTTTAGCTTTTATATTTATGAGAATTTTGTATTTACAAAATTGCATTCAAACTGTGATTCTTGGCTATTGCTACTTTAAAACTTGCAAGTTAGTTTATAATTTTTACAATATATTAGTGTAAATTGTAAATATATTTGTTTTGTTAAATAAGCCATGTTTTATTACACCATTAAATTTAATTTAATATTAAATATTAAATTAAATTAAACAACAATTAGGAAAGATTTTAGGCTTAGGTGTAATCTGGGCGGTCAAAATTATTTGTATAGGCCAGTACAGACCGGCAACATATTTGTTGAATACAGCAACCTAAGTTACAATTGTATTTGGATACATGTTTTAATAGTGTTGTATGTTCCCTCAGTTTTGAATAAAAAAAAGAAGACTGTTGCTGCTATGTGCATGTGCTGAGATCTTGTCTTATGCTCATTGCTTTTATTAAATTGCAAAGGTAGTACGCATTAAAAATGTCTAAGGTAAAATATTTTAGTCGTAAGATTCTTAAGCATTCATGAAAAATACTTATACTAACAGTAACAGTAATACGTTAACCTATTTTTAATTCGCACATTGGTCAACAGCCATTTTGCTACAGGGTGACCAACAACTTTTCTTAGGTAATTTGGTGCACTGATTCCAAAAATACCCATAATTTTGCAAAATAAGCCTTTGTTTTCAAGATATTGTAAAAAATCGTTTTTTTCGATATGCAAACATTCAAATTCGTACATATATTGTTGGTATTACCACAGCAAAAAGATATCCTTATGCTGTGGTATTACAGTCAACTTCCTTCAAGTTGATTTGTTATCTTGCCAATTTTTATTGGTTTACGTTGAAATTAAATAAAAATTGTTTGATTAATATTACTTTGAACTTGAATTTTTGCTAAGTGATTTTATTTTGTTAAAAATAAAGTTTTTTTATGGGACTTACCGAGGGACTTATTTTATGAATGTTTATAATTTATTTATTTTTTGTTAAATTAGTACTTGAAGCTACATGACCAATGATTACACTGTAGGGAGGTGAAAATATCACAGCCACAATCCACACATGTGTGGATTGTGATCACAGCTAAACGCTCGGACACGTAAACTTAATTTTTGGTCGTAGATTACAAATTCATGCTTGGTTTAGTTGTATCAGGTCAAAATTCAAAGATATTGGAAACACCCTGTATGAATTTAAACACCCTGTATAAATTTAAAAAAAATAAATTTGGCTGGATCCACATCAAAAAAATTCTTGCAAAAGTTGAAGTTAATTGATCAAAAGGAACACGTGTCCCTGAAGGTTTTTTATAGATAATTTGGGAAATTCAAAATGTTTTTTTTGCAAATTTTTTTTTATTGAGTATAATTGAGGATATTATATTAATTGAAATAAAAAGCATAAGAATGTTGGCACAAGAGGTGAAATATATTATTGTACAAATTATAATATACCGGTATACAGTGTGTCCCCTTATCGGATTTCCGACAGGAAACACTTTTTAGACCTGATACAGCTAAACCGATCACAGATTTGGAATCTACGACCAAAATTTATGTTTACGTGTCCGAGCGTTTAGCTGTGATATTTCAAAAGTTAAAAATTTACCTACAGTGTTATAGGTATAGTTATTATACCTATAGGTACCTAATTACCGCAAAAATACGCAATAATATATTATTGTGAAATTAAAATTTTAAATAAACCTTAGTAGATATTAACTTTTGCACTGGTCGACAAATTAAACTTTTTGGTGTGCCACAGGAGAGCCGACAACTTTTCTAGGATAATTTGGGTGCGTTGATTCCAGTAATGACCATAATTTTTTTCAATTAGCGTCAAATGGATAAAAAATATTGTTTTTTTCAAATTAGTTCCAAAACTATAGTTCGAATATATTCGAAAATTTTGCCTGAAACTTGGATATTCAGCTATGCATTGACCACATATATATATTATATTATATTTATATAGTGATCCACTTTACTCATAGTTTGGGGTAAAGTGGATAATCCATTAAAAATCATACAAATTTCACTTTAAACATATGCTGGGTAAAGTATAAATAAAGATTGCAGTGATTTTTAGTATTTTTACTACGAGATCGAACAGACGTTGTTGTGTGGATTGTGAGTACTAGCAAAAACATAGTACTATACAGGGTGTCCCAAAGATAGAACACATAAAAATAATATGAGAAGTTCCTATAAATTTTTTTTACTACAGCCCCCTCTACGGACGCCGCTGAAAAGAAGAAAAAACATAAAAAATTTCAAAACACTATATTTTCAACTGACACTGACATCAATATTTAAATTGGTAAATGAAAAAAAAACTGACATGTATGTATACCTAAATAAATTGACAAGAATCATCAACAACAGAATCAAAAAGTGTGTAACAAAGGAAGTAGGAGATTATCAACCTGTGGTCTAGGATTATCAATACGGATTTATAAAAGGAAAATCAACTGTAGACCCAATACATATCATGATGCAGATACTAAAGAAAACTCACGAACATAAAATAGGACTTTATGTATTATTTATAGACTTCAAACAAGCATTCGATAACATTTATCGCAAAACCTTAAAAGAAGATTTAAAAAAGCCTGGTTCATATTACTATGGAAAGATCGAAAGCAAAGGTACTGACAAGAAGGGGAATCAGAAGAGTTCGAATATAATAAAGGGGTAAGACAAGGCGATTCACTTTCTGCAGCGTTATTTATGTTAGCATTAGAAGGAGCCATGAGGTCGACAGCTACTAAAGGGCTAATAACTCATAAATACGTACAAATAAATTATTATTTGAAATAATTGCATACGCGCATGACATAGCAATAATAGCGAGGGCACAATTGTGAGCGAGGGATTATAATGTACTTAAGGAGATCACGATACAAATTGCAAACGAAGCAAAGAAGAGAGGGCTGACGATTAACCAAGAAAAAACAAAACTGATGGTGTGCAATAAAGATAACAGAACTAAACAACAAAAAGCCGAAATAGGAAACAACAAATATGACTAGTTTTAAATATCTGGGAAAAATAATAAATAACAAAAATGATTGAACAGAGGAAATTAATCAAAGAATACAGATGAGAAATCGATCATACTTTACATGCAGCCAGTACATGAAAGATAAGAATATAAGTAAAAAAACAAAGATAAAAATATACTAGGCACCAGAGCTGCAAGCTCTCAGAAAACTTAAATCGTTTTTTTGATTTAAATCGTTTTAATGACTTAAGTCATTTGGTAATAAGTCATTTCTCTAAAACTGACTTAAGACTTAAAATTTAAGTAATTTTCAAAATGATTTGTGACTTAAATATTTTTTTCAAAATAGAAAAAACTTAAGTCATTTATAAATCAGTACATACGATTTAAGTCAGATAGAAACGATTTAAGTCAAAAAAAGATTTAAGTCTTTTTGAAAAAGATTTAAGTCTTTTTGAAAAAGATTTAAGTCTTTTTGAAAAAGATTTAAGTCTTTTTAGAAAATATTTAAGTCAGATTTTTCATATATTTTTTATAAATTTTTAACAGCGGCATTTTCTTTTGAACTGCCAGGGGTTCACGCGGCAGCAGATCAAAAACTCCTTTAATTTCCTACCTACAATTTTTACCGCTAGAGGATAAAAAAACCGCCGCGGTAAAGTTACCCAGCAAACCAAATCATGTCACAGTGATATAACATTTACATAAAAATTGTTCCTTACTATGCAACAGCTATGTCACCTATATGTAATGGCAATGCTCCTATGTCCGCCTCAAGACGCCTTCCTGGGTATGTAACTGTGATGTAACAGTGTTTTATCATAGTTATGTAACTGTAATGTTACAGCGCCATATCAGTTATGTAACAGTGATATAACATTTACATAAAAATTGTTCCTTACTATGCAACAGCTATGTCACCTATATGTAATGGTGATGCTCCTATGTCCGCCTCAAGACCCCTTCCTGGGTATGTATCTGTGATGTAACAGTGTTTTATCATAGATATGTAACTGTAATGTTACAGCGCCATATCATAGTTATGTAAACGTGATAAAACAATTATATTCTATTTACATAAATGTTGCATTTACTTATTTATATATAATTTATGCAATATTTACATATTATTTATGAAATATTTATAAATATAATTTCATGTAATAAATTATCTTACTGGTATTAAAAATTGCTTAGCCCTAACTTGGTATTATGGCAAATTTTTTGAAAAAAAATCAACCAAATTTTAAAATTGCCATAATACCAAATTAGAACTAAGAAATTGTTAATGCCAGTTAGATAATATATTAAATAAATTATAAATAAATATTACATAAAAAATAAGTAAACATTACAAAAATAAATGATTCTGAAAGAGATTAAAAAAAAAAACAAATTGGTTCAAATGTTTATTAAAAATTATTTTAATTAAAAAAAAACAAATCATTTCTTCTTTCTAACTTCTTAAAACAAACGAAAAGTTTTTCCAAACAAAAAAAATCCCCAAATACATTAATACTTCAAAGCTAAAAAATATATGGTAAAAAAGATAAAGCAATCCCATGAATTTAATATTAATATACCTTCTTTTCATGGGTTTTTTGCTTCCCTATAGGGTATACCAAATCTTTGTTTGGCCTGCCGGAACCATTCGGAAACTATGCCTTCAAAATTTTTGTCTGTCGAAGTGCACACAGCAGCTTAAAAAAATTTATTTAATAAAAAATCCCATAAAATTTACATTTTTACCCTTCAATATTTCAACAGATTTTAAATTTTGAATTTTATTGTTGTTTCTTAGCCCCAGCCAAGAGCAATCTTTTGCCAAGCTATTTGAGAAGATTTTCTTTAAAACTCTTACTGTGGCATCTTTCTCTGAGACGCCTCCAATTTTTGTTATATACTGAAACTGAAAAAAAAATCCAATTTAATATTATTTTTGTTTATTGATTTGTTTTCAAAACAAAGAACAACTATTCTTTATGTAGTTATGTAAATGATATTTGGTACAAATAATAATTTGTTTGATTTTATTTATTCAAGTCAAATGCACCCTGCAACCTTAAGAGATATAAAAATAATAAAAAATATGGAATTTGCATAAAATTAATTGTCACAACAATTATAATAAAAAAGTGTATCCATCTTGGTTATTTAGCAAAATTATTGTATCTTTTAAGTACTAGTTGAAAAAACAGTATAAAGTTAAAACAAATATAGAAATTAAACTCTTATTTTGGCTACCAAATATCATTAAATTATAATTTGTCGCTTGTTTTTTAAAAACAAATTAACATTATTAAACAGGTTTAAAATCGCCCTTTATATACTTACAAATTCAGCCTCTACTTCTTTTTGCAATAATGTTTTCTCAAAACTTTTAACAGATCATTAATAACTTGACTAGGTAAGTATCTATTACACAAATCTTGCAAATCTTCCACAAAAGTATGGGAATTTTTCCTATGACCTCCTGAATATTCTCCCAAATTTTCTGTAAAAATATTTTTATACACAATTTTTATATACAATTTCTTACCTCCACGCCCATTATTTTGAGATCTGCATTAATTCTCCTCCGCTTTTGCCTCCAGGATAGGGAAATATATTTTTTTCTATTTTTGTCTTCCATTTTATTATAAAAAAAATGGAATCAAACTTAACCTAACTTAAAACACAATAGAGAGCACTCGACACAACCGTTTAAACGAGTTCGTTAGTAAGATAAAAAGGCTATATAAATACTATAAAACATTAATATATAACATTTATATATCATTGTTACAATGTAGGTATAAAACATTGTTATATAGCCATGACATAATAGGGATGTAAATATAACAAGAATGGATCATTTTGATATAACTATTATATTAAATTTTTTTATTATAATTATGTAACAAAATAAAGAAAAACTATGTAAATACCATATAATAAGGTTATATGGATACTATAAAACATTGCCATATATCAATGATGTATCATTGTTCCATTGTAGATATATAACATTGTTATATGGCTGATACATAAGGGGGATGTAAATATAACAAGAGGGGAACATATTTATATAAATGTTATATTACTATGTTTTATCATAATTATGTAACAAAATAAATAACTAATATGTAAATGTTATGTAAACAAGTTTATATGGCAATGTTCTTTGTTAGTTATATCATGGTTATGTAAATGGAACAGCCTGGTTTGCTGGGTAGCTTTTTGAAACCGTTTGACGGCTACATTAAGAAATGTCCTGTATAAAATGAATTAAAAAAAGTGGGGATTTATAATTTTGTTATTTTGTTTGCCAACATTCGTCATGTTCGTGCGTAGTTATGTCTAATTTGTGATTATTAGTGCAAAGTGAAAACAATCTGAGCGGTCGTGAATCAAGAGTTTGGAACTTCCCATCATTACTTCCTTAAGGGAGGAATATTTTTTTTCTAGATGGATGTTGAACCAGCTAACAAAAGTTAACAAAACAAACAGTTATCAGTTTTTGAAATACAGCGATTTTAAGAAAAATGCTTAAACTTTTATCTATTTTAACAGAGTTTAAATCTATTACCGTTTAGAAGTTACCCATTTATGTATATAAAAAAGTAGCCTCCCTGTATGTCTACTCTACTAAAAAAGGTGGTTTAAGTTTTTATTTTTATTGTCTAATATATACTCAAAAATGTGTTTTAAGTTTTTATTTTGTTTGTAAGTGTTCTGAAAATAAATCGTTTTAAATTCTTAACATAGTGGTTTATTATCATCTGTATCTACAATAGATTAATAATATCAGTATCATTAATACCATAAAATTATTATTAACATTTAAAAATCGTTGTATTGTAATTATTTTGATTTTATTGACTTAACTCTTAGATCACGATTTAAATAAAAAATATACACTTAAGTCATAAAAACGACTTACTAAAGGAATTAAGTCATAAGATGACTTAAATCACTTTATATTGATTTAAGAATTTGCGAAAATGACTTGACTTGAAAGAAAATGATTTAATTCAAAGACTTAATACTTAAATCATTTGAACTTTATCTTAGAATTGACTTAAGATTTAAATCATTTTGATTTTAGAATTGACTTAAGACTTAAGATTTAAGTCTTTTTAAAACTGACTTGTTGCAGCTCTGCTAGGCACTGCCTTGAAGGCAGCCATAAGACCGTTGTTACATATGCAGCAGAGACAATGATTATGACAAGCAAAGAGGAGGATTAAAATGTATTGAGAGGAAGATTATGAGAAAAATATACGGACCAGTTAGAACAGGAGAGTTACGAAGACTAATGAATCATGAAATAGAAAAAAATATGAACAACCAAAATGTAGTAAAGATAATTAAGGCGCAGAGATGGCTGAGACACGTGTACAGAAAAGACAAAAATTAAGAAAAGACAAGCATGGCGAAGTATTGTTGAAAAGGCCAAAAAATACAGCAAACAAGGAGAAACATGGACTGATCCACCATAGAAAAAGATCCTTTTTGGCTCTCAAAGAGCAGCTCCAACTCCACAAGGAGTGTATAGCTATAAAAAAATATTATTGTACAAAAACATTTTTTTTTCGTAAATAGTAGGTATATTTTACATATATTATGTCGATCAAGAGTACCTTTGTTTAGTTTAAGGTTTAAGCTGATCAAAAATATCATTGTTGTGCCTTTATACTACAGGGTGTTAAAAAAATAGCAGTGCTCTCTTAGAGCTAGTCCGTCCTTGGCAAACTAAATGAGCCTAATGTGATTAAAAGTGCCCATTTTAAGGAAACTTTCCAAGTAACCAACATATTAAAAATATATCAAATTCCACCTAGTACTTCAAAAGTTATTTAAAAAACAATATTTTTTCAGGGGCGTCCGTTAAGGCCCGTATCTCCGTAGAGGGGGCCGTAGGAAAAAAAATATAGAAACTTGTATTATTTTCATGTGTTCTATTTGAATCCGGGTGATTGCCCACATATTCTGGGACACCCTGTATAGGTATATACTAGAAACAAAACATTTTTTTTTATAAAAAAAACTTGCTGGGACATTTGGGTAGCTTTATTTTACAGTCTATCTTACAAAATTAGGCACATACACATTATAATGAACTGTCACTTGATGTTTCGATTGATACACACACTCGCCGGGAAGTCACGAAAACCCTACCTCTTAAAAGTAAAAACATGAAATGAATAAAAAAAAGACCAGACAATACCAGTTAAAATTATTTGGTGGATATTATTAGTTTAATATTAATAATAATAATAATTTATTAATAATATAATAATATAAGAGTTTGCATATTGGAGGGCTCCAGAAAGAGATCTCACACCACCTGAAAAACACGATAGGGCTAGGGTATACCCTTGATGCATGGTACTAAGTCTTAGTACCATGCCCATGATGTAACGCTCCTTCGTCAGTTTGTGGCTAGTCACTTGACTTTCGAACAGGTTTAGTTGCGCGCTGCACTGTTAACAAGTATTCGCGCTCGTGTATTTAAATTTAATCCCAGTTTATTCGTTAAACAATAAGTTTTTAAAGCTAGATTTACTACTCACCTGATATGATATCTCATTTATCAGTTTGATTGTGCGCGTCAAAGAATTTTATTGTTTCTCTTTATGTGATACCCGTACAAGTTTTACTTAGAAATTTAAGAAAAATGTTGTTGCAAAATTTTGGGTTAATTGGATTTACGTTAATTTTAGTGGTGGCCAGTAGAGGTACGTAAAAATTATTTTATAGATAAATGTAATAGATTTTTTATTATTATTATTATTGGGAATAAAGATAACAATTTTAACCACATTCATTTTCATAAGAATAAAGCATTTTTATTTAATCAGGGAATATCCTATTTAATGTTATTTGGGGAATAACCAAATGGTGTAGTTTTTAACAATTCGTAGTAAAATTTAAATTTCTGAGTCACAATATAAAAAACCTTTTTGTAATTAGTAACTTCCTTTTAAATACGTATACGTGTCTTATAATAAATTACACATACCTATTATTATCAAAAGCATAATTTAAATTATTAAGAATGAAATAAAAAGAACTACAGTTTTAAATCTCGACAACAAAAACGTGTTTGCATAAACAATACTTTCTACTGCATCTATAAATTTACAATAAAAATCTTAATTAGGTACTTTGTATTTGCTATCCATACATAATTATCCTTGTATTTAAACAAAATTTTAAAGTTTGATCTAAATTTTAGATATTCAAATACAGTGTTGGTAATTTTTTTTTAAGTTATTACGGGGGTAGGTACCCTTGTCAAAAAAACTCCCAAATTTTGAGTTTTTACACTCAAGTTCAGTGTCCAAAGAAACACTTAATTGAGTATAATTTCGTACGCTCAATTTGAGGGTACTCTCAACTTAAGAGTACTCTCACTTTGGGTGTTATACTCTATTTAGGTGTAACACTTAATTTAAGTGTAACACTTAATTTGAGTATAACACTCAAATATATCTAAACTCTCAAAATTAAAGCCACATCCAAATTGTCATCACTGCCTGCGCGAAAAATGATTGTATCTCCAAGGCCTAGAAGAGAAAGAGAAAAGCAAGAGATACAATCATTTTTCGCAGGGAGTTATGACGTCACTGTACTCTTTACTAATAGTTTTACCTCTACAGTATACCAGAAGTTCCTACCTTTAAATAATCAATAGGAGATTGTAAAAGAAAGAAACTATCTAGTATAAAAGTATACTTTAATCGTTTCTTTCACACGTTAACTCAGAAACTCTCCCATTATAATAAAAATATAGTAAACACCCCACACGGAACAATTACATCCAATGGATATCCAATGGATTTATTTTATGGATATCCAGGATATACATAGGATATCCGGGATATTCATTGGATAACCATTGGATATATAAATGTCCGACCCTCCTGGACATAGTGTGGATATCCAATGGATATCCAGTGGATATAGTATTGTATGCAATAAGTTTGTAATCTGTATTCAATATGGAGATTGTATGGATATCCAATGGATAGGGTATTTAATGCAATATGGTTGTCATATGACAGATATCTGTATTGGATATGGTGAATCAATGGATATTTACTTTTCAATAAATAACATTGGGTTTTAAAATAAAAGTCTTATCCTTTAATTTAAATATTTATTTTTATGAAAACATAAAAAAGAACAGAAAACTACATATAACTAAAGAAGTGAAGTCTCTGGCTTGCCATTACTCCTCCAGCAGTCATTTGCCTTTTTATCAGCCTAATCATTTAGGGCCTATTTCACCTGTCTCCTTATGATCCCCAAAATTTGGCCAATCCATCAGCCCATTTGTTACCCTCGAGCCTATGTATAGCTTGCAAATAAAGGTACGGTATATAAATGCATGCATGTATTCACATTTAATGTTTTACCTTCAATGCTAACCAAAAGTTTATAAATTGCACTTAAATATACCTATTTAATTTAAAATTGTATTAGTTTTAGACCAATACAATTTAAAATGATAACTGATTAGAAAATTAATAAAATATTCACTTACCACTAGAGACCTCAAACAAATAACCACAAAACACAATAACTTGGCAATAAACTTTATGACAAACATATAACAAATAGCAATGATGGCGAATGAACCTTTACAATCTGTGGAATAAAGCAAATAAACATGAAAACCCTTTGCATGTACCTAACAATCATGGCATCATATTTAACGGACGCTACCGTAGAAAAAGGACGCTTCTTTATCTTCTGTGTTCGGCAGCAGTGTCAGACGTTTAAATAATTTCAGAAAGCTCATCAAAATGGCGGTTATATTATTCAATCTTTAATACTTAATTAATTAGTATACCTAGTTTACCTATTTAACATAAATGTGGTGAGTAATTATTTTAAATTTATTTAATTTATTTATTAAAACTTAATCAAGTATGGAAATATATTTCGTTTAGTTATTTTGCTTATAACCGGCAACACTGAAGATTCTCAAATTCAGCGCGTGCGTACTACTATGAAATACAATAATAAACAAAAGGGACTTTTTTAAGTAATTTTTTATTGTATTGCAGACTGTCATAGTCATATTATTAACAGAAATAATATCTACCTAGGTAAAGTGAACATTTCAAAATTAAAAATTTCGTAGCTCTTGGCAAAAAATCAATTTATCGTAAAGTTGTTTTTTTGGCATATGCCAGTTCTCAATTAAACCATCACAAAATCCCACATTTATACATAAAAGTATATATACAAGATATCCATATCAGTTATCCACTGGATATCCAGTGGATATCCAGTGGATATACATTAGATGTACTTTAGGTGTACTTTAGACATACATTAGTTATCTATTGGATATATATTAGAGATACTTTGTTGAAATTGTTTTAATAACGATTTAAATCATATTTATTAATCATTACATACATTTATCCTATTTTAAAAAAGAAAAAAATAGTTTTAATGTTTTTGTTTTTTTTGAACATCCAGTATGGATATCCACTGGATATCCAATGGATATCGTAAAAGGCATGGATGTTATATGGACATTGGGATAGCCATTGGATATCCATTGGATAGCGTGTTCTGTGTGGGACTGAACCGTTGAGGGTGCACGCTCAAATTTCAGAGAACACTGAATAGTTGAGTATAAACACTTAAGTTTCAGAGTACACCCAGAATAGTTGAGTATAAACACTCAAGTTTGAAGGTTAATACTGAATTGTTAAGTGTATACACTCATATTTGAGAGTTTACACCCAAGTTTGAGGGTTAACACTGGATCGTTAAGTGTATACACTCAAATTTGAGAGTTCACACTGAATAGTTGAGTATAAACACTTAAATTTGAGAGTTAACACTGGATTATTAAGTGTATATACTCAAATTTGAGTTTAAACACTTAAATTTGGGAGTAAACACTGAATTTTGGGTGTAAACACCCAAAATTTGAGAGTTTTTTTGACAAGGGTATATATGTATACTGTGACAGTGGTACCTTAAGCTTACTCAAAAATAACAGAAGAATCTAACAGTATTAAAAAAAAACAAAATAAAATATTAGGTACTTAATAGGTATCTACTTACAAATAAAAAACTTTTTTGTAAACATTAATTTATTTTTATTTATTTTATTTATAAATTTATTAACATTAAATGTCGTATCTTTCCAACGATATTGTTTAAACAATTTAACCTAAAGGTAATGGTATTAATAAAAGGTCAAATTGACTAATTTGTTCAAGTTATTTATAATTTTCATTCTTAAATCGTAGAATTGATCATACATATCTAATTGGTGTAATTTAAACCAACAAATTTTAAACATTTAATACTGTAATTACCTAGGTATACCAGTTATTTTGTGGTTTTCAAATTTACTAAAAAACAAATATAATTTGTGGGGCAAACATGCAAAAACCGATAAATCCATTTTAACATTTTAAGAGAATAGTACCGATTGTTATTAATTTTGGTAAAGTCTTTTGAATAAGCACAGCATTTTAAGTAAAAACCGAAACAGAGAGAACACCCCCTTTTAATAGTTTTTAAATATTTGTGGGACTCTGCTGTACACATTTTTGGTCAATATCTCAGAATAAGTTAAAATGGATTTATCGGCTTTTGCATTATTATGGTCAACACTCACTACTTGTGAGTCACTAGTGATTAATTATCGCTTAGGCTATAAAAATAATTTAGACCAATCTGGTAACGTTTGTTTTACTTTCTAGTCTGTAAAAAACCCTTTTGCACCATTAAAAAAATTCGACTACTGTCAGATCTAATCTTACCTCACTTTATACTTTATTCAGGGGTCTAATATTAAATACAGCAAACTCCATATTTTTTATTATCATATTTCTTCACATTTAACAAATTTTTTGTGAAATCCAAGTCCAGTTGAAATGATTGAGTAAAAATATAATACCTTATATTATTGCCCATATAAACATTGTTTATTAAACAAGTACATCTCTTGTCTTCAAGGGAATACTCTCTCAAAGATTTAGGTCTAGGCCCGTTAGGCCCGGGCTTAAAGGCGGCAAAATTTTGAAAATAAACAAAATTTTAAAAGGTGACAAAATCATTAACTGTGAATTTTTCGTCACCACCTTTTGTTTGTTTTCCAAATTTTGCTACCCCTAAAAAACCTTGGGTTTACTGTTAAAAATATTAATTTTTTAGCACTATTATAACGATATTAATACCATATAATTTAATTAATAATATAATTTTCAAATTTTTTTAATAAACCATTTAGAAAATGTATTGTCTTTTTTTTTTGCAAAATTTTCTTTGACATAGGCTATTTTCTTTTTAAAATTTTCTAGAAAAATAATAAACTTTTTTTGGCAAAAAGCAGTGGCATAATAATTACTTATATCAATATTATTAGGCTTATGCAGCCCTTAAAAATTATTCATTATTGTATTTGTACAATCATAACTTTATTTACCTAGTAAAAAATGAGAGTAGACAATAAATCAATAAAAAATCATTTTTTTACCCTATTTAATTCATATTACCTCCGCCTATTCCTCCGAAAAAAGTATCTGTGATTAAAAGACTCATTGACACACTTCATTTAGTTAATGTTTTTTAGTTTTTGTTAGAAGATAAAATACATGATATTCGGAGGAGAAGGTCTTTTTGTGCTTTGTCCAATTGCTTTGGCTCGGCGCGAAGTGCCTCGGTTGCAATATTTTGAGCTCAGCACAATCTTCTATTATCTTCTAATATAATATGAGTTTGAGTATGAGAAACTGTTAATGTTAAGATATGAGTATTTTGTATATTTTTATTAAAATATTTAAATCTGAATATTTATCTGGTCTACTGTTTTAGTTAGGATATTTTATGCCAAATATGTTGGCATTTCATAACTTTTATGTTGACAGTTAATGATTAGTGTACGTTGTTCGATTTTTACTGTTTTTCATAAGTATACACTAAAGTTTACACTAAAAGGGCATTTTAGCCACTAGAATCAGTGGTTACCGGCCAATCCTACCAATCAGGCCGTTTAAATATAACGATAACCACTAAATCTAGTGCCTAACGTTAACGACTCATGTTAGTGAATTGGCCTGCATGTAAGTGAATAGGCCTGAATAACGTAAATAAAAAACAAAATATTTAGGACTACAGACTGCATACTAGAGTTAAGAGTATAATTATATATTATATTATTATATATTATATTATAATTATAATTGACATCCGCTATTATTATTTACATTATTTTTCTTACTTTTCCCGAGGGGTCAACCACCCAAAGGGAAAACGTCCAGGGATTCCCATGTATTCCCATTATATTTTATTGTATTCTTATATATTTTCATTGTATTCCTATGGTATTTCCCCTCTAAAATGTCCAGGGATTCCCAGCTGTGGGTGACCCCTCGACTTTTCCACCCTGTATATTAGGGTGGGCCGAGAAATCTCTTTTTCTAATTTTATATGTCCTGGTTAACCAAAAGTTTTCTTTTTGGTGTAGTGTTTATGGTACAAAATTATGGCTTTCTTCTAGTGCCTAGACAGATTTCTCTATTTGGGCACTAGGATAAACAAAGACTAGAAGAAAATGCAAAGAATCGTCTTTAGATTGAATGGAGAAGTGCACGCATTCGTTTAATGTATTTATTATGGGAGCATTGTCTTTTTTTAGTTTTTATGTAGGATGCATTTGTACTAGACTTCCCCCTCTGTTATTTTGGTTTACTATATTGCCATCTATTAGGAGTGGACTTTAACCTGATGACCAATGTTTACTTCAGAATGACAAGAAAAATTTTGTGATTTATAATTATGTGCATAAATTAAATAGAACAAATTAAATTCATATTTACTAAATAGTTCTTGAAAAAATAAGTAAAATTTAAAAAAAAAATTGCGTATTATTGACATTACTTGGGTTTTCCCTATATAATGGTAACCATTATAACCTAACAACGGAAATAATGAACACATTATTCACGTTGTTAGGCATTACTGCCCTACTATGGAGAAAGGCAGTAACTGCTAAACAAGAAATTTGTGGAAAATTAGCATAAACTACAGGTATTTAATTGATTTTTTTAACTTACGAGATATTTGACTGCATTTCTGTGTTGAATTCGGTTACAAAATGTCCATAGCTTTACCATAGCACAAGAAAACACATTTTGCATTTTTTTGCAGTTACTGCCTTTCTCCATAGTAGGGCAGATTAGTGATTGGCTGATTTCAAAATTCACTGTGGTTTGAACCATTATGGTTTTAAATTGGGAAAAGTGAGGTTGGAACTTTTTATCAGATGTCAGATTTTTTATATATACGAGGGGCGACTATAATGATCATTAAAATCGGAAGAAATTGAGGTTACAATAAGTTTTGTTATTAAAGAACATTACTTTATTGGAGTAGAAAAAGCATAGTATTACACTACAATTATGATTATGAAATCATAAAATATGGATATTAATTAGATTGGGATAGAAAAATTAATTATGTATAATTATGCATCATGTATATTATACATGATGCATAATTATACATAATTAATTTTTCTACATTGTATAATTATACCTAATTATTATAATACCTATAAGTAGGCCCTGCGCCTTTTTCTAGCCAATTGCACTAATAATTTTCCACGAAACATTGCACTTGTATACTGCGTAATAAGCAGACCGGTAAACACCCTTGCTAAAGATGGTATTATTTGAAAATAAAATTAATTTAACCGGAACACATAAAATGTGGCAACGCAGCAGGGTCTACCATTTAATTTGTGTAAAAACGGGCTCAGGTTTGTGAAAGTACATGGAACATACCAAAAAAAAATTTTTAGAAATACTTTCCCCTCATGGTTTGCTCATGTTATTTGCATAAATTTACTTTTAAAAATATTAAATACACTTCCTTTACTTTATTATTTCTAGTGGGTCTGAGGTAGCCTTTTAGTTATATCGGGTCTGGTATCGCCTGTTGTATATATATATATATATATATATATATATATATATATATATATATATATATATATATATATATATATATATATATATATATATATATATATATATATATATATATATATACATAAATGAAATAAGAATTGTCAAAAATAAGCATAAACTGTCCAATCAACAGATTTATTTTAACGGGGGGTAAAATGTCTAATTTCCTGAAAAACGATCGAATAAGTAGGGACAATTTGTTTTTAATAATAATTTGTTTTTAAAATAATAACGCACTGCATTTTGTTAAGCCAAGACTGTCCGCATCTTATCGATAAGATATACTCCTGTCTTTTACCACCATTATAATGGTGGTAAAAGACCACCATTAGCTGTATGATAACATTATCTTCAAAGTATAGATTACATATTTTTTTGGTTACTAGCAACTTCAAAAATAAACAAAAATTCTTTTGTCTAAGTTTGTTGACCCAATAGTTTTTTCTTAAGAATTACATAAATTATTATACTTATAAGACGTTGGTCAGCATGTTTTTCAATGTCACCGACAATTGTGCTCTGCCAAAACGCCATTACAGTTTTAATTAAATGTGACTCAACTAGTATTAAACGTTTTTATATTCAAAAGCAATTAGAATCTCGTAAATAAACAGGGTCAACACAAGATTAAAACGTGTAAAATGTATAAAGGGGTAAATAATAATTATAGGTAATAATAATTATTTTAACAATTATTGTAGGTAAAAATCAACAATCGATTTTTAATAATGATGTCCCGAAAATGGCGCAATAATGCCGTATATGGCATACCATGCGTTAGGGGGAATTATTTTATTAGTAATATATTAGTTCGGGAAAAATAGCTATTATTAAATACTAATCCCGAACTAATTTTGGACATGCTATAGGCTTGCGCTTTTTAAAATGTGGGGTTCAAATGTAAAATGCGCATGACAAATTTTAAAATTGCGCACCAATGCCGTATACAGTATACCATGCGTCCCGAAAATGACGCACTAATGTCGTATATGGTATACCATGCGTTAGGGTAATTTTATTAGTAATAACTAATAATAGTTATATCTATAGATATATTTTCGCGGAAATAATGCCGAACTAATTTCGGAAAGCCTGCGCCTGCGCTTTTTAAAATGTGTGGTTCAAATGTAAAATGCACAGGACAAATTTTAAAATGCACTAATCGTTTTTTGAAGTGATTCGCCTAAAAACTTGTCTCACTTTGATAGGTTGGATGTATTTTGTCTTTGGCAGCAAGTGTGCAAAGCTATGATTTTTATAAAAAGTTTATTGATGTACAGGATGTAAATGGGTCAACTGTATATTTTATTTCAAAGTCATCATAGAGCCTCATGTCTTAGCGATGTATGCTTTTTTAAATTATGGTCATTAATCGCTAGCCTTTGAAGATATTATTTCTAATTCACTTCATATCTATTTGTTTAAAAAAATAGAGATATTCAAAGACGTTATAACGTTTATCTTCAGCAGGCTTCTTTATAGGGACTAATCTGTGTTTGCTAGTTACATTCGTTTAAGAATGTTTTGACTGATAAACGCATTAGCTTTACTTTTAAAAACTTAGCGCAATCTTTTTTTCTGTCATCTAAATAATTATAATCTTTAAATCGAGCTACTTTGCAATGACGTACTTAAGTAGGGAATAAATATTGGGTCCTGCCACTTTGGCAGCAAAGTACGTTAGGGCTTTTTGTATGAAACTTGATATAAACTTTTGGATAAACTTTGACATTAAAAATCTAATTTTGGGTTTTTGGCCAGCTTTTCGGGCGCTTGGGACCACTTAACACACATGTTACCAGGTTTGTTTGGGTTCACAAAATGAATGGTTTAGAACCGTCAGAATCATGCATGATCATGAGCATTACGAAATTTGCGTTTGGGTTTTCTTTAGAACCAGTTCGAAACTAGTAAATACGGTGTTTTGTTTTTTGTTGTTGTTGATTTAGGACCAGTCCAGAACCGTACAAACTAATACCGAGAGTGCGGATTTTTCAGAAAAGTTCTTGTGGCGCTTGGATTGGATTCTCAAGTTTTAAATTACATTAAGTAAGGCAGGTATTTAATTTTCTTTAGTTTTTATAATTTAAAAACACGTCCGACCTCAAAATTCCTTTGGTAATCTCACTTTACAAAAGTTTAAACTCATCATTAAGTTCAGATTCAAAATCTGATGAACAACGCATTTTGATTATACATATATAGCGGGTGTTCCAATGATAACTTGTACCCAAACGTTTTGACGGGTGAATGTTGACAAAATTCGAACTCAGATCAGTGGACACGTCAATATTTATTTCTAGTTGTAGAATTTAAATAAACGCTTCACGCCCCCACCCGCACCCCTACGCGCATTTTTTTTAAATTACAGAATCTTATTAGGAATTAAAAGATCTTTCTTTATAGCAATATCACTGAACCCACACAAACCTACTGTAAATGTTTTTCCATGCATATAATTCTTCTGGGGATGTCAATATTTGGCCTGTTTCTTTTTGTAAACTTGTAAATGATTTTTCAATAGGGGTGATAAAAATTTCATTATCGTCAGTCGTAATGTCACTTCTAAATGCAGGGACAACAAAACATTAATGTCGTTTTTTGATTTAAAAAAGTATATCAATGATTATATTAGTAATATGAGTAGAGGAAATTAGACAAGCAAAATAATTGCGAATTAATTAATGTTATTGGAGGCATTAGAGGATGTCGACGTTCATGTTGACGAAAATGTCGACGTCGTCGAAGAACGAAGAGGCCAATATATATTGCCATTTCTCTAGATAACTCGACCGTCAAAAGTTCGTCTCAGTAACTGAATGGTTTCACCTGAAGTGTGATACGTTATTGAAAATAAACTTCTTTCGAGCCATGTTGAGGCACCTAAACGTCGTTATCATCTCTCTGTAGCCCAGATCATTGACCGTAACATTCGCCCCTTCCTTATTCTTCAAAAGTAAGGTCCACGATGCCTTTAGACTGAAAACCATACTCCATACCCCAAACAGTGATTTTTAAGGATTATTTTCCGACCAGAAGGGACAGTTTTGTATATTCACATTTACAACCAGAAGTGCGCTTTATTGCTAAAGATGTTTTTTTGCCAAAATCATTGTTGACTCCCAAACAGTACAGTCATCTTAGTCAAAAAAGGGGATTAACCTCGGAATCTAACGGAATAAGCTGAATTTTTGTGAAAATCTTTATTTTAGCATTACAAATGTTGTCTCAAAAGTCACATATGCCAACGTGTGAGCGGCCTTAGATATTCAAGGTCAAATGTCGCAAACATCAGTTTTTTGAGAATATCTCGTTTTCTCTGCCTCCTATCATATTTGCATTTATTATAAAAGTTGTAGAGAATAACCGTTTTTGAGTAGAGGGCGCAGAGTGTGGAGCGCTCAGCCATACTAATTTTCACAATTTTAAGGCGTTGTGCTGCGCTGTAGCGATTCATTATTAAAATTTGTCAAAAAAATGACAGCAAAATCTCCCACCAGGTGGCTACGATTGGCAATCAAAGATCCATAACACCTATTTTAATTGTCTTTCCTAGAACCCAAAGTTTTTTTGGTGATATATGAAATTTATTAAATTATTATTAATATTGTTTTTTTTATAATACACAACGTAGACGTGGTGTGTATACTTCTTTTTTGTCCAATGGAGTCTTTTTTAGATTTAGTAACCACTAAAAATAAAATAAAAATTACATGATTTTATTTTTCGAAATTATACAACGCAAACACTATGAATTTTACCTATAAAAAGTTTGTTTTCATTGATTAAATGTTATCCCTTTAACTTGCAAACGTTACATAGAACCGTTTGCGCAGTCAAATGGTTTAACGCCCGTTGACAAAAATATTCATTACTTTTGTTGTTACTAAGAATAACAATTTTTGTTATTTACAGAGACTCTCGTCATACGCATCAAAACATGTAAAAAACTTTTTTTCCTCAGGCCCAGAAGTTAAATTAATGTTCAATTATTTACAATAAATGGATTTTATGTATGATAAAATATTATACCTGATGTTCATAAAATGCAGTCTTTTACATAAATTTTGATATATTACATGTAAAGTTTCGACATATGCTCAAACAATTTTTGTAACTTTTTCAGAGCTTCTCTTTTGGAACAAATCTAAATCTGCGAAAAAAATTGCAAATTCTGTTTTTTAATATGAGAAATTGTGACCCCTTTCTAAAAATAGAAATAAAATTAATAAATTATTTATTCCTTAAATTTAAATGTTAATGACACATAAGTTTATTAATTTAAAACGATGTTTCATAAATTATGCAAAATATGAGATTGTTGGAATAGTAAAAACACCTATTGGTTGCTTAATTATACCTATTTATTTAGCCCTGAATTAACTTTATTGCGCTCAGCCGCAATAAATAATTATTAACCTTAAATATTTTTAAACCATGAAAATTAATAATAAATTGGTACATTTTTAGAACCAAACACTACAGACAGTCAAAGCGATAATGAAGTTGCAGCTTTAGAGTTCCCGCAACAAAACTTTACATCTAAGATTCCAATTAGAATTTTGGATGCAACAAACACGGTGCCAAAAAGATATAAACCGAAATTGCAAGATAATAAGGAAACTAAAGCACCTCTAGAGTTTCCTAGCTTTTTACACACAAGTGAAAAGGAAAACATGGAAAGAATAAAGACGATATTTTACGACGTTTCGACTGAAAGTTCTGGAAACAAGAAGACAAAAATTACGTTAATGACGCAAACTAATGGAATTTACGTAGCTCCTTTGTCTGAAGCCAACGATTTGCTTAAAGTGCCTGAAAAACACACCAGTGTCTACAATGAATCTGAAACGGTTCCTCCATTTAGAAATTCAGGTTAGTGAACGTGAAACTATTTTTTAACAAACCATTTGATGTTTTTCTTATTATAAGAAACATTTTAACAAGCATGCTAAAGTAATTTTTGTTTACAAAATTTACTTATACGTATACGTTTTCAAAAATGGTATGTCGTAAACCTAGGTCCAGCTGCAAGGGCGCCGCCCATAATAATATTAAACTTTGAATTTAACCTTTTCCAAAATTTTCAGTCACAAGTTACAATTCCAGTTGGAGGCCTGGCCCTCTCTGCCTATGGCTGGCGGCGCCAATGTTTAGCTTTTCAACAAAATAAACATTAACACGTTAGCTGATGTAAAATAAGCTCGATTGCCGCAGTGCTAAGTATGTTTTCACACTTGAAACACAATGGACCCAATGACGGATGGTTCGTCACGCGCACCCGGCAAACGTAGCCTATGACGGATATATACGTCATGAGCAGTGAACGTGTTAAATATAAAGCATTATTATAATCTATAAAATTAATTAAATAATGAAATAAAATCAAAAAATGAGGCTTAAAAATCTTAACACATGGCTGTAATGGTGTATATATTATACTATATAATAATAATTATTATAATTATAATTATAATTAGTCAAAATGATTCCATTTGTTAATGCGTTAATATTTTGTTATAGTATAAAATATCAAGAACAGTAGGTACTGATCGACGACAATGTTTGGCGACCTAGGATGTTCCTTTTAAAATACCAGAAAAGTAAAAATATTGTATTTGGATCATTCCACCAAATATTTTCTTTTTAAGTGCGACCCCCGCGGATTTTTTTTTAATTTGGGGTGTTATTCCCTACATCAAAATAATAATAATAATAATAACTTACTGAAGATTTAACCTCTAAATATTAAGCACTTTCCTAGCATTGATTTTTCGAATTTTGACTAATTTTTTAATTTTTTCGTTATAACGAAATTAATATTTTTTTATGTAAATAATGTTTTATAAAAATACAAACAGTCCTGTTTTTTAATAAATAATTTTTAGCTTTTAAAATATTCATTCTTTATTATAAATTACGGAAGGCCCTCAAGAATTCAATCAAAGTGAAAAATGCGATTTTTCTAGCTGAGAATTTTTTACACAAAATATATAATTGCTACGATAAGGATATTTTTTTTTAAAATACAATTAAATAATAAAGTAATTGTGAGTCATTGTTTTCAAATTATTGAGGTAATTATAACCTCAGTTTAATACCAATTTCGTCTTATTTTCTGAATTTTCTGAATAATTATATAATAAAACCTATTATGTATGTTTTTGTGACATAAACTAAGAGCTTTATACCATATCCTAAACCTAAAGTAAATAGTTTTCGAGTTATTAATTTGTTTCGTTAAAATTTGACAAATGCGCTTCAATCAAAAATAGCCTATAACTTTTTTGCTATTAGGTTTGCGGAAATGGGGGTGGGATTTTTGGAATCTTAAAACATTGTTTAAAAGATTCCATGTCAATTCTTTAACATTTTTTAGCAAATTACCTAAGAAAACCCAAGGCAAATTAGGCTAACTTGAAACGTTAATAATTTTTATGTATGTTTTTACATAATCAAATAGTAAATTAAAAAACATTTCGAATAATGTAATTTTTTCCTATAAATAAATTTAAATTTAATAATTTAATAATATGTCAGATATTTAACAATTTCTAATATTAGACCCAGAAAAGTCAAGAAGAGCAACGTCTAATGTAGAAGTAAGAAATGCTTTAATGTAAGTGAAGAACACTTATTTTTGTTATTAAAATATTTCATAAAATAAATTTTAAATTTTATTGTCTCCAATGAGCTAGTGCTTCATCTAATAATAATAATAATAATAATATTAAAAATATTTTAAATATTTGTATACATAACATATAAAAATACAAAAATACTGGAAACATTGTCACGGGAAAAAGGAGGACACCAATATGCTAATATGTTATAGAAATTCATTAAGATCATATGGCTTCATTTCAACTAAATAACTAAAAACATTCAATTTAAAACTATTAAAATTTTGAACAGATTTAAGACGGACTGGTAACTTGTTAAAGCACATAATACCTGAATAAAAACAGCTTTTTTCGTATATGGTTAATCTGTGACTGAGACACATGTTACAATGCGTTCTATTTTTCCGACTAGATTTGCATTTCTCAAACAAGTGCTTGTTTTTGAACATAAAAATCAGTAGCTCATATATGGGGCAAAATTTGCCAAGTGTACCAGGTGAAAAAAATGTTGTCACCGATTTTGTTTAAACTTTACTTATTTGTTGTTCTTATAACGAAGAATCATAGCATACAATTTTTTTGCTCTAGGATTGTTCATTCAAGAGTTATGGATTATTGAAATTTATCGATTTTTTACTTTTTGGTGAAATCGCTTTTTATTTAAAAATTCATAACTTCTGTTCATCTCTTTATTAAATATTTCAATTTAACCACCTTAAATGATTTTTTCCGTACTTTTCAATGGGCTATACCGTTTTTGCAAAAAAATAAAAATTGCAATTTTTTTTGAAATTTTGCAAAATTTTGCATTTTTTGAAACAATGTGTATTTTTTAATTTTTTTTAAAATAGCCTAAAATCCAAGTTTATTATGTTACCTTTGAATAAAAAAAAAATTTAGAGTGGGCCCGACATGTAGAAGGGAAGTTTTTCATATTTGAATGCGTGCGGGTCTAGCCATCGAATAGCTACTACACTGCCTTATGCGTTTAAACCTAGTAGATGCGAGTAAACGAATACAAAATGATAATTTAAAATGTAAAATTATGTTTGAGTAGTCAATAATGTATTTTAAATATTTACACTGCCGCACGATATAGTTTTTTTATTGTATATTAGTCCTTCGGAGGGGACTTTAAGCCCGCGGTCCGTTCCTACCCCTAACCCGCACAAGTCATTCAGTTGGCTTATGGGACTTCTTAAGAAGTAAGGGTGGAACTAAAAGAGCACTTTTGTATATAAACTGTATTTTTTTTCACAAATTGTTTAAGCATGGGTCTACATAGATTTCGCAAGGAGGGTCGATGATATTAAATAAAAAATGTATTGTCATAACCGTAAAGGCGCCATTCAGCTTATAGGCAAGCCGTTACGGTTATAACAATAAATTTTTTATTTAATATCATCGATCCTCCTTGCGAAATCTATGTAGACCCATGCTTAAACAATTTGTGCAAAAAAATACAGTTAAAAACTATATCGTGCGGCAGTGTAAATATTTAAAATACATCATTGTCTATATAGTCAATGTACTATCAGTATACTCAAACATAATTTTACATTTTAAATTATCATTTTGTATTCGTTTACTCGCGTCTACTAGGTATAAACGCATACGGCAGTGTAGTAGCTATTCGATGGGTAGACCGTGCGGCATTCAAATATGAAAAACTTCCCTTCTACATGTCGGGCCCACTCTAAATTTTTTTTTTATTCAAAGGTAACATAATAAACTTGGATTTTATGCTATTTTAAAAAAAATCTATGTAGACCCATGCTTAAACAATTTGTACAAAAAAATACAGTTAAAAAACTATATCGTGCGGCAGTGTAAATATTTAAAATACATAATTGACTATAGTCAATGTACTATCAGTATACTCAAACATAATTTTACATTTTAAATTATCATTTTTTATTCGTTTACTCGCATCTACTAGGTATAAACGCATACGGCAGTGTAGTAGCTATTCGATGGGTAGACCGTGCGGCATTCAAATATGAAAAACTTCCCTTCTACATGTCGGGCCCACTCTAAATTTTTTTTTTATTCAAAGGTAACATAATAAACTTGGATTTTATGCTATTTTAAAAAAAATTAAAAAATACACATTGTTTCAAAAAATGCAAAATTTTGCAAAATTTCAAAAAAAAATTGCAATTTTTATTTTTTTGCAAAAACGGTATAGCCCATTGAAAAGTACGGAAAAAATCATTTAAGGTGGTTAAATTGAAATATTTAATAAAGAGATGAACAGAAGTTATGAATTTTTAAATAAAAAGCGATTTCACCAAAAAGTAAAAAATCGATAAATTTCAATAATCCATAACTCTTGAATGAACAATCCTAGAGCAAAAAAATTTTATGCTATGATTCTTCGTTATAAGAACAACAAATAAGTAAAGTTTAAACAAAATCGGTGACAAAATTTTTTTCACCTGGTACACTTGGCAAATTTTGCCCCATATATGGCAAGCCGTTTTAGTTTTTATTACACATGGCTATCAAGTCCCATTTTAATTCGACTTGATTTCCATGAGACATTAGATAATTGAAATTATATGTATTTTCCTTAAGGGAAATTACATTTTAATTACAAATTATAAATAAAATTCCTTTTTTAATAAGCATTGAAATTTTGGGTACATTAAATTGAAAAGATTAGATGTAGAGGATGATTTACATTCGAAATTGTAATAAAAATACTAAAACATTTCATTTTTATTTGAAATAATAATAAAAATTATTTTTATGACAAATAGTAATTTTAATGCAAATTTCGTTAAGGAAAGTAGTTTTTATTATAATTAAGAATTTAAATGCATTTCCGTTAACGGAAATGCAATTTCCCTTAAGGGAAATATCATTTCTGTTAAGAGAAATTGTATTTCCCTTAAGGGAAATAGCATTTCCGTTAAGGGAAATTGGCGCCATCTATGAGAGGACGGCTGAAGTTCAAATAGTTAATTTTATCAAAATTCTATAAAATGAAATTATTGCACTGTGATTTTACAAAAGATTTATTAGTAAAAAGAATTTTTTTGATTGTTACCTTTTTAATTTAAAAACCAACCGTTACACCTGTTCACATCCACCCACAAAATATCACCCACCAGTGTTGCCAGATGTAAAAAGAGGAATTATCGACAAATCATCGACAAATTATTGACAAAATTATCGAATTTTCAGAAAATTGTCACAAAATTTGTATTGATAATGCTATAATAATAGTAATATTAATAATTATGGGTACTACTCGAGAAAACCAAACTCTCCGAACCGAATCGCGATGACACCGATCGACTTTGGAATCGCATCATTCGAATCGAATGTTGTGTGGCAACGCCGCATGTGTAAGGTGTGTTTTAACGTTTCTAATAAAGGTTATTAAAACGAAAAGAAGTAGTAAATAGCAAACTGTAGTAGTAATATTATTCATTATTGTTAATTGTGTCATATTTGTTGCATTCAACAAAATGAAAGATTCTGGCATCCCAACCAAAGTTGGCAAAACTCTGTAAGCGGTGGAACCTTCGGCACACTGAAAAAAATCGTCCTATTAAACAGAGTTCCTAACAAAATTTTAATTAATTTAAAACAAATTTTAATAACACCAAATAAAACGTTTTCTTATTCTAGATAAAACATAATTCCTGAAACATGTTTTTTATTTTTATTAAACTGAACATTTGAAATGGAATATGTTGTTAATTATTATTATTCAACCTAATACCTGAAATTTAAGTAACTAGAACCTATTAATAAAATCATTAAAAATAAGATGTTTGTTTAATAAAAAATATGGATTAATAGATTTAAATAATGTTAAAATAGGTTTAAGTAACAGCCCTATTAAAAATGCACTATAGAACCCATATTGTTCCAGATAAGGAAACTAATATGGATTTATATGGTTCTATATGTCCTATATGAAACGACCTGGTTTACACTTTGGAATCTATATGGTTTAATATGGAATTTTATTTTAAAATGTACAACTTAGGGATTTTTATATAGATTTATCTGGTTTCTGTTTTATGTGTCTTTCCATATAGGTTTCCCTATATGGTTGAATATGGAATTTCATTTTAAAATGTATATATATATTTAAACGAAAATTGCATATTAAACCATATAGATTCCCCTATATGGTTGAATATGGATCTATATGTTAATAATTTTTTCATACCCAAACCATATTGGGCCAGATAGAGCTCCAATATGGTTCAATCTGAACCTATATGGCAATCCATATATGGTTTTCCATGTATGGAATTCTATCTGGTTCAATAGTGCAATGCCTGTTTCAAATTCCTATATTGAACCAGATTTTTATTTTGTGTTTCTATATGGGATTTTTAATAGGGAGGTTATTAAAATTTAGTGAACCGAATCTTTTTTCCGATTATTGGCTACTTCTATTTCGTTATCGCGGCGCACAACGTGCGTTTGATGTTAGATTAGTCTAACCTGATTAGAAAGAGTGCATATAATAGTAGATATTATAATAATAATAAATGTATTTCATGTAATTTGTGTATTTTTATGTTGGGTGAAGTTTAAATATGTTTTTAAAATTGCTGGAAGATTGGGAGTTGGAAGAGTTTAAGGAAATATTTATTCGTAACAAGTACTTACGAATCGTAAGTACTTGTTAATAAAGCTTATTTGTCGGATTTTAAACTTTTAAATAATTTTGTTCTTTTAAATTAACTGCTTTTAAATAATATTATTAGTAATGCCAGTTTTGTTTGCAATTGTTTTTTTATTTTGTAGAAGAAGGAATTAGTAAATGAGTAAAGTTTTGATTTGCTGGATGAGGTGAATATAGCAGGGTTAGGCCCAGTGGCGTAGCTAGCCTCGAGGGGGCCCTGTATCAAAAATCTGGTAGGGGCCCTTATACGGGAAAAGCTGCTACAAAAAAGTTTCTAGATGTCACGCCGTCTATTTTGGGCAATCTAAAAATTTTTAGGGTATCATTTACCAATTTTTTATAATTTAATAAATAATATATAAATAGCTTTTTATGTACAGGCAAATTTTAAAATTTGGTCTGGTTTTAGACATTTACCGTTCTTCAACATCTTTTAAAAGGTTTCTATTTTAAAATAAAGGCAAATCATTTAAAATAATTGTAACGCTAATAATTATTTCTAATTTGCTATTAATATAACTTATGATACTAACACGCAAAGCAGACTCAGTATGCGGCGCAGAGCACAGAACAATTTGCTCAGACTGCGCCGCAAACAACGCATAGCGGAAAGGTGAGGGCATCAACAATTCGTATGAGTACACGGCCTCGTTGGAACAGGAGGGTATTCAGGAAAATTATTAATTTAATAAATCAAAGTATAAACAATTAAATAATAATAATTTGTATTTATTTAATTTCATGCCTCAATTTTTTTAACATAAGAATAATATGTTTTTTGCTCACGGATGTCGAAGCCAATCGCCCCCCCTAGCCGGGGGCCCCGTATCATTGATACGGCTGATACCGCGGTAGCTACGCCCCTGGTTAGGCCCAATGCTTATTTAAAAAAAAACATTTTACCAACTATAAGCAATCAAAATTTTGGATAAAAGCGGTGCTGGTATTACAAATGAAATTTAGAATTTGTCAATAAGTATACTCAATTAGAATCAGAATCAACAAAAATTTCGATAGTTTAGTATTAAGCCCAGTAAAGAAATTTTCTAGCTTTCTTAATGAGATTACATCGCAGCCATTGATTCAAGAATCTACACTACACTCTTCACGCAACTTCAAAACCAAGCACTTCAAAAACCGACTTGGTTAGCTCATATACAGGAGCGTAGCTACCGCGGTATCAGCCGTATCAATGATACACTGCCCCCGGCTAGGGGGGCCCCCGATTGGCCCCGATGCGTAAGCAAAAAATCTATTACCCCCATGTTAAAAAAATTTAGGCATGAAATGAAATAAATAAATAAATAATATTAGTATTTAATTGTTTATACCTCGATGTATTAAATTAAAATTTTCTTGAATACCCTCCTGTTCCAACGAGGCCGTGAACTCATACGAATTGTTTCTGCCCGCACCTTTCCGCTATGTGTTGTCTCCGCATATTGTTCTGTGCTTTGCGCCGCATACTGAGTCTGCTTTGCGTGTTATTATCATATGTAATTTTAATAACAAATTAGTAATAAATATTAGCGTTACAATTATTCCAAATTACCTTTTTTTAATGTTGATATGTTATTATTAACTGGGCCGATTTGCTTAGTTTTTCATGTATACCTATATTTAAAAAAAATAAATAAAAAAATTATTAGGTACATATATGTACCTAATAATTTTTTTCTTTTTTTTAAATAGGTAAACTTTTTTATTTAACCTTAATTTTAGTTACTAAAATATTCATTAACTAATTGATTAATTGTGGAGCAAACCTGCAAAAACCCAAAAGTCCATTTTTACATTTTAAGAGTATTCATACTAATTTTGGTAAACTCTTTTAACTTAGCACATCATTTTAAGGAAAAACGGATACAGAGACAACCCAACAGGAGACACATTCCCTTTTAATAGTTTTTAAATATTTGGGGGACTTGGCTGTAGGTACACATTTTTGGCCAATATTTTAGAATAAGTTAAAATGGATTTATCGGCTTTTGCATGTTTGCTCCATAATTATCCTAGGTAAATATGTATTTAATAAGCGTAAGTATTAAGTTAATAAAAATAACAAACAAGTTTATTTAACCCCCATGTAGGTTTAATTATTTTAATTAAGCTATACCTTCAATATTAAATAAACTGCTTAATTATTCCAAGTAAAAGAAAAATAATAAAAATTACCATAGATTTGACAAACAAGTTTATTTAAACCCAATAACAGTTTAATTATTTTAATTAAGATAAAATATTTAATAAATCTAAGTGTCTTGTTGAATAAATCTAAGGTTTTATGCTTAATAAATGGTATCAAGTATTTTCCTAAAAACGTATATAATAAGTTATATAAAAACAATTAAACGTTTTAGGAATATTTTTATTCCTAAATGTATTAAACGGTTTAATTGTCTCATATGGTATTAAAATTTTAATTAATTTAATTATTTTTTTCTCTCAGTGCATCTTCACCACAGATAGCGCCACTAATTTCTCTTAAGGGAAATGTAATTTCTGTTAAGGGAAATAGCATTTCCGTTAAGGGAAATAACATTTTCGTTAAGGGAATTGTAATTTCCCTTAACGGAAATAGAAGTTTATTTTTGTTTATTTAAAAATAAAAGTAATTCGAGCTATTTTTTGTACACATTATCATTAAGTCTCATTTTAATTCGATGTTATTTTCTGATTCTCTAAATATTGTTAGACTCTATATATTGCGGTTCTAAATTTTATTCGGGAACAACATTTCAATCAGTATTTTAAATTAAAATGTTTTTAATTTTTATGTCATTTAGGAAAGTATAAAACTATATCTTTAAGGACAAATGCATTTATATTCGTAATAGTAATTTTAATTCGTTTTATTTTAATACTTAGCCTGGTCTAACATAAATAAAATGTAACATTGTATCCAAGTCAGAAGCTACTTTAATAAAATTAAATTAAAATAAAATCCTTTTAATGTGTCATAAAATTGCTCCAAAAAAACTAAAACAGTAAAAATAATTTGCATTAAAATTATAATTAGTAAATTTAATAAAATTTCTGTTAACGAAAATTGCTTTCACGTTAAGGACAATATTTAAAAATCCAATGGAAATAAATACAACAAATGCATTATTTTTACTATTTGTAAAGAAAATATGCATTCAATTTTGAAATTATAATAAAAATGTAATTTCCCTTAAGGAAAATACATATAATTTCAATTATCTAATGTCTCATAGAAATCAAGTCGAATTAAAATGAGACTTGATAGCCATGTGTAATAAAAACTAAAACGGCTTGCCATACATATATAACCCGGCAACCCGGCAACTGTCAGAATCCAGCTAGACTTAACCTGAATAAAAACAGCTTTTTTGTATATGGTTAATCTGTGACTGGGACATATGTTACAATGCGTTCTATTTTTCCGTCTAGATTTGCATTTCTCAAACAAGTGCTTGTTTTTGAACATAAAAATCAGTAGCTCATATATATATATATATATATATATATATATATACAGGGTGACCCAGTGCTCTGTGATCGGTCCATATTTTCTTTGCTATTAAAGATATCGATGTGAAATTTTTATAGAAAATATGATCCAACTAAACCTATTGGCCAAAATTATTTTTAATAAAATTCCACTTCCGGTTTTACGGGAAGTGACATCAACATTGTTATTTCAAATGGAATACCCCGTATATTTTCTGATTTTTAAATTTCATATGTAATTCCTGATAAAATTTCTATAACATTCCCTATACCTAAACTCAATAGTTTTTGAGTTATTAATTTTTTTCGTAAAAATTTGACAGTTGCGCCTTCAACAAAAATAGCCTATAACTTCTTTGTTTTTAGGTCTATTGGTATGCGGTTTGGATTTTTGGAATCTTGAAACATTGTTTTAAATATTTCGTATCAAACTTTGCCATATTTCTAACCAATTACTTGATAAAAATTAGGGTGAATTTGGCAAACTTTAAACCTTAATAACTTTCTTATTTTTAATGGAACGCTATGTATATTTTTGCAGAATTAAATTTCTTATTAAATTACCTTTTGATTGGTATAACCATTCCCTATACCTAAAGTTAATAATAACAAAGATATTTCACAATTTTGTAATAATTTAGGTATCAACACACCTGAGAAATCGACAAGCGAGTTATTTTGACGTATCCATGGATACCAATAACAAAAATTGTTTAAAATCTAATTGTTTAACTTTTTCTAGTATTTGTTCAGTTAAAATGGATTTTACGCGACAAGATATGATAAATATGGTTTATTGTATTGGAGAAGCGGATCTAAATGTTCTGCTAGCTAGTAGAATTTATCATCAAAAATATCCTTAAGATTGCCCCGAGTAATTTCATTTCAAAAATCGAGGGAAAGATTTGAATTGACGGGTAATATTTCTTACAAGAAACTAGAATTGATTGGACGGAGAATTGATGAAGACCATGAATTAGAAGTTCTTTTGACGATAGAGGAAAATCCTTTTTTGAGTACCATATTTATCATTTCTTGTCGCGTAAAATCCATTTTAACTGAACAAATACTAGAAAAATGAAATAATTTGATTTTAAACAATTTTTGTTATTGGTATCCATGGATACGTCAAAATAACTCGCTTGTCGATTTCTCAGGTGTGTTGATACCTAAATTATTACAAAATTGTGAAATATCTTTGTTAATATTAACTTTAGGTATAGGGAATGGTTATACCAATCAAAAGGTAATTTAATAAGAAATTTAATTCTGCAAAAATATACATAGCGTTCCATTAAAAATAAGAAAGTTATTAGCGTTTAAAGTTTGCCAAATTTACCCTAACATTTATCAATTAATTGGTTAGAAATATGGCAAAGTTTTACACGGAATATTTAAAACAATGTTTCAAGATTCCAAAAATCCAAACCGCATACCAATAGACCTAATAACAAAGAAGTTATAGGCTATTTTTGTTGAAGGCGCAACTGTCAAATTTTTACGAAAAAAATTAATAACTCGAAAACTATTGAGTTTAGGTATAGGGAATGCTATAGAAATTTTATCAGGAATTACATATGAAATTTAAAAATCAAAAAATATACAGGGTATTCTATTTGAAATAACAATGTTTATGTCACTTCCGGTGAAACCGGAAGTGGAATTTTGTTCAAAATAATTTTGGAAAATAGGTTTAGTTGGATCATATTTTCTAAAAAAATTTCAAATCGATATCTTTAATAGCAAAAAAAATATGGACCGATCACAGAGCACTGGGTCACCCTGTATATAACCCGGCAACTGTCAGAATCCTGCTAGACTTAAACAAACCTCTGCAGCACAATCCACACAAATGGATTGTGCTCGGCAGGACATATCACTTTTTTTCGAGCTTTTTTTTATTATTTATAATTCTAACTGCTCGTTTTTGTGACAAAAACATATTTACTTCTTCCCCAGAAGATTATCCCATACCTTAGCAGAGATTGGAAGTTTGAAAAATATACTAATAAGTGTCGACTTATTCAGATAATTTTTCAACACTCGTAGCGAACATGATAATCCATTTAGTTTTTTACATAAGAAATCTGTGTGACATTCTACAGCTTTGTTGATTTTTTTTTCAAAATTAGAAAATACTGTTTGTATTACTTTTAAATTTTAAATAAATTTGGCTTGTCAATGTTTTTTTAAATTCAGTGACCTTTTTTTATTCGTAATTTTGTTTACAAAACAATTAATTAGTCAACAAATTGTTTATAACAACCTGAAAAATTGACCCAATTAAATTTTGAACAATAAGAGATTACTTGGTAACCACAGAACTCACCCGTCACAGATTTTTTAATACAAAATAATATTTAAAATTTTAGAAATTGTTAAATATCTCTGAAATTATTAACTTTAGGTAGGTTATAGGGAATAGTTACCTACATTAATAATAAGGTAAAAACATACCACAAAAAAGTTATTAACGTTTTAAGTTAACCCAATTTGCTCTGTGTTTCTCGAGGAATTTTTTGAAAAATGTTATAAAAATGACATGGAATATTTTAAACAATGTTTTAAGATTCCAAACATTTTACCCTCATATCAGTAAACCTATAGCCACATACTTCCATTCTATATGTGTGGAAGTATGTGCTAATAGCAAACATCATAGTATAGTAATTTTACTCATAATTTTATGTAGAATTTAAAAATGTAAAAATATATGGGGTGTTCTATTTGAAATAACAAAGTTGATGTCACTACTTGTCAAACCGGAAGTGGCATTTTGTTCAAAATATTTAAAAGACTTATTATAAACGCTTTTAAATTTCAAATCGATACCTATCTTTTTCCGTTCCCCTAAAACTTCCAATGGACCACGAATGTGAAACACCCTGTATATCAAGTGGTTTTTTTAGGTTGCGATACCACTATAGATTCTAAAGCAATATATAATCGTCACACTAAAAGATCAATATTTGTTTCCAACATTTATTTAATATAAGACACAATCTATAGATAGATAGATAGATAGTATACTATCGCCAGAAGTGAAATGTATGAACGGCCATAATTTGTGCTTTCTTCGCCTGGTCTATAATGTACTATTTTTTTAAGCGTACAATTTTATGTAAAAATTCTCAGCTTCCAGAAAAAAATTGACCAGAAAAATCGCATTTTGTACTTTAATTGAATTTTTGATCGTCTTCCGTTACTTTAATAAAGAATGAATATTTTCATTAAAAGGATAAGATTTTTTACAAAAAAACAGTACCATTATATTTTTATAAAAAAATATTTAAATTAAAAAAGTATCGTCAAAATTTAAAAAATCATTACTACGAAAGTACTTAATATTTAAAGCTCAAATCTTTAGTGAGTCATTATTTTGATGTAGAGAATAATTCCACAAAATTTTAAAAAATTCGTGGCGGTCACATTAAAAAAAAATTATTTCGTGGAATTACCTATTTATTTTTAATAAAGATACCTTAAAAAAAGTCGAACTAACCGTTCAACTAAACGGTTAGTAAATTATTTACGCATTATCGACACTATAATATTATACAAGTCTTGTATTAAAGTCTATGTATTATACCGGCTATAGATTATATCGATAGAAAAGGCTCACAATTCACAATAAATATCAGAGGTACTAAGATAAGGCGACGATTCTAAGGTATATTTTATTTTATAATTTACTGAACGATATTCGTGGCAAACCAATTCATTTTGCTTTCAATTTAGTATAAATCGAGCAAAATGGAAAAATAACCCTGTCATTCGTGACAAGCGAATCAATACAAACAAAACAACTAATGCGTTTCCATGGAAACAAAGCCATGCGGTCTAATCGAGTTAAAGAAAGGTCTTACCCAGTTAGTAAGACCACGTTACCAGGGTGTTTGCTATGCAAATGAGTTTTGATTGGTTCAATAAACGTAAAATAAATTTTCCGTACCAACTACTAAACACCTATAGGTATACAGTTCTAAAAATTGATAATTATCTACCTTAAGGTAGATGATTCCAAATAGCATGGTCGTACAAAATGCCTTAAGGATTATTAAAAATTGTTTATAACTATGTATGTACAAAATTTGAAGATGGTGGAAAGTTTTGGTGCCTCATAGCATGGATTGACTTTGCTTGAATTTATCTTATTTAATGGTTTTGAAAATCCATCGTTGGATAATTATATTAGTGGCAAATTTATTTTGCAGGATATTTTTTCATGATATTCTATATAAATTTGTACAGATGCATATATATATGGCTTTACAATTGTACCCAACATTTTTTTATACAGGGCGTCATGTAATAGGTTGTCATCCCTTTTGGGGATGATAGTTCACGCCAAAATAAGTAAGTTTTAACATTTGCATTAGAGCTACTTGTGTTTTTTTAAATCATGAAAATGTACTTAATTCTTAGACTTTTGTTTGACACTACACTGGATTCTTTTATACCTATGTACCTAAAGTTTAAGCGGTTGGGGTCGACGGACTAAGTAGAGTCCGCCAATTGTGGTTTTTATCGGTACTGCTGTCGATGATTTTAACGGACCGGACAGATGTTGCTGTCGCAAACGACACCAGTGCTGCTCATCAATTTCCTAAAAAATTATGTTATTTTTCATGATTTTTTTATTCAAAAACAGTAGCACTATAGTGTATTATAATTATGTATTATGTATTATAATTTTGTATTATAATACAAAAGTGTTGGAGGGAAAACTTGTTTAAGTAATACTCTGGCTTGAATTATCATCCCCCCAAGGAATGACAATTTATTTAATGACTTATTAGCTTTAAAAAATGTTGTTTTTAGCAAAAGGTGATAATACTACACAATATTTGTTATAAAAATATTAGGTATTTATGTCATTAGGCCAAAAAGTGAGACTTTGTGCGAAGCTCAAAGTTTGAATGCCGACGCGTAGCGGACGAAGCACAAAAAGCCGAATTACATTTTATGTTTAGGGCACAATTTTATTTGATAAAGGGTACATAAAACGGACAAGTATTAAAAGTAGAAAATCAGGTTAGATCGGTCTGACAGATGTCGAATTTTATGATTGGTCCAAACACGCACCAACCATTTAAGTGTAGAGTGTTGACGACAGTTAAATTATTATCCTTGTATAAAAATGTATGAGCATAAAAAGTTGCACTTGAATCATGTGACATGATAGTATATTAGGACTGCTGTAACGTTTTTTGAATAGGTATTCTGGAGAAATCTGTTCGGGATTTGTGTCGTTTTTGAAAAAATGTCTTTAATTGTCAAACTTTAATCTCAGCACAAAAAAATAACTTCTTGGCCTAATGACATAAATAACTATTCTAGAAATTTAATAATATATTTTTATAGAATCTCCAATTGACAACGAAGTCGAATCTATAGAAAACGGGTCAAATACAGAAGATAACAGAGTAAATCACAAAATATTAAGCTCATATAAAACCACGACACTTGTACAAGGACAAATTGCGGCCATACTAGCAGGAGTATTTGTGGTTGGTTCAATAGTAGCTTACATTGGACTGTTATCTTGGAGAAGATATTTAGAGTAAGTAAATACAACATTTTAATAATTTAATTTAAGTCATAAAATAATTTTGTGCAGGATCTAAAATATGACAATAAAAAATCCAAATTTCATATAGGTTTTTTTTAAATATGCATATGTATTTTTTTTAGAAATCGGTATGGAAGTAGGCAAATGCTGGTTGATGAAGACTTTTACGATCCTGCAGACATGAGAAACTTTTCGGTAAGTATAAAAGTATAATATAATTAAAACATAATTATTTATTTTCTGTATTTTTTTGTAATAATACCGTTTGATAAAAATGTAGGATTTATAATTTAAATAAAAAGAATGCTTCTTTAAAAAATTAATAATTGGTAATTAGGTTAGTGAGAGCTGTACGTGTGGGATTATATAGAATACACTGCTGCACCCGTTTATTACAATGTCTTGACTCAAGACCATATCGAAAATGACCTTACCTTTTTTAGTTAAATTAATTTAATGTTTAAAATCTTAAAATGTCTACTGATTGTACTTTAAGGTCAACTTGTTAACAGTCATTTAATTTAATAGGAAAAATAAAAACAAAATATTTATTAAGAAAAAAATTTGTTATTCTTTTGTATAATAACCTAAATGAAGTTAAGTTTTCTTTTTTAACAAATTTATTTTGTAAAACCTGAAATCTCAATCAGTTATTATAGTTATTTATTTGCTTAGATACTTATGTATAATTTCTAAATATATGTGTATATAACTATAAATATATATATATATATATATATATATACAAGGTGCCGAAAAGTCATCACCCGATTTCCTAAGGCTATAATTTTTATTGTAAAATTTAATGATAAAAATCGTTATTTAGAGCATTTTTCTCAAAAGTAATCACTTGATTTCCTTCTCCCTAAAAATGAAACAGTGGATTTTCACTGATTGACAGTGCATATTAACTATTTGCCGCAGTGATAAGTATACCACTAGCAATTAGTGAATACTCACTTTTTCATGTAGCGATTTCTTTGCACTAATTTATTTAGTGAAAATTACACTGTACAAATTAGTGAAATAGGTTTAGTTCAAAAAAGTTAAAATTTCACTATTTTATGTCGAGAGTTCCGGAAAAGTAGTGATAATAAAAAACACTAATTTGGAGAAGTTAAAATTTCACTAATTTATATTGAAAAACACTGGCGGAAATAGTGAAAATTTCACTGTTTCACTTTTAGAGAGTAAGGCTTCTGTTTGTAAATAATGTTTAGTTGGACCTTTACATTTTTTTCTGTTAAGTCAAGAAAATAATATCGGCCAAGTAGCCGCCCCCATAGTCGATGCACATTTTGGTGCATTATCATCCTCTCAATACTTTGTCAATTAAACCATAAAAAAATATGAAACCAAAAATAGTATTATTTTGACTGCGAAAAAAGCTTTGAAAATAAGTAAAAAATTTTGTCCAAAATAATGATGTTGTTTGTTTAATTACTGTCCTACACTAACATCAAATTATTAATAATATTTATTAACAATTACGTACAGTATGTAATTTTAAAGTACATACCTACATCTTAAACCTGGGTAATTTAAAAAATAAGCGAAGTTACAAAAATACCCCAAAGATTTATGTAAATATGCCAATTTTTTACAAAATTACTAAAAACTTAATTTGATTCTAAAAACTTAGGACGTTACTTTTTTATGACACGAACACGATTTTAATGAAAAATCAGAATTTTTAACCTACTTGTGCAGGTATAAGATATTTTTTTAAATGTAAGATTTTGCAGAGTTGTTACTAAAGTAAACCCACAACTTTTGACACCGGATACGGTGGTCCTCGATTAATTTCAACCAAAAAGTCTTTGCACCTCAATTTTTTTTACTATATTTTTTTATACCATTTAGCATCTACTTTCCAAAAAAAGTGAGAACCTACATTGGGCACTTTTTAAATAAAATAGATTTTTTGTATTTTAATATAAAAAAATAGTTTTTATCGAGATTTATAGATTACAAAGCTGTTAATTTATATTAATACAGTAATAAAATACCATTCTGTGCAATAATTTAAAAAAATTTAACTACCATTGTTTTTATATTTATCTCGTTTGATATTAAATTTTGATAATAAAATAAAATAATGAATAATAACCATTTAACGGTTAAAACGAATTTCCTACTACGCATGATAGTTTTTTTGCACATATATGTGTAGTAGGCTTTAAAATTAACAAAAAAACAACAATAAAATAACCTAACAATTTAAAATTTGACAGTACTGATAATTCATCGCGACCGACAGTGCTTGCAAGCTTGACTATGTTATTTAAAATACTTAAATGCTTACTATGTTTTAGTAAGTCTAAAGTAATGATAAGCATTCGGCCAGCACTCAAAAAAAAAATTGAAAACTTCTTTCCAAGTTATAATTCAAAAAATGACTGTGTTCCAGTCGTGGTGTGCGCGGCGTGCAAAAGAAACTTATATCGTTCAATTCTAAGAAAAGAACAAATTAAGCCAATCGATTTTTCTCAATTTCGTTTAACAAGAAGCACAAGTTCAAGAGATAAAGTGTGTGAGTGTCATTTCTGTAAAATAGCAAAAACATTTGGGAAACCTGCACCCTTACGACAGAATGTTTTTTCTATCAAGAAGATTAAGACCATTAAAAAGAAAAAAGCACCAAGTAGCGACCGGCGGCGCTGTTCTGTTTGTTATACCTTGTATGGAAAGGGTAAAAGACATATTTGCAAAAGTTCGGACCCTGTGGAAAATATCAAGAATTGTGTTAAATCGTTGGAAACAAAACAAAAAGAACAAATTGCTGCATTAGTATTAAAGGATATAGTTAAAAATAAAAATGACTTAGATCATGATAAAAAAAAAACATTGCTTTAAGTCAACAAAAAGGTGGACAGAAACTAAATATTTATATCGGAAAACAACCCAATAAAGTCAAAGAAACGCTTTTGAGTGTAGAAGATTTTATAAAAATTAAGACTAGCTACAATTTAAGTTATAAAACCACATGTGGTATTGCCATAGCCCTCCGAATTGCTACAAATAATTTAAAAGTAATAGAACCTAATATGGAACTTAAGCTTTTGGATGTAAATTGAAGATTAGATGACTATTTCAGCGTAAAAAAATTTAATTTTGTTAAAATAAAGGTTAACAAAGTATCAGACGCAGCTCAGACTGTGGTATATTGCAGTGATTTAGATAGTTTCATCGAACACATTAAAACCCAACGGCAAAACTCTGACGTTCATCTTAAATTTGGCATAGATGGCGGCGGTTTTTTGAAAATTTGTCTATCTCTGCAGTCTACATCACAAATTGAAGCAGACATTAATCGAAAATCGCACCGTCAATTTTACAAGGAGGGGATTTCCTCAAAGAAATTTAAAGATTCTGGTGTAAAAAAGTTATTTATACTTGGTCTAGCGCCTTGCTCTCAAGAAAATTACGAGAATGTTTTCCAGTTATGGCAGCAACTTAAGATAAGTAGCTTTAGTGGAACTATAGCAACAGATTTAAAGCTTGCTAATATAATTGTGGGTATAATGTCACACTCCAGCCTTTACCCGTGTACATGGTGTTCCGCACAAAAAAATTGCCTTAATGAAATTGGCACCTACAGAACCATTGGAAATGTTCTTAAAAACTACATATATAAATTAGAAAGATGCGGGAGCCGATAAAGCTACAGCTAAAAAATTTTTTAGTTGTGTTAACCCCCCACTATTTGAAACTGGCACGGATAAGTTAATTTTAGATTTGATTCCCCCACCTGAACTACATCTTATGCTTGGAGTTGTTAATACCGTATTTAATAACATGCTACAAGCATTGAGCATTACTCAATGCTACAAGAGTTCGAATGCTTAGCTTTAAAATGGGCGGAACTATGTCATGTTCAACGGGAAATAACGCATGGAAGTCCGGCATTTAAAGGAAACTCTTGTAAGATAATATTAAACAAAATTGAAGTTCTTCGTGGAATATGCAACCCGGAATGCTACAAATATGTAGAAGTCTTGACAAATTTCCGTAATGTCGTCCAAGCTTGTTTTACCACTAATCTTAAACCAGATTTCAGTAAGTTTATATCAGACTTTAAGAGAAGTTATCTTGCGTCAAAACTACCAATCACTCCAAAAATTCATGCAGTGTTTTTTCATGTTGAAGATGTTTGTACAAAGAATCAAAAAGGTCTGGGTTTCTTCAGTGAACAGGCCATGGAATCTGTTCACTTTGATTTTTCAAAAACATGGGCGAAATACAAAGTTTCCAGCGCAAGTCCAGAATATGAAAAACGTTTGTTAAAGGCTGTCTGCGAATATAATTCGCATCATATATAACTGCTTCAAAACCGATCAATTTATCAATTTATCTGTTTAAATACCTATCTATCAAATTTAAATGTTTATTGTTACTTAATAAAAAGTTAAAAAACAGCATTTATATATAATTAAACTATAGTTTAATTTGTATGTCAATAAAAAGAAGACAATGGCCTCATTTTTAGGGAACAAAATTTTTAAGTCAATGCCTGCCAATTTTTTTGGCGTTTTTAATTTTTTTACTAATGCTATGGTTTTATTTTATAATAGAAGTTAAAATAACAGGTCCTAAGGTAAGTTAGTTAGTATTTAATATTTTTACAAGTTTTTGTCATCAATCGTTTTGGACAAGATTGCTTTCATCTAAAAAAATAAATAAATAAAGGTTCCTAAAAAGAGCCCAATGTGGGATTTAACATTTTTTTGGAAATTAGCTGGAAAATGACAGAAAAATATAGTTCAACGGGAAATAACGCATGGAAGTCCGGCATTTAAAGGAAACTCTTGTAAGATAATATTAAACAAAATTGAAGTTCTTCGTGGAATATGCAACCCGGAATGCTACAAATATGTAGAAGTCTTGACAAATTTCCGTAATGTAGTCGAAGCTTGCTTTACCACTAATCTTAAACCAGATTTCAGTAAGGTTATATCAGACTTTAAGAGAAGTTATCTTGCGTCAAAACTACCAATCACTCCAAAAATTCATGCAGTGTTTTTTCATGTTGAAGATGTTTGTACAAAGAATCAAAAAGGTCTGGGTTTCTTCAGTGAACAGGCCATGGAATCTGTTCACTTTGATTTTTCAAAAACATGGGCGAAATACAAAGTTTCCAGCGCAGGCAATGCCTGCCAATTTTTTTGGCGTTTTTAATTTTTTTACTAATGCTATGGTTTTATTTTAAAATAGAAGTTAAAATAACAGGTCCTAAGGTAAGTTAGTTAGTATTTAATATGTTTACAAGTTTTTGTCATCAATCGTTTTGGACAAGATTGCTTTCATCTAAAAAAATAAATAAATAAAGGTTCCTAAAAAGAGCCCAATGTGGGATTTAACATTTTTTTGTAAATTAGCTGTAAAATGACAGAAAAATATAGTACAAAAAAATGGGGTGCAAAGACTTTTGAGTTTGAATTAATCATGACCTTTACGGTGGTGGTAATTATTTATAATTTTATTTTATTATTAAAATTTAATATCAAACGAGATAAATATAAAAACAATGGTAGTTAAATTTTTTTAAATTTTTGCACAAAATGGTATTTTATTACTGTATTAATATAAATTAATAGCTTTGTAATCTATAAATCTCGATAGAAACTATTTTTTTATATTAAAATACAAAAAATCGATTTTATTTAAAAAGATGCCCAATGTTTTCACTTTTTTTTTGGAAAGTAGATGCTAAATGGTATAAAAAAATATAGTAAAAAAAAATTGAGGTGCAAAGACTTTTTGGTTGAAATTAATCGAGGACCACCGTGCGGACGTAGCTTAAAATCGACATTTTTCGGCCCACCCTAGTGCACAGGCATGAATATTGCAGTGGCGGCTGGTGGATTTTAAGTATACCAATATCTCAGTTATTAGACATGGGACCCACACCAAATTTATAATAGTTTATATTGACATTAAATAAACAAGTTCGGCGCAAACAGAATTTAAATTGAAGTTTGCGAAAAAAAGTTAGTTTTTCCTGTCGCCTACCCTGCCTCCAGGCCCCCCTATTTGAGATAATTCAAATTAAAGTGGTGCAATTTATTATCTACTATAATTTATCGACAAATTTAAAATTTTATTCAAAAAATCCAAATATAACAGATTTTATTCGATTTTAAATTTTTATTATTTATTTTATTAAAATAAAAAAATATTTAAAATGGTATAAAAACTGTAATATTTGGATTTTTTAAATAAAATTTTAAATTTGTCGATAAATTATAGTAGATAATAAATTGCACCACTTTAATTTGAATTATCTCAAATAGGGGGGCCTGGAGGCAGGGTAGGCGACAGGAAAAACTAACTTTTTTTTCGCAAACTTCAATTTAAATTCTGTTTGCGCCAAACTTGTTTATTTAATGTCAATATAAACTATTATAAATTTGGTGTGGGTCCCATGTCTAATAACTGAGATATTGGTATACTTAAAATCCACCAGCCGCCACTGGAATATTGACCGTGGATTTTATCGTAAATTAATAAAATATCTTGTTTGTAGAGCGTTTATTTTCCTTAGATATAGCTGTATATTTGCTTGTTCGAGAGAAAAATAATTAAATGTAAAAAAATACCATGTAAATGAAATGAAAAATGTAATGTGTATACGGTTTAATACTCGGTTTAATATAAGATCTTATATTAAACTGAGTATTAAACCGTATACACATTACATTTTTCATTTCATTTACATGGTATTTTCGAATTATTTCGAATTTTCGAATTATGAACTTTTTTGGTTTTATAATTTTTCTTAGGTAGGTGTTGGCTAAAAATTTAGGTCGCGCTGTTAAAAAAATCAACTTGTTAAATAACGGGGTTATTGTAACTATATAATATAAATAATTTTTCCGATGACTATTTATACAGTGTGTGCCATTTAAGTCAACAACACATTATTTTGGAACGCGTTGACCGATTTTAATATATTTTTTTGGGACATACATGTGGGTGTTAAAAGGAAATTTTTTAAATCTTTATATTCTCAAGGCTTGCTAAGAAATGATAAATGAGTCGATTTTTTTTTCGAAGATAGCACATTTGATTTAGACGTTCCTCAAATACCTTTATACATAGTTTGAGCTCAATAGATTTAAGTCAAATTTTAGAGTACCTATAAAAATATGAAAATAATTCAGATTTTTTCGGAATATACGTTTTTTTTTAATTTCGGGGGGTTTCGTCCCCAAAATCTCCTTTAGATATCTGACATGGCTCTGAGTCGAATAAATACTTTACTTTTTTATACGCATAATAGACGGGTCCCTTACACCGAGCTTGAAGCATTATCACAAACAAAATTACCATAAAACCTGCACTCTAAGAAAATATATTGTAATCCCTAACAATATAGATTTGTTATGCAAAATATGGTTCATTTAATTATAACTTATGGTTGTAATAACAATATGCGAAAAATTAGTTTTGTTATATGTACTCTAATCATTTTGTTATACAAATTTAGTAAAGTTAGATATTTGATTAGGCTATTACAACCATCATGTACGGCTAAACTGTTAGTACTACACTAGATGGTTAAAATTATAAGATTATCTGGTTACAATAACAATATAATGTTGTCACACATTATTAACAATATGTCGTTGTAGTTTTTACTATACAGAAAGTTTATACATATCATACGTATAGTATATTTAACCATATAGAGGGTTATAAGGTATTTGCATATGATTATTATAACTAAATAAATTATTGTTTTGTGCAACAACAAAAATATAGTTAAAGTGACAATAAAACTGTTACAATATAAACATGGTTAACATAACAGTAAATATGGCTGTGCCTATACTAATCAGAATATTTAGTAAAAGTTACTATATATTCGATTAAGATAACCATTGTTTTTTTTCAGTGTGGGAGCGTGCTTTCGTTATCATTTTACAGTTTTGTTAAAAATCCGAGCTGATTCCCCCTTCGAAAAAATTCAATTTCTGTCAATTTTCCGTTCAAGTTAAAGTGAAAATTCGTGAAATGAGCATGGGGTTTTCACTATGGTAATTAAAATTAGTAAAAACTTATTTCACATAAGTACTGGGTTGCCTAATAATATTCCACAAATATTGTAATGAAAATTTAATTCGTATTTATAAAGGGTATATATGTACAGTAATGTACAGGGTGATCCCCTATAATGTCGCCCCCCTTTAACTTTTTTATTTTAAGTGTCCCAAAAAATTAAAAAGTGTGGTTATGTAGGAACTAAAAAATACTTTTTTTCTACGTATAAAGAAAATTGGAAAATTGATCAGTATACAGGAAAAAACAAAAAGTTTATCACCCTATATTTGAATTTATTTTTCGATTCCTTGTGAAATTCTGAGCATAATTTATATACAAACCATATACCTAAATTCAACCGTTTCTGAAATATTCGCATTCGAAATGTCATCATTAAATGTTTTTTTAAACTGTTAAAAATCAAGAAGCCTCAGTATACCAAAATTTTTATTGAAAATAAATTACTATAGTGACATTATGTCAATAAGTGTTGTTAAATAAGTAAAAATGGCGTACTCAGACAGAGAAAGACAAACTTATTATCTTAAAAATAATTTAAATATTTCAGAAACGGTTGAATTTAGGTATATGGTATGATATATGAAATATGCTTAGAATTTTACAAGGAATCGAAAAATAAATTCATATATAGGGTGATCCATTGAAAAAAAATAAACTTTTTGTTTTTCCCTGTATACGGATCAATTTTCCAATTTTTTAGTTCCTACATAACCACACTTTTAATTTTTTTGGGACACTTAAAATAAAAAAGTTAAAGGGGGGCGACATTATAGGGGATCACCCTGTACATAAATAGGATAAAATATATATTTTTAAAAATTTGCAAAAACCGAGTTTTGCATCTAATGTACTCATATTGTCCTTATAAATAAAAAAATTAGCTACGAACGATTAATTAGATTTGTGTGAAAATTGAATAACATGTTAATATTTAAACGTTATTTGCAGTAAATTCAAAAAAAAAAATCCGAAATGTTGCGTTATTGCCATTTTTAATAAAAAGTTACTTAAATGAACTTTTAACTTTGTTTCTTTCTAAAATATAAAAATACATACTTTTCAGAAGCAAATTGTGAAAAACAAAAATTGTGAAAAACAAAACTTGATGATCGTTATTGTGTAAAACTAAAATTCATTTTATTTAGCGAAGTGTCACAACCCGTCTCCATAAGTTGCCGGTGCATCCGCGAAAATATCGATTGATAAGGAGTATTTGTTGGGAAAATCGGTCAGCGTAAACGCGAGACGTAAATTTCCATGGGCCTCTCCGTAAATTAGGTGCATTTGAACTTTTTTCGCACGTAAAATCTTACCATTTTTTCGACAGAAAAATAAAAGATTATAATCTGACAACTCATAGCCTATACAAGAAGCCCAAACTTAATAGGGGAAATTGACAAAACCTGCCCTCCAAATTGCACAAATTAAGTCTGCGGCGCTGATTATCGATGCGTACTGACGTCTGCTCTTTTGGTAGCGTTTCGGTACAAATTAGTCAATTGTTTCAGAAGAAACGGAACACCAGCACCCTCTTATCTTAGGAAGATTTTTGTTTACATGAAGTTCGTACTCCTTGTGTAGGCTCCATGGTTTCTGTACAAATTAAACAATTGTTTCAGAACAAACGGAACACCAGCGCCCTCTTACTTAGAAAGATTCTTATTATAATATAATATTATTATAACATATAATAATATAATAATATAATTATTATTATAACATGATGTTCGGTCTTATTGTGTAGGCTCCATGTGACATCAAAAAATAATTTGTTTGTCACTTGCAAACGCCAGCCACCTACGATTATATGTAAGAATTTAGGTACCGTTGCACTTACGCTCTATCATGTGTGATTGGAGCGCCCCGTTTCAATCACGCGCGAAAGCGTGTAAAGGTACGTTTTCAAACAAATATTGATATGCATTTGATCTAGAGGTGGCAAGTTTGATTCCAATTCGTTCAAAAAGAACGAATCATTTAAATGAACCGAATGAATCGAACAAAGTTTGTAAAAAAATCAATTCTTTTTTGAATCATTTTTTTTTAAATCACGACTAGTGAACTAAAAAGTGAATCAAACCATAAAATAAATATAAACTTGGTTACAAGCACTGAATTAAATGCTAGGTTCGGATCACTACGCTAAAATGTCGGTCTTTTTGAATAACTGGTGATATTTCTAGTGATATTTCAGGGAATTTTTTGTCAAATATCAAAATCCTCTTTTGATTCAAAAGTTTCCAATACAACCTAGGTACTTGTATTTTGTTTTTTTATGTAAGCTCATTTACACGTAAGCAAAATAAAAATCGAATCCAATAATTTAATAATACCACCGTTGATTCATTTAACGATACAACCAATACAAGTCATCATTACAAACGATTCAAGAACCAAGTCATTAATTTGGTCGAACCTGAATTGTTCGTTAATTATCTGTTCCTGAACCAGAAAGTGAATCAGTCGCGAACGAATCTTTATGATCGAATCATTTTAAAAGAATGAATTAAAAGAATTGATTCAACAAAAAGAATCGAACTTCCCACCTCTAATTTGATCACTTTTTCTCGAAAACAGTGTATGTATCTTTTCTTCTTCTTCTTTATCAATCTGAGCACAGAGTACTGTGTTCAGGGGTAATGGCCTTTATCTTAAATTATATTAAATACCAAGTAGGGTACAAATGTACCCCACACTTTTTTATACAGGGTGTTATGGAATAAATTGTCATCCCTTGGGGGGATGATAGTTCACGCCAAGTAAGAAAGTTTTGCACTTTTGCATTAGTGTTATTTTTCAATTAAAAAATCATGGAAATTAACTTAATTATTAGTCATTTGTTTGGTAGGACACTGGATTTATACCATGACCTATAGGTAAACCTAGCGTTTAAGCGGTTGGGGGTCAACCATAGAGAGTCTATGGGGTCAAGGGACCAAGTAGAGTCGGCCAGTTCCGATGTCAGATCCGATGTTGACGTTGACGTTCGCAGTTGCAGTTACTGTTCCCGTTGGGTCAAGCCCAGGTAGCATACTGACATTTCAACGTCATTTAAACGTCAGCAGGCGTCAGTGTGCTACCTGGGAGATTATTGCAATTATAGATTGTTCAACGAGAACAGCTAAACAATCAAAATCACATATTTTAAATCTGATTGTTTTGTGCTTGTCTATTTATTTATTATGATTTATAATAGTTATGGTTTATAAATCATAGGTGAACCTACTAAGATAAATTCAAATAATACAATCTACAGACCACAGAACAAAAGAAATCAAATTTATTTTATACTTAAATATAGATGGAACATAGAACTTTATGGCGCATGTAATAAACTAGCCTTTTAATTAATTGGCTCCCGTTCGCAATCCGCAATGTAAAAAGTTGGTCAACTCTTCGAGTTAAAATCATTAATAGCAGTACCCTAGACAAATAAACTTTTGTTTGTCTAGGAGCAGTACTGAAGAATCACAGTTAAGAGGGATTTATAGATCTGAGGTTGCTGTTGGCTTTGATCGTTGCAGTTCCCCTTCAAAAGTTTGAGGCATATTAATAGTTATGTTTTTCCACGTGTTAAATCAAAATTTAGAGTCTCCCCGGATTATAAAGATACATTTATGCCCCCCTTTTAATTTTAATCAAATAAATTAATGAGTAAATTTAAAACTTCAAATGGATTTCTCCTTTACGCCCTTCTAGGGAGGCATGCCCTACTGGTTGGAAAGTCCGTATTATAAATGCTAGAAATATTCTTTTCTAGAATAATATAAAAAGAACATGGTACCTATAATTTAGTCAATGTCAAAGAACATTTGGGAAAAAACATATTTTCTAAATGCTAAATTTTGAATAGAAAGTAAATATTGTTTGAAAAGGTTTAACATAAAATTCGATAACTGCTGATATTTCTGAAGCTATCTAATCTTACTAAATCCTTTACATTAAAAAAATATTTGTTAATTTTAAGCAAATATTAACCTGATTTTATGTTAATCCGGGTCCACATAACTGTATGTTAAGTTTACAACCTGCTGTTAACTATGTAATTAATTAATTAAGTAGTTTGTAATTGTAACAGACATCTTGTAGATTTAATAACAAAATTCTATGTCAATGATTCAACCATAATTCTTGTAATTTTTAAAAAGGACCTTATTCGATTCAATTTACTTGACAAAAAAATTAACAAAAAAATATCAAACACGCAATTAAATAACACACCATTTTAAAATCATCAAATTATAAAGAAATTTGGTACAATATAACTATCAGTACTACAACAAGATTTACTGATGTATGTATTTCGTAACTTTACTGAATCCCCAAATTTCAGTTTGAAAACCAGTGATGGCATCTTTTTTTTGGATATTTCGCACTTCGCACACTCGTTAAATAGGTATAAGGAATTCGAACAACAATAATAAGAGATTTCTGGTAAATTATTATAAACACTTTGGACAGTTGTTACGAACAGGTTACGAATAAGAATAAAGTTAGCAGCTGGATGTATGACAATAAAAAAGTGGAAAATGTTTTGATTGGCTGCCTAAAATCACGTGTACTTTTTCAACCAAATAATGTGTTAAACATTAACAATATAATTTGAACCTTTGAAATTAACAAAATGCTTACAAAATTGCATATTACCTTTACAAAACTTTCAGAAATTTTCCTTGTTAAAATAATTACAAACCCTGGTTTTCTACAAAAAATTATGTAAAAATTTTACAAAATAAAATTAAAAAACTATACAAACTCATATTAACAAATCTGATTTTTATAATAGTGTAACTATTAATGCAACATTTAACAGTGTAACTAGGGTGAATATTTGTGATGGTAAAACTTTTGTTTACAGTTGACAATTTTTGTCACATTTTAAAATTTGTTTTTTAAATTTTTCCGCCCCAAAAAATGTGCAGTCCTGTAGAGGTAGCGATAGTGGTAAAAAGTAGACTATCGATAGTGAGAAAATCGACTATAGATACTATCGATTAACTATCGATAGTTTACTAAAATTTCAAAACCATTTTATTAAAAAAATAAGGGGTTTTTTTTTATAGTAGGGACATTTTCAACCTACCAAATACAGGAGAGTCAAAAATATAGTATAGTACATGGAGCCTACACAAGAAGTCCGAACTTGTAAACAAGAATTTTCCTAAGATAAGAGGGCGCTGGTGTTCCGTTTATTCTGAAACAATTGACTAATTTGTACGGAAACGCTACCAAAAGAGCAGACTTCAGTACGCATCGACAATCAGCGCCGCTGGTGGTGAACAGACTTAATTTGTGCAATTTAGAGGGCAGGTTTTGTCAATTTCCCCTATTAAGTTCGGGCTTCTAGTGTAGGCTCCATGGTATAGTATTTCAATATAAATATCTACCTTAGTTATTAAAACCTTTATATCAAAATCTATAATAACTATCGAGTTTCAAAACATCAACAATAAAATAATTGACAGCACATATTTGAGACAGTTTACCGTTGGTAAATCTAGAGTCCCTAGATTTTGTAACTTTGAATGGTGACAGGTATATCGTAAAGCCCGTTCAGAGTAAAACCGAATATATCTATATATATATGGGGCGTGGCCTCGCCTCCCTCCAAGGCGCGTCACAGTAGCTTGTGTGATAAACGACATGACGAAAGGTCGAGCAGGTAAGACGACTTAAAAAATTAAATGATAATAATGCAAAAAATCTTATTAGCGATGCAGGCTATTTGCTTAGCTACTGTGTCGCGCGTTGGAGGGAGGCGAGGCCACGCCCCATATATATATAGATGTATTCGGTTTTACTCTGAACGGGCTGTATAAAATCCCATTATATACCGTATATGTCATGGTATGAAAATACGTGTAAAATATGAGTTCTAAAATTTAATATTTGTTTAATTAAATTATAATAATTATTAGTAGTAATCCAAAAAAATGTTTCATCAGTATTGCTAATATTGTATTCCTTTTTTTCAGATATAGTCTAAAAGAAGTTGTGATCCCTATTTACCAAAAAATAGAATTTTCCAAATGCCATACTTAAAGAAGTTTTGTAATTTTAAATGTATTTGAATACAAATACTTTTTACGGTAAAAGTTTTATAATTAAACAGCAAATAGACTGTATACATATTATAGAATTAGATACCTGTGATATATAGATAAGAAGTAATTAAAGACATTTAAGTTTGAAATATTTGTTTTATTTAGTCTTAATATTTTAGTAAAAAGTTAAAAATGTTATATTCCATGATTTTTTGACTTACCATCGTAGCAGGGCTGTCCGGGGCCCCTCTGCCGCCTTTGTGCAGGCATAAAAGTGACGCCCCCATATTTTAAAAAAGATAAATTTTTATAACCAAAAATGAGTATTAATATTAATATTTAGTATTAATATTTAACAAGTAACATCGTGTAAATAAAAACCCTAATAAAAAATAAAGTAAAAAAAACACAAAAACAAAACACATACAACAAAACCTGTGCCAAGCATAAACCAAGTTGCAGTACGAAAAAAACTAAAATTGGTTTTAACTAAAAACATTTTACTTGATTTTATTGTTGCGTAGGTCACTAGTTGCGAGTGATCTAAATTTACAGATATCATTTTCAATTGCTATTATTCCCAAATTTGTGAGCCTTTAGTGTGACTCAGATATTTTTTTATGATTTTTAATTTGGAAAACGATCGCTCTCCAGAAGTAACTCAAAAACTACAAACTTCCAATACGTACATTTTTCTTACAGTGTTAACGTCCTAATCCTACTATTTTTCATTTTCAAATTAATCTAAGAGACGCATTCACATTACTTAATTTCATTAATTATAATTATCAAACATTTTAATAATTTTTTAATCAGACAATAATTTTGTCATTATCTTAGGAAAAAACAACAAAACAACTAACGGTATGGTTACAGTTTAGCACACGCGTAAGCAGAAAAAATATTTTCTGAAAATAATATAATACATGTATTTTTCCGTGTCTAATGGTCTTAATTAGTATAGTAAATTATTTTTTCATGGTACATTCAGGGTTGCTATGATTTGTCCATATTTGTTGTACGACAACTGCCATTATATTTAAATTTTCCGCGTACTCCTGTGTAAACCTGTCTCGTTTTGCAGCGACATCTACTTTATTCTGAAATGGAATGGACTATAGTTTATCGTTTTGTATGTAGGTACGGCCGACACGTCATTGGCCCAATCCTGCGTGTGGAAATTAATTTATTTTTATTATAGTTAATTTATTATTAGTTTATTTTTATTATAGTTAATTAAATTAAATAGGTATTTCTTTATTTTAACAAAAGTTACAAAACCAAAATTATTATTTTATTAATACCGAAATAAATAGGCACAAATTCAAATAGTTCTTTAATATACTATTGTATATTAAAGAACTAATGTCATAAGGCGTCATGTTGTCGCACGGACATGATTTCTTTATGCATTTTTATCTATTTTGCAAAAATTCTATAAAAAAAATTAATTTTATACCTTAAATTTAATTTGGTCGAATTTTACTTTAGATAGTTGGTATCACAGTCATTGGTTTGACAGTTAATGTCAAAATTGATTTGCCATGCCGGATTTTCTTTGGTTTTAAACAAAATTTATTCCCAGAAAAGTCTCGTAAGAACTAGAAAAATTATAAAAATATTATATCCAATATGCAAAATATTATGCTGATTAAAGTATAGCCAACCTATAAAATCAAAATTTTGGATGGAATAAAGTATCTCATTACAGCACCGAAAGCGGTGTTATAATGAAGTCATTATGAACGAAAAATAGATAAAAAAACATTATTGGCTTGATTATGATAAAAATTTAATCATTAAATAATCCCATATAGGTATAATAACAGGGTTTCCACCGATTTGTCTAAACCAAATTCCCTGACATTTCCAGGAATTCCCTGACCTTCCCTGATTTTTTTCCAGTCAAAATGTGTTTTCTTTTTGATTTTTTCAACTGGACTTTAGTGTTGGTTTTTAAAATTTTAAGTATGGGGCCATTCATGTATTACGTAAGCAGTAATTTTGTAATTTTTAACCCCCCTTCCCTTTGTCAACAAAAGTAAGTAAAGCTTATCGTTAAAAATATAATGCTTATGTAATACTTGAATTTATTTTTCTCTTGGTGGAGAATTATAACGAATAATTAAAAAACTAAACTTTTATTGAAGTTTATAAAATTTAAAAACATTAACAAAAAATCAATACTTCTTATTAAAAAAAAAAATTCTGTAGCTAATTTTTACGGGATACGTTTTAATTTAGGTTTTTGTTTCTTGGGTTTTTATTACATTAATTTTCTGTTCAATCTGAAAATAGCAGAAATAATGAAATTTTTAAAAATGCCTCTGAAATTTTGTCTGCAGCAGGTCTTGTTTATCAAGTTGATGAGTTCTTAACAGTAAATATTTGATAGTACAAAAAAAAAGATTTTATTTCTTCTATCATTTATTGAAGAAATTGATTTATTCTGGTTATTTTCCAAAGCAACATTATTATTAATATTATTATCCTGTAAAACTGCATGCTTTTTTACTTTGAAATATGTCGTTTTAGACTAATTCACTGCAGTCACTAATAACTGTAATCCAAAGCAATTTGTATCCAGGACATTTAACAGCCAATTCTCATGTAATATTGTCGCCTGAATCTGAAAAGACCGTCACAGCAGTTTTTGAGACATAGTCAATTCCATATTATATGGAAAATACATAAGCCTTAAATACTGTCCTACTTTTATAATTCGGATTTAGCAGACAATTTTACATAGGAATTGACTGCTAAATATCCGGGATACAAATTGCTGTTGACTAGAATTATTAGTGGCTGCTTTTTCGCTATGACAATTAGTCATTTTTAACTAATTCATTTTTAGAGAGTAGTATTTTCCATCTGGTTCTTTTTTTTTTAAGAAAATTTGACAAATTTGTGTTCTTCGTTGCCGAAATCCTTTTTTAATGGCCCGCACTTTTTATGGGGCCTATGATTGCTTGCAAATCAAACATTTGGCTTGAAACGGTTTTTTATCAACAGGAACTATGATTTTTCAAAGTCTTTTACTGATTAATTAATTAGTTTATTAATTATGCTTACCATTTACAAAATAAACAAATATTAATCACTCTAAACATAAAAATAGTTGGTTATAGTTTTAGAAGGTTATAGTGATATCGTGATATAGTGATAAGTTTGACATATAGCGCTGCCATATTTTGAATAAATTAAATTTAAATTACACTCGTTAACATAATTTTTTTTTTAACGAAAATTTTGTTGACCAGTTTTATTTATAAATAACCAATTCCCTGAACGACTTAGGAATTCCCTGACTTTGTAGATTTTTTTGCAAATTCCCTGACATTTCAAAAAAATTTAAATTCCCTGACATTTCCAGGTTTTCCAGATGAGTGGCAACCCTGAATAATGATTATTTTTACATTTTTTATTTTTTGTCATAGTAACATTAATTTTAAATTCATTAACTTATTTGTTAAATTAAAAATTAAGGTGTGATTAAAATTTAATCATTAAATACCTTGAAGCCTGCACGTATCATTCAGCTCGAAAAGAAAAATGGAAATTAATATCAGGGAAGTAGTTAGCAATAATTCTGATATGGTATACCTATAGATTTTTTATTAAAGCGTAAATTTCACACATTAAGCTATAAAGACAAGTTATTTATAAAAAAATAGCCATCCCTCGACCTTCCATGGGAAATTTAATACAATCAAATTCGGGTCATTTGTAAACACATGGTATGATAAGCAGTTTGGATTACTGGAAGTGAAACGCGAAATAAACTTTTTTGTTGGTATTGCGTGTTGTTTTCTTCGGAAAATCCAGGTCCCTGGACCACAATTGGATATAATAATTTTAATTTTATAGATTATAATCTAAAAGATCTCTCTCGCGCTACACAAAAGCATCAAAACTCAAAAGAACACATCTTTTCGGCCTTAAAATTTAAATTATTTGGAAAACAAAATATTGTTAATGCGTTAGATGGTGCTCGTCGTAAATTCATAGCCAAACATAGTTCGCAAAAATGGATTAATGATTAAACATTTAATTAATATGATACTGTATTTTTCGACACAAGAACTTGCTTTCCGCGGTAAAAATGAAAAAGAAGATTCGTACAATCAAGGCAATTATAAGGAACTTGCTAAATTTGCGGATGTTTTAGATCCAAATTTTAATAAATTTATAGATCCATCGAAATCGACAGTTTTTATGGGATTGTCTAATACTATTCAAGATGAACTAATTGCTTCGATCGTTAAAATAGTTGTAAACAAAATTAATGAGGAAGTTAATAAAACGGACTTTTTTTCATGGGAGGTGGATGAAACAACAGACATACGATGCTCTTCTCAAATGTCTGTCATTTTTCGATTTGTTCACGAGGGAAAAGTTATCGAGCGTTTTATGGGATTTTTGTATGTAAGTGACGACCATAAAGCGGAAGACTTTTTTAATGTACTAATTCAAAATTTCAACCATTTAACGCAAAAATTAATTGGACTAACCTATGATGGGGCCTCTGTTATGGCAGGGGAACTAAATGGTTTCCAGTCTAAAATAAAATCAGTAGCTCCTCAAGCCTTTCTTACTCATTGTTATGCCCATAAATTAAATTTGGTTTTGCAAGATGCATACAAAAATGTGAGGCAGTGCAGAATATTTTTTTCGAATGTTGGCGGATTTCCTCCTTTTTCTTTCAAAAAAACGAAACGAACCAATCTTTTAGACACATTTTGTAAAAAACGATTGCCTACTAATTCCGAAACCCGCTGGAATTTTAAATCTCGTATTGTTCATACTTTAGTCGATTACAGAACTATGTTTACTTGAAGTTTTTGAAACTATTATTGACAGATACCCGAAGCACAAGGACTCAAGCATGTTTTAGATGACTATGACTTTATATTTTTGCTTTAACACTGTTAATTTAATTTTCACCCATGGGTTACTAAAGTTACTAAAAACTGATACAATTTTGTCTATAATTCAACATAAATTGTAAGACCTCAATTATTGTAATGAAAGAATTCAGACACTTTTAGTAACTTTGAAACAATTTAGAAACGAAGAGCAATATTTTCATATTATCAGATATTGCTGGAATAACAGAAATTTTACCCCCTACTCTTGGACGGCGAAAGAGAGATGATATCCCAGGCGCAGATAGTTTACTTTCTTGTAAACGATTGTTTTATGAAATTTTGGATTTAATAATTAATCAAATCGAACTTCGCTTCAGTAACATTTCACTGGATTTTGATCTTATAACTGTTTCAAAATTCGATTCTTTTCATAAAAAATGTCCTCACGAATTGATTGATTCTTTAATTTACAGCTATCCAAATTTGTTTAAAAAAAAGAGAAGTTGCAGAGAGAACTTGAATTATTTTATTTAAATCCAGGTATTTTCGGCACTATCTATTAAACATCGTTGCACGCCTGCCATTAGGGCCGTATTCCCAAATTTAAATACGTTACACCACAGGGCCGGCTTTATCCTATTATATTATTAATTACATATAATACAAACTTGGTAGAAAATAAATTTAAGAATACAAAAAGATTCTAAGAAGGTGGGGAAAGTAAAAACAACACCCCAGTGGGGTAAATAACTGCGCGCAGCAGATTCCGAATTCCGGCAGACTCGGATGAAATACAAGACCAGCAAGGATGCTCAAGCAATGTACTAATAACCCAAGCCTCATTCATGAACCCCAATCGAATGGGGTCATTACTAATACCCTGGTTGAGGGGGAGTCCGGATTGTACTTAGTTTTGGGTCAGTTCAATGCCCCCAAAAACCAACTTTTGCCCCTCCCAGTCCTACACTCCACTAGCCTAAATCGGACGTATGGTCGGCCGGCGACAAAATTCCGGGAATGGCCTTAACCATCGACACTGTCATCCACGACCTCCTAGGAAAGATTACCTGCCGGGGCGAAAATTCGGATCCACCAAACACAGGTAACGCTGTGCACTCATACTCATACATATATTTTTACTTATTTGTATAAATAAAAAACGCTTTAGACAAAAATTATTTGATTTTTTACTTTTTATTGTGCAGTAAACGGAGGCCAATTTTGCGTATATCTTTGTAAAAAAAAATGTCTGGTTGTGTAAATTTGGTTTTATTCTTTTCAAATAAGCCCCTATATTCATGAAAAAACTCAGACAATGCCTCAGCTCGCAAGGTCAAACAACGGTTTGCTCTACTATAGTAGTATACTATATAAAAGAAATGGGATCACGTTTGAGTCACACCAGGACTATTTGCACGAGTAAAAGCTTGTGTTCAAGCTGTTGGAGGTAATTTCCAAAATAAACTGCGCACCACTCAATGTGTCGCGTCCTTTTTCAAAACGGCATAACTTTTTTGTTTCTTGAACGATTTTATTTTGGTCTGTGATGTCTGCTAACCCCATCCTCTGGCAATTCATGTTATAGATATTAAGCTCACAGTTCTTTAAGTAAATTTCCTACAGGGTGATATGTAAAACGGTAAAAATTTTCAATTACTTCATACAAGCCCCTTTTGAAAAATTAAATATTTTTTCTCGTTTTTACTTTAAAATTATGAAGAATTATGTCTTACCTTGAAAAGGTTTTCAAATTTTTCAAATTGGAATCTTAGCAACAAAAATCTGATTTTTTTTTACAAAAGAGTACATTTAAGGCTTATTGGTAGGCAATACACTCAGTCTTTTTAAGAACAAGAAAATAAGACGGTGAAAGATTGTTCCTTGAATAATTCTGAACAAGCGACAAGCATTATTTTCAAAGGGGCCTAAGTAAACACCACTTTTTCAAAATGACATTTTGGTAAAAATTTGCTAAAACTAAACCTGAACCGATATTTATGTTCGTGACATGTTTTCTTTATAATTTTGACCTCCTGATTGTGATTCAGTTGTCAAATTTAAGTTTCAGATAAAACCAAAATCACCAAGAATCAAAATTCGAAAACAATTCCCGGCTGTTAAATGTCTTAATAAAATCCGAAAAAAATCATATAGTCGTTGCTAAGATTCCAATTCGAAAAAGTTAAAAAACGTTTCAAGGTAACACATAATACTTCATTATTTCAAAATAAAAACGAGAAAATTTTTTTTTTTACAAACGGGACTTGGATGAAGTTATTGAAATTTTTCACCGTTTAACATATCACCCTGTAGGAAATTTACTTGACGAACCATACGCTTCATATCTATAGCATGCATTGCCAGAGGATGAGGCTAGCAGACATCACAGTCCAAAATAAAATCGTTCAAGAAACAAAAAAGTTATGTCGTTTTGAAAAAGAACGAACTTTTTGGTCGCGACACATTGAGTGGTGCGCAGTTTATTTTCTAATGTTATTATCATTATGTTGTTTATAAAACCTACTACTGCTCTAATGGATTTAACAATTAAATGTTATTATCATTATTCCATCCACAGAAAAAAAAGTACATAATATTAATGTATTTTAATATTGTGACAATGTATGCGCACATTAAAATAGAGCCGATGAAGAGTACATTGTTATAATGTAACAGTATACATTGGTCAATGTATGTCATAAATTTATAGTATGTACCTTATTCATTAATATAATGTATCCTGTACATTGATATAATGCACCCTATACATTGATATAATGCATCTTGTACATTGATATAATGTACCCTGTACATTGATATAATGTACCCTCTACATTGATATAATGCACCCTGTACATTGATATAATGTACCATGTACATTGATATAACTATATATTGTTATAATTGACTGTGCGTTCCACGAAAGATTGGCGGTCTTAGGAATGTGATGCAATCCTTTATTTCTATATAACGGCCAACTTTTAATTATAATAATAATGCTAGGGTTTTCCATATATTTGCAGCCGTTGCAGGCAAACGTATGCAATAAACCCTATCCCGATATCAATAAAGAGTTGGCCGTTATACAGAAATGAAGAATTGCATCACATTCCTAAGACCGCCAATCTTTTGTGAAACGCACTGTATATATACACCCTATAGGGTGTTTTTGGATGAGGAAAAAAACACATTTTTATACATATTAGATTTTTTATTTAAATACTCTTTTAATAAATGAACTTTACCAAAATTGTTTGTCGTTTTAAATAAAATAAAAGGTTTCTAAGAAATTATAAATCATTACTGATTCGGGCGGAAAATCTAAATTAAACAAATAAATACATTTAAAGCAAATATCTACTGCCCTTAATACAATAAAAAATTTATATCGGACACCATCAAAATAAAGATAAATTTCTTTAATGTTTACCTCATCCTTTCCTATCCAAAAAATAAATAAAACTGCTGTGCATTGACTTGCTTTTTTTTAAATGATCAAGATCAGGGCCATATTACCCATTAGGCAGGCAAGGCAATTGCCTTAGGCGCCACGTAGAAATAGGCGCCTTGTCCCCAAAAAACTTAAAAAAAAAATAAAAATTGTTACCAAAATGTTTATTTTTTTAAAAAATAAAACAAATAAACAATATACAATTGTAATAACAGAATATTATTTACTGTTTTGTATTATTTTATACAAATTTAGCTTCTTTTGTAATAACGAGGTGTAAAGCCGACAAAAAAGCGTGCTGCAAATTCACTTCTGTTTTTATGTCAAATACAGATATTTCAGATAAAATTAATTAGGTGTTATATCACCATGCTTGATTACGAGGGCACTACGTTTTGAAGTAGAATAAGATATTTTATTATTAACTGTATAATTAACAAATAATAATAAATCTTAACGTTAAACTGCAAACAAAAACTTAAAAGATAATTTAATTTGTAAACTTTACCCTGTATAAACATATCTTTAGCACTCTTTAAACTATTTCAAAACCCCCGTATGCTCCAAGCACACGGATTCCTCTTGCATCGGGTACCCGCTGTGATGTGCTGCTCACCCCAGCGGGTACGCGATACTAGAGGAAACTGCTGCCGGAAGGACCTGGGTGTTTTCGCGTTTATTCAAAAGTGGCACTTCTATGTGTTGTGTGTTTGGTGATAGCAGTCTGTGTTCGATAGTTAAGGTTGATTTAGCCTGGCTTTTAAATTAAATTACGTTACGTTAGATTACGTTACACAAAATGCTGGCTAAATCCACATTTAGATAGTGTTAATTTTTCTGTTTGTTTTAAGGTATTTCTGAAATTTTAATATTAAACTAATTACAATATACCAGCAGTACATCTAACATAGAAATACAGAAAATTAAAGTTGATTTAATTTTGTTTAAATACTTACTAATGACATCTTGCAGAAAAACGCACTTATAAGTCCTAACACTTTTTATTTACATTATATTTGTTATGTTTGTATGTTATTTATGTTTTTTATGTATTTTTTTAATGTTAAAAAGTATTCTAATTCATAGGGAATAATTAGGCTATAATGCTCGGGCGCCCTTAAGCTAACAGTTTGGGGTGGCTCTAATAAGCTTTTTTAAAATTTGCCCCGGACGCCGTAAGTATAGCATCTAGTTAGAGGAGCCAAATTTTTAAGTGCCTAAGGCGCTCAATTGCCTTAAGCCGGCTCTGATCAAGATGCTTCTCGAACTCCTCCAAAGTGGGTGAGAGGTACAGAAATGCGTCTTGTGAATCCTTTATCGTAAATTTAGTTGTCACGTTTTTTTCTGTGTTATCTTTTTTGACTATTTTGCCAGTTGGATTGCCATGAATTACCAGAAAAATTGTAGCATCTCGTGCATCTGAAACAATAGCAACATAATATTATTTCACAAGCATCTAAGATAATTTCGATAAAAAGTGGCCTCATTTAACGTAAAGTGTTATTTTCATATATTATATTACTTTTTATATTAATAAGTGATATTCCTTACCTTTTTTTTCTATTTATCTGCTTTTTACTTTCACAATAACCACCTGATTTGACTCACAAACACAAAAGAATAATAATTTCAATTTTTTCTGTGTGGGCTCTGGAACAAAAAAAATACGCCCTTGCACTGGCTAGTAAAGCGGGAAGCTATATAATTAATACTCTGTAGGCGTTTATAACTTTGCACATCAATACAATGTATTAATTTATTGAATAATGAACAATCTACCTTGATTAATGAATTTATACATTGATATAATGTATTAAAAACATCAATTAATAAACCTGAAACATTGGTTAATGTATTTATACATTAATATAATGTACGTTTTTTTTAATGATTTGGCTAAAGTTAATGTATATATACTTTAGTTAAATGTATTTTTACATGAATTTAATGTATTAATACTGTAATGGTACGATATATGGGCCAGTTAATTTTTAACATTTCTTAATTTATTATTTTAAGGCTTTACGAAATATGAGACTAGTTCTAAATATTTAACTTAAAATTGTATCAAGTGTGCATTAGTAACTTAATATTTAGACCCATTCTGTTTATATTATATAATTTATTAGGGCCATATTTAACCTAAGCATTCCAGAGTTAGAGTCTTTGTCAACACGTAATAAAAATAGGGTATAGTACGTTTGACTTATAATGATATTTGTAAATCACTGTAAAGGCGCTAAGTGTAGACCTACGTGTTGATGTCTTTAAGCATCCCATGATGCACTAGGGAGACTTACCAATACCGCACGTATGTCTGAGCCATATCGGTAGATAGATTAGGTTCTTATGTTCCAAATTAACTATATCGATAGGCCTGGTTGGCTTTGATAAAATAAACATAAAAAGAGCGTGTTAAAAATTAGGGAAGTCAGTATTTTTTAGTCAGTTGGGTTTTGTTTTTTGAAGAGAGAGTTACGTTTTACTATTTGAAGGGAAGAGTTGAATTCTTTAATTTTATAAGGGAGTGAATTTAACAAATAATACATTGTTTTTTATATAACTTCAGTTTTTTGTGAAAGTGTTGTTCATTTAAATAGGTATGTCTTTTCTATATTTAGTTATGTTATAATCTGAGGTCAGAAATATCATAATGAGTGGTTAATTATTTAATATTTAATTTAAACTATATTTTATTATTATTATTTCAACTTGTTCTAAGTGAGAGAAGGAATAAGTTCAATTGTTTTTATCTTAAAGGTTTTTGTTGGGCAAACCAAATTACAAATTTATTATTATTATTTTATGTTTATAATTATTATATTTATTTTACATTTACTTTAACATATTATATTTTAATGTAATTTTACATTTTACTACATATTTATATTTAACATTTATATACGTTATTTTGTACAGTTTATCTTATTTTATTTATTTGATAAATTGATATTCATTATTTAATATGTTGAGACTTTGTTGCAATTTCGCCACACCAAACACTTGTTAGAATTTTCTTTTATTGTTTAACGGTGTTGGTATCGGTCGAGGGGGTCGAGCCCGGAGACTTGTACGTATCGTAAGTATCAATTCACCCATCTTTACAATAAATGCTAGGTAGGGCTCATGATGTGAGTTTTTATGACATTGTCTTATTTTATTAATATATTGATAATCATTTTATTTTACTATATTTGATTTGCACTGACATAATTTTATTACTTTATCATACCTGATTTTATTTATCATTTATGACTGTACATCAATTTTATTGCATAACTCTTGTCCACCACTTGTGATTTATATATTTTATTTATCACAACCATTTATTGTTATTGTTTGTGACCTAAGTTATATTATACTTTATGTTTCACATTATTGTTGTTTGTTGCTGTACATTGATAATTATTTCAATGTGTATTTGCTTTTCTTCACCGTCCGAGCCTACCATTTATGTAGGTGAATAATCTTAGCAATATGATAATATAATTGATTATATTCATATTGATTACTTTGATTTTGTTGTATTATTTATATTGTTGAGATGTGCGACATATGCATATCTGTATTGTATATGTGGGTTTTTAAGGTTTTACCTTATTAACTTAAATCAATCATACTTTTCAAATACAAATGTTTTTATTTATATTATTAATGTACAGTAACAATAATTCACTCTTGTATTAATTGCCTTTATTAATAAACTTATTTTAATTTAATACTTTTTCTTTGCTTTTTAAATATCTTTTCAATTGCTCAAATACTTACGTATCCAGAACCGTATTCACAACAAAAAGGGGTCCTAAATTAATTTCTATAAACTAGACGATCACGTGTTTTGGCCAAAGGTAGTTTTTTGTGGTTTTAATATTCTTTTTAATTATTAATGTGTGCCCCCCATGTCCCGTTCGTTACAATACATTGATATTATGTAAAATTGTACATTATATAATATATATTAATGTATGCTATACATAATATCAATGTACGTGGTCATGAGCTTATAAAATTTAAACATTCTATTAATGTATTTATACATTTTATTTATGTATAACTACATTAATTTAATAAAATATTGGTCAATGTTTGGCATACATTGATAATATGTAATTATTTTTTTCTGTGTCTTAATTTATTAAACCCTATTATTATTAAGGTTATTATTCTAAAATTAGAGTTGAAAGATTCTAATTATTCAATATTATAGATTATGATAACAAATCAATTTTTTTTCGACTTTTTAACTTCTTGACTTAGGAGCCTCCGGTGGTCTAGCGGATAGTGTATTCGCTGGCCGACCGAAGAACGTGGGTTCGAATTCCTCATTCGCAATTAATGTTTCTATATGTAAGGAGCTTTTTCTATGATATTAACAGTTTAGTGGCTAATATTAGCCATATGAGCTCGCACTTAAGGCCAGGAGGGGGTAGAGTGTCCTGTTGGGCACTTTACCATAAAAAACTTTTTGACTTTGTTTTGAAAAGTTTCATCATTCAAACTCAAATATCTCAGAAACGGTGCCTCTAATCAAAATTTTGTAAGAGTACCCAACTATTGTTTTTAAATTGATCGTTAAATTTAAATATTTAAATATCCAGTGGCCTAGAAAATACGGTAAAAAAGGGGAGCAAATAACCTTTATCTACGCCTCAGGATTGTTTTAACAAAAGCTATTTAGGGTATACAAGGGCTTCATACAAAAAAAAAGTGCAAAAGTGCTCTTTTAGTTCCACCTTTACTTCTTAAGAAGTCCCATAAGCCAACTGAACATAAAACTACTCTTAAGGGTAATTTGCCTTGCTTAGTTAAAACCAGCAGCTATAAAGCTTCGATAAAACCATCATAGGGCTAAAAAGAATAATCGTATCGCTGTACTTAGGAGCAATGTGTGTGTCAGCCACAAAGCAACTTTGCTTTATTGTATTACTCCTAAGGCACACCTTACAGCAGCCATAAAACCTACCTTACAGCTGTCATAAAACCTGCTAAGTGCAATAGGTTTTAAGAAGATAGTATGTTTTTGTCGACGACGACGACAAATTGTCGTAAACACATTTTAGCTGACAATTTGTACTTGATATTGATATACCTTTTTACTTTATTGTTGTACTTTGTTAATTCCATATTGCTTTAATCAAATACTTGTTTGGTATATTGTTGCCTTATGGAACACTAAGCTGATTAAAGTTGATTGCCGAGACACAAAACGTATGATGCCCACTGAAATGCGCTTAATTTTAACAATTTTAAAGTCTTTGGCTAAATTACTTACCCGATCTACATTCCGTTTTTTAAGCCATCTCTTCTGACGTCATTTAAACGTCAGCAGACGTCAGTGTGCTACCTGGGAAAACAAATAGCATGTTTTCATGCATTTATAAAGCTTGCATAAAACAGTAAAGCATTATCGGTGGCAACCCTTTGCTACTTGATCATTATGAAAAAATAGGTATATATTCAAAATCGATCAAAAGGTTTAATATATTAACTATAGTTATGCCTGAAAATCAATTCTAAAAATTTAATTTTAACACCCTTTAACTTTTTAACAGAACATCTAGACTGTCGGAATCATATATTTTTCAGGTACATTTTTCATGGGCAATCTACCCTTGGGACATTCCACGTTAGGTACTCGGTAATTTTTGTCCCGCCCGTCACGATTAAAAATTGTGAGTAAAAACTAAACGTTATTAAATTTATTTTAATATATTGTTTATTATGTTTGTTATAAGCTTACAATAAAAATAATATTATAAAATAATAATTTAATAACTTGTGGTTTTTAGTAAAAAGTTATTTCTGTCCCACCCGTCACAATTGAAAATGGCGAGTAAAAACTTTTTACTCGCCATTTTCAATTGTGACGGGTGGGACAGAAATAACTGAGTAACGTGGAATGTCCCCCTTGTAACAGTATTTTAGCTACACCCTGTAAATAACAATTTAAATGGTCTGGAGGGTTATATACCTACCTACCCAAATTTTTAAGAGTGCTCTACAAAATTTTTAAAAAGTAGGTAATTCAAAAAGGTTAAAATAGGACATAATAATAGGTATTATACCAAATGTATATTTTAATATTATATTATAGGTATTATACCAAATGTATATTTTAATATTATAAAAATAAAATGTTTGGTAATCAAAATGATATCAACATTATAATAATATAATATAAATTTAGTTTATTGAGTAATTATGAAATAAATACATACACCAAAAAAATTAATACCATTCCAGAAACAATGAATTGCAAAATAATTTATTAAAATTAATTATTTAATAACAATATTATATACACAACAATAAATGTATAAATTTTAAAATCAAAGCAAGAAGGTACTTTATTAAAAGCTTTTGCTATCCCACCCTATACTAATTTAATCAAAACTGAGCTAATGGAGGGACATCCTACTTTTTAATCACAACTGGACCTACATTATCACCAGTTTCTTTGTTGTGATTAGCATGAGAACCATCACAATAGGGCCACTAAAAATAAAATTATTAATAAATTGCACAGGTCCAGTAAAATGATTTGGACTAACATTTTTGCTTTTCCAGCAGCGACAGAATGCAGCTTTTTCAGCAATATCTTCAACATCAATGGTATCAACTACTTTGGGATTGCTTTTTAAAATGCTTGCATTAACTTTGCCAGTGGGACAAGGTCTGCCATGGGGACAGAATGCTCTGTAGGTTATGTAAGTAAATCCAGCCAAGGCAGCCGTTGGTGGCACTAATGCCATCCACTCTTTAACTAAAAATTGAGGTTATGTTAGCAATTGGGTCAAATGTTAAAAAAAATAAACTTACCTCCTAAATGAAACCACCCTCCAACAGAATTAGGTATAGGCAAGCTAGATAAGTAATTTGGCACTGTTTCTTTAACCAAAGTGGCGGCGATATACATTTTAATAATTTAAAATATGAATGCAATATTTGGAGATTTTAAGAAACCAGAACTGATCCGCTACGTTATTCACAAAAACAATTTTAAAACGTTGGCTAACCTCTTCTTGTCCTTGTTCCTCATACTCTATCAGATAAAGTGAGAGAGATCGAATGATTTTATGAAAAAGTATAATCGTTTTTACGCAGTAGCGTGGTGAGATAAAATTATTACCTATAATTTAAATTAAAAAATAAAATAATTTTTAAATTCATTTCAATTGGACGTTGGTTAATTTTAACGTTTAAATAGGTATGTGCACATGAAATCAATATAAAATCAATATAGCTGTATTGATTCTGTTTATTTTGGACGATATCGTTACGTTAACCCATATAGTATAACAATGTTATTTCTAACCCCTACATAGGTATATGCCATATACTATATGGCATATAGTATATGGCATATACCTATGTAGGGGTTAGAAATAACATTGTTATGCGTTAACAGGAAAAAGGCGGCGCTTTTATCGTTTATCATAGCTCCAAAATACTCGCGGTATGTTGAAGCTGTGATAAACGACAAAAACGTCGCCGCTATCGTTAATGCAACTTCTTTTAAAACACGTTTCGTCGCTTGTAACGATGGCGACGACGCTCTTTAAGAGCGGCTTTAATCGTTATCACAACTCCATCATATTCGCAGATTTATGCAGTAATTGCGCATGTGGCTTTTATCGACAATTTTATTGGATAGAAATACTGCTTTTTTCCTTGTCTCTTTTCCAAAACATTTTTTAGTGAAAGTATAAGAAGTATACTAAAATTTGTGACTATCAAACCGTTACATTATCAACCTTTTTGTTAAAATTTACTTACGTTCACAGGTAATCATTTTTTTGCCTCTCCTTTTTTAGGGTTTGTTTGGAAATTTAAAGCTTAAATCTGCCACTAAAGCTGCTGCTTTTATCTTAACATTAGATTATTGTCTTAACATTTATCTTAACATTAGATTATTGTCTATTTATACAAAACCATCATAACCTTACTTTATTTTTAATAAAAAAATATGAAATTATAATTATAATTATTATACATTAACATTAGAAACCAAAGATGTCGGACATATCGATGACTTCCTGTCAAAGTATCGCAAGCAACATAGGTAACTCAAATTTCGAGAATTGAAAACATTTTTTGTTTTTAAGTCTGTTTTAACCGGTTTAAATTAAACCATATATCACAATCCACAATGTGTGGATTGTGATAGGTATAAGGCTTAAGTTTATACCTATTATTTTTAAGAAAAAAATACATAGGAACTTACCTACTTAAAAAGCAGTGTAAACATAAATAATAATTACATATAGGTACTTTAAGTATAATACTTACCCTTATTTAGGCACCACAATCCTTAAACGCAACTAAATAAAGTTGGAAATGACACTTGTCAAAACTATTCACCATTTAAAAACAAATAAACATGGTGCCATGCGTACGCCAATGGTGACTTGATTCAATATAAGCGGGAAATTCAAAACCCACTCTCTACTGAAGTTCGAATGCGAATTTGAGTGCAGATACCTACCGCAAGGACAAACTGGTTCGTTCCGTTCACACGACCCGACCAGTACTGGCACCTGGCGGCCGCCCAGCTGCATTACTCAGTCATGGAGGTTATGTCGTGAAAGTTAGTAGTTGTGTCGTTCAAGTGTTGTTTTTTTCTTGAAATCGATGGTTGCCGATAATGGCTGAAGAATTATTAGTGGTGTTAAATCGCAGCGAAAATTCCGGTGCAGGGTTTGGGTTTTCGTTGCTCGGGAAACCAGGACTACCGCCTATAATCTACAATATATCGGATGATTCTCCGGCAGCTGAAAGCGGAGAGGTAAGTCAGTAAAGGCCATGCATGTTTTGATAATTAGCGTCCAATCGGCAGCTTTGCCCTCACTTTTATATCCCAGTTTTCATCTCAAAGTTTATTATAATCTATTTAAGTATCCCACAAAACAATCAAAGCCTCCAATATCCACAAATTTCCAACCGATTGTCTTCTGTCAAGACAACTGCATTTGGCAGTTGTTTAAATGGTAAAAAGTAAATTTATGCAGACTACAATTAGCCTTCTAAATATTTAAAATGTGTTTAGTTGACTAACTATACAATTATTAAATGAGGATTATTTATGTTAAATGGCATCGGCTGTATTTACAATTTTTTTTATAAGTTTTAATGCAGTCTTTATCAATCAAATGACTCATTTATATTTTCGCCTGTAATTATAATTAAATTCCTGTTTTATCGCTATAAATCAATTGTTACAATGAGCCCTGCCCCTATTTTCATTTAATTATAGGTCGATTCCTCCAAACTCACACGAGCACCTAAGTACTCTCCAGCTTGACCTGTAAACTTTAATTACAATCCAATGATAACTAACATTTCGATTAATATTTTTGTAAACGGTTACCTAGCTACTTTTATGTAACAGCTGCGTGTGCGTATTTCCACTGCCGTATGTGCATTGCAATTTGAAATTTACGTTTAGAAATATTGGTGTTAGTAATTTTATAACAAATAACACCAAATCTAAACGATTGGGAAATATTCAAATGTTACATTTTAAGTTGTTTTCCTCTCTAAAATTTTCCACTCTAAAAAGGAACACTGCATTATTAAAGGAAACTATTAAATATACATGTCGCCACGTCATAGAGGAAGTACCTTAAACGATAGTACATTATAGACCAGGCGGAGAAAGCACATATTATCGCCGAGCATACATTTTACTGCCTAGGCAGTAGATTGTGTTCGAGGCAATTAATACATACGTTGTCGCAGTCAGGTTTTATATAGGTACCTACTATTTTTTAAGCATTTAATTACTTAAATAATATCTTAAGGTTTTAATGACATGATGACATTTTAGCTTTTCATTGTACAATAATTATATACACAATTATTGTGTTCTGTGATTGCATCAAATTCCCACCACGTAACTTTACTATAAATAATTAAGGTAATAATAATAATAATTTATTAATCCAATTGACATAGATAATATTCATATGTATAGGACAAGTAACAGAAATACAAGTAAATATACTCGGAAATACCTACAAATTTATCCTAAAAACTTATTCAGTTCATAAGGACATTCCTTTCAGTTGTCTTTTAAAAACATTATAATTTTTTGTTTTCTTAATATAATTTGGCAAATTGTTAAAAATTTTGATGCCAGAAAAACAGGGTGACTTTTTAAACAAAGAAGTTGTGTGTCTCAGAACACAAAATCTTGAGCCACTTCTTGTGGAATATGAGTGAAAATTACTATCAGTTGGGAATTTTCCTAAGTTATTAAAAACAAACTTCATAATACTCTATATATAAATTCCATACAATGTTAGTATTTATTTATTTATAAAAGTATCTCTACAGGAAGCCCTATCAGGTAGGTTAAACATTATTCGAATTGCGCGATTTTGCATAATAAATACTCTATTTGATGATGTATGCCAGTAAAAAAGTCCATAATAGGCATTTAAGAGTGATGTATAAGATAGACCGTTGTTTAGTGTCATTAGGGCAAAGTTTGAAGCGCTTAAGCGCTAATTAGTTTTTGGCAAAGGTTATCTATTTGGTTTAGCATCCATTATTAGCCCCAAAAATTTCACCTTTTTCGATATGTTTAAATTAAGGTTATTAAGGTTACTCAAGCCACTTAAACGGATAGAGAAGTTTACATATTCAGTTTTCAGAATTTAAAATAAGACGGTTTCTGGTGCACCATTTTTTAAAACTCATCAACATATTGTTTAAGTTTCTCAGGATTCGGTGCTGATACCACAACCGATGTATCATCTGCATACATTTAAGTTAACCCATAATAAATTTAGGTAAATCATTTATATAAAATGAAAACTAAGGAGGACCTAGAACCGAACCCTGAGGAACACCTAGATCATTTTTAAAGTTTTCAGATAAGGAACTATTAACTTTCACTTTAAACTGCCTATTTGACACTTATGATCGCAACGATTCCAAAAGTTTACCTCTAAACCCAATTTTAGATATATCTAATTATAATTTTTCTATAAGAAAGCTTGCGTTTATTGTGTCAAAAGCCTTACTAAGGTCATAAAATAGACCCACAACATGTTTACCCTTATCCAGTTCATCAAAAACAAACTGCATAAGCTGAATGGCTGCTGTTTCAGTTGAAAAGTTTTTTCTGAAACCGTGTTGTGAGTCAGTTATTAGGTTATACTTATTTAGAAAATCTATTATTCTATTGTATATTATTTTTTCAAAAATTTTTGATAATGCACAGTACTAAAATCGGCCTGTAATTCAGTTTGCTATCCTGGCAGCCTTTTTTATATATATATATATATGAACAACTGAAGCAACCTTTAGGCAATCAGGATACAAACCAGAGTTGACTGAAAGATTTTCTGTCAGTGTTAAGCTAATTTCGTCTCATTTCCTAAACTTCTATTTAAATTCTGCTTGCACCGAATTTAATTTAGTGTCATTATGAACCATGATACTACATAAGTATCATGTTATGAACTTATATAAATTTTGTGTTGGTCCCATGTCTAATAACCGAGGGGTAAACCACTTTAAAATCAGCGAGACCAACGTTTAACGTTATAACACAACGTCCACATAATATGTGGACGTTTTGTTTCCTTATCAGTCGTTATCAATAAGGAAAAAACCTTATCAATAAGAAATTTCTCTTAGCGACGCGTTGCGCATGACTACCCTTGGGATTGTTATCCTTAGCCGTTAATTCGTATGCGATTTTTAATTTTTAAAAATCAGTGTGCTTACCCCTCGCTAATAACTAAGATATCGATATACGCAAAATCCACCAGCCGCACAATGCCAAAAAAACATCATCATGTTGAACCGAGACTTTATTTGAAAGAATAAAAAGCTTCTTATTTTAAATACCAATTTTATTAGGCTAGGTTTAATTCACAAAATTTTGGTTATTTTTTGTCACATTGGAACCACGGAAACACAATATTGGAATACATTCAAACTTTGAATTTTAAAACTAATTTGTGGAATGAAATATCTATTTTCAAAAAATAAAAGAAGATAGAGCATAGGAAACCTCTAAATGGCATAATAAATGCAAAGGCATGAATTATATATAGCTTTAGTATTTTATTAATTATTGCATTAAGCTACAAAGACTTATCTCAATCCATCCCATGTTTTGTTTTATTAATAAACAAAAGCAAATCTACTAAACACCTCGCGACTGCATGTTTTAACTTTAATTGTGAACATTTTTAATGACCTTGTCGCGTAAAAGATTTCATTTGTAATGCAAAATACTAATGTACCTACCAAACTTGTTTTGTTATAAATAATAAATGATACATAACAATAAAAATGCGCAATTCTATTTACATAATTTTAAAATTCATACCTATGTACCTATGTACAAGATACATTGATGATCAAATTATGGAAACCGTAAAAAGGCTACTTTATACACAGTGGCGTGCCATATTTGGGACCAGAAGAAGCGATCGCCCCCGCCCCTATGCTCAAAGCGCCCCATGGGGCGTCTGCAGACGCCCTTATTAACAATCTTTATACGCAATAGTTATTTATGTCATTAGGTTAGGAAGTAAGGCTTTTTGTGCTAAGCTCAAGGTTTGAAGGCCGACGCGTAGCACAAAAAGGCACTTCTTGGCCGAATGGCATACAACATTTTATCTTCAAAGCACTTTATATAGGTCAATTTAATTCAACATCAAAGCGGCCTAACCTCACTTTTTTGGAATCTCATTTATTTATTAGCTAAAGATTACATTAAATGTACAATAATTATTATTGCTTTTAGAAGCAGTAATAGTTTGACAATACCTAGCTACATGATTTAAGTAGAAATGGATTTTTGCTATTACATTGAATTCAATTAATTGTTTAATAAATAGATAGGTATCTAATTTCAATTTGTTTGGATTTTTATTTAAAAAATAGGTAGTTTGGAATGTTTAAGCTGTGTTTAACATTTAATTTCACTGAAAACAGCAAATTAAAACTTAAAGATAATTTAAATCGTAGAAAAAGAATCGTACGTTTTCTTAGTTGCCTAACCTCACTTTTCGTTTTATTATTCATATTTAATTTTGCAATAATTTAATGAAAAATATTAAACATTAACAGTAAAACAAACAAATTAGTGCTTCTAGTAACTTCTGTTATTAATGAATATAAAATGTTTTGTGGGATATTTGGTTGGTAATTCAAAGGGACAATAATTATTGTCTTTCAACAAAAAAATATTAACCACTTTTAATTTCAAATAATTTAGTTTCTTCATATAAATAACTATAACTATAATATAATATATATAAGGCCAAAAATTGATAAAATTTCAAATAAAATTGACTTTAAATTCCTTGAGGTAGTTGAATAAAATATTGTGTGTGACTTTTGCTCAAAAGAAGGAATTCCACTCCCAAACTCTACGTTCATAGAATCTCCTCTTTTTTCCACTTGTCGCACAATATACATAAAAAAAAATTACATACTGGATCGTTGGTTATTTTGACGCCACAATATAGTATGTAATTTTCCATGCATAATGTTTTATTACATTTCTTAGGTAATTGTACATTTTTTATGTTAACGTTAAAGTAAAATTACAATGTAACTTTAATATTGTTCAAAAAGTATTTTTAATATAACATTATGTAATATTACGATATACCAAAAGTAGTTTTTACATATTTCCTAATGTGATTTTACATTTAAACTACCGGTGGTTTCTTTCGACGCCTTGTAGTTATTGCTTATTTTCTTCGGCAATTAGCTGATGACAAAAATAATTAAGTGGTTTACCAGATACTTGCCGTCGAAAATATACAAGAACTTCACACTGTCCAAATTTACCCACCGTATTAAATATTCTTTATTTTTTCTTTATAAAATATTTATATAATTCTGCCGTGAATTCTGCCCTGCTAATTACTTAATATTGCACACACAGGAATTTTGGATAGGTTTATTTGTTTGTTTAGGAATTAATAAAATATTGTGTTTGGTTTTAAAAAATTTTAATAAAACATTTTTTATTTTACATACTACATAATATTATTATTACAGCAATATAATATAGCTATAGCTATATTATACTTCACATTAAAACAATATTAAGCACAAAATTTATTATAATACAATTTAATATAATATAATATAATACAATTTATTTAGTTGGTTTATATAATTATTATAATAATATAATATTATATTACAATTATTGTAATATAATAATAATTATATTAACCAACTAAATAAATAATACTTACTTAATTTAAAAATACTCACATTTCTTATCAGTCAACACTTTTGGCTTTGATGTGGTTTTTGGCCTGTACACTATCAGGATGGATCACGAAAAATGATGGCGGTGTTTAACGCTAAATTAAATATTGATGCTTCTTTAACACTTTTAAACGAAGTTTGATATAGATTGCCTTTTTTATATTTATCGGTGTCTTATTTACCATTAGATTACACATGCTACAGTCGCTTTTAACTTATAATTATAGTCAACCCATTGACGCCACGCGACAAAAAGAACGAGAAAAACGAAACTCCTAAAAAGACGCTCTATTTAGGTCACGTGGGCACTCCCGGCGATTTCAAAAAGCAGCCACTAATAACTATTAAATTAGTTATTTTTGACTAATTAATTTTTAGAGAGTATAATTACCTAATACATGAATAATCACTGAAAGAATTGAAAAGCACATTATTTTTCTTAAACTTACACATTTGTATATGTAGCTACTTTATTTTTACATTCTTTTTGTAAAAAAACGTATAAATGTATATTTGTATACCTATATGTATGTAAAAAAACATGTAATTTTCCCATTTGTTTTATCAGTGTACTATTTTTAAACATAAACATAAAATGTTTTTAAAGATGTCAGTATTAATAATTATTGTCAGTGTTCAAAATTAAATAAATACAAAAACGTTGTAAATATGTTTTCTACGCATGTGGTGCCAACGTAGGTACAAACTTAAAATTACTAGAAAAATACCAGAAAAGTATGACAGACAAAAACAAAGAGAATATTATGAGAAATTTAAGTATTAGCATATAGGCTATGAATACTTAATATGAATACTTAAATTTAAGGTTAATTTTTTTTATAATTTAATAGTTTAACTAATAACTATTTTAAACTTCCTAATAAATATACACAAGATAAGAAATACTGCGTGAATGGCATCAGGGATAAAGAAGTTCTGTGTTCATAGAAAACCCCAAAGGGGTTTGTGCAGAAACGTGTTAAAACTGTCAAAATTATTTCGTTATTTTAGTTTATGATTTTTATTTTTAGTACTTTTGTTAAACCTATATATAGGTTATAAATTTTTAAATGTATAAAATCTATTAATTTAAAATAAATTCGTAGATATTTAATTTAAATGATTTATTTTTTAAATTTACCTGAAAAGTTGATGATCCATCGACAATCCTTTCTGCATACGGCCATGATTTACTAATCAATAATAATTACCTACATAATATAAGTATATTATAATATAGGTAACGTCAATTCGCTGTTAAAAATACGTAAGGGCGTATCTGGTTTTTAACAAATTTTGAGAAGAAAAGTTAAAATAATACCCAAAGTATTTTCTTTTTAAATCGCTCTTTACGTATTTTCAATGGCGAATTGATCTATAAACTAACCCCCTGGGGTGTTTAACTCTAAATGAATGTTTTCATTTACTTTAGTAAATAGGATTTGTTCTTTGCTAAATAAGCTACTAAATACTAAATTAAATTTTAATTTACAAACATTTTACTACATTTTAATTTTGCAAACCTAGATTGTTTGCAAACCCCATTAGAGTAAACACACCAAACTAAAAACATAAATTCAAAAATATCCCACTTTCTGGTTCCGCATTATGTGTTTAAACTCAGAATAACGAAGTTTTAGATCCTTGAAGTCCTTTTCTTTGTTCTAGTTAACCGAAATAATGATAATATATAGCGGTGGACCCGCAGATAGACTGCGGAACTTTATAATAAATACCTACTGCTTATTACGCAGCGCAAAGATTTTTTGTCGGTCGACCGATCTAATTAAATTAAATGCGGTTACTTTAGGGACCTGGGTATTTTAGGGATTTTTAAAATTTAACAAGGAAATTTAAGATACTAGAAAATATTTTTTTCTAAAAGTAGTAAATGCCAAATGAAGTAAATAGTATTTATTAAATAATATATTGAGTGGCCCTTTTTTGTTGAGGGATTTTGAACAAATTGTAACAAAATAGTATATTATGACAAAGTGGTATGCTATTCGTGTTATAAACTTCTTAAGATCATAAGAAAAAATTGAACCCACACCTCGTTTTGAGTGCTTTCCACCAACTTCAAATACCGAAAGACAGCTGTTTTGACCTATATTGGGTCTCATCAGTGTCGGGCAACTTGGTGTAGTGGATCACACTCAAAACAAAGGACTCCCTGAGCTTATATGCTGGGTTGGTAAACCAACAGAGGCGAGATGTAAGAACATCAGATGATCCACACCGTCTAACGACGTGGCCTTTGCCGCAATCGGTACATACTATGTACTACATAGTATGCAACCGAGACTTCACACAGCAATTGTATCACAGATACCTACTAATATGGCCTAAAGGAATCTAGAATTAGTCCAACCGCACAGTGCGGCCGAATGCCGCTTTGTGCGGCCAAAAGTCGAAAAATGTATAGAATGATCCACAAATTGGTTTATGGGGGTTTTTGGGGTCGCTGATTACGAATCCGTTATCAGAATTAGCAAATTCAAAATGGCCGACCCAATTTACCGTCATGTCATACGAAAAAACTTATATAAATATGTCAATTGATTAAAAGTTTTTGATTTGAGATTTTTAGGGTATTTAATTGAAAATCCATTAAAACTAAACAAATTCAAAATGGTGGAATGCAATATAGCGATGTTCTAAATTATTATTATATTTTTATTAAAATTAAACATACTAATTTACAAATTAAGAGTTATGAAGTGTAATGCAATATGAGCAAATAAAATATATATAAGTTACATTGAAATATTAAATAAAAAAGTTTTCATTGCCAATTTCATAAAAGTCACAATCATCCAAATCTGTATCTGTCTCAGAGGACGAAGCACTGTCAAAATATTGTTGTTCATCTTCTGTTTGATTATTTACAGGTGGAGATGCTAGCAAATTAATACAATCTTTAGACAAAGATTTGAGTGGTTGGAGAGGTAATTTACGACAATTGGAAATTTGTGGATCAGATGCAATTAAAAATCTTTTAAAAACATCCATTGTTTTTTGACGGTAATGTTTTCTTGCAAAATTCATGCAATAGATTTTATAAAATTTATTGCAGGCTTCCTGCGCATCTTCGGACATTTGACCGATAGGTAACACTGAATACTTTATTAGTTCTGGGCCATGAATTAAAAGTTTATGAACTAATGTAGGCATGTAATACCAGGGATATTTTTGTACAATGTCTTTAGCTAATTTTACGGCATACTGCCGGAAATTTTCTTCATTAATAGCATGACCACATGCAATAGTTTGCAATATAATATAAAAATGATATATAATATCTTCGTCAATTCCTGATATTTTTGCAGCTTTTTTGTAGTTTTCAAAAAAAACCTCGAGCGGTATTTCCATCGTTTGAAGTTCCACTACCGGCTTTTGGCTTGTCAATAATCAAACCCAATTCTTTTTTAAAAGCTGCTTGTATATTTTTTTTATTTCTTTTTACAGACTCTTTCTCTTTTTCTACACGAGCCTGCCATGTTTTGTTGTCTAATTTGTATGATAAATGTAGTAAAAATTCAAAGCACCGAATCCAACAATGTAAAGTTTACAGGCCAAATCGTAAGTGATCTGTAACAACTTCCTGTTCCAACATTTTATCTATATTATTAAACTGACTAGATGTACACTTACATAGATAGCAACGCATCGCAGATGTTGTATCAGTTAATGAATTGCACACTTTAGTATCTATCATTGTCAATCTCAAATTATATTTAATAAATACTTCTTTTCCGGCAATAGTAGTTTTAAATGGAGTCAAATTTTTAATTTGCTGTTCTACATCATTGGTTGTTTTTTTGTTAAATCCACAGATTCTTTAGCACATTCAATTTGAATGGGCCGACAAAATCTTGTTGATGATGTTCTTGGATTTTTTCAGACTATAGTTGTTTCCTTTGTCAAAGTGTTAGTATAAAAAAGTTGTAAGGGGACTAAAGACGTAAAAAAGATACTTTCATCAGTATTACTGTTTTCGTCAAGCTTCTGTTTATATTCAGCGTGCCCCGAACTACCATCGCAGCCCCACTTACAAAACAAAGTTAAATTTTTAAGTTTAAATTTTCATAACTTCCATTTGAATCCAAATAATACGTTCCAGTGTGTGATCTAATAGAGGTTGTAATTTTACTTCTGCTTTATCTAAAGTAAAAGAAAGACCTGAAGTTGGATAACATTGTAGTTTTGACTTTTGTAGCTTTTTATATGATGGTATCAAATTTGATTTGTTTTCCAAATGAGCGTTGCGTAGCTGCTGATATTTATTTTGTGATAATCCAAGTTCGATAAATAATGATAGAGCTTTGTCACTTGTGAAAGGTATATTTGTAGTATTTGAGGACTCCAAAGATCTTCTATATTTTTAGCTTTTGTAGGACTACTTTTTGCAATATCGTCTACCACTTTAGCAAAATCAGTTTTACCTTCAGCCCGCAACTTACTTTTGGCAGAATAAAGAAGTTCTTCAGTCGATACTGTTGCTCGTAGATTTTCAGTTTTTCTGCGCTTACTGCGATCAGAAGACTCTGAAAAAATAACTTCTGGCCGACCTGAAATAGGCTGTTTTGTATCAGACTTTATTTTTTTAGATTCGTGTAGTTCTACGGATTTTAACAGCCAATCTTGATTTTTTCTTTTAAAATTTGCCTCTGTTCTGTTACTATAATTCCATCTTTTTTTCATCTCGGATATCAATTTTGATATTTTTAGTTGCTCTTCTTTCGATAATATGTATTCAGAATTATGTTTTTCGGACAAAATTTTTTTTATTATTACATACATATATATTTTTAATGTCTTCTCTTATCACTTTTTTTATATATATATATATATATGTATATATATATATATATATATATATATATATATATATATATACCATAGTATTAAATAATACCAGCCTTGTAACGTCACCTTCAGTCAAAGTACTGGAACCTAAAAAAACAAATAACACTTTTACATTAAACAATTACAACAAATATTTACAGTAAACTCGTTTAATTAACAGTTTTTGCCCATTAATTACAAACAATATTTACTGGGAGTTAAAATAACCATTCAAATGTTGTTTTAATAAATTCTACACATTAAATAAAAAATAAATCGAGAAAATAACATTTAAATGGTTAATTCACCATCTAGTTTGTGTTTGTATTTAATGTGCAAAAACTGTTACATTTCAACAGTTTTTACCTCTCGAATATTTTACTTATTTTTTTTTAAATGCACAAAAACACAACGGGCAGCTACGGGCAGCTAAATTTTATTTTATTTGGTACATAATACTTTTATTTACTACCTTCAATAGCTTAGAGAGCTAGATCTAGCAAGATAAAACAAATTTCACTCAACCAAATCCATTTAAATAAAAAATAACTAAAAAATAGTCCTTACATACCTATCTCTTTTTAACAATTTACTGTTTAGGAATTTATATTCAGAATTTTTTTCACATATTTTACTCACCTTCAGATGTAGAATCCATTTTTTTGCATTTGATTTGATTGATAACAAACACTTTTACACGTGTTTAACGAAAGCGTTCACTAGCCAATCTTCCCTACGGTAGTGTAGCGTTCGGGCGGAGGCCACATTAAGACTGAGATTATGGAGGGGATTTGAGGCAAGGGACCTTACTATGGACATTTTTCTTCTCTTAGGGGATTTCTGTAGCCAACTCAATGCCAAAAAGAAAACAACTAAAAACTTATTTTCTGGACTTTTGGCCGCAAAGACCGGCCTTCGGCCGCACTGTGAACCGGGCTAAACATTAAGGTAAACATTCAATTTTCTTAGTTTCTTTAAAAAACTTTTTTGACCAATTACTGGTAGGTAATATTCATAAGAAAAAATTGAACCCACACCTCGCCAAAGTTTTTTGTTTTGAGTGCGTTCCACCAACTTCAAATACCGACAGACAGCTGTTTCGACCTATATTGGATCTCATCAGTGTCGGGCAACTTGGTGTAGTGGAACACACTCAAAACAAAGAACTCCCTGAGCTTATATGCTGGGTTATAACCCTAAAGAAAAAAAGTCTAAAGGGGTTAAATTGCACGAACGAGGCGTCCATTTGGGAGGAATGTTGAAATTTTAAATGTAATTTGTGTATCTATTTTGTAACTTGTATTTCGACTTGTGTAAACTTTTTGTACTTAACACGAATAAAGATTATGATTATGATTATGAGGACCGTTGCGTCGACCTACACTGAGAGAAAGAAATATTTGTTAATAACGAGGCACGTTAACTATTAACATATCGTTGAGTGGGATATGGCGAAAGAAATATTAATTTGGGTCTAAGAACTGGTTAACTTGAATTAAAGAAGCTCGTAACGTATTAGCAAATGTTGATATATTAACTGTTAATATATCGAAATTCCATTTTGTAAAAAACTACGGCAACGTCACATGCTTGCGCATATTGCATTTAAAATTATGTTGACAAATGTTAAAACGTTATTCGAATTTAGGTATATTAACTGTTAATATATCACAGTTCTAAGACAACTTTATCCTTTATTTGTCTTGAAACACAATCACCGGACGATAATTAGTATATAATTTGTTCACGATTAAGAAATTTTTTAATAGTTAACATATATTTTAAAAAAATCGCAACTGTTTTGATTTCTTAATAATAAATATTTCTTTTTCTCAGTGTAAAATTGGCGTATACTCACGCAACGTAGTCGCGTTAGGGATTAAATGGCTTAGACTGACGTTTCAAAATGTCAAAGAATTGCCAAGCCAACTACACTCCTATTCAAGAAATTTCAAAAACAAATTGCGTCGTCCCTATTGAAACCCTTTAGTATTTATTATATTTTAAGGAATTAGTGAATTCAAACAAAATTTATAGCCTAAGAAAGGTTTTGGACGTGGCACCCGGAATTTTCTTTAAAAAAGGTCCTATTAGTTGAATTGCTAAGATTGATATTTCGCGACCTGAGAATTAGATTGTTCTATCTCCCAAAATTTAAAGAGGAACAAATAGCAGTTTAAAGTTTAATTTATATACAAATGAAATTTTAAAAAGCTGTTTTTCCGTGTCAGATTTTTAAAAGATAGAATCTCACAAATTTTTAATAATTAAAAGATTCATTTTGAAAAAAAAAACAAAAAAAAAACGTTTTTTTTCATGTTTTTTTTTCACATCAGAAAAAAAAACCGTTTTTTTACATCTCTAGTTGTATGTAATACACCTCGTTATATCAATTTTTAGGTTAGATATATATTTTCTCTTTAAAGTTATGTTATTAATAATTATGCTTGATTATTTGAGTTATTTATTTTTCTCTAATCACCCAAACGCTTTATATCTCAACAAATATCTATCTTAGCGATTCAACTGATAAAACCTTTTTTAAAGAAAATAAAATTTTTTACAAGTTTGTTCTTTACATTTTTTCGATGAATCCAGTCACTTTTGAAATATCTTCAAAAATATGAGAATTTTTCAATAAAATCAGATTTAGTGACCCGTACCATCCTACAGGTGCAGATTACAGCTATGGCACATAAAGCATTTTTGTAGAACTTTTGATTACGAGTATATCTCTTTTTGAAACAATCCAATAGCATGAAATGTGGCTGAGATATAGATTAAAAAAAAGTATTCAAAGGTTACGTGTATTTTAAATGGGATATCTTTATACGCTTTGGGAGAGTACTTAGAGTTAACATTAAGGGCTTAAATTTTTAGGGAATTTTTTTACACGTTTACAGTGGCTCCGAAGAGGCCCTGTATCAAACATGGGGGGCCCTATACAGAAAGCGTTGCAGGAAAAAAAATCCGGGTGCCAAGTCCAAAACCTTTCTTAGGCTATAAATTTTGTTTGAATTTACTAATTCCTTAAAATATAATAAATACTAAAGGGTTTCAATAGGGACGACGCAATTTGTTTTTGAAATTTCTTGAATAGGAGTGTAGTTGGCTTGGCCAATTTTAGTTCGACGCAATGGTCCTCCCAAATGGACGCCTCGTTCGTGCAATTTAACCCCTTTAGACTTTTTTCGTTGGGGTTATAACCCAGCAATTTTGTTTTGAACATTTTTAACAAGATTTTGAGTTGGGAGCTAAAAACAAAAAAATTGTGAAAATATATATATTTTTATCATGTTTTTATCTTTCGGAATTTGACGTCAAAAATTTGGAGGTTTAGTTAGCAAATTCTAGGAAACCTAAATTTATAATTGGCTTCATTGAGTAAAACGAACTAATTTAGGGTAGAAAATAATTGTGGTTGTTTTAATTAAATAATAATAATGTCCTTTTATTTTATTCTCTTTTTAAAAAGATCACTTCAGGAAATTTAAATATTTAGTTTTGGTACCTTATAATCCTTTCCCCCAATATACAAAAGCAATCAAACAGGGGCCGTCCATAAATCAAGTGACCCTAAAAATTGTCAATGTTGACCCTCTTGAAGGGTCTGTTATGAATTATCTAACTCCCCTACCCCCTAAAAATATTTTTTTTTGAATCTTTTTTGTAATAATTAAGATAAAATGAAACAAATAAGCAATTTAATTCGCTTCACTTGTGTGACTTTTTAACCCCCCTCGGGTGTGACCAATCGTGACATTCGACCGCGGTCCTTCAAAGACTGTCTATCATTATCAGGGTGTGATGTCAACGGATTACAATCAATTAACCAATTAATTGTTGGGATCATTTTTGCACATCAAGTTTCCAAATGCACGCGTATTGTTATAGTAAAAATCCTAAAATGCATTTTCTGATAAGAATCTTATCAGAATATCCGAAATTGCTTCCTTTAGCCCAGCGATACTCAAACTGCGGCCCGCCAACCCTTTCTATGCGACCCGAAGCCTATAGGCTATAGCCACCTTATTTTTTAGATAAAAAAATGTGTGATGTAAAACATTTTTTCCTACACAGTGTTGTGAGATAAAGAAGGGCAATATTTTTTCGGTTATATGACGAGATTTATATAGCTCGTGGACAGTGGCGGCCCGTCAGGGAGGCAGGTGAGGCAGTGCCTCATCATAGAGAATTAAAAAATTAAGTATAATTTAAATATTTAACTTTCTATAATATACTAAAAAATTTTAATATTTGGGTTACATGAATTTTGAAATAGTCAATAAAATTGATTGATTTGGAATACCCAGCAAAATTTAAATTATTTGAATTTGAAACGACCGCAATTTAAACTAATATTTATCGCTAGATGATTGGCTCAGAAGCATGCCTGAACTAATTTAGACTCACGATTGGCGTTAGCCTTGTTGTCTCGTTCTATTACAATGAGATATCATAGTTGTCTCCTTCTCTCGTATTAGTATACGCGAGGCAGGTACGCCTACATCCAAGGAAATAAGCAGGTGTTGTGGCAACACTGTTGCGGAATTTTAGATAAATTATACTTCACACGTTTTTCAAAATTCAATAATAAATGGTATTATTTTTCTTATAATAACTCGATTTAATCGAAATTATATTTCTATTCTAAAATAAACATATTTTAACACTATCGCCATCTTGTAGCCATCGCAGTAACCAATAAAATAAATACAGATTCCTTCTTTAGGTTTGTTTTGGTTATAAAATTCTGAACTATTTAAAGAACAAATCTGTGGTTATTTACGCAATATTTTGTTTATTCTTTTTCTATGAGTTTGTCTTTTGTAAGTGGTTTATTCTGTGGGTTTAAGTTAATTGAACTTGGTCAGGGCCGGATTTAGCTTGGGGCCAGCGGGGCCACGGCCCCAGGGCCCCCACCATTTAGGGGCCCCCAACAATGCAATATGTAGCTTTTTAATGAAACGAATATGAAAAAAATTGTCGAAAAAACAAATTGGGTCGGTTATACCGCGCAAATCCTGTAATTTTCAATTAATTAACTCTAATTTTTCGCGGATTTTTTATCGCTTATCCGCTTGCAATTCAGAATGTAAATTATTACACTCAAAGTTTTGGCGCGCGAAGACGTTTTTATATAGTCTATAGTCATAAGTTATGACTCATAACAATTTTAAACAGTTGCTCCTTTAGGGCTTGTCGTAACGTTTTTTTAATAGTATTTACTAAATACAGTCAATTACTTATAATCTAATATTAAAGTTCGTTTTTGTCCCAGATTTTTATTGGTAACATTTTTATTGGTAATATTGAAGTGTTGTGGAATATTTTCCGGTGTTTCCGAAATACTGTTTCGTGCTTTTCTTTGGACAAAAGATTGTTTTATTGTTTGATTTTGTATGAAAAACAGACAAATAATACGACTTTTGATACACTTTTTTTCAGTTTGCTGTAAGTATTAAAAATACAAACAAAACAGATCAATTTATATTTTACTTGAGTAAAATATAAGGTTATAATTTCTTAGACTTGGGTAAAATGTATATAAGGTTATGTTCGTATTAATATATTATTCAAAATATACAGGGTGATTCAGACTTGTGGTGACAAAAGCTCAGAGGAAATTCCTCTCATCAAAATATGAAAAAAAGTTCCTATAAACACGTGTCCGAAAATGCTTCATTATAGAGATACAGGGTGTTTCCTTAAAAAAAATGAGTTTTTTATTTATAGCTTAAAAACGCTTTGGCCGATTTTATTAAAATTTATATGGTTTATTAAATAATATATGATTCAAGGATAATAAAAAATAAAGTAAAGTTCCTCTAGCTTAAAAATTTACCATGAGTTATAATTTCCCAAGTGTCAAAAATTTTAGAAATAGTGAGGCCCCCACCAAATTCGGCCCCAGGGCCTCAAAACTCTTAATCCGGCCCTGAACTTGGTGATTTATGTGAATTTAGTCATTATGGATATTACGGTGAGAAATTGTACCGATATTGTTTATGGTGTACTATTATTAATTTAATGATTAGGGCTTAAACCTAATGGTTATATTAATAATGCTGCACTTTACCTCTACACCTTCACGTGGTTCTTGCTGAACAATGAAATATTAATTAGACAAAAATGAGGTTTATTTAAAATAAACGTCATTTTTACAATAAAATATACCTATTTCATTGACAAAGTAGAGGATTCCTTCCCCACCACAGTCTAAGTTTTTTACTTAGTTTTAAGTATAAGTTGTGAACTGCGAGTTCAGTTTTTTTAAGTTGGGTTTAAAAAAACAGAAGAACAAATAAATTTAGAAAATTCAATTTTAATAGTCCGGGAGGCAGTGAAGATTTTCGGTACTTATTTTCCCAGTCGGCAAACACCGATACAATTATTGGGTTTGTTATTCTGAGCAAAATTTATATATATTTAGGGGGGGGTTTTCCGATGGGTTAAGGCGGAAAATGCGTTATAAAGTACAAATATATTGCACTTTTTTTTCCAGTGATAAAAATAATTCCATTAGTGAGAGATATAGTGAACTTAAGAAAAAAAATAGTCTGGCTAATCTGTGAGTATGGGTAATATGTCTGGCAGGTGGAAAAATTATCAAAACCATTGCCCTTATTTTCGCAGTCCTAAAAATTTTGTGAGATGATAGTTTATATTATAATTACAGCTGCAAATATAGTCTGGCTAATGTGGAACACTCCGAAAGCCTTGCCAGACTCGTCCAACCGGGAGGCAGTGAAGATTTTCGGTACTTATTTTCCCAGTCGGCAAATACCGATACAATTATTGGGTTTGTTATTCTGAGCAAAATTTATATATATTTAGGCGGGGGTTTTCGGATGGGTTAAGGCGGAAATTGCATTATAAAGTACAAATATATTGCAATTTTTTTTCCAGTGATAAAAATAATTCCATTAGTGAGAGATATACTGAACTTATGAAAAAAAAATAGTCTGGCTAAACTGTGAGTATGGGTAATATGTCTGGCAGATGGAAAAATTATCAAAATCATTGCCCTTATTTTCGCAGTCTGGCGGGGCTTTCGTGATTGTAAATAACAGCCAGACGTGTATTTTCTACGAAATTATAGTATTATTTATCATGTGACAAATTTTCAAATCCGGGAAAATAAGAGCAAATTTTTTGTAATTCTTACGATTTTCAAGATGCCGCCAGAACAATTTGCCAATTTCATAAATCAGCCAGACTTAATTTTGATTATAGTTTATGACAGTACCAAATAATGGGTTAAATTTTAAGCATGGGAAAATAAGGGCTACGTATTTCAAAAACCGGTCAAATTTTTGCTTCCGCAAATTTTCAGCCAGACTGACTTTCCTTCACTTGGGATGTGCCAGACTGTTATTTCCATTAATAAAATGACTCACTTTAATTAATGTGAAATATTTATGACTGGGAAAATAAGTGGACTTGACTTTTTGGCTCATCTAGTGAACCCATCCGAAAATTTCAGCCAGACACCCAAATTGTCGTTTTGTGTCACCATTTGAACAAACCTAATGACATTCACAAACTGGGAAAATAAGTACCGAAAATCTTCACTGCCTCCCGGACTATAAATATCGCATGAAAAATAATTTCAGAAATTTAACTTTAGTAAAAACAATTTTGTCTTCATTGTCTTGGATATAAATTAAACAAAAAAGTTAAAATCCCCAGGGGTCTATTAGTATTCATTTTAATTACACCGACAAAAAACCATGCGGTGGTATCAAAGTAGTTATTATAATTATTTTAATACCATATTTATAAAAACAATAAAACAAATTAAACCATTATTTAAAATGTCACTTAAAATTTTACGTCATTAAAGTAAAAAATTAGCAATTGCATGTTAAGAATTTTATGTAAAAAAAAGGGTTTACGAAAATTTTTTAACTCAATTTTTAGTTATATTGTTTCAATATTAAATAAGTACTCCCATATTTTAAATCATTTATTGATGTTTCTCAAGGGTATTGCTGGAAACCCTTGTATACAACATAATAAGACATTAATATGCATAAAAGGTTTTTGAATATAGCTTTGGAATAAGATAAATTAGTGGTAAAGAAGAGAAACGCTGCAAGTAACGTAGTCTCAAAAATTAATGTTCTGAGAATATTACACGTTATGGAAAGTCTCATTTAAACTAAAACCGTTTTTGATCTTTTTAATTGCATAAAATAATCAATTAGCTAATTAAGTAGAAGCCAAAAAAATCTAAAATACATTAATTGTAATTAATCCCCAAAAATATTGTATTTATTAATTTATTTATTAAAGTAAAGTAAATATCGAAGACTTACGAAGAAATTTAATTAGGTTTTTTATGATTTATGGTTTGGTAAAATTTAGTTATTCGTTTTTTAAATCCCTACTTATAAATTTGCATTTTTAAGTGATTTCAGCGTCAATTAAAATGACAGTCAACAAAAAAGTTTTACGATTTTCCTTAAATAGAGCCTAACTTTTGAAAAGTCATACATTTGACAGAATTTGTATAATGGATTGCCACGGGCGATCTTTAGACAAATTTATTTTATCGCGATTTCGTGTCCCTTATACAATTTTAGAAGCAGTCAGATAAATATCAATGCCTCTGAGATTTTAATTTTTAGGTTGTAAAATACGGCTTTTTAATAAAAATCACCCCCTCATAATCGGGACTTGTTTGCTTAGGTACCTACCCATTTAAACATAAAATTTTACGAGCAATTTTAATTTTTGATAACTTAAATACCTGTATACCTTTTACTAGCAATAAGTTATTTAAAAACTAAACACGCAAACTTAAAATTAACGAAATGTTTTTTATTTTTGTATAAGGTAATTGCACTACTTTTAGTTTAGAAATAATTAGGGGTGGGCAAAATATTCGATTAATCGATTATCAAACCGTCATTTTTTTTGTAATAATCGATTAATCGATTACTCGATTATTTAATTAATCAAATATTTGATTAATCGATTATTGACTAATCGATTATTCGATTAATCAAATATTGTAATATTATTATTTTAAATAAAGAATGTACATACATTCTATCGGCATGTTTACTTATACATTATGCCATACCTAATTATCTAATCGTAATAATTATTATAATTAATTAATTATAATATAATTAAAATAATCAAATATGTAAATAGCAATAATATGACCAGTTAAGTAGCATTTTTTTAACTAAACTAAATAAAAATAGTTTTCAGAAAACGCATTTTAATGATTTAAAAATTTTAAACTTGTATTGCATCAAAAAATCGATTAATCAATAATCGATTTATAAAATAATCGATTAATCGAAAAAATCGATTATTTTAGATAATCAATAATCGATTAAGAATTTCGATAATCGCTCAGCCCTACTAGGTACCTACTATAGTATATATATATATAATATATACTATACTATATACTATATATTTTATAAAAAATATACAAAAATAAATATAAGGTATTAAATTGTTATTTAAGTAATATTTAATAAATAATTAATGAAAAAAACGGTATAATAGATTGGGATTCATGATTTACCTTGCTCCACACTCTGCGCCCTCTATCTCAAAAACGATTAGACGTATAAAAAAATGTTTTAAACAAACTTGATTTTTGCGACCTTTAACCTTAAATATCTAAGGCCGCTCACACGTTGGCATATGACAAAATTTGCAAAGCTAAAATAAAGGTTTGTACAAAAATTCAGCTTATTCCGTTAGATTCCGAGGTGAAATGCCTAGATGACTGGACTAATAGACATTTTGGTGTTTGGGGGACGATTAAGCCGACTCAAATCTAAGTACGACGCGGTATCCCCCTATACCAGGTAGTTGGTATTACTTAGTGCTAATTCTAAAATAACAAAACACTTATCTTTGAATTGTTTTTTTATTTATTTCTGCAGAATTTTATTTAAGTTAAACTTAGGTTAAAATATTGATATGGAGAGCCTGTGAAAAAAAACGATGATTTTTATTTTTTCAAAAGATTTTTTTCTCTTTCCTAAGATATATTTTTAATGTAAAATAGTATTTTTTATTGTGATGCATGTAAAAGTCTATAAAGCCTTTTTAAAACTAAGGGAGATCAGTTAAAATTTTAGGAAATCCATTTATTCTTAACGGCAGTCGTGGAAATCCCTGGGATTGCCATCGTAATTACCGTAAATCTCTTTGAATGCCTTGGCAGTCACTTAACATTACTGGCAGCCCTTCGAAATTCCTAATTTATATGGCAGTCCTCAGAAAAATCATATGATATCCGCAATACATGTACATTTTTCAGTAGAGTGGACACCCCTTTAAGAAAGTAGGTAGGCAATGCCTACTAGGCATGTATATAAAAATAAATTTATATTAAACTCTATATGTAAAAATCTGGCTATATGGTTAAAAATATATTTTTAATTAAAATCATTTTTATAGCCAGTTGCCTTTAACGCCAAAGGTTGTTATTTGTAACTGTGTGGAGTTAAAAAATAGAATGGAAAACAACGGTAATAATGTAAATCGTTAAATGAACATAACTTTGTTATAAACAGTTTTTAAAACATTTGGATTAGGTTCATTGGCGTTAAAACTTTTAATTTAATGGTTGCTTTCAAATTTAAATAAATAAAATAGTATGTAAGATTAAAATTAATATGTGTAGGAACTATTGCCATGCAAATTACAAATACAAAATACGCTATAAATATCTATAAATATAGTTTTAAATGATTGTATTTTTAAAACAAGCTTTTATTTTATTATGCAGAATATTAAAATAATAATTATAAACCCTAAAATAAAAACTAAACTTGTTTAAACCGTGAAATTCTAAACCTCTACCTTTAAAAACAATTAAGTAGTTTGCAACACTTTGAAAGGATATTGTATTACAACCCTTATTTGTCGTCAAATATGAAGCCTATAAATAAACTTCATTAATGTATGTGGCTTTGTACCTCAAAATACCTACCTATAATAAGATGTCGGTGTCAACTAACTTATAATTAGGCTGGTGTAATGTTATAACTGGATGATGGTCACTTTATTAGAATCACAAAAAAGTGAGGAAAAAAGTAAAAACCAATGGCTTTTCTGAAAAATCATTTAATTTAAATTTACAAAAAAGTATTGAGTGAAATTTTAAATATTATTAATGTACCTAATGAGCCTAATATTAAAGATAAGAAGTTACATTTTTTTTTTAATAAAAGTGGTAATGTTCTGTAAAAAAACAGTAGGTACCTATATAATTTTGTATCTATTGATCTTATAATATACCATTCTGGAAGTAATTAAAAACAATTTAGGGGGAAAATAATGAGTCAGAAGGTATAAAAATAAAAAATCTTGACGACAAGCTGGGTATCAGGCAGAAATTCAGAAGAAGAAGTTTGGTCAAATATAAATTGAAATCCTTTTCAATGTTAAATATTATGTGTTTTTGGTCAAATTAAATCATACTATGTGTAAAGTGTACTTCTCAGTAGTTTGCAAAGATCAAATATTTTTAGATAAACACCGTTCAGGTGTTTTCAACCATAATTCATGGTGTTTATATTAACACCACTTGTTGTTGGATTTAGACACCATTTTTAGATTACCCTTTACACCACAGATATTTTTAACAGTGTTTTTACACCCTATATAAAAATTCATATTTATGCATACTTTTAAGTTAAACTTTATTTATGTCTATGTTAAAAATCCTTTGATAAATTTGTGAAATTCAAACAAGTCAATACGCAAAAGTATTTTTATTAAGTAGGTACTTTATTATTTATATTTCCAGTGAGAGTGACGAAGGATGACATTCGGAAGCGACCCACTTTAAAAATGTATAAACCGACCTATTTTCTCCTCTTCTACCTCGTTTTATAATTTATTCGCGCTCCAAAACGAAAATACAACTTATAAATTGATTTAAATTTTAATTAAGGTCGCTATTTAGGGGATATCTAAATTTGTCCTGTCAAGAAAACGTGAAAGTCACGCCTTCGACCTTTTATTAAATATAAGTTAAAGAAGATCGGATTTATGTTTTAAAATATATTGCTACATTTCATATGACTAATTAATATAATATTAATATAACATAAAATATTAAAATTCCGTAATCATGTGCACAGCAATTTCTTCTACTGTGTCAATTGACAACTTTATATTAGTTCATTAGGAAAATGACCAATAGTCATTTTTATTAATTAAAAAAACATTTCAGTAACAAGTACTTTTTTAAAATTTCCGGAAAAATGAGCCGGTTTTTTTCCGGAAAAAAACGAAAACTTTGGGAAATTTTTAAAAAAATTGCCTTTTGCATTTTTTTAATTTTATTCAAATGGTACCTAATACAAAAAAATCAATGAAAAAAGGGAATTTTCGACTCTGATTATAATCATATAATACATAAAAATAATAATTATCCGCATAAAAACAAATTCGGTGCTGTATTAACATAACTATCGTTTTATTTGACACGTCCATTTATAAAATTATAATTTTGTAATTTAACTTTATAAATCATTTATTATTTTGTAAATGGATGTTTTTAATTGACTACCTTTTGCAAAAAAGACCCAACCGACAGTATATTTAACGTTTACTTTTATTTTCTTAAATGAATTCAATTCAATTCAATGTTGTTTTTTTTTAATAAATTTATTATCCTTAAGGATATTTTTTTAAATTAAAATGTTAAGTTCTTGATTGCTTTGTATATATAAAAAATCAATATTTCCAAAAAAACGAAAAAAAAAACAGTTTTTCCCCAATTTTTCCGGTTTTATTTCGACACTTTAAAACCCTAGTAGCAACTTGTTACCTACAAGTGTAATAATTAATTATTATGGTGGTGTCCCACCACGTGACTGATAGAAACAATTAAGGTAAGATTTTAATTTCGTCCTATTTTCTGAAAATAATATATGCATTTTTGTGTATAAAGTTTTATCATCATTTGAATATGGTATTAATAAAAAATGTTATTTAACAAGTTTATTTTAAAATTAAAATGATTTTTTGTTAATTATTTAGATAAATATATCTACTTTTATTTTACACTACGAGTACTTAAAAAGTCTAGTGTGGAAAAATCTAAGTAAATATTAAAACCTTATCGACTTGTCTGTTTGGTTGAAGCGCAACTCGTTTCCAGCGTACGAAAAATGTTGCAAGTCGCCGAAACTAAAACAATAGATTACCCACAACAAAAACTGTGTGTGCTTAAATTCAGAGTTGTTTCAGACTCAAACTTTACTTGCACAATTGGAATTTAAGATTGTTATTTATTTTTAAATACAGGAATACCTAAACTAAACCAACAAATTTTAGAGATGATTTTTGATCTTGGAAGCCTTCTGACATTTTTTTTAAATTTTAATTCAAATAGCTACAGGTTATGGGTTAAGGCTTGCTTGTACAATAGGGTGGAGTAAAATACATGATGGTAACCATTTAATATGCCTATATTAGCTAAGCCAAATACACGACGGTAAAAATTAATTACGCCTATTTAATAATAATATAATAATTGTGATATAGTTCACGAATTTTCCGAGTATATATACAATTAACGAATGTTTGGAGGGTCCGCCATATATTTTTTTTCGTTAGTTGTGGTAATAGAACACCACTTTCTCCAATATAGGCATATTAAATTTTTACCATCAAGTGTTTTGGTTAGCCAATATAGGCAGTCAGGTTCCAGCGCTTGAGAAGGCATGACGCGATAGTGAAAGCTCTTAAAACGTAAAAGTGCCAAATAATTATAGTGAAACAAACAATATTCATAGAGTGCAAACTAAAATGGTGTAACGGTCATTGAGGAGTGAAGTGTTAAGTGATATGAATGAGTTAAGGGCCACCTGTCATTGGACGCTTTTCACTGGACAAGCAAGGGAGGTCAAACAAGAGGGGAGGTGGCCATCTGCAAAAAAATTGATAAGTTACCTTAAGAATATGCATGACCTAATACAAAATCTGCAATTTAAACACGGCAGATATCTTTGAAACGTAAGAAAGGCACACGGCGTAGGGCAATAAATCTGTCAACAACAAATGCGTAATGCAATCCCAAACGAAACCGATAATAAACACTAGACTCACAGAATAAACCAACACATTAATCATATAACCCTAACGCAGTAAAAAAAGCCTGATAACCAAACTCTACTAGATTTGTAAACATTAGATAACAGAATAATCGCGCTTGTCATTTGTTTAAGTAATAAATAAATGCAATACTTAATTTTGGAATTTAAGAAAAAAAGACAAAACTCTACCACAAAACGTGCTTGGGACAAAATTTACGCAAACTTGAACGGAAGATCATTACACTACTAACGACAGACTTACCCGTCTACCATCACCAACATCCCCGCGACCTGTTAATGGTCAAAACCATTACCAAAAGAGTAAGAGTAGCCCAATTAAAATACTGGCCCCACGTCACTCGTAGGCAACGCAACAACATACTACAAGCCACCCTTAAACTAGACCTTACAGACAGAAAAGTCGGGAGATCATGCTTCACATATCATGACACGTTAGCACAAAACATGCACTTCTCATAAATTAACAAGACCAGTTGGGAGCAACTAAGCAACAATAAAAAAAATAAAAACAATTGACACACTTTACCAAGTGCAGGAACTATCTGACCAGGACACGGACAATGACAATAACGAACAAGACAAAGACCTCGACTAGGAAACTATACTCCTGCAGCGAAATAACAACTCCCCAACTCCAAATAGTAATCCCAAATGTTTGGAGTAATATTAATCGACTGGTCTAGGGGGATTCCGCGTCGTACTTAGTTTTAGGTCGGCGTAATTGTCCCCCAAAAACCAACACCCTCCCGTCCCTCCTCCTATACCCTACTGGGCGTATAGCATCGGCTCGGCGAACCCGAGAATGGCTATTAAAACTATTCGCATCTCGCTCTCGAGCCCCAAATAGGGGACAGTACGGAACGCAATGGATATTCGCACCCAGTAAACACGGGTGAAGCCGTGCAGTTGCTGAGGGCGAACAAAAATCGGCGTAAGAAAATATAGGCCTGTACGGGGTCCGAGAGTGATGATGAAATTATACGTCTCTTATACTCATAAATACTCATACAAGTGTTTTGGTTAGCCAATATAGGCATATTAAATGGTTACCATCATGTATTTCACTCCAGCCTATTGTACAATCCTTTATTATAATAAATTTTTTTGGGATTAAAAATATAAGTAACTGCATATATCTAGGTAATACTCTTACATACTAGCGCCCGTAAGTGGAAGTGTCTTGAAGCTTCTGTCTATTTATATCGTACTTGGAGCAACGCGACCTTTTGCTCTTCGTTCAGTTACATTCTCGAACATGCGCATAAAACACCAAGTAGGATCCTCCCCCTTCAGCTAGCAATATAGTAGTAAATGTGTCATACATAACCTTAAAAAGGCGTATCCTAACAAAGAGTATACCTGTCCCCAATTTACTGGACTTTTTAATAACCATTCCCAACAAATTTTTCTTCGTGTCTGACTATGACTTAAATAAAGAGGCTTGTATATCAGTGGCGCACCCGGGATTTAAACCTGGGGGCACTATACTATTAAATATATATTATTAAAATTTAGTAGTCGATAGAACTAATAAGAAAAGTTTATATAAACTGTTTTAAAGCTTTGTTTAAATATTTATTACTTAAAAATTTCAAAAGCTCCTTGCCAGAAAACTTTTCAGTTTTTTAGTAAAGGGTAAAGGGCTTAATTTAATGTAATAAAGTTTAACTGTTGACCAATTAAAAAAGGTACACATGTACCACCCAGTGTTGCCAGAAACAACTATAATATTGTACCAAAGTGAACACGAAAAATGTACCAATTTTAAATAAAAAGTACCATATAAATTGCAATCCCAACGCGCGAATATAGATATTCTTCTTCTTCTTTTTTGGATCTTGGCCTGCTAGCATAGATTAATAGTCTATGATTTGTTGCGCAAACATTCGAAGCGACTCACAGAACATAAGGGGCGACTAATAGCCGGGTTTTGATTCAAAACTTTTGAACCATATAAATTATTTTAACTTACAGGTAGCTTTATTATCATCAGTCATCAGTCCAGTTTACAGGGTCCTTTTAAAATTTGATAAACTTCTTAATATTTGTTATATGTTCTTAATTCAATAAAACCTTTGTAAAAAATAGAGTAGGCAGAAAATGTACCAAAATTGTTCTCGATGTACTTTTGTACCACGAGGTTAAAAATGTACCAAAATGGTACAAATGTACCACCTCTGGCAACAATCCCTTTCTACTTACTAGTAGGCTCAAATTATCAACGCAGCTAGTATCACCTTATATAGGTCGATGAATAATTCTACACAGGCGAGAGGTATCCGACCTTTAAAACGTTTTACCCGAATACACTAACTTTGGTTCAACAGTGGTATTTTAGTACTATTATATTAGTAATATTACCTATTACACCATTAATATTTGCTTTAAAGTTATATTTTATTCCCACAAATTTATAGTTAATATAATTAATTTGCCCAATTTTTTATTAATTTACGTAACTTTCTGGTAAATAAATCACACAACTTTTTGGTTCATTTTCATTAAATATTATCATATTCCGAAAATGTAATAATAAATACTATATCATTTAAGTATGAAAATATATAATTACCTATTTGTATTTACTGAAAGTAACAACTAACGATATTATTTATCTAAAGAATCTTTTTTCTTATTGTATAGTAATAATTTATACTATTATTACTAATAAACTGTGTTTTTACCAGATCCTCTGTATAATTTTCCTAGATACCCAAATCCAGTGGTTATAAGTGTATGTGCTTATATTATAACAGTAGAATAGTAAGCCGTACTAAATTTTTAATAAAGATTATCTAAAAATAACCTTCTATATAACCAACAAATTTTAATATGAATTTTACAATAAGAAATAGTATTTTCTTGAATGGACTTTCTATTATTTAAATGTAATTACATTGAACGCAATATCGCTTTTGGTTTGCGGTCTAGGAATGCAGTCAGTTCTTCTACGAAATCGAGGACGAATAGCTGCTAAATTTCCATAGTGGAAATTCTAGAAATTTGCGGAACTTTAACTGCAATTCTTTCCATAAGAATCCAAATTATAACTTTTTCATTTTATGGCACAGGGACAACCCTTTTGTGTGTCTGCTATTGAGAATTTTTCGCAGTGGTTAGTTCCACCCTTCAACTGTTGGTTCTTTTGTTTATTGTTTTTATCTCAGCACTTAGGAGAGATTTTTAATTAACCGGTTTTGTAAAAGCCGCATTAAGCCTGTTTCACATTATCAGGCATCCAACGTCATTTTTTAATACAATTTGGCAGTGAATAAAAAAGAAAATCATAAACAATATCGATGGAGAATACCATACCCTGTTTGAAGATTGTTGATTATTACTTAATAATATTATATATTATATCATTAAGTTTTGGATTTTTTCTAACATACTTAAAAGTGTCTTGCATTGCCTGAAACTATAGTTGCTGTCGAGTATACATCGTGCAAAGCGGCTTTAAAGTGCGATTCTCCACACATCAAAGTCCCACCACGTGACATATGATAGAAATAATTAAGGTAAATTTTTTGTCAGTGTCAAGCTAATTTCGTCCTATTTTCTAGGGATGTTGGACTTAACTTTATCTAATCTATTACTTAATCAGCTAAACTGCAGTTAGCGAAGCTTAAAGCTCATTCACATCCACTTATACGCGTAACTTAACTTAACGTACGTGAGAGACGTAAGTTGAAATACATTGAAACCAATGCAGCTGTTTATATTCGTAGAAAACTTATCACACGTAACTTAACGTATCCAAAAGTTGGGTCCGGCTCAACTTAAGGGAATACGTTTCTTACGTGAGCTAATCACATGCCCAGTAAAACGATATAGCGCTATCTTGTTTTTCACTTTTATAGATAGAGCCAATCACATGCCCAGTAAAACGATATAGCGCTATCTTGTTGTTTCACTTTTATAGATAGATAGGCAACCCAGTCTACATCGATGTCTACATTGCGCGTGCTTGTATATTACGTTTTTTGTGTGTATTAAGTTGATGTAAACAGACAACTTAACAGACGTATGATTCTTAAGTTAAGTTAAGTTACGCATATTAAGTGGATGTGAATGAGCTTTTAGACGGTCAAATATTTTTCAGCTAAGCCGGCTTGTTAGGCTAATAATGCTAATTCGGCTAATAGTTAACCGGTAATAGAAATGAAAAAAAACGCCAAAAGATATGTATGTAAATTTTAAACTTTTATCTGTTAGAACCATTTTATAAAAAATGAAGTAATAATAACAGTATGTCCCCGGATTCCGTTGACAAGTGGGAACATTTTTTATTTTTGATTTTTTGAAGGAAAGTCATTCATGAAAAAAGTTTTGATTGTCGAAAAAATATTATTGCCATAAAAAATTTTGGGATGTTATTAAATCGATTAAAGTACCTTTAATTTTATTTAAATTTCATGACCATTTTAACACTAAATTAACACCATACATGGTCTATATATATCGATACAAACCAAAATGGTGTTAAATATGGTTCGTTGGTCCAGTGTAAATTCAAATACTAAAAAAGTGTAAATTTAACTTTCACACAGTATTAAAATAAATTTTACCTGGTGTAAATTGAATTCCTTTTCAGTGTTAAATAATATGTGTTTTTGGTCAAATGTATGATATAATTAACACAGAAAAAAAGGAAACAGGAAGTTCCTTGACGCATTACTAGTATATTACCAGTGGTATTATTCCAGAAAATTGAACCTTCAACTCGCTAGAGATAATGTTTTTAGTGCGTTCCACCAACTTAAAATACTTCAAGTATTGACAGCTGTTTCCACCTATTTAAGGTCTCTTTAGTATCGAACAACTTGTAGTTTTACACCAAAGCAAAGGACTGCCTGAGCTTATATACTCTTCATGTAAGTCAACAGAGGCGAGATTTAAGAACATCACGTGATCCACACTGCCTTTGCCGCGATCGGTACACACTATGCAACCAGGAATGCACGGCAAATTGTTTTAATCGTTTTAACAGAGTGCTTTAGGTTAAAGTAACTCTTATTTTAAAACAACATATTTACTAAACTGAACCATACAGCGGGTTGGTTTCACTAAAAATTTCTGGAATAAATTAACTAATTAAAAAAAATAAAATAACTATCTGCTTTAGTACCGTCAGACTAATCTTTGTTTATATTAACATTCCCACAGTTGATTTAAATAAATACTTATGGGTCAACTAAATTAATTTAGTTAAATTAACTATTCCTTTTTTTCTGTTCTGTTTGCTGTATATAACATTTTCAACCATAATTCATTGTGTTTATATTAACACCACTTGGTGTTGGATTTTGACACCATTTTAAGATTACTCTTTACACCACAGATATTTTAAACAGTGTATCTATGAAATATAAATGTATAAATAAATATCATTTGCCATTTTAAATGCCAAGGACAGTGGTTTTTTTATTTTGGAAAATGTGTCAACCACAATATTATAAGTTATAAGGTTATAAAGGTTAACATATATTTGCTTAGCACAGTTTATCATTTAACTGCAACACTGTAGGTAAATTTTCAACTCTTGAAATTTCACAGCTATATATATATTTATAAAGGCTATAGCCTTTATAAAGGCTCGGACACGTAAACATAATTTTTGGTCGTATATTCCAAATCCGTGCTGGGTTTAGCTGTATAAGGTCTAAAAAAGTTTTTCTTATTGGCAATCTGATTCGGGGACACACTGTATACTGGTATATTATAATTTGTAAAATAATATATTTCACCTCTTGTGCCAACATTCCTATGCTTTTTATTGTTTAATATAATATAATATCCTCAATTATATATAAAAAGAAATCAACAAAATATTTTAAATTTCCTAAATCATCTAAATAAAAACCCTCAGGGACACGTGTTCCTTATGATTAATTAACCTAAAATGTTGTTTTTTGTTAATTTTGAAGTGATGGTTGGGTCCAGCCCAATTGATTTTTTTTTAAATTTGTACAATGTGTTTCCTAATGGGATGCTCCAAAATTTGAAAATTAAATATCTTTGAATTTTGACCTGATACAGCTAAACCAAGCACAGATTTGTAATCTACGACCAGAAATTAAGTTTACGTGTCCTAGCATTTAGCTGTGATATTTTCACCCCCGATTATCCGGCTAAAAGATATATTTGCAGTAAAAAGGGATGCACTTGGTTTTACCAAAATAAAATCATGGATTATTTTTAGCTTAAGCTAAGTAGCACAATAACAATATATGAAATTTTAAAAAACAATGCGGAAAGAAAAATGAAAAAATCGGGAGGATTAATAAAGGAGTTTGCTTCGGAATTTTTTTTACTGGAGGAAATTTCGTATTATATACCTACCAATTTAAAATGTTAAGGGAGAGAAAACATTTTACTTCAAACGGTTTTTTAATTTAATTAATATTATATCAAAGGCAAAGTTTTTGCATTTTTTAACAACTTATAATTTTTAAACATATTATAACCTCATATATTTATAACATAACCAAAATTATATTTTCCACTAAATTATTTTGTTTTAGCCAATTATAAATTTAGGGTCCCTAGAATTTGCCAACTAAACCCCCAAACTTTTCACGTTGTCAAATTCCTAATAAAAAAACCTAACTGTTGTAGGTAGGTAATTTACAACTTATAAAAATGGCAAATGCGCCGGGTGAAAATTAAACGCTCACAATTGCCAGCGTAAAATCGATACAACTAATGAATGGGTCAAAGTCCGCAAAAATTGTTTATTTTTTGCAAACGTAGTCACGCAAACAAATTGAATTTTTTTTGTAAAACTGCGGTTACATGAAAAACACTACGAGTCTGTTTTTAACTGATAACTGAAATTGCATATTAAAATCCACAACACAGCTTTCATTGAGAAATACAAAATGACATCGTTATTATAATTAAAGCGTTTAGTTATTCAATATCGATTGCATAAGGTTATTAATAAAATGCATATTAAGCTATAAATAGCTTTCTAACAGACGTAATACAACGCGTACCTGTTATCTATGGAATGTTAACATAGAGGTAGCGTGGCCGAGCGGTCTAAGGCGCTGGTTTAAGGCACCAGTCTCTTCGGAGGCGTGGGTTCGAATCCCACCGCTGCCAACACTGTTTTGACTTTTTTATAAACCAAAGGTTTAAAGTTGTCTTATACAATTTTTTTATTTTTAATGTATACAGCTGACGCATTGAGCGCAATTATTTAGCTAATTTACTTTTAAATATGATTCAGTTTGGAGATGAATCGGATAGTTGTTTGGCCAGATATTAAAAATATGTAAATTGCAATACAGGGAGGACCAAGTATCCTTCTGTGGGTATTTTTTTATTTAAAAAGCGGGGAGGTCGGTTAAATTAGAGAAAGTTTGCTTAATTACAAGCCAATTAACATGAAATATATAAATTTAAAAAAAGCCAGCGGTTCTCAAAATATTAAAAAAAAACTAAAAACCTTTTAAAACTAAAAATCGTTACAACTTTGTTATTTGTTATTTTGAAACAAAGTAAGTTTTACATGTAAACATTCACATTAATACATTTTTATATATGGTGTATAAAGCTGACGCATCATGGCAGCATTCGGTTTTAAAGAGGGGGAATAATTTGACCCGGTAAAAACAGATATTTTCACTTGCAGGCGTTTAGTGATAGTCGAACTTTGCTATGGATTTTTAAAACGCAATATTATTAAGTTAATTTACATTTCAGATACTACGCGTATCGACATTTCGGCGCAAATTGTGACCAAGTCCGTGTTTACTGTCCATCATTTTTATACCTTATTTTCATTTTAGGCTCTAGACAGGCCACATTCGGTTTTTAAGAGGGGGATAATAATTTTTATCTCCACGCGGTCTATAATTTAAACTTTATTGTTGTCAACATTCGATAAAGAAATACCTTGTTATGGCCTAGGCCGATAAAAAATTTTATGAGGCAAGTAATTAGTTCGATTTTTTCTCGCTAGGGGTATTGTTTTGACAAAATAATCCTTTTCTAAGAAATTAACGTACTAAACTGGTTTAATTTATTTATAATAAGCACTAATTTGTTTGTTTTACTGTTAATGTTTAATATTTTTCATTAAATTATTGTAAAATTAAATATGAATAATAAAACAAAAAGTGAGGTTAGGCAACCAAGAAAACGCACGATTCTTTTTCTACAATTTAAATTAAGTTTTAATTTGCTTTAAGTTTTCAGTGAAATTAAATGTTAAACACAGCTTAAACATTCCAAACTACCTATTTTTTAAATAAAAACCCAAACAAATTGAAATTAGATACCTACCTATTTATTAAACAATTAATTGACTTCAATGTAATAGCAAAAATCCATTTCTACTATGTTGCTAGGTATTGTCAAACTATTACTGCTTCTAAAAGCAATAATAATTATTGTACATTTAATGTAATCTTTAGCTATTAAATAAATGAGATTCTAAAAAAGTGAGGTTAGGCCGCTTTCATATTGAATTAAATTGACCTATATAAAGTGCTTTGAAGATAAAATGTTGTATGCCATTCGGCCAAGAAGTGCCTTTTTGTACTTCGCTCAAACCTTGAGCTTAGCACAAAAAGCCTTACTTCTTAACCTAATGACATAAATAACTATTAAGAGTGGGAGATGCCGAGACTCGGACGGAGAGATGGTATTCGTAATTCAGCAGTACAACCTTCACCGGCGATTGGTGATGTTGAAGTTTGTTATGGATTAGGTATTAATACGAGTTACACATTATTAAGTTAACTTACTTTTAAAAATGATTCAGATACTTAAAATGTAACGTAATCACTTTTAACGGTAAATTACACTGTGCGACAAATTTTGACCTTACAATTTGAACTGGGATGAAATGTGGAAAAATCGAATCTATGCAACCCCCAAAACTAATCTTTAAAGGGGTTTTGCTAGTTTAGCTCGAATAATGGAGATATACATATATATATGTATATCTCCATTATTCGAGCTAAACTGGTAAAACCCCTTAAAGGATTTGTTTTGGGGGTTGCCTAGATTCGATTTTTTCAAATTTGATCCCAGTTCATTTTTTGTGTTGCACAGTGTTATTAATTAAAGGTGTAAAATCATTATTTTTTTTGCATTTAACTAAAAGTGTTTTCTTATAAAAAACGTTTAAACATAAAAATTTCTCTATAAAATAAAAAAATAAAATATTTTTCTTGAAAACAAATTAAAATAAATAAATCAATACTCTTAAAACAAAACTAAAAATCAAACTTCTTAAAATAAATGTAAATAAATTAAATAATAAATTATTATTTGAACACAAGCTTTGAATAATTTATTCAAAGCCTATTTTCAAACATTCCTCCAAATTGCGTCAAACAAAAGCCAAGTCTGTCGTAAAATTTGGTGCAAACATTATAATAAGCTATAGCTAGCATATCTGGAGTAATTGTCTCAAACGCTGTATGCATTCTTGCCTCTAATTCACCCAAATTATTCATTTTTTCATGACGGTACAAGGTAGATTTTACATATCCCCATATGAAAAAATCGTTAGGAGCCAGCAAATAGCGGCCCTGGTAGAAATTATCCTTTGGGGAAAAATCTTTTGTAAATACTTTATCACTATTCTTGTGTTATGTGATGGGCAACCGTCCTGTTGATACCAAACCTTATCCAAATTTGGGGTTATGTTTTGGATTGCAGGAATAATTCTATTTTGAAGAAGATCCAAATATCTAGCTCCATTAAAATTGCCACCAATTACAAAGGGACCAATAATATAATTCCCATAAATACTAGACCACACGTTCAACTTTTCAGGGTCCTGAGTCTTTTAGTTTAGTTGCCTGTACTCATTTTACTCAATTGACCAGTACCGGACAATAGCAGGATTGCGCTTTCCATGTAATGGAAATGTGGATTCGTCGGTAAATACTATGTTTTCACAAAATTCCATTCTTCGGTAATCGTCGTTTTGAAAAATTTCCTGATGTACTTGGTAATTATATATAATTGTTCCTATAGGAACAATATTTATTTTTTAAAATATTTTGTGGACTTTACCCACTCTAATGTATTTGAATCTTCTTTTACCATTGCACAAACTATTATTTCTTTCATCTCCGCATCTACATCAATTCTGGGAGTACTGTGACATTTACACCCCAAACTACAACCATTTGTTTTAAACCTTTGGATAACGTTTGTTATTTTTCCAATTGAAGGAATAGAACGTTCCGGATATTTAACTTTGAAATGTGTAGGACATTATAACTTATAATTTTTAATAAAAGAAATTAATTTACGCTCGAAATACACACTAGCAAATGCAAAACAAATCTGAATCCTCGCCTACGCCGGCAATCTGCTTACAATGCATCTGGGAAGGAGCATCTGGCGAGGGGCGATCGGATTCACTCGGGTTCACTCGAGTGTTCAGGTTTCAAATGAAAATGCGGTATAAAACTTTGGTCTGAAAAATAATGTAATACTTGTTTTAATGTTAAAAATAAAAGAAGTCTTATCTAAAAGGATTTTATTATTTTACAGACTACAAACTTTAATATAAAAATTCGACTTATGGACAGTAAAACAGACAGTGTGCACCGATACGCTTTTAACAGTAAACTTACCTAACTTAACCGAATGTGAAAAATCATTATTTGTTTTGCATTTTACCAAAAGGTGTTTTTTATAAAAAACGTTAAAACATAAAACAATTCTCTCAAAATGAAACTAAATCTTTTCTTTGCTTATTTTTGATGACATGGGGGGTGGGGGTTCTAGATGGTGATTACGTCAGCAGTAGTTATTTACTTTTTACACATATGGAACCCACACGTTGTCTATGCTTGAAAACGAAAAGAAAAATGCATATACCAATATTTACGTAAGCATGGTAGAGAGGGGGTAAGAGCTTTGATTATTTTTGCTGACAAGGCGGAAGGGGGGGTAAATAATTGTAGTAAATCTGCTTATAAGCAGATTTACTACGTATACGTAATACTTGAACGGCCCCTAAGTAATTACATAGTTGATTTATTGGATTCAAAAAATATTTATTTATGTCATAAGGCTAAGAAGTGAGTCTTTTTGTGCTGAGCTTAAAGTTTGAATTCCGACGCGTAGCTAAGGCTACAATTAAGCGGAGCACAAAAACACTTCTTAGCCGCATGGCATACAATATTTTATCTTCAAGACCTAATTTTATTTGTTAAACGATACATCATACGTACAATTATAATAATTATTAAAAGTAGAAAGTTAGGTTAGATTAGATCTGACAGTCGATTTTTTTGATGAATCCAAACGGGTTTTTAAAGTCTAGAAATTAAAAAAAAAACTTTACCCCAATGGTCTATTATTTTTAAAGCCTAGGCGATAATTAATTATTTTATTATTATTCTATAGAAGTGCATATTGACAATAAAAATGTTTAAATTATAGAACGCTTGAAGGTAATAGTATATTATGTATCAAGTTTGATAAACGCCATTTTATACACGAATTTAATTTAGGCACGAGCGAGCTTGCGAGCGAGTGCTTAACTTAATGAGTGTATAGAAAAGTTTATAAACGAGGTGCATACTATACTTTTTCTACGACAAATACTTATTATTATCTTAAAATGATTTAAATCAAAAATTTGTATAGAGCGCCATCTATGAAACAACAGGGGAAACTGTCAAAAGTCACATTTTTACATTTTATAAACACAATTATAAAGGTTATAAATCGAAATGTATCTTGAAAATTGACAGTTTTTCACAGTGAAAGTAAAGGAAATGTTTTATGAGGACTTTACAGTAGAGTCCGTGCCCGAATTTAAGTTATAGTTTACTGCCGGCGAAATTAAAAGGTCAGTACAATGTTCATTTAAACTTTTCAAATATTGGCGTTGAGAAACTATTTAATATTTTTGTATTTTTGTATTGAGATAATAAAATAATTTTCACATTTAGTATTTTTTTACAAGAAAGGCACTTTATTTTAACGATTGTATGACATTTGACAACTGTCAAATAACTTAAAACTAACTTCAGCCCGTGACTAAAAACATGTTGCCAACTTCAGCCCGTGACTAAAGCGCCGTAAAGCCACAACTTGTCAATGTGCATTTAAAAGGTCACTTAGTGTCATCGAAACATGTACGATAAAGGGCGTTTTAAAGGTGGGAGTAGAAAAACATATTTTTATCAAAAAATGGCGAATGCGCCGAAATAGGTGCGTGCGAGTGCGTAGGTTGCGCACTATAAACCTTCTCGGGTTAACACAATAAGGTTTCTGGATAGGTTGCAAACTTTCATCCCACTATCCCGGTGCATTCGCCATTTTTGTAATATATATTTCTTTTATCAACAATCAGAAAGTGCTTATTAATTGTTTATTTTTAAGTTTAGGTTAGTTATGCATTAATTATTCTTTGTTCCAAATTAAATTGTCTTTCAAAATATGTAAAAATATAATAATAATATGAATTATAATTATTAAGATTACTGGTAAATGTTCTTTATATTTTTTCTTTTAAATACATTAATTTAGTAAACTCATGGGAATGTGCACAATTATAATTGATCCGACATCGCTGGCTAAATTTTAATGGAAGTTATGTAAAATTACTACCTATTTGAGGCAGTGAAGTATAGCTCTTAAATATGAAGTGATTGTCTCATTTTAGACGATTTTGCTCATGTTTTAATTGATCCTGATCAAAAGCACGCCTTTTTTAATTATAGAGGGTTTTAATAAATATCAAGAGGATCTAACTAATTAAGTATCGTCAGATTGAATCCCGCTTCTTGTTCGTCGTTAAAATAGTCCTTGACACTCAATTTAAGCAGCAACTAATTGACCCGGGAAAGCTACCGCGACTACCGCTGCTGCTGCTGCTTTTGCCGAGAAGTGTTCATTTAAATTATCTACAGAGAAGCGAAGTAAGTTTTTAGACAAATTTTGGTAAAATTATTCTCAAATAGGTAGGTACTGATATTAAGTTAGATTTTTTGGTTTTGTCCATAGCTTTTTATTTTAATTTTATATAAGTCACTATCGAATTTAAATAGTATAAATATTAAACAAGCTAAATAAATAAAATAACGAATATTTAATTCATATACAGGGTGTCCCGAAATGGCGCACTAACGGTATGTATTTTAAGTATGTAAAAATACAAAAATTTATTCAATTAAGAAAGAACTAGTTTCAGCTGTTTTGAGAATGGTTACTAAAAGATCCAGTAAAGTGGAGATATCTTAGGAATAAGCGCTTAAATGTTCAGATATATGTTCATATATGTACCACAAAATATCTGCAAAAACAACAAGAGTAGGTATGAGTATACATTAGCAAAAAATTTAATTTTTAACGACCCCTAAAATGCTTCGTTTTGATGAAAAAACACTGGGAATTTTTTTTTAATTCAAAACAACACGTGCCTCAAGACGATCTAAGTTAATTTTTTGGTATAATCATGTCTTTTCTGAAAAAATGGAATAATAATTTTTTTTTGAGATTTAAAAATTATTGAAATAACTTCACCTTGGAGTGAAGAAATCTAGATATTAAAATTACGTTTGTACTAATTTAGTTTTAAAATAAAAATATCAATTTGAATATCTTTAATTTTTTTTATTTATTAGACCAAATCAACTGGGAAAAACTTTGAATTTAAATTTTTGTCTATTGTTATTTCGATTAACTATTGTTTTTTATTGATTTGGGTTCTATAATTGTTTATATTTCGAATAAAATTTTATTTTTCATAAAAAACATGATTATAAAAAAATTAACTTAGATCGTATTGGGGCACGTGTTGTTTTTAATTTAAAAAAATCCCAGTGTTTTTTCATTAAAAAGAATGTTTTTAGGGGGCGTCGCAAAAAATTAAATTTTTAACGACCACCCTAGTATACATGTAAAAAACATTTTTTTCGTATTAAATACCAGATAATTATTGTGAACAATTTTAATATAAAATTAATGTTGTAATGTATTTTTAATTAAAATAGCATATTACATAACGATAGTTGTAAGTGAACTATAACACACGAGTTGAAAATTTGCGCACGAGCCGCAGGCAAGTTCGGCAATCCAACGAGTGTATTATTCCTACATACAACTAGTTATGTACTATACATTTTCTACGAGCTAACCGAATATATAATCTATAAATTGAAAATAAAACTACAAATGTTCAGAAACGTCAAATGTCATGATTTAAAACTTTTAAATATTTAAAAAAACTCCCTAGAACTGTTACGTAATATATATAATTACGTGTTAGTAACTTTTTAGTTTTGAGTTTTTGAGTTATTCAGGCCGAATCGCTTATATAAGTCCTTAACGATAGCCACTATAGTAGATATATCTATAGAATCAGTGGTTATCGGTCATTCGGACCAAGCTGGCACCACACATGAGTTTTTTGTCGAATCCCGATTGTTATTAACTATTTGACAAGCTACATGCTTCTAAAAAAATAATCCATTTCTATTTTTATGTATACATCTATAGATGGATTCCAAATTGCCCGTTCTTTTTCGTACGAATCTAAGAACTCCAATACCAATTCGTTTGACCACTCAATTTTTACAAAAAACACCAACCAACAATAAACCATTATAACCTTTTATAATCACGATTATTTTTGAAATAACATAAACAAAGTGATTCATCTATTTCATGCAGAAGCTAAAAATAAAATAAAATTATAATGTATTGAAAAATGTGTGAACTACTAACATTTTGTTTATAAAAGAACTAATATTTTTATCTTTATTTCTTTTTTAATATTTCTAAAGTAAAACAATTAATTAAAACTTATTTAGTTTTTAAACAAAAATTTCTTGTTTTACTTTTAAGATAAACGGATTTCAGTCTAGGCGTACATAATTAAAAGTTTTAGTGTTGAGTGAGGGAGTCACATATTAATCAATGGTTTTAGTATTGGTATAATTAAACACTGCACGCTAAAAAATACCTTAAAATAATAATTATTGTCTTATATTTATTTGTCTCGTTTAAATATTGTTTCCTAGGTGTTTGACAACGGTTTGAACATTTGTATACATATGTTGACATACATATGTTACACTGTAACTTCATTATATGCCTATACAGGATGCATCAAGTATCATTTTTTGTATGGGTATCTTTTTTATTTGAAGAGGTACAAGGTTGTGTTATATTATATAAGTATAGAGAACAGTTGCGCAATTACAAGTCTATTAAAATAACATTTAAATAAATATTGGTGAAAAAATCTACGCTTCTCAGATAATTAAAAAAAAATTAAAACGTGAAAACCAAAAATCGTTATAAATTCGTGATTGCAATCACGCATGCTGTGAATTTTCATTCAATTTGTGATTTTTTCGCATACTAGATTTTAAGGTAGTTGTCGTGGTACAATATTGTCCAAAATTTTTAGATTATACGCACCGTAAAAGTATACGATCTTGTAGCTAAGTGATTCATAATTTTTTCGCAAGACTGTACCCTGGAGACGTTACCTTTACGTAATACTTTCAAATATTTTCATAAGTTTTAATTCGGCAACGTCGCTTATGCTCAACCAATAGATATATTGGAGACTAAATCACTGCGGAAATAATATCTATACTCGTGTACAGCGTTGCCAAGTTGTTTTTATCTGACACTAGTGATGTATACTTTTTACAAATTGTTGAACTTTAAACGGTTATTTATAAACAATGGACCGTCAAAAATTTTAGTTATTTTTTTTTAAACTCCGCAAAATACATTAAAAAACTGTTAGTTTTTTGAAAGCTTCTGATGTTAGTTTTTTTTATAACTAAGAAACTGGTACAGAACTACAGAAAGCGAATACAATCCATGTTAATTATCCATCTTTTAATTGAATTTATCTCGGTTTATGGACGGTCAATCGACTTCAAATTTTAAGGATAATTGTATTGTCATGTCCTTAATAAGTATACAAAAATTTAAAATTTTCTGATGGTATGCTTACAGCACGACAACTACCTTAAGTTACCACCACCATATTTTTTTTCTATGACAGTCATATTGGAATTTTACATGGTTATATAGAAAAAAATCAAGGAATACAATGATGTATGACGGCCATTATAAAAAAGATGGTGATGGTAACTGAAACGAAGAAATTGAATGTAAATGTAGATTAATGTGTATGTTTACATGTAAAATATACTTTTTTTAATTCTCAGGAATAACGAAGTTGTAAAGATTTTTGGTTTAACAGGTTTTTAGTGTTTTTCAAATATTTTGAGAACCGCTGTTTTTTTAATTTTTTAAATTTTATTTTAATAGGATTGTATTTACGTAACTTTTCTCTAATATAACTAAACTTGTAGATCTTTAATAGGATTGTATTTATGTAACTTTTCTCTAATATAACTGTGGATCTTCAAAAAATCAGGTATACTTTTCTATAGAAAAAAAAATATTATGAAAGTTAACCTAAACGATTAGGAAACTGTGCTTTTTTAGTGCTTTTATTACTTTACGACAACACATTTTTGTAACAATTTTTTTTCAAAATAAAATTAGATAGTAAATAAAAAGAAATTGTATAATCAAACCTTACAGGTAGAGATGCGACTTGAAAAAAAAACGGTCCGTTTTTTTTGTTTTTTTTCAGGTCTTTTTTCATTGTTTTTTTCAAATGGTTTTTTCTTCACATTTTAGTTTTTTTTCAAAATTAGTCCCATTTGCCTAATTTTTTATGTTTCCATGGACTAAAATTAGCCACTAAATGACAATTGTAAATGTAAATACAGTATCGCGCTATGCACGCGCCACCACCACCGAATTGACCAATAAGGGCCGCGCTTGTTTGGTTTGGTCCTAAAAAAAGTAACTACATTTAATATTTTTGATTTAGCGCTTGATTTTTCAAAAAGCTACCAAAAGCACTTTTTTCATGATTTTTCAAATTTATGTAGAGTATGAATTTTTTTCTTCAAAAAAACAATAGCAAATTCTTATAGAACATTTATGCATTGGTGGTTAAGTCAGAACATTCCGTGGACCAAAAAAGAAAGCAAAAAAATTTTTTGTTTATTACGGTATTTGTTAGGATTGAGCGTTGCACGTTTTTCATCTAAAAATCTCAAAACTATCTCCAGGCTCACATACGACCATTTTTAACAAAGATACAGCTATCCGAAAAATCGCAAAAAATTGTATCCTTTAATTTTTTGTATTAGTGTAGAATTTTTACATTGCTATTGGTTTTTAATGTGGAAACTACCAAATAATAAGAAATCAGATTTTTTAGTCTTGGTCAAAATTTTCAATAATGAAAAATGTAATATATTCTACATTTCCCTTATTAATATACATTTTACTCAAAATTAAAACCGTTTTTTTATCTCTACTTACAGGGGGAAATTACAGTTCCGGCACCTATATTTTTTTAAATAGAGCACTGCCCATATGTATACATATACTTTGTGCACCCTGTAGACTCTACAAAAAAAGTATCCTTTTACAGTGTAGTGAGAAGTATATAAAAATAAATTATATGTAAATTAACTTACAAAACAATTAATTGTCAAAATTTTGACAAATGTATACATTATAAGGAATTCTTAAAAGAGATTTAAGGGTATATCAGCGATTTTAAGATTCTGTAATAATAAAGCAAACTTATTCTATCTCCTTGTTCAATGACCCAAATTTCCAACAATAGATCGATCGATCTGAAAAAGGACTAAGCACATACATTACATTGTAAGACACTGAAGCAAATAAAATGTTAAAATAAGACTGATATTTTTACTTGTCTTGCAAGCTCAAAATAAAATATCCTTAATTATGGAAATAAGGTATAAGGTACTTAAAAGTCCGAATAAAAAAGTTTCAAATGCAATTGCACGAGTACGTTTAAAAGTTTATTTGATATATATATATTTCCTTTCAATTTTTATAAAAATAACATTGGTAGATTCTAAAGTTGCAATTACTTCCAGGAAAATTGTACTAAACATAGGCGTAGTTCATAAAAATAATACAAATTAAATAAAAATTATTCATAAATTCAAAAATTGTATTTATCTAATTCTATAATTTAAACTTTAATATTGTTAAGGAGGTTCGGGCACAATATTATTCGCTATGGGAAAATTTTGAAGAATTCTAGGTTGTAGAATCTACTTAAAAGACATTTAGAAAGTTTTAGAAAGATTGATCGTCTGGTTTCAGAATAAAAAATTATTTAAGTTGCAAGGATTACACGGGATGTTATCGTTTATTATTGCTAAACAGTGTTGTGAATTTAACAAAAAAATATATTCAAATTCTACAGGTACACTGAAAAAAAATATTCTTGATTCAAAACAATCTTTGTCTCATATATAACGAAGAGAATATATTCTTTAAAATAGTAAAGTATTTTCTTAATTCACGTTGATTTACTTCAAGAATCTTTTCTTAATGTAAGAACATTAAGAAAATATTCTTGAAGTAAATCAACGTGAATTAAGAAAATACTTTACTATTTTAAAGAATATATTCTCTTCGTTATATATGAGACAAAGATTGTTTTGAATCAAGAATATTTTTTTTCAGTGTATAAGTTCATTCGATTGTCATGTTATTGTCATGTATGCGTTAATTAAATACATATCGAGTCACCACTAGGCAAGTTTTACTGGTTAGTTCCTAGTCAGGACCTATCTAGGATTTCCCTTTCTAGTTTTTCCCTATCTAAATCCAACCAGCGCCCTACCAGCAGTGAGGAAAACTGAACAAATTTCTACTAGGGAAAGTCGATGTCTTTAATTAATGCATATAATATATAATATATATAATATTATTCTAACGTGACATTTAAAAAATAGTGTTTTTTTCTCGTATGCACTTATGCCTGTAGAAGCGCCTTATAAACTTTCACCGCACAGTTTTGCAATAATAAAGGATAATGTAGACTGTGTCAATCCAAACTTATTAATCTGTCATTTTTGTCTAGAAGATCCGGCAACACTGGATTACGAACACGTTATTATCTAAGGATATTTGGTTTGATTTAGTTGGTGATTACCATAATTTCGTTTTTAATTAATAAGTTATTTTTTTTAATAACTAGACAATCCTACCTTTTATGGTTTTCTTATCCTTGTCCTCTCCTTTTTTAAATATTTGTTTCTTTGTAGTAGACTTCATTCATTTCACAGAACATAAAAATTCGTTTTTCTACGACCACTATGTAAAAGTCACTTTTCATGATGGCATCGTTGCTTAGAAAATGAATCTTTTCATTGGCAAGGCAAAACACGAATGTAAAGTGACATTTCTGTGTGAAAAGTGACAGGTCTGTGTGAAAAGAACCGGAAAGCATCGTTTGACATTCAGCTGTCAAAAAAGTTTTTAGGTTATTTTGTTTTGTATTTAAAAATAATAAAAAATAAAAGGGTCGCAGAAAAAACATTGTGTAATATTTGTGAGAAAAGCTTTCTTCAAGCTCGTGTTAATGCACACTCGGCCTAACGGCCTCGTGGGCAACTTAAAAACTCGCATGAAGTCGCTTTTCAACACTTGTAAAACAAATAACTATTTCACAACTCATGTTAAGATTTTAAATAACACTGCATATAAAAATGCCACTGCCACTGTCAAAAACGAAAAGCGTCACCATAAAAACCAACTATCATTAACTCGCAATGTTGTCGCGTTTAAATCCTATTTTGTACGTTTTTAATTATTGTGTTACAATCTTAGAATCTAAGGTTACAATATATATATGTATATGTATACCATTGTGTTACAATGTTGCCAGATAAATGGGAGGTGCTAGTAAATTTTGCACACATTCATTACTAATGGCTTCAAAATTAGAATTGCCTATAAACTATTTATTTATTTTGTTTTGAATGACTGAAATAATAAAAAATAAGAAGTTATTAGATAGGATAGTTAAATTGTAATTTCCTGTTGGTACGTTTTTATCAACTAAATTTGCTAAATGTAACCTATTCATGCATTAGAACTTTAAAAGCTATCTCCTGGTTAAAGTATCTTTTTACCCTGAAATAAAACTGAATTGCTTTTACTAAATGGGATTAGATTCTTGTACTAATATATCCTTTTTGTTGCAGGTATGTTTCTATCTTGATTAAACCAGAAGAAAAAATTGTAAGATTAATTTACTTCCAAACTTATTTTTAATTTACTCAAAAATGCGAATTACAATTTAAAAATAGTGCTTTTAAAATTCAAACCAAAAATAATTCCCTTTAAATTAACGAATAATTTTTCCGATTAATAATGTTTTCAAAATTAAATTTGTAGACGGTTTTATGCAACGTTCACTTTTGTATCCAAATAACAAATATTTGTTTAATTGATATTGAAATACATATACCTTTTGTATTAAAATAAAAAAAATATTTATAAAATAGTTAGAAAATTGTCTGTTTTTTAAATCAAATGTAATAAAATGACAAAGTAAATTTTGTTTTTGTAAGTTGGTACCTATCCATGTCATCGAGGGACAAAAGTACGTTGTCGCTGCAAGTGCCGAATATGAGTTTTGGTTTAGTTTCTCTATAAACAGTGTTTTTATATGTAATAAATAAGTTATTTGGATATTTTTCGTGTATTTTTTGGTAAATACCTATAACGGAAATGCTTTAAAAATTAAAAAAAACTTATCTTGAAAATTTAAATAATTTTTCCAAAGATGTAGGTTTATATCATAAAAACTCTTTAGGTGCAATATGCATTTTATAATAAGAACGCTCAATAAAAACAAAAAATAAATGTCCAGTATGAGAAAGCAAAAATTATAAAAATTATAAAGTAAAATACTTAGTAGCTACTCCCACTTTGACGACAGAACAAAAGCTGTGACTTTATAGCGTTTTAGTCACGGGCTAAAGTTAGAAACAGTGGCTTTTAAGATTTTTAGTCACGGGCTAAAGTTAGCTTTATTATAAATTGGAAAAAACTAAGCTTAAATTCGGATGTATTTTGTGTTCGTCGAAGATAAATTATAGTAAGCAACTCGTTTATAAACTTCTATAGACAGTGTCTATTAGACACTCGTTTTTATTAAACACTCGCTCGAAAGCTTCGCTCATGCCTTATTATACCCGTAACTAAAATAGAGTTTATAAAACTTAATACATAAAAATTATAAAGTAAAACAATTAGATATTTATTTTATAGTAATTTATATTTTTAATAATATGTAAAAAGTTTTTTAATAATATGTAAAAAGTTTACTAAAAACTAAATAAAGATATTATGTTTTGTAAAGTAACTGTTTTTTATTTGTATTCTTAAAAGAAACAATTGTTGTGTAAAATCGTGTAAAATACTGTTTTTTTTTAAATTTGTATTCTAAAAGGTGAAAATGAAATAAAGATATTATGTTATGTTATGTTAAGATACTTTTTTTATTAAGTATACTTAAATAATTTTCAGTAGAAACAATGAGACTTTTAAATTAAAAGGTAAATTCCTTATACACCAACCGCAATTTTTTGTCATGTAGTGACTCTCTAAAACTCGTTCGCCAACTGATCATAACTTGTTGTCTTTCTTTCTTTCACTGCAACGTACTGCCCGAACCATCGTAACACTCACTACTAAAGTGATTGATTATCGCCTAGGCTTTAACGTAATTTAGACCAATTGGATAAAGTTTTTTACCTCCTAGTCTGTTTGGAAAAATCAAAAAATTCGTGTCTGATTTGTCTAACCTCTATAGAGGTATAGGTATAGATACAATTAATAATTATTATTATAATTGTACGTTTTATGTATCACAAAATTGAAGAAAATTGAAGATAAAATGTTGTATGCCATGCAGCTGATGAAGGGTCTTTTTGTGCTTCTGTCCTCTACGCGTCGGTCTTCAAACTTTGAGTATACAGCGCAATTAAGTTTTGGAATTTTGTTTTGTTTTTAAGATTAATATTTTTTATTCCTTTTTTTCTTTTCTGCATCAAACGGTTTTATTTATTTCTCTTTGATAACTACATATTTAAATGCAGTATTTTTAAAGTATTACTCATAATTTATTAAGTACAGGGATTTTACGTTGTTACAATTTATAATATAATTTTGCAAGTAGACATTCCATAAACGTTATCTAAATTGGAGTTTTAAAAATCCTTTCCAATATATAATATTTTACTTGCATTATTAACAGCATTTAAATAGAGCAAAATCTGACACAGAATCTTAATAAATTTGGCTTTAAATCGGTGGAAGGCTATAACATTCATCACTTTGAAGTGTGTTATACAGCAAAAACTTCTTGTTTTAAGAAATAAGGGCCTAATTAATCCCGGATCGATCCATCAACTTATTTTTTTTAAGATTTTTTTTAAATTCAGATTGCCTTCTGCAAACGTTTAATTTATCAATTAATAGATAAATATTATGATTATATGTGTTTTCTTTGTGCAATTGTATTGACATAGCTAAATTAATTTATGCATTTTAGTCTATTTGTAGCAGTCCTTTGCTAATCCAATTAAACAACATTTATAAGGTATCCTTTTTAGGTAGTTCATATATAATAATCATAATAATATGCCAGGCAATTAATACGTTTTTTCTTACTACCTCGACTCAAAATACGTTGTTTCGTCCCCGATTCCACGGCAGAAAGTTAACGTTTTATGCATTGGTCAAGCTATACGCGCACACTCTAATAGCGGGAGTAAAATTTTTTTAGTCGTGTGCTTAACATTCAAATTTCGTACTGCCAACATGAGAAACACAAAAATATGACAGTTTTAAACCATAATTTTGCAATTATAACAACAAATAAACAATTTATGTTTTTACTTTTTTACTTTTTATGTTGTTTTAAGTGTTTAATGGTACTTTTATTTGTTATAAAGTAGTAATTGTTAATTAAAATACAACCTTTTATTTTTACTGTATTGGCACCGCTGAATTCACGGCCTACTGTTATTTATTTATCAAGCTCTTCAAATGGAGATAGGTACATAAATACACATTTAATTTTTCCCCGTATTTTCGGCCGGGTTGTATTTTCGGCCGGGTTGTATTTTCGGCCGAGGTAGTAAGAAAAATAGTATACACTACACGGGCAGAAAGTGTGAGAGCCTTGAACTGCGCGCCATGATGCCCGAGGCGAAGCCGAGGGCATCATGCGCGCAGTGCAGGAATCTCACACTTTCTGCCCTTGTAGTGTAATATACTATTTTTTTTAAATAAAGACCTTATTTTGAACTATACTCTCTAAAAATTAATTAGTCAAAAATAACTAATTTAATAGTTATTAGTGGCTGCTTTTTCACTTATAACATGGTTAACCATGGAATACCATGGTATGCCAAAATTTAACAGCCAATCCTTACGTAAAATTTTCCCCTAAATCCGAAAATACTAGTGTTGCCGTCAAGACTAACACATTCTAGACTCTTGTCTTCTCTTGTCTAGAATATCAAGACAAGACCGTCAACATATCTTGTCTAAGTTTATCAAGACAAGACAAGACTTTAGCCAAAACTCTTGATTATAATCAAGACAAGACAAGACTTTAAGCCAAAACTCTTGATTATTTTCAAGACTAGATTAAATTTAAAAATTAAAAAAATATTAAAAACACTTCATTTAATTATTATTTTTTTTATTAAAAAGAACTTACAAACGTTTAATATGTTTTAAGGGGGGAAATAGGTGTAGGACGGCGTATTTTGCATAATTTTCATGATTTTACATATAAGGAATATATTTATTTTATTAAAATCTTGGGCTTATTTTCTACAAATATTTAAAATTATTTTTAAACATTTTCCTTGTAAAATCAAGGAGACATCAGCTGCCGCGCATTGTTAATTTTTTTTTTTTATAGGTGCTCCTTCTATTTGAGCACTACTAAAAATTTATATTTTTTTTAGGAATGTGAAAATTAAGTACGATTTTTGACCATTTTTTTGTCCTTTTTTTCAATAAAAAATGTAAAAATAAAGATATTGTTTAGAATTTAAATTCAAATAGAAAGAAAGTTTGTTTTTTTTTTTAATTTATTTGATAAAAAGTGTGATCTCCAGAATGTACAAAGCTGGCTGCCGACTTAAAATGCGTAGCAGCTGATATCTTCATAATTTTACAAGGAAAATGTTTGAAAATTTTAGAAAATATTCTTAAATATATTTAAAAAATAAGTACTAACCTAAATAATACTAAATTTACTGCTTCATTTTGTGCAAAAACAAAACGCAAGGGTTGTGTCTGCACGTGGCGAAAGTGATTTGTTTTGACTGGTTCCAAAACAAGAGTGGGAGTTACATTGCGCAAACGCATAATTTCTATCTAGAATCTTGAATAATAATCTAGACTCTTAAATAATAATCTAGACTAGTTAATCTAGACAAGACCGCATTAAGCTTTTTTCATCAAGACTTAGACTCACACAACTCTTGTCTTGAAATTTTCAAGACAAGACAAGAGTAAGTAACTCTTGTCTTGTCTTGTCTAGACGGCAACACTAGAAAATACCGCCAAAAGTTAAAGAAGTGGAACAGTTTTTGAGATAAAGTAAATTTTCCATTTATTATGGAATTGACTTTATCTTAAAAACTGCTACACTTTAATAATTTTTGATGGTATTTTCGGATTTAGGGGGGACAATTGAATGGTGTTATGAAACAGGGAACCAACCCTCACTGTTGCAAAACTAAGATAATAGCGTACGCAAAATTACGTGGTTCCTTCATTACTGTGGTCTTAATTATAGATTCAACGTGTTAATTTTATTTCGAAATCTCTAATTTAGTACTAAATTACATAGGAATTGGCTGTTAAATTTTGGGATACCATGGTATTCCATGGTTAACCATGGTACAAGTGAAAAAGCAGCCACTAATAACTATTAAATTAGTCATTTTTGACTAATTCATTTTTAGAGAGTGTGTGGAAAAAAAACACACAGAATTAATTCCACATAAAATTCGTCTACTGAAAAAAAAAACAAATAATTGCAGATATCTTTAACAATTACTACAGCAATTTGGGAGAACAAAATTAAAGTTCCTGAAAACTTTCATGAAACTTTAAATATCAATACAAAGTCAATGTTTTTATTTCCAACAAGTGAAGTTGAGATAATTAAATCCATTAATTAAAAAATAATAAACCTCCAGGTTACGACAATATTAAATTCGAATGTCTTAGCTGAAGAAATTGCTGTTCCCCTTACCTATTTATTAAATTAAACCTTTAAAACAGAATATTTCCCAAACGTACTAAAAATATTGTTAATTAAACCACTTTATATTAGTGGAGATAAACTAGAAATCAGAAATTATAGACATGTTTCTTTAATTTCTAATGTTGCAAAATTATATGAGAAAATAATAAAAAACAGACTTGTCAGTAAGTTTAAAATTTTGTCAGATTTTCAATTTGGATTTAGAAACGGTTTATCAAGAGAAAATGCAATTTCCAAACTAACTGATTATGTGTACAAAATAAACCAACACTTGGCATCTTAGTAGACCTTGCCAAAGCATTTATTATTAGTATTATAGTATGCCATAAAAAACTGGAATTAGGGGAAACGCACTGGAACTAATTAAAAGTTATCTAAAAGACAGAGTCCAGTTTACGGCCATAGACAACCATATCAGCTCATGCAGACTTATAAAATTAGGTGTGCCTCAGGGAACGGTGTTGGGTCCAATGTTGTTTTTGGTGTATATTAATAGTTTGTTGTCAATGAATATATAAGTTCAGGTACCAAGGCCGGATTAAATCAATTTGTTGCCCGAGGCTAATAATAAAATGGCGCCTATAATAATTATTATAGGCCATGTTAGTACCTATGGTTTTAATATAACACAATACATTTTAGCGGACAGGGGCGCACAAATAAGGGGAGCAAGTAGGGCACGATTTATTAACAATTATTACTTACAAATGTTAAAAATCAACTGGCTAAAAGCCAGTGGTTGAAGTTTTTTATTTTAAGATCCTAGATTATTGATCATGCATGCAAACATTTTTTAGCGGGGTCGCAGTGCATTGTCGGCACGCGCTGCGGTATAGGCGACATCCATCAAAGAATAAAAAAATATTCATATTTCCGATTTTGTTATTAAAATAAAAAAGGGTACTCTCTAAAAATTAATTAGTCAAAAATGACTTATTTAATAATTATTAGTGGCTGCTTTTTCACTTGTACCATGGTTAACCATGGAATGACCTATTTAATAATTATTAGTGGCTGCTTTTTCACTTGAACCATGGTTCACCATGGAACACCATGGTATCCCCAAAATTTAACAGCCAATTCTTATGTAAAATTGTCCCCTGAATCCGAAAATACAAAAATTATAAAAGTGGAGCAGTTTTTGAGATATAGTCAATTACATATTAAATGAAAATTGAATATATCTCAAAAACTGTTCTACTTTTTTAACTTTTGACGACATTTTCGGATTCAGGGGACAATTTTACATAAGAATTGGCTGTTAAATTTTGGGATACCATGGTATCCCATGGTTAACCATGGTACAAGTGAAAAAGCAGCCACTAATAACTATTATTATTAGTCATTTTTGACTAATTCATTTTTAGAGAGTAGGTATTCCATCTTTAATAATTGTAATTATTTAATTTAATTGATTAATTTTTATATTTTACCTACTTAAAAAAATGAGCCTTCTGCCTGGGCGCCTATTGGCTTTGCGGCGCCCTAGGCCATGGCCTAGGTTGGCCTATAGGTTAATCCAGCACTGTCAGGTACACTTTTGAGTTTATCAGATGATACCGTTATACTGTTCCAGGCAGATAGTTGGCAAAATATAAAGTGTATTGCTGAGAACAAGAAGAAAACATTTTTACAAGTGCAAAAGTATGGCATTAGGAGGCGCTCATTTTGCAGCGAATAGGTTGGACCATTTCTTTGGCAAATATTAAACAACAATCAAAAAGAGAAAGCTTACTCATTTATTGCCACCATAAACAACGAATTTTTGCTGTTCGTAATGGCCTTAACATCCACCTAACCATTTCCCAAATATATGTTTGGACCACATTTTCGCAACACAATTCCATTTTTATGGTGGAAGACATTAAGTTTCACCGGTTGGCCTACAGAAAAAGAAAACTTTATAAAATTGTGTGAAACCTTATTATCAGCAATTGTACACTTAGAGAAATATCATGTCATAAAAAGCATATTATGAAATTATATTAATTTAAATAATCGGGTAAATTTGATTCAAATAGAAAAATTTGTAGTGTTATATTCATTTACCAACAGTTTTACAATGTTTTTAAACACTTTGAAAGTGTACCCTCTTTAAAATATATATACAAAAAGAAATATATTTATTTCATTGCCTTTCTCAACGTTGTTTCAAAAAGAAATGTATTATATTATGCAAATTAATAGGACCTGGTGTATAAACACCAGGTCCTAATAATTTAATGGGACACACCAATGACTCCAAAAACATTTGAATCCCTTTCAATTATTATCGTTTTGAATGATTCTACAAGATTTTTTATATATCGAAGGATCCTTGGAAAGATATTTCTTAACATTCGGCTTGGAACATTCAAAATTAAGAAACCTTTGGGACGTAAAAAGCAGCTAAAATTGTTTTTTTGTTTAAATATTTAAAAAAAAAGCTTGCAATATAGAATGGATATGGGGTAAGGCTGGTGCTTCTGCACAGGACATTGCCTGTCCTGATTCAGATAATTCACAATTATTTATTTCAGGAATTAAAATTTTATGAATAAATCATCATTAATTTTTGAACAAAAAGTATTAAAAAAATAAATATCAAAATGTTGATATATATTGGATATATATCGATATACGATATTTTGATATTTATATAGATAAATATCATGATATTTTCGAATCTTTTTCATGAACTGGAAATTTCATTTCATGAAAAGAATTATAATCAAAGACAATGCTGAACTTTAAAACAAATTTCCTTACTTACTTTTTATTTGTCTGAGCAATCCAATCTCCTCTACAAACCAAAATATTTTCCCTTAACTTTTGTCGAAAATAGTACATTAGATAAGTTGATTGCTTAAGTTTTATTCGAATTTAATTTAGAAGTTTTATTAAAGCCAAGTTTTGTAGGTATCCTTTGTATACTATAGCAGCAGATATTTTTATCATTAAATTTTATCAGTTTTTGACTATTGCGCTTACACAAAAAGTTCAACAATTTAAATTTCAATTGAGGGAACAACTTTTTTTATTTGGTAATTAGGTTTAAATACTTATTAACTTAAAAACTGCTCATCAGAATTATTTTTATACTTACAATAAGTATCCTTATCGTGTGGTATTTCTAAATAATAAGCTTACGAAAGTAAAGCTATGGGTCATAAAACGCTTCCGAACAGGGTGAACAGGGTGCCCCAAGTATTTTTGTATGTGTATACTTCTATGGGTGATAAAAATGTAGAATATTGTGTACATTACTTTGCTTAAAAATTCCCAGGAATAACGAAGTTATAAAAATTTTTGGTGTTGACAGGTTTTCCGTTTTTTTTTTAAATTATTTGAGAACCGCTTTTTTTACTTATAATCGTTATTGCGTCTTAGTGATCATGTAACTTCTGAACGACTTGACCTATTAAGGACATATTTCCATAATATATTTGGTTTTTTTTTGGAACGGGCTCTATGCTAGGATCTGATAGGCGCTGTAGTTCATTTTCTATATTATTGATGTTAATCTATATTAATTAATTCATCCCGGCGCTTTCGCCATTTTTGCAACAAAAGGCCGCGGAGCTACCCTTTGCCGTAGAGCTGTTGCCGGGTTAACAGCTAGTTTCTTTATTAAACAATGTGAAAACTAATTGAGTTGCGTCAATTACTATTTTTTCTAACTTCAAATCGCCTTTAATTTAATTTTAAAAACCGTTTCTGAAAAAAATAGTTTGTTCCCATTTTTTTTTAAATCACCTCTATAGAATCACATTTTAGAACACCCTGTATTGCATTTAAAACAAACCAATTTATCGAATCTTATGTTCCAAATAAAACTAGAGGCATTGATGAAATTTGGCAAAGCGTTGCAGAAAAGAGAACTGATGACGTAGCAAAAGCACGATGAACTTTTAGTGATGTGTTTACGAAAACTCGGGCACCGTATACGGTGCCCGATATATCGCGGGCTGCTTTGGCGGCGACGGTGGCAGCAGCAGCGTTGCCGCCGCCCCAAATAAAAGCGGTCCGGAGGCGGTATCTAGTATATCAGGTCAATTTACGAACCAGCCAGACCCCAACGAAAACAATGTTGCAATATAGGATTTTTTGTTTTTTTCATTCGGAATATTAGAGTTATAAAATTTGCTGAATACGTTTTTATGCGGTAATGCTTGTAGGACATATTTTTTCGAGAAAATAGCTAGGTTCATCTTTGGACGGAAATTATGATATTATTTATTTAGCTTGCGAGGGAGTTTGGTTTAAACTTCAAGGTGATGAATAGTTTATTATTGCTGTACATAGTATACAAACCTTAAATGTTTATTTGGAGAGTAACAATCTGGGAGTAAAAATTAAGGAATTTTGTAATTAATTTAATTTATTAGATACTCTTATTTTCGCGCCTTTTATTTTACTCTTAATATCAATTTAATAATAATATTATTAAAACAAAATAATTCACAAAGCAACAAGGCAACATTTTTTCGATAGGCATAATTTATTGCGCTCAAAAATACATTTAACTCGGTTTAGAAAAAATTGAATTTTAAATATTTAAGAGGGTAAAATCTAATTTTAGGTAGTGTTTTAGAAGGGTGAAAATATATTTTTTCTACTCCCACCTTTAAAACGCCCATTATCCTACATGTTTCCATGACACTAAGGGCCGTATGCAGAAACGTTGATTTATTTATATCAACTGATTTACGCATATACGTACACTGATTTCAGTTTGAACCAATTTGGCAACATAGCAAATTTTAAATGACATTAAAGATTTGTAGGTTAACTTACATATACTTAAATATGTGTTTATTACATTATAAGAGTAATACATTTTTAAAATGTATTATTAAATGTACACATAATAGTATATTATGTATCAAGTTTTATAAACGCCATTTTAGTTACGAGTTTTATTAGGCACGAGCGAAGCTTGCGAGCGAGTGTTTAATAAAAACAAGTCTCTAGAGAAGTTTATAAAACGAGTTTCATACTATACTTTATCTACGACGAACAGAAATAAGAATTTAAAGCCAATTTTAATTGATAAATTTTTGACATTTAACGACTTTAACCTCACTTTTTCGCAATTTATAATAAAGCTTACTTCAGCCCGTGACTAAAATGCCCAAAAGCCACTGTTGTTAACTTCAGCCCGTGACTAAAACTCCCTAAAGTCACAGCTTGTCAATGTAGGAGTAGATAAATACATTTATAACTGACTAAACCTTATTATTGACAAAAACTTGGTTTGAAGAGGATTGCCGCAATATAAAACATACACAATTGGGTAATGTTCGCAGTTTGCAATGTGTTCTGGTATAAGTAAATTTGCATTATAAGGTATGAAAAACGAAAATTACGGCTTAAAGCCTCTGAAAAGAACAAATAAATTTTGTTGAAGTTGGTGGAAATTTTATTCAAATGTCTTGTAAAAGATTAATTATTAATATTATAATTATAATAATTATATTATATATAATAATAACTATAGTTATAGAAATACTAGACCTGTTTCTTAAAGGCATTGCTCTTTTACCTATTATTTTACAGGTACCAATAACACCTTTTTAGGCATTTAAGAAAATGTTTTGAAAAATAAATGCAGTGATGCCTAAGACATCGAGAGGGAAAAATACATTTAAAATTTGTGACAAGAAAAAAAAAATTAAAAAACAAACTCTAGAGGATAACATATGTTAGTTGATGCTTGATATACATAAATTATGGCTTCAGAATAAACTTTTTAAATCAAAAGGAGGGGGAGCTATGCTAAAAAATTGCCTGTCCAGAAAAATTGTGCTAGAAAATAGGTGGGAGATGAAGTCTCGAAACTTTTTGTAGCATGCATATAGTTTACCCTTGCCTGCCCCCCTGAACAAAATCCTGGCTACTCCCTTGCTGGAAATGGGACAAGAATCCCTGCTTTTCTAAAAGGTTAAATTAAACCCAATGAAAAAAATTATGCATGCCACTTTGTTTTTTAAATAATTTATATTGATAAATATAGATACACAAATTTTAAAAACTGTTATTTTAAAACGTATGTATATTTAAAAGTATGAACACATTTGTGCTAATTCTCTACTGATGGATCACGGTCCGATAAAAATATATCTAAGAAAATATTTTTTGAGTCGTAAAACCAACCTAAATATTTACATAAGTATTATTTTAAAGAAAATTTGTTTATATTAATGCTGATTAAAACGTCTACTATTATTTTAAATATTTGGCCCACATAAAAAAGGTATTGCTAAAACTTCTGACAGACCTTAAAAATCGCAATAAAAATCTCAATCAATTAAATCGCAATTGAAAATGTTTACAATTAATTTTATAAAAACTAACTTAACAACAGACCTGTGTCTTGGTCTAGAATGTTCTTTTTTTTAAATACCTATTTAAATAAAAATAAAATTGCACAAGTTGATACGCGAACGCTGCACGTTAAAATTGAATGCGACAAACGAATTGTTTGAAACGAGTTAAAGATTATTTTTCTTTTTCAAGAAAAACAACTCAAAACCGAATGTGTTTTTTAAGTAAATGCTATTTTCTACAATTAATGCTTCTTGACAAAAACAACAAGGTCGACCACCACGTGATAAAATTAGAGTATTTTTGCATAGTAGTTTCTGGGTTATTAAGTTTAAACTCGTCAATATATTGACGACACTTGACGACAATATATTGACACTATAGTGATTGTAATTTTAATTTGTTTCACTTTTACCCCTTGGGGTAAAAGTGAAACAAATTATTACAATTACAATCACTATAGTGTCAATATATTGTCGTCAAGTGTCGTCAATATATTGACGAGTTTAAACTTAATAACCCAGAAACTATTGCAATTAGAAATAACTGTCCGTGCGCCATTTTCGGGACACTGTATGCTTTTGTGTTCTAATTTGAGAAAGGCACGAAATACATCTATTATCCCAAAACTTTCTCGATAGAATTTTTGGCTACTTTATGTTGGTATTACCGGAAATGGTATGCATCCCCATGGAGTTTGAATTAAAGAAAACGAGAGGCTAATCCGCCCAAACCATACCAACGTTGCCAAATGTACTTGTACAACGGTATTATTTTCCGAGCGCGCTCGAGCGATAGAATATTTCAATTTTAAATTATTTTTTCTACTCCTATTACGGAATTTGACCGTTCTAATATCACTTTTATCTATGGAATGACATATATTTCGTAAAGTGTTAAAGAATGAAATATTCTATTATCGGATGACAGAATAAACACTCGTGGCGACATCTCTGTTTTTAATATTTAACAAATTTTAGACCGATCCAACCTCACTTTCTTCCAATTAAATTATTTTTCTATGGTATTTTTTGAAAACGTAGAAAAAGTATAGTCTGAAACACGTTTGGAATTGCATATTCCGCTCTCGTGAAACCGTCAAACTCTTCACTCCAGCGGAATATGCTGTATTCCAAACTTGTTACAGAATATAATATACCCTCGAATATACCCGTCCTCATAATCATTTTGCTACAGTTATATAATATAATACCTATGTAATTAAATTAATATTCCTTCGTTGAAAAATTTTTGCTCAATGGGGCGGGGGAGAGGTTGAAGTGGGGTCGGTTGGGTTGGTTAAAGGTTTGTTTACGTTTAAGCAAGGTACACTTTAAAAAACTCAAAGAGGAAACTGAATCTACTCTGAACCATAACATTATTCATAATAAGGCTTTGACTCGATAGAACAAGTATTTCAAATTTCCCGCCAAAAACATGTATCCAAAATGTGGCAACGCAAATTAGCCTCTCGTTAAAGAAATCGCACTTGTCACCTATACAATTATAATTGCTACATATAACATGAAAAGGAGATTTCAAAAGCACGTTAGTTCTTGAGGAACTACAGTAAAATGTTTTACTTTCACGAGCTTCCAAACGTGGCACTAAAATATTTAAAAGACACAATGAATGACAAGAATCAATTTGGTTGTTAAAAAGTTTCCATGTAAGGTATCAAAATTAAAACGCGATAAGAAGATGTTATGGTCAGTTCCTCTAGCAGGATAAATATGATAAACTCTGTAGGAGAGAAGTTTCAGGAATCTTCTTTGTACTTTTTACTACTTTGTGTGTTACTATTATATTTAAACACCTCAATATAAAACTGCTGTGTGTGGGTTTATGATTTGAAAAATAAATTACAACATGTTGAAATAAATAATATATACCTACATTTTAATTTTAATGTTCCTGACAGGGATGTGATAAAAAACAGGACGTTTTAATACTGTAGCGGCAATTTCGCCCGTACTCAGGTATCAACCAAGGCAAACACGAAATTTAATATTTTAAGCTCACCATTAAATTCCAAATTTAAATAGTCTTATAATCCCAATAATCGTAAATACGCAAATATGTTGTCTGCTCACTATTAAATTTCAAACTTCCCCAACATTAAATTTAAATCACAACAATTGTTTAATAGATATCTTATGTAAATACTATTACCTGTAAATTTTAAGTTTATAGTTTGTAAACAAGCGTTTACTGTAGAACCTACCTGGCTTAAGCTTTGGTATTTTTGGGTATTACTGTTTCTGCATATAAAAACCAGGCACACCATCATCAAAGACAGTCTGCATCATACAACACAACAGTCGACATCATAGAAGACAACAGCTACCATCTTATTGTAAATAGTTTATTTGTAAATAAATACAGTATTGCAATCAGCATCGTGTTACAATTACACCACAACTTCCATAATACTTTAAAAAATGGCGAATGCGCCGGGATTGACTGAATCTCCGATTTAGATGTTTTGACCGGACATCATAAAGTAAACTTGACAGTCCGGTCATATCTTTGGTAGACGCTGTTGCAAAGTTCCTCATGATTCGCTGAAATAATTTAATAAAATTAATGTTGATTCTAGTAAAAAAAACTCTTTTTAGAGGGAAGCTCTGTTTTATGAGAGAATAATTGTTTCACAAAACCTATGAAATTTATTATTATTTGACTATAAATTTCTTTATTTTTTAGTAGTTAATTTTAAACAGAAATTACAAATATTTTTAATAAATAATAAAATATTTTACAGTTGAGGAGCGTCCGGTCAAAACCAAATATCGTAAGCGACAAAACCTAAATTTTACAAGAGAGATTTTTTTTGTGTGGGAGCTTTATTTTTAAAGTTATTTATCTGAAAACTGGTGAGGCATTATTTTATTAATGTAGAATTCAAATATTTAAATAAGATCAATCCAATCTAAAATTTTCATTAAATTTTGTGGCATACGATATTTTATAAGAATATCTTTATGTCAAAACATCGTTAGCGACATTTATTTTTTTACTTTTATTATTAAATAAATAAAAAAAAAAATTAATTTATAAAATATCTCCAACGATATTTTGACAATGTTTGAAAATGAAATTCTACATTAGCTTTCTTTGAAAAAACGAACGATTTTTATTCACAAACCAGTATCAAACCCATGGAGCCTACACAAGGAGCCCGAGCTTAATAGGGGAAATTGACAAACCTGCCTCTAATTCACCACCAGCGGCGCTGATTGTCGATGCTAGCGTTTCGGTACAAATTAAACAATTGTTTCAGAATAAACGGAACACCAGCGCCCTCTTATCTTAGGAAGATTCTTGTTTACATGATGTTCGGACTCATTGTGTAGGCTCCATGATCTAACCCATGGTACTATGATCTAACCGTTATAAATTTGAGTCAAATTATTTGACGCTATAACAACATACAATTACTACAAAAAAAACAATTTTAACGAACAATTATAATTAGGATAACTATTAATAATGCAATGACAAAATAGGAATTATAAGCTTTTGATCAAATAAAATATTGTTTTAAAACTTGGTAGCAATCACCAAGATGCAGGTATACTCACGAATAAACTGTTTAGAGCCGGAATAACGCCTTGATAGATCAAGGCGGGAGCACAATATTATAATATATCGTAAGCGACACAATGTTAAATCGCAAACGCCATATCTCGGAGTTGCTTACGATTATTTATCGGGAACATATAGGCGCTTACGTTATAAATCGGTAAAAAATTTAAAAAAAGAGGTGCTTACAATAATAAAAATATTCAAACTGACCAATATTAGATTCCAAAATTGGGATAACTATTATGTTAACATGTGCAGCTTATCGTAACTGACACTTTGATAAAATAAAAAGTAATTCAACAAAATTGTCGCTTATGATGCTTTGTCAAATAACCATCGATATGTCTCTCTTAACAGATATTCAGGAGAGCGAAAACACTGTTTTTAAATTAAGTAGGTAAATTCAATTCTTGCAATATTAAACGTGATTCTATATTCTCTTGGGCTCTCAAGCACGCCTGAATAAGCCATCGAGATCAAAATACTTTCATAAGAATGGACAAGTTTGTTTAAGTCCAAATTACATGTGATTTATTTTCTTATCCTACCCTTCTAATTTTGAAAATTTGATTTTGTTACTTTATGCGAGATTAATTTATTTTTAGAATAAATATTTTTTTGATCAATTACATAGGCAACAAAAAAATAAATGGTCTGCGACATGAATAAGACCATGATATTTCCATGTATTTTTACCCGCTGAAAATGAATCGGAACTCAGTTTAGCCCCTATAAGTCTGAATTTTTTTCTACAGTGGGGTTGCAAGAGAAAAAACTTTTTATTATGCGTTTAACGAAAAATAGACAAAAGAAAGTATAAAAGTCAAACGGAAAATCAAAATTAGTAAAAAAAAGAAAAAGAAAAAAAGTTAAAAAATCAAACAAAAAGTCAAAATAAGTCTAAACAGTCAAGTTGATCAAACAATAAATCAAAAAAGTTGAAGTAAGTAAAAAAGGCAAAAAGATTAAAAAACACAAGCAAAAAATCAAAATATTCATATTAAAGTCAAATTATTTTACTATTACTGCTACTACTAACAATATGTTCAAATATATAAATACACTAAAATATCACTGACCCTGTGTATTAAACTAGTAAAAATCACTTAAATAAAGTGTTGCTAATTTTACTGTTTTGAGTTTGCCATCTTTATGACACGTGACTAGATAAAGATCTTCAAATTACCATCTTTAACTTTTAAGGTAAAAAAACGTATGCGGTTTTCCTAAAAACATGAACATAACCTAGTTCGTTAACAGTTGGAACAGCTTTACTTGTTATAAAACCATTAGGAGCGTGTTTGAGTATAAAGTTCTTAAAATTATGTTTTAAATTTAGTATCTATGTACTTTATCACAATTTTCGAACGATTAAATTGATTTAAGGAATTATACATAACCTAAAAACAGATGTGAGAAATACACATTTTAACTTTATTTAAGGTACGTAAACCATAATTAATTTATATTACAATCATAACAGTTTATAACTCTTTTTAGATTTTATCACTCTTGACAAATATGTAGTAAAACTAAATCTCAGGGGCGTAGCTACCGCGGTATCAATGATACGGGGCCCCCGGCTACGGGGGGCCCCCGATTGGCTTCGACATGCGTAAGCAAAAAACATATTACCCACATATTAAAAAAATGAGGCATGAAATTAAATACATAAATAAATAAATAATATTATTATTTAATTGTTTATACCTACTTAGATTTATTAAATTCAAATTTTCCTAAATAATCTCCTGTTCCAAGGAGGCCGTGAACTCATACGAATTGTTTCTGCCCGCACCTTTCCGCTATGCGTTGTCTGCGGCGCAGTCTGCGCTTATTGTTCTGTGCTCTACACCGCATACTGAGTCTCCTTTACATGTTGTTATTATAGATTATATTAATAGCAAATTAGAAATAATTATTAGCGTTACAATTATTTTAAATGACTTGCCTTTATTTTAAAATAGAAACATTTTAAAAGATGTTGAAGAACGGTAAATGTCTAAAACCAGACCAAATTTAAAATTTTGCCTTTACTTAAAAATCTATGTATACATAATATGTATTACATACCTATATTATTTATTAAATAATAAAAAATTGGCAAATACGAAAAAATAATACACTAAAAAATTTTTTCTTCGCCCAATATAGACTTTGAGCATGACACCCAGAAATTTTTTTGCCAGCAGCTTTTCCCCTACCAGATTTTTTATACGGGGCCCCCTCGAGGCTAGCTACGCCACTGCTAAATCTACTGGCAAATTATGTATAAAAGTTTATTTATTTGTAAGAATGGTCGTTGCTAAGCACATTTTTTAATCACTGTGAAAGAGTCATATAATTATTTAATTGTGCTTATATTTTGGAACTAACCTCACAATCAAAATTGCTTCAAATGCTTTCAATATAATTAAAAAGTTATATTTAAGGCAATTAAAAGCAATTAGGATTTCACAATTTAAAAAATATGCTTCCAAGGAATCCAAAATAAAAAGTGTTTCAAAGGGGCCCAAGATGATTATAAATAAATAATTATCCTAATTAACATGAAATAAATAAAATAAGAATAAAAGCTACGTGACAATTATTAAGTTCCGACATAAAAATATATATTTATTTAAAAAATCTTGTAATTTATTTAAATTAATCCCAAAAAATAATTTTAACAATATTTATACTAAATAAAATATACAAAACATTACTCTAAATATTTTTATTGTTTTGAGTAACTTTAAATCCTATAGATTATTCAAACATTATGAAAACTTTGATTTTGACAGATTTGATGTTTGGAAATAGTTATTTGTTTTACAAGTGTTGAAAAGCGACTTTTTCATGCGAGTGTTTAGGGTTCTAGGCCGAGTGTGCATTGACACGAGCTTGAAGAAAGCTTTTCACATTAGTGAAATATAATGTTTTTTTGACCCTTATATTTTTTATTATTATCAAATACAAAACAAAATAATTAATTTCTTTTCACATAGACCTGTCACTTTTTACACAGACAAACAAAAGTTCAAAGGGCTAAAAACGAAATATTGTTTTTGAGCTCCGGAAAAACATAACTATCGATATTACTATCTCGAAAAGCTCCATAAATAGCTTGCAGGGTTATTCTTTTTTTTCTTAAATTTTTAATGATGTAAATCAAAAGGCAAGCGGTTTTATTTAAGAAATATGTTTATTTCACCTATAATTTTAAGTTTATTACATCTATAAATAATTTAAAAAAAAAACAAAAAAAAAATGTTTTTTTGAATCACTCTAATATATTTACATGTGACTCATACTTAATAAACCGAGCTATAGTCGCCGCCGCGAATGTTTTCCGTTGCGTCATCAATTTTAAATGTCAAAAACGGGTTTATCGACATACGTCCGACATACATCCCACATGCTGCAAAAAGAAAACAGCAAATTGTAATGTCTGCGCTTGGTTTACAAATTGATGACGCAGCCTAAAACATTAACAGCTGAATTAGTGGTTAAATGTTTAAACCCTAGCTGTTAGAATCTAACAGTTAGAAAGACGTTTTTTGTTAGTAAAAGATTTAACGCCAGAGTAAATTTATTAGAATCCATAATATTTAAAAAAAAAACAAAAAAAAAGGTTTTTTTGAATCACCCTAATATACAGTGCTTGCAATATTAAGTCCGACCGGGCTTTAATACCCGCGTGCCGGCCTGCCGGCTCTGGACAATCAAATTCTATTTGGCGTTCTATCCTTGTTCTTTTCACGCGGGTGTTGAACAACCGTCCTTTCCAGCCCGGTCAGACTTGATATTGCAAGCACTGTATATATATAAACGGAATTAATTAACGAATCGATCATTTATTTACGGATCAAACTCAGACATTGTTTTGTATTTCCACGCCCAGGCACGCTAGCCATAGAGCGATGGCATACAGCGATACGTATGTCGAAAAACCGGTTTTAAATCTATGCCGAAAGTTACTTCTTATAAAAATCGAACTGTAACAAGTATTATTAATTAACCATCATTTTTTAAAATTTAAAACAGTTTGAGATCAACGAGCAACATCAAGCAGGTATGACTAATAAAGCAAAAGGTTAACCAAATTATTAACCTATATTTTCTTAAGTACCGCCATTAAAAACTTAAATTTAAACTAAGAAAACAATTTTCCTATTTGGATTGTTTAAAACGATTAAAAAATTGAAATTTATAAAATATTGCTACACTTTATTCTATTCTTAGAGCAAAATTTAAAGCAATATATTTTTTAACAAATATAAAATTGCCGTACTAAAATAGATGTAAACTTATTTTCAGCTGACAACACCCCTAACATACAGCAAAAAATGACACAAATCGTACACAATAATTATATTACGAGTTACTGTTTTTTTAGTTGTTAAATCATCTTAAGCCACCTATACACACAGAGACTGACATCAATGTCTAGACTAGACTCGATGCCGTCTACACGACAAGCAATTTTTAGTCTAGAATCTAGACTCTAGATATCGGTCTATGTCTGTGACTCCACACACGAAAACTTGCGACAACGGTTTCAAGCTTAGTTTACTCGCCATGAATCGAAGTAAAAATAAAATATTAAAGGTACGTATTAAAATAAACAAAATTTTTTGCTTATGCTTTAGTTTTGATATAATTTTTAAACCAGTTAGCACTGTCCATGTATTTTTATAACATTGAAATCTCAAAATTAAAAGCAGTGATTTATGCAATACATTTGTTTTAATTTTTTTGGTCAGTAATTTATTATACTTCATTCACAGTGAATGAATAGATTAATTTTTCATTCATCAATAATAAATAGTAAGAGGAGATTTCTCGAGCCTGGAGTTTGCCGCACGAGCGTAGAAAGTGAGATAACACGCTAGTGGAATCTCCTCTTCTGACCAATAGTCGAACACAATATTTTATTCTACTACCACAAGCAATTTAAAGCCAATTTTATTTGATATTTTATCTGACATCTGACAGTGTCAAGCATTTTTAACCTCACTTTTTTTCAATTTTAACTTAAAGCTAACTTCAGCCCGTGGGGAAGTGTCTACTAGTGGGAGATGGTAAATTTCGCCCACAGGTTAAAGTTAAGAAATTAAATGGGTGTTAAAGAAAAGGGTTTTAATCTCGCTAAAATAAATACTTTTATATTGATTAAAATTTATTTTTCTACGCCCTTTATCGTACATGTTTCCATGTGACCTTTTAAATACACATTGACAAGTTGTGGCTTTACGGCGCTTTAGTCACGGGCTGAAGTTAGCAACAGGTTTTTAGTCACGGGCTGAAGTTAGTTTTAAGTTAGTTGACAGTTGTCAAATGTTATACAATCGTTAAAATAAAGTGCCTTTCTTGTAAAATAATACTAAATGTGAAAATTATTTTATTATCTCAATAAAAAAATACAAAAATATTAAATAGTTTCTCAACGCAAATATTTGAAAAGTTTATATGAACATTGTACTGACCTTTTAATTTCGCCGGCAGTACACTGAAAAAAAATATTCTTGATTCAAAACAATCTTTGTCTCATATATAACGAAGAGAATATATTCTTTAAAATAGTAAAGTATTTTCTTAATTCACGTTGATTTACTTCAAGAATCTTTTCTTAATGTAAGAACATTAAGAATATATTCTTGAAGTAAATCAACGTGAATTAAGAAAATACTTTACTATTTTAAAGAATATATTCTCTTCGTTATATATGAGACAAAGATTGTTTTGAATCAAGAATATTTTTTTTCAGTGTAAACTATAACTTAAATTCGGGCACGGACTCTACTGTAAAGTCCTCATAAAACATTTCCTTTACTTTCACTGTGAAAAACTGTCAATTTTCAATATACATTTAGATTTATAACCTTTATAATTGTGTTTATAAAATGTAAAAATGTGACATTTGACAGTTTCCCTTAGATGGCGCTCTATACAAATTTTTGATTTAAATCATTTTAAGATAATAATCAGTATTTGTCGTAGAAAAAGTACCTATAGTATGCACCTCGTTTATAAACTTTTCTATACACTCATTAACTTTAGCACTCGCTCGCAAGCTCGCTCGTGCCTAAATTAAATTCGTGTATAAAATGGCGTTTATCAAACATGATACATAATATACTATTATCTAGTTTGCGTTCATAATGACTTCATTCATTATTATCGTTCCAAAACTTGCCTTATCTATAGGTTATATCATCTGAGAACTGGCTTATACGTATGTAATTTTAATTTTTTTCAAATTGGAGCTATACCTTTTAAGGTTTCTAAATTTTATACTTATGCATATACATATATTGCGTTTAAAGTATTCTGTTGGCCTGATACGCGTTAGTACTCACGTGTAAGGTTTTTGACATTTTGCTCAAAATCACCTAATATGGATAAGCCGAGTTTTGGAAAGCACCTCCTCATATTTGAAAACTTACTTCCCATGGACCTGCTAAGAAACCTTAATTTGAATAATGAAAAGACCTTTTACCTTTTTGATTGTTCTCTAGAAGAAACAAGGCGAAATTTTAAACAAATCAAGGAAAAAATACGACTGGTCAGTACTATCGATACCGGGGAAGAGAGTGGACGTGCAGTTCGAGCGCTCTTAGTGCCGAACCACAATAAAATTCTTAAAGAAACATAACCGTACTTTACTCGACTACATTGTATATTATACAATGTAGTCGAGTAAAGTACGGTGCGAAACAGTGCTACTATTTTGGGTTACTACATACCTGTACAGGTAAAATCAGGGTACCTGTTCTCCAAAGAGTTAATAGAAACATTAAATAATTCCTCAAAAGGCAATCTCTCAACGGTGAACATAGGGGTGAGGTTCGTGCGGACACGAAGTAATAAAGTGAGAGGGGACAGGTCAAGGAATCACCTATTTAAAGAAAAAAACAAGTCTAACAAAGAGCGAAAGGGATCATCATCACCAGCAGATTCTGATAAGTATTTTTGCATGACCTAATACGCAAATCTGTAATAAAAACCGGACAACAATTAATCATTACCGAAAACAGCGTACGTGTGTAAAAAAAAAATCACGTAAGAACGTCACAATATTATATTATTGTATTATATATTATATAATATACGCATAAACTTACAGCTCAGCCACAAAGCAAAGCTTAAAAGATAACGAAAGTAAATAAACAAAACGCCCACGTAAAAATAACGTAAATAAACAATCTATTAAAGCATACGTTACACGCCTGACATTAAGGCCGTATTTTAAATTTTAATACGATACACCACAGGGCCGGCTTTATATATTTTGTATATTAATTTATTTTTAAATTAAATTTGGAAAAAAAGTAAGAATGCAAAGATACAAAATAAATAATAATAAACACTAATTTAACAACAAAATAAATAGTACACCAACAAGGACAGGTTCTAGCAGCCTACTAACACCCCGGCTCAAAAATACAAGAACAGCACAGAAGCTAAGAAGAACGACCATGCAGACCATATGATGGCATTCCACCACATACACTACAGGGCCGGCTTTATCTATTTTGTATATTAATATTTATATTTTTAAATTAAATTTGGAAAAAAAGTAAGAATGCAAAGATATAAATTAAATGAAAACGGTATAAACACTAATTTAGCAATAAAATAAATAAAGAATATACAAGGTTGGTAGCCGGAGTAAGCAAAGAACTAACATACCCACCCCCATTCACGAATACCAATTGAATGGGGTTACTACTAAGGCCTGGGTTGAGGAGGATTCCGCATTGTACTTAGTTTTGGGTCAGTTCAATGTCCTCCAAAAACCCTTCCTAAACTGGACGACCCGGCTGACAAAAATCCGGGAGCGGCCTTAACCTTTGACACTGTCATCCACGACCTCCTAGGGTGGAACTACCAGCCGGCGTAAAAACTTCGGATCCAACAAACACAGGTAATGCTGTGATTTGGCGGGATACGCAGGAGAACGAAAAGGGGGTAAAATAACCCCGGGAGATTAGTGGTTGACAATATATCTGGGGCCTGCCATACGTTCCCATACTCATACTCATACTCATAATGACTTCATTATAACACCGCTTTCGGTGCTTTAATGAGATACTTTATCCCACCCAAAATTTTGATTTTATAGGTTGGCTATACTAACAGCATAATATTTTGCCTATTGGTTATAATATTTTTATGATTTTTCTAGTTCTTACGATACTTTTCTGGCAATAAATTTTTTTAACACCAAAGAAAATCCTTTTTTTCTTCTTTAACATTAACAGCCGCTTATTGTAAATAAGTAAATTAAGGACGGTATGGCGAATCGATTTTGACATTAACTGTCAAACCAATGTGTGATACCAACCATCTAAAGTGAAATTCGACCAAATTAAAGGTATAAACTTAATTTTTTTTATACAATTTTTGCAAAATAGATAAAATAGCATAAAGAACTCATGTCATAAGACCTTTTGTCGCACTCGTCCTTTGTCGCTCGTTTTATAAATTGTCCGCGTGCGACAAAATGACGTCTTATGACATTAGTTCTTTAATATACTATTATGTAACTTGGTTTCAAAACCGATAAATCCATATAGAAAATATCACAATACATTATAAAATAGGTAGATACTAGTTTTCAGTAAAAAAACAATACACAGTAAAATGCAATAAAATAGATATATCAGTGTCAAGATTTTGCTAAAAGTGTACGAGTGTCGTATTTTCAACTTAACATAATTAACTGGTAAATTTTGTTTTAAACAATTGCTTATTAAATGAATTAATAATAACCAATTGATGTACAGGGTCCGGCATCAGAATTGAACGGTTTTGAAAAGGCTGCTATGGAAACACTATTGATTTGGTATATGTCAAATAGTGACAGACTTATACCTTATTGCCAAAGGTTTCGTGTGCAATGTCAAACTGGCCGGATAATCAACGGATCTTTGCTGTAAATTCGTTTACCCTGACCCAGTCCTTCGAATACAAACGCAGAGACGCTTTCGTCGTGAATGTAATTTTCAGGTGCGAGCTAAAGTCCCATAAAAAAATGCCATTTTGAGATGGGTAAGAGATTTTAACAAAAGAGGCAGTGTTAAATCAAAATTTGCCGCTGGAACTCGTACAGTTTGTACACAAGAAAATATTGGAAGAGTCAGAGAAGCGTTTGAGCGGCACTCGATTGCTCTACACATTTCAGACCGAAGTTTGCGACGAATGTTACATCTGGATTTAAAACTCCATCCAAAAAACTGACAGTCCAGAGGCTAAATCCCATTGATAAAGTCAATCGACTCAATTTCTCCTTCGGAGGGGACTTAGTCCTTCGGAGGGGACTTTAAGCCCGCGGTCCGTTCCTACCCCTAACCCGCACAAGCCATTCAGTTGGCTTATGGGACTTCTTAAGAAGTAAGGGTGGAACTAAAAGAGCACTTTTTGTAATTGCCATTGTACACGGAACTTTCGGCAATAAGGAACAAGTCTGTCACTATTTGACATGTATTAAATCAATATGTAGTATTTACATAGCAGCCACGAAACTTTCGGCAATAAGGTACAAGTCTGTCACTATTTGACATATATCAAATCAAGAGTATTTCCATAGCAGCATTTTTTCAATTCTGTTGCCGGACCCTGTATATTAATTTATTATATTTATAGGTATACATGTAAAGAGATTTAACGGTTCGGGAAGGTGAAAAATTGAAGAAAAAAAAAGAAAGTGAAAGAAGAAATTGAAAAATAATCTAATAAAAACATTAAAACTGAAAATTTATATAGTGATTGGTATATGAATGAAAATGTTTCATCGTGACTTTCGAAAAGAATATTCAGTTTGTAGCCTTAGATAATAATAAATAGATGAAGAAAAATTAATTTTATAAATATTGTTCAATCTCCCAGAAAACAAAAATGTTAAAAAATATTTCGTTAACGCCGTTACGCTCTAACAAAGTTTACTGTAAATGCTTCCATAATATTATATCTCTACTCACATAAAATGAATTAGTCATAAATGACTAATTGTCATAGCGAAAAAGCAGCCACTAATAACTGCAGTCCACATCAATTTGTATCCCAGACATTTAACAGTCAATTCCTATATACAATAACCTTAATAAATTTCGAGGGTTGGGTTGGGTTGGCTTGGGTACACGTAAAAATAAAAGAAAAAGTTGCTATGACCAGATGTCCAAAAATACCTCTGTGGGGCGCTATAGGCATTTTAAACTCGCAAAATCAGGTTTTTAATAATTATTTCAAAAACGGTTATTGCGAAAATAATGATGCCTTATTTCTGGGGTATTTTTTGGGCAAGAAATCATCTGGTGGTGTCAAATCGGAGAAATGATGACCATAGGCGTGGGAAAAAATCCTCATTTTTTGTGTATTTTTTTGAATTCTCGATCTTGGAATACAATTCTTCAGATAATTTTACGTAAAATGACAATTAGTCATTTTTGACTAATTCATTTTAAGAGAGTAGATTTATTTGACTTTCAGAGAATTTGGCAACCCAGCTACGTGGTATTGGACTGCGCCTAGGTGTCGAGTTATGTACTGTTTGTCTCGGAGGCTCCGAGTCGGAGCTTACAGTGAGTGTCGGGCCTTTTACCGAAACGGATGTATAGATATTTTTTCATCGATTCTCTGTTTTTTTTTTCTTCTCATCAGCTGACTGACGAAAGCTGCACACGTGTGGCACACCTGTCCTTCATTCTACTTAGGGACTTTGTTGTTGTGAAGTTGCAATTAAAGTTATGTATTGTTAATAACGTATTAGTGGTGATGTTTTAGATAAATTATTGACTTTTATGAAGAATTTATAAAAGTATGTTGTTTTAAAATTTATTTAGTTTTTAAGTAGAAGCGGTCTAAAAATGACTTCCTTGGTTTAATTAAAATCATTTTAATATATTTATATTTATCAAGCTATCCTCACAAAGAGGAAGTAAACGTTATTGATATGAAACATGACACATGCTTTTTATACAATTTATTGCTTTTATTTGTGTAACATAATAATATATATTATGTTATATTATATTATAATTATATTTTAATTTCAGTTAAATTTAAAAAAAATGGTACTGCTAGGTACTTTTATTTTATTTTATTGTGATAATTATAACTGATGTTTACACCTGTTTAACTATATAAAATTAATTGTATACTTAATTAATATTAAACTTGACCTTGTAGAATAAAAACTTATTACTTATTTCATGTTTACCACATATCAAATTTAAATTAGTGTTTACATTTTTATAAGTATAAATAAATAAGGTTAAAACTATTTTTAATTTAGTATATTTAGTTTTAACTTAATTGGTCGACTTCATAATGCTTAATTTATTATCATTAGCTTTATAATTAGATTTCCTTGTTACAGTTTGTCGAACTGTTCTTAACTTGATATTTTTTTTACAATAAACAAGTATTTAGGGAAAAATCCAATAAATATATTATATATATCCAATAAATATATTATATATATACAAATACAATTTAAAATTAACTGATTTATTGTTTATTTAAAATAGTTAGAATATTAGTTTATACACGTTATAAGCAATCCCAATCCTATAAAACTGGGATTCGTATTTTTAATATACTATACATGATGTTACTAAAATGCTTTACCAAAATTTATGAACGTTATGTATTGCAGAAATCTGCAATCCTCCTGCAAAACGGAGATAACTGTTTGGTAATCATTACTAAAAAATCAAGTATCAATCAATTGGGGACAGCTTGGGCATTTTGAAAATGAGTGCTTGTGAGGTAAACCCAAGCTGTCCCCAATTTACTTGATTTGTCAGTAATTATAATATATAATATATATTACTCTCCTACATCTGTCGGACATATTGTGTCCAGAAATACTTAAAAAGTTAAATCAGCAAAGCAAAACTACATTACCTATAAAGAAATAATTTATTTTATGTTTTTTGTTATAAATATTTTGTAAATTACTTAGGTAGGTACTTTACTTTTTAAATTTGTTGTTACTTCTAAAATTTAATAATTATTTACCTAAAAACCAGTCAGACAATCTTATATTACTGAAACTTTGTAAATGTGTTAGACAGTAGAGTCTATTAATATATTAGTAAACTTTACAACAACCTAAAATTTGGTCAACATTTTCTTACCGTGACTTATATCGTGCCCGAACCTCATAAGTGATATTTGGTCATGTCCAAGGGGTAACCACTCATTTTTAAAAATTTAAAATCGCCTACCAATAAACGGCTAAGGATAACAATTAAAGGGGTAGTCATGCGCAACGCGTCGCGAAGAGGAATTTCTTATTGATAAGGATTTTTTCTTATTGATAACGACTGATAGTGATGCCGCGAGACGAGACGAGGCGAGAAAAGTCCTTCTCTCGTCTCGTCTCGTGCAGCGAGAGAAAATGGGTCTCTCGTCTCGTCGAGAATACTCTTCTCGCTCGAGAGTGCCTTTCTCTCGTCTCGTCTCGTTTCTCTCGTGGTAGCTATGTATGAATACAAAAATTATTTGGAATGAAATACGAATTCGTTTATATTTTTATCAATAGAAATTTAAACTGGAAATAAAAAAGACCACACTGATAAAGTAAGACTTTTTACTCAGAAAATGTCGCTCATTTGAATCAAATGGTTGGATCTATGTGGAGTAGTTACATCTAGTATATAGGCGCAGTAGTTTTCAGATGGATGGATCAAATCATTTGATCCATCCATCTGAAAACTACTACGCGTATATATTACATGTAACTACTCCACATAGATCCAACCATCTTATACCTACTGCGCATAGATGTCCGTCATTTTGAATCCGCAATTTTGTTTTTTTTAATGGTTATCAAATTCTAAATCAGAGACCCCATAAATTTAAAAAAATTAAAGAAAAATTGCATAACGGGACGAAACACCCCCTTCCCTACAAACCGTGCTGACTAGGGTTGGGACAGTTGAAATTTTCAAATGAAAATTTCAACTTTGAAAGTTTCAAACTTGAAATATTTCATTTAGTTGGACAAGTGAAATTTTTAAAAATTTCAAATGAAATTTTCAATCCGAAAATTTCAACATTGCCTGTGAAACTTTCAGAAGTTTCATTGAAAGTTTCGCAATTTACTGAAAATTTCGCATAAATTTCACATGCGGCCTCCCCTGGGACAATTCATAATAATTTACAACAGATTCCGAATCGACCAATAAGAACGAGTTATCAAGCGTCTGGGCGTTTTTGTTTAGTTTGGCTTGGATTTGAATACACTATTAGTAATTATTGTTACTTATATGCCTAAATTAATTTAAATAATTTAATTCAGTTACCAATTTAATTTGTAAATTAAATCAGACTTTAAATTTTTTTTTAAAGTCATGATTAATTTAAACTTTTACTTTTGCTATAATTGCATCGGAAAACGGATGAAAAATGCCTTTGGCTCATAAAATTTTGACGAAGTTTCTTCAATTTTCGTAAAATTTCAATAAAATAGATAAAAATATTAAATATATATAAATATAAAACAATGAAAGTGGCACAATCTCGTTAGCTTACCAAAAAGTGCTATATCTCTCTTAGTAATTTTAAAAATATTTTAAAAAGAAATCTGAAGAAATTTGTGGTAAACATAGGTATTTAATATTCATATTATTGGTGGACAGGAGCCCACAGAGGGGTAGGAGGTAAGAGGGGCAATTTGCCATGGTCCCCGAGTGGGCTTATTTCAATATATATAATATATTAAACTTAAAGTGATTGAAATTTATTGAAAGTTTCAATAAATTTCAGAAATTTTAATAAATTTCATAAATGTCATGAAAATTTCCAGTGAAATTTCAAGTACAAGCAAAAAGTGAAATTTTCCCAACCCTAGCGTTACGTAATACTTGAATGACTCCTTAGGGGACATCCCTTAGTTACATGAAGTGAGGAGTTAAATTTTTCTTTCTAAAATCATTACAAGTGCTGGAAAGTTTAAACATATATTTCTGAAATAAATAAATATCTTCATTTATGTGCAAAATTATAATTTTTATGCAAAAAAAATTGTTTACTTATTACAGGAAAAATCGAGAGAACCAGAGAGATCGAGAGAAACGAGAAATTCTTGAGCGAGAGAGGGCATTCTCTCGTCTCGTCTCGAGCCTCCTCCTACTATTCCTGTTAAAAAAGTAACCAGAAAAGAAATTAGATTCGTTTATTATTTATCAAAACTGTAAGACCACTGGACCATTTTTTTTGTTAAAAATATAAAGCTTAGTCATGTATACTATGTTCTGTAAATGGCACTAACGCCATACCTTTAGGTAAAGTTACTTTAAGTACAAAAAAACAAATTTCTGACAAATCGCTGTTGGCAACGCCAAACTGAAATAAATATTACATATGATATTATCTAAAAATGATTGTGATGAAAACATTTTAAATTAAATCAGATTTATATGTTATTATTAACAAATGTTAACTTATTAGAGTTTATAAAATAAATAGTCTATAGTATAACAGTGTAAGTCATTATTTTATTAAACCTATTTTATCGAAATTAAATGACGAAAAATGAACGTGGGCAATACATAAACACACGCTCGACTGTTTATATTAACTGCTTGATGAAATTCTAGCCGCTCTTGAAATAAGTACGATAAAGGGGCTTTGGTTTACGATTATTGTACACACATAGATTTTAAAATATAAAAGTCTTAAGTAACGTAAAATCATTTGAATCATTCATGTATGAGCAGTGTGTTGAAGTTGTTGTTTAGTTCAGTTGATACAAATACTTTTTATAGTGCAAGACTCTTTATATTTGTGGGTGTAAAATAACTACAAGCTAAACAGGTGAGCTTATCACTGAGTGTCTTTTCTTTAGTAATCTGAATGTATATTTAGGCAGCGTTGTTATTTACTAGTAATTATTGTATTTACTTTGAATATGAAAATAACCGATTTAAGGACTGATTTAATAATAGTCCGTACACACGTAAAATTATCTGGAGCGGACAATTGCGTGTTTAATCCCTTTTGTCCATTGCACTACTCAGATGTCGACCACAGGTCAAGCTCTAGTAGCTGGAGCGAGCAAGTTGCGAGTTTAGCCCTTCATGCTCATTGCACAACTCAGTACTAGGAGAAGTATGAGACGTACCGCGTGTTTAATCCCTTTACGTCTAAGGGTGATAACTAGGTAGAGGTCACGTCGCGTGTTTAATCCCCTCGTGACCTAACTGCGATCTCCTAGTTACCACGCCTTGATTATGAACAAGCTATACTAGCTATATAAATAGCAATAAAATACAATGCGTGTTATATCCCTTTGTATTTTGGTGATTGTACGAATCGTTATTAAATTGATTAGTATTTAGCAGGGTTATGAGAGTAGACACTCATGTACGTTTTCTTTATTATAGGTAAACCAGATTATGCGCACTAAATGGAAAGTACCTCGACCATCAATCAGACCATCTTGACACTTGTTAGTTTATTTGGTAATTACATTAAACATTAAATGGGTTAATAAAAACAGTTATTAATTAAAATCGTTATTTGACTTTTAACATTCTTTTCTTTTAGTTTACTTTTTAATATTTTTAAATTAAATTACAATTAATTTTTCCGCGTTACAATTTTCAGAAGTGGGATAAAATTCATGCGAAAATTAATTTTTTAAAGTTTAAGTTTAAATGGTCGAGGTATATATATAATTATTGATATTAAGACATTATTTTTTATTTGGTTGTCTCTTTGATTAAGGTTTAAATTACAAAATGGGTAGAGGACAAAAACGTAAACAATTAGCCGAGCCATCACTTGCTATAGTTTCTGAAGTAACTCCTAGTACAAGTACTACCGCGTCTGAAACAAATGATTCGATGGACAGGTTGGCAGAAATTATGTCAAACATGTTTCAAAATTCATCAGCAAATGTGGGTGCGGCAAAAGGGGAGGTTGTACCTAAATTTAATCCGGAAGACAAGGAGCAAAGTTCTGAACTCTGGCTTAAGAAAGTGGACGAATTACGCCAAATTTTTAAGTGGACTGAACAGGCCACAATTTACTTCGCTCTATCTAAACTTAGTGGGTTGGCGGAGACTTGGTACAAGGGCTTAAGTACTATAAGCTATACTTGGGAGGAATGGAAACAAAACATTTTATTGGCATTTCCAGTTAGTCAAGATTTCTATGAGAATCTTCAAGAAATGCTTCAACGCAGAAAGCGGTTCGATGAGGGTTATCCAAAATACTTTTACGAAAAAATGGCCCTGATAAATCGCTGCAAAATAATGGGAGCTGAGGCAGTTTCCTGCATTTTAGGGGGTATTGATGATGTAGTAGTAAAAACTGCAGCTAAGGCTGGTAATTACCAAGCCCCTGAGGAACTTTTTCGTTACTTAAGCACTCTAAATGACCTGCGTACCTCTACAAGTAGACCCATTGCAAAACCAGTTTACAAATTTGACAAAAAGAAATCAGCAGGATTTAGAAAGGAAGATCGAGGATTTTCTTCCTCATCTTTGCCTAAGTGTCATAAATGTGGCAAACCTGGACATTTGATGAGAGATTGCAGACAAAAGAGATGCTCTTTTTGCCGTAATTTAGGACACTTGGAAAGTGAGTGTTACATTAAAAAGTCGAAGAAAGGAGATAAAGTTGTCGCATGACTAGAAGGCGATAAAAATGATTATCCCAACAATAAATATTTTAAGGATGTTTTAATTAATAATCAGGCTTCTAAAGCATATATAGATTTTGGAAGCTCTTGTATAACCATTAAACTTAGTGAAGTAAGAAGATTAGGTTTATGTTATGATAAGACCAAAAAAGTAGTAATTAAAGGATATGGTAATGGAAAATGTTTAACATTAGGATTAACTAGTTTTTTATTAAGTATAGATGGCGTTAAGGCTACAGTTAACGCTAATGTAGTTCAGGACTGTATACAAAGCGTACCAATTTTAGTTGGACATCCATTTACTGAGTTACCAGGAGTACTAGTTGTTAAGGACAATAAACAATTAATAATTACGGAAAATGAGATAAATGGTATTGAAGATATATTTCCAAAAAATGATAAGGTTACATTGTGGACTAAAAATAACATTTTAATTCCTAGAGGTTACATGGTGAACGCTATCATAGAATCACGGGATAGCAAGTTTTGTGGCGACCTATTTGTGGAGGCAAGTTTTCGTTTGGAGAAAGGTAAGGAGTATTGTATACCTAGAACAGTTTTGACATTCGAGAAAAATAAGGAAGTAGTTATGCCTCTCATAAATTTGTCTGATAACGACATTATCCTTAAAAATAAGAAACCTCTAGTTAGGGCTACGCCTTGCATTCCAGAAGAGCAAAGAGATATAAATCAAATTTTAAGTATGAGCACCAAAGTAAAAACTTCTTCATCACTACCTATAGAGGAAATAAAAGTTGGACCAATAGACCCTACTCATAAAGAAGCTTTGATCAAGTTATTACAAGAATACAGGGACTGTTTTGCCGAAAACACCGCGGAATTAGGCAGTGCAAAGTCTACTGAAATGGAAATAGTTTTGGAGGATAATAGGCCCTTTACTTATAGACCGTATCGAATGTCCATTAGTGAACAACAAAAGGTAAAAACAATGATTGGTGAACTATTGGAAAACGAAATCATACGTGAATCCAATTCTCCATATGCATCGCCCATATTACTTGTGAAGAAAAAGACTGGTGATGATAGAATGTGCATCGATTATAGGAAATTAAATTCAATGACAGTTAAGGATCGTTACCCGTTACCACGCATAGATGACCAGTTAGATAGATTACAAGGAAGTATTTATTTTACAAGTTTGGATCTTCGATCCGGATATCATCAAATACCAGTTGCTGAAAAATCTAAACAGTACACCGCCTTTGTAACTTCGGATGGTCAATTTGAATACAATCGTATGCCTTTTGGTCTGGCGAATGCGCCAGCCGTTTTCCAAAGACTAATAAATAAGGTTTTGGCTCCTGCAAGAGAGACTGCAGCCGTGTATCTTGATGATGTTCTAATCCATACAAAAACAATAGAGGAGGGATTACAAAAACTAGAGACAGTTTTAAAATTACTTAGAAACGAAGGCCTTACTTTAAATGTATCAAAATGTAGTTTTCTATATCAATCTGTAAACTATCTGGGTTTCGAAATTTCGAATGGAACATTTAAACCAGGTCTTGCAAAGACAAAAGCTATTGAGGAGTTTCCAGTACCAAAAAGCGTACACAACGTCCGCCAATTTATTGGACTAACAGGTTATTTTCGACAATTCGTCAAGGATTATGCAACAATAGCGCGGCCTCTAACTGCCTTGTTAAAGAAAAGCGTGGCGTGGCATTGGGGAGAAGATGAGCAGAAAGCATTTGAAAAACTACAATCAGCTCTGTCCCAAAGACCAATTCTAGCCATATTTAATCCTGATGCTCACACGGAAGTCCACACAGATGCAAGCTCACACGGTTTGGCTGGAATCTTGCTTCAAAAACAACCAGATGAGCGTTTGCATCCAATTGCATATTACAGTAGGCAAACTAGCAACACTGAGAGTAAATTTCATTCTTATGAATTGGAAACTTTGGCAGTCGTGGAAAGTTTAAAGAAGTTTAGAGTATACCTTCTAGGTTTGCACTTTACTGTGGTAACAGACTGCAATGCCTTAAAAGCAACAAGTACAAAAAAAGATATACTACCCCGTATAGCACGATGGTGGTTGCAACTGCAAGATTTTAACTTCGAGGTAAATTATCGACCGGGTAATAGATTAAAACATGTGGATGCTCTTAGCAGAAACCCATCAACAAGTGAAGAACCACCAGCTGAAATTTTACGAGTAGAGCAAGCTGATTGGGTTTTATCAGGACAACTTACAGACGAAAAGCTGAAAGAAATTAAAGAAGTTTTGTCCAAGCCACCAAACTCTGATTATGAAAAGGAAATATACAAAAACTACGCTTTGCGAGATGGAAGGATTTATCGCATAACTGTAAAAGGATTACTTTGGGTAATACCACGTGGTATGCGACAACAGATAGTTCGAATGGCACATGATGAAAGTGGACATTTCGCTACAGAAAAGACGTTGAAACGATTATGTGAGCATTATTGGTTTCCTCGAATGCGAGAATACGTGCAGAAATACATTACTTGTTGTATTCCATGCTTGTTTAACAAACGTCCAAGTGGAAAGCGTGAAGGATTTCTACATCCTATCGAGAAGATGCCTGTACCATTACACATGATTCACATTGATCATGTAGGACCTTTTCCAAAAAGTCGTCGAGGAAATATTCATCTTATTGTAGCTGTAGATGCTTTTACCAAGTTTGTGTTTTTGAAACCAGTAAAGTCGACAAAAACAAAGCTAGTTATTGATTATTTACAGGAAATTTATAGCTACTATGGTCATCCCCATACCTTAGTATGTGACCAGGGAAGTGCATTTACCTCATCTAAATTTAAACAATACTGCAAATATAACTTTATTAAACATATACAAAACGCAGTAGCTACACCAAGAGCTAATGGGCAGGTTGAAAGATTGAATCGCACAATTAAAGGAGCTATTTTGGCAACAACTACTGATGAAGATAGATGGGATGAGAATATAAAGAATATTCAGTTAATAATTAATACTACTTGTTCACAAACAACAGGAAAGACACCGACAGAACTATTCTATGGTTATAAGCCTAGACGTGAAACAAGTATACCTTTACTAGATGAAATTGTGAAAATTCCTACTTTAATCCAAGATCTTCCCACACTACGCTTAGAGGTTGCTCAGAAAATTTCCTCCAATCAAATCAAACAAAAGGCACAATATGACAAGAAAAGAAAAACTCCCAAGAAATATAAGAAAGGCGACTTGGTACTCATCGAGAAACAACGCTCAGCTGAAGGCACTAGTCGAAAATTAGTCCCTCCTTATGCCGGACCCATGATGGTAAAAGCGGTATTACCAAATGACAGATACCTAATTGTCGACATGCCAAAGTCCCATAGAACTATTAAGTCCACTAACTACGAGAAGGTCATTGCTGTCGACAGGATGAAGCCATGGGCTAATCACGGAGGAATATCAGATGAAACAAGCAGTGATAGCGGTGAAGATGATGTGGAGTTGAGTTCTGATGATTCAGTATCCAACTAGAGTGACCACCTCGGGGCGAGGTGATTTCAGGATGGCCGAATGTAAGTCATTATTTTATTAAACCTATTTTATCGAAATTAAATGACGAAAAATGAACGTGGGCAATACATAAACACACGCTCGACTGTTTATATTAACTGCTTGATGAAATTCTAGCCGCTCTTGAAATAAGTACGATAAAGGGGCTTTGGTTTACGATTATTGTACACACATAGATTTTAAAATATAAAAGTCTTAAGTAACGTAAAATCATTTGAATCATTCATGTATGAGCAGTGTGTTGAAGTTGTTGTTTAGTTCAGTTGATACAAATACTTTTTATAGTGCAAGACTCTTTATATTTGTGGGTGTAAAATAACTACAAGCTAAACAGGTGAGCTTATCACTGAGTGTCTTTTCTTTAGTAATCTGAATGTATATTTAGGCAGCGTTGTTATTTACTAGTAATTATTGTATTTACTTTGAATATGAAAATAACCGATTTAAGGACTGATTTAATAATAGTCCGTACACACGTAAAATTATCTGGAGCGGACAATTGCGTGTTTAATCCCTTTTGTCCATTGCACTACTCAGATGTCGACCACAGGTCAAGCTCTAGTAGCTGGAGCGAGCAAGTTGCGAGTTTAGCCCTTCATGCTCATTGCACAACTCAGTACTAGGAGAAGTATGAGACGTACCGCGTGTTTAATCCCTTTACGTCTAAGGGTGATAACTAGGTAGAGGTCACGTCGCGTGTTTAATCCCCTCGTGACCTAACTGCGATCTCCTAGTTACCACGCCTTGATTATGAACAAGCTATACTAGCTATATAAATAGCAATAAAATACAATGCGTGTTATATCCCTTTGTATTTTGGTGATTGTACGAATCGTTATTAAATTGATTAGTATTTAGCAGGGTTATGAGAGTAGACACTCATGTACGTTTTCTTTATTATAGGTAAACCAGATTATGCGCACTAAATGGAAAGTACCTCGACCATCAATCAGACCATCTTGACACTTGTTAGTTTATTTGGTAATTACATTAAACATTAAATGGGTTAATAAAAACAGTTATTAATTAAAATCGTTATTTGACTTTTAACATTCTTTTCTTTTAGTTTACTTTTTAATATTTTTAAATTAAATTACAATTAATTTTTCCGCGTTACAACAGAAATAAAATTTTATTTTAAAAACTTTATTAGGTACTCAAAAACTTATCATACACATTGGTATTGGTATTTTATTTTCTATTTCTATTTCGGTAAAAATATTAAAAAGTAGGTACATAACATAGACTAAAGTGAAGTCAAATCCAAGACAAACTAAAACAAAAAACCCCAGACGCGTGATCAGTCGTTTGCAGGTGGATAGAACGGTTCTTATTGGGCGAGTCTGAGTTGTGAAGCGTGCCGAAAATTCTTGTCAGGGCCGCATTATGTCCATTGCGGTTATTAATAGCGTATTGTTTGATTACTTCCTTGTTTTCGCGGCTTTCATCTTTGTGGTTATTTTTGTTATTGTTTTATTATTAATACTTGTTATATAACGTTATTTGTTGTTATTGTTGTTGTTATTGCTATCATTGTTGTGGTTATTTGGTTTTTATTGATATTATTCAATTAAGTGCGATGTCTAGCACAGACAAAGCTGAACATTTTCAAAAATGTTTGTTAATTTTGTAATTAAAAAAAACATATTTTTTAAATGTTTTAAAACTTTTACATTAAACTTTAATTATTAAAGTTTAAAACAATTAATTTAAAATAATTTTCAAAAATTTCGTGAAGTTAATTTAAAAAATATCATTTTTATAAAAATTTAAAAACTTTACATTAAAGTTTAAAAAAATAAATTTAAAATAATAATGAAATTATTTCCCAAAATTTTGTTAATTTCGTAATTTAAAAAATATAACTTTTATAAATATTTTAACACCTTTCCATCAAAGTTTAAAAAATAAATTTAAAATATTAAATGATCAATAATATTGATTCAATATATTTTAATACGGCCCAGTGCAACAATTTTCGTCGATCACGTGAATAGAGCATGGACAACGCATGATTGTGTTTATGTCGAGTTCGGCTTGGATTTGACTTGACTTTAGTATCTGGTATTTAATTCAAAAATCAGAGAATTTTTGGTTTTTGTTTTCATCATATCGCTTATTTATTTATTTTTTGCTAATATCCAAAATCTGTATTGTTATATATAACAATACAAATTTTGGATATTATGTTACCAGTAGGTATGTATATAATATAAAATAGTCCTTATCAACAAAATAATATTGCTTTTATTATTATAATACCTAAATATACATTAATTACGTATTTAATATAAAGCTTCTTGGTTTTTTATATCGTTTACATAGAAATAAATCAAAATGGGATGGGATGAAACAGGAAATTATTATTTATTAAATAGGTAACATGCATTTTTATAAAAATGCAATCACAATAATTTAATAATTTATTTTCCTTTTAATTTCCACATAAAACAGTTTTATCAAATTAAAAGATTTTAGTTTGACATGTATAAAACAAACAGCGTTAATTAAATATTTTTGTTCCTACAAAGTGATAAATGTTTGAGCTAATGAAACCTAAAATTTAAACCGTTTCGTCACTATTTCGGGCCGTAAAATACAACAAAAATCTAAACAATATTGTGCTTTTTAATGGTAAATGATTTTTTAATTTAACTATATCATAAAACATCATGTATGTAAAACATCAGGGTATTTTACCCTGAATAAAACTAATTTAAAGCCTTCACTAATTATTTATTACTTTTTAACTAAGTTTATTTTACTGCTATGATTCGACTTCTACAAATGTTCTGCACGGACTCTCCGTTACCATTCGATTTCTAAGCTGTGCCAAGATTCTTTTGCTTAGTAGGCTTATTGGTCTGCTGTCCTACTTTGATAAAAAGGGGATTACCCTAACACGGCCATCCGGTTTTCGGAGCGTCCTCTCGCTGTTTTTTTGTTTTTCTACAAAAAAACCGAAACAGATTTGAAAGTTGAATTAAATTAAATTAAAACTAATTTAAAGTCGGATGGTATTGCCATCCTCAGCAGTGGGATTGCCACTTTCACCGAGGTGTTTAGTTACCTCCCAAGCATAGTAGGACTGCTACTATCTTGTCTTTTTAGCGAATGGGTTTGCCATCCTCAACAGTGGGATTGCCACTTTCACCGAGGTGTTTAGTCACCTCCCAAGCATAGTAGGATTGCCACTATCTTGTCTTTTTATTATGATTATTAAATACAGGACTTCCATTTTTTTATTCCTTTGGCCACGGCCTCAGCTGTTCAAGGGCAGCAACTGTGGTCCTCTGACCCTTCTTGTGCAGAACATATCTCTCATGTCTCACATGTCGAACAGTATAAGGTCCTCTATATTTTGGTTTTAATTTGCCTCCACCAGCAATTTGTGAATCTTCAATGGCTACAACGTCACCAGGGATAAACAATTTTGTAGAGCATCGAGTAGCGTTAAATCGTAAAGATTGTTTGTTTCATTCGATTTTGAACGTCATTTTCAACTCTAGATAACTCATCTGCCATCTTGATGCACTCATTTTTTGTCTGCTTTTGTTTATTATAAATTAACTTTATTTAACTTAACTAAACTAATTATTGTACATGGAAATCACTATCCCACTTCTAATGTAAAACATTAGGGTATTTTACCCTGAATAAAACTAATTTGATTGGCTTCACTAATTATTTATTACTTTTTAACTAAGTTTATTTTACTGCTATGATTCGACTTCTACAAATGTTCATCTTGATAATTTTACATATTATATTTGGTATTTGTTATACCGAATGTTTCAGTATGTCTCAACCAAAAAATATTAGCCATTTTAAACTTAATAATCTACCAAATATAATTTAATATAATGGCAGAAAGAAATACCTATTTATTACAAGTTCACCAATCGAAAATATAACATTATAACATTTTAGTATTTAAAATGCTCGTTTCAGTAACATTGTTAGGTTTAAGGTTGGCAAGCTTAATGTATATACATATGGATCGTAAAGTGGATTGCATGAAGCACGAAATGGACTAAAGATGTTATTGATGTAATTTTTAACTTAAGACGAAATATCAAATTCATGTTTTTATATTTAGCACCCAACATTTAGAGACATTTAAACTTTCCTATAGTACACTAATAAAATAAAATAAAAATTTAAAGGGCTACATTTTAATCTTTTCTCTTTTAATGAGGGAGGTTTAAAGTGCTATCGCAAATGCAACAAAACCTTTACAGATCAAAAATACAAAAGAGTGTTAATAGTGAATTTATTTATATTATAAACCAAAGTAGGTTTACTTTGATTATTATAAAAAAATTATAGAAAACACGAATTACGATTGATTTGTTTTCCTTTATTTTTTATTTACTCCTACAAAGTTTCAAAACGTAAGCATTTTATTTCTGTAAAGAAAAAGATTAAATCTGTTATATCTCGGGTGCAACAAGCTTACAATGACTTCTTGTAGTCAATATTGCCTAAAAAGAACTTACGTGAGACAAAAATGGGGGAGGGGTCTAACAAAATCTCACCAAATATCTTTTTAAGGGAGGGGGTCATTAAAAATCTCACGTCAACTTTTGAGTTTAAAAAATATGTATTATAATTCAAATTTGTTTTAAAAAAATAATCATTTTTTTACATGTTGTCCGCAAAGAAAGATTAATGGCTAATATCTCACGTGAGGGATGGGGGGTCAACCACATCTCACCAAGGGGGAGGGGGTCCAAATTATCAGAAAAATGCCTCACGTAATTAATGGACGTCCCCTTGAAAGAATAAACAAATTAACCAGTAAAATATAAACCTAATGTAGTTTTTCCATTTGTGTCACGATCCGTGATCCAAAAACTGATTTTCGAGATTATCAATATTTTAAGTATACTCTATAGAGTGGTTTTTTCGAAAGGTCCAGGTATAATTTGATTATCAAAAAAATTGACATTATTTTTTAAAGTCGAGCGTTACTACAAAAACGTCTATGCTGCGTGAACTTTAAACACTTCTCGTGCAAAACTTGATTTTGGATACTAAGTGCCTTTTCTCGGATCGTGTTACATTTGAAGAGTTTTATCACAGATTATAAAGATTTAATAAATAAATAACAGTAGGCCGTGACAGCAAATCCAGCGATGCCAATGTAATCAAAATAAAACGGTGTATTAAAATACAAATTAAAATTATCAAATGACTACTTTATTATAAATTAAATTATATATTAAAAACGAAAAACCACATAAAAAGTAAATAAGTAAAATTGTTAATTTCTTTTTAAAATGAAATTTAAAAAGTGCTTAAAAATTGTTTTTTGAGATATCCATAATATCTTTTGTTGCTCAAGTTTAGAAACGATATTTTGAAATAATTTATGGAAAATAACAATTTTGCAGAAATGTCATTTTCCATAGATTATTCCAAACTCGAGAAACAAAATAGGTTTATTATATTATAAGTATAATTTTTTTTAAATGGTCTAATAAAAACGCGATATACAGAAACTAGTAATTTTGATATATGACAACTTATTATTATTTTTTCTTTTTTACAGGTCGAGGTCGGAGATGTAATTTTAAAAGTAAACGAAACAAATGTAAACCGATTTAGCACTAAAGAAGGTAAGTTATTTAATTTATAATTCTGTTCATTACCTTAATTTACTTTGCATAAATAGTATTTAAAAAATTTAAAGTTTAAATCACAGTTCTTTGCAATATAAAAAGTTTTATAGAGGCGAGAATATTCTTCAAAATATTTATCAGGAACGGCTTAATTAATCATTGGTCATTTTATCATACACCATTCAATGCCAAAAATTACAGGGTGTCTCCGAATTCCATCCTAAATTTTTAGGACGATTTTACATTGCAAAATATAAAAAAGTTCCTAAGAAAATGCTTTGTAAGGGAGCAACAGATGAAACTCAACTTTATAACCCAGAATTAAAAAAATTTAAAGCTATTTTTTAAACAAAATGACCTTTTTGTGAAAAATTAAATAAAAACTATTATCCAATTACTTAAGTAACTCAAAAAATAAAATAGGGGGTGATGTCCCCGGATGGGTCAATTTTTGGTCTACAATAGAAACCTTGCATTTTTTAAATGTAGCGTGTGCCAAAATGTATTATTAGGTTTAAGTACACCTGAGTTAAAAAAAATAAAATTTAAATATTGAGTGCCATCAAAAGCTTCCTTATGAAACCTTTTTGACCCTATCTTCTTCAGAACATTTGTTCATATTTTGCGCTGTAAAATCACCCCTTATGGATGGAATTCGAAGACACCCTGTATACAGCGTGCACCAAGTATCCTTTTTTATATATGAAAAGCTACAATGTCGGTTAAATAACAAAAAAATTGCGTAATTACAACATGAAATTTCCTAATTGGAAAAAAAGCCAGCGGTTTTCAAAATATTTGAAATAAAAACTAAAAATCTTTCAAATCCAAAAATCATTATAACATCGTTATTCCTGGGAATTTTGAAACAAAGTAAGTTTTACATGTAAACATACACAATAATCCACATTTTCATCTAAGTTCTTCGCTAGTATGTTTTGGGTTACCTCACCATCTTTTGTTTTTATAATGGCCGCAATAACTTATGTCGTTTAATACACCGTTGAATTCCTTGAGTTTTTTTAACCATGTAAAATTTAAATATGGCGGCCATAAGAAAAACAGAAGATGGTGGAGGTATCTCAAAATCGAGTATACTCGCCTTTAGGCGAAAAAATCACACATTGGATGAAAATGTAGATATTTAGATGTTTATATGTTTTTTTTTTAATTTCGAGGAATAACGAAGTTATACATAACCAAAAATTGTTATAACAATTTTTGGTTTTGAGAGGTTTTGAGTTTTTTTCAAATTATTTAAGAACTGCTAATTTTTTTCCAATTTTTAAATGCCATTCTAACTTTTCTCTTGTAGCTTTTTAAACAAAAAAGATACCCATACATAGAAGGACCCCTGGTGCACTCTTTATACCAATAAGTATTATACAGGGTGTCCCGAAAATGCTAATACGCGTTTTAAATTATAAAGAAAAACTAGACAACGTGTACCTGATGAGCTGAAATATTATCTACACAATTTAAATAAGAAAGCTGATGTTCACGTGGTTAATAAATTTATTTCTGAAAGCTCATTTTAACTTTTTATTTTCTTTTTTTATATAAAAAATGTTTTTAAAACATTCAAATAATAAAAATTTAATTTAATTTAAAATTACCTAATTCAAAAACTACTTGTCAGGAAAATGTTTTGTAATTTTTTTATACTTTTTATCCCCTATCACGTGGTATAGAGTTTAACTAATAGTACTGGAGATGAAACGAAAAGTTGTTTGGCAGGATTCCGAATTTCCGACAATATTTGAAGCCGTATATCATCTATATTGGTAAATAATAATAGTCCATTTAAGCTATTGTGGTATCTATCAAACAAGGTGAAAACTTATGAACATCGTCAATGTGTTTTACCATAGAAATATTAATGTATAGCAGTTGATTTTAGGAATTGTCGTAGTTTTTTAATATTTGGTATCCGGCCGAACATGACTTATGCGGATATCCGTTTCATTTCTAGTTTGTACACCTTTTTCGGGTCACCCTGTGTAGGTTTTTCATTTACTTTTTTGTTTAAAATTTTTAATGTTTAATTTGTTTAAGTAAAATCAAAAGCAGCATAAACTTATGGAATTGTTATTTTTGGTCTATAAAAAAAATTAGATTGAGTAATTTTTCCAATCGTCCTAAAATATACACACTAGGGTTGGCCGAACTTCTAAAATTTAAAAATTTTAAATTCTGTGTTTAAGAAAAAGTTGTGAAATAGGAAAGTAAACATTTTTTGCAAAATATTTTTTTTGATATCTTTATGTGTTGAACTGCCACAATGCGTTTTAGAGGCGCGCCTCTAAAATTTAAAAGTAATTCTGCATAAGCGGAAAAGTTGTGTTACAGGAAAGTAAACTATTTTCCTTTGATGTTTTTTTATGTTTTGAACTGCATAAAGTTTCAAACTGTACATTTTAAATCATGCAATTATTAAAAAGACGGCTTAAAATGGAAAATAAATATTTTTTAAGATTTTCGTGTTTGACGTATGACACTTAATAGTTGGCTTCACTGTTGATATAAATTATAATATTGTCACAGCCCCAATTGAAATCACGCAAAATTACGCCCTCTTTTGTTTCAACACAGTATTATAAATTGAACTAAATTTGTGTTGATGATATAGTCATTTTTGTTTTCGTTTTTTTTCCATAAATAAGTTTCATTCAAATTTTTTTTATCCTATTTTCTCCCAGATATTTTTTTTTTCGTATTTAAAACGGTACTAAATTACATTAAGAACTTTCAAGGCCTTGTGGCGGTTTAAGAAATTAAATTAAAAAAAAAACTCCTAAAATATATTTTATATATATATATATATATATATATATATATATATGTCTGGCCTTATAAATGCACAACTTTTCCACCATTGCACAATTTGATAATTGAAAAATAGTAAAATCGGCCCACTCTAATAAACACTTACACGAAAAAAAACAGTAACCATTGATGCGCTATAATAATTAAATCGTTGAGATTAAAAACAGTCCAAAAACTTAACTTTGACAAGTTATTTTCTAAAATCAATTTTAAAGTTCAAAATGCATTGTTGTGAGAAGATATAAATCATTTTAGAAAATATGATTATTAAAAATGTATTTAGAAATATGAAATAAATTATAAAATGACTTGTCAAAATTTAATTTTTGGACTTTTTAACCGATTCAATTAATGTGCAGAATATTGATTCCTACAGTTCCTAACACTACTCATTGATGTCACAAAACTAACTATTACGGTTTGTCAAAGTAACCCATGAGGTTTTATTAAAAATTGTATGATTTTAAATGATACACTGACACTGACATTGTTTATTAATTTGATTGGTGTTCTGCGCATCAATGGTTACCGTTTTATTTTCTCCGTGTAAAAACTAATTTTGAAACCTAAAAAATGGCTGTTTTTCTAAAAAAAAATATTTAGAAATAGGTACATATTTTCTTATTTAGATAAAAAATACGGGCGTATCTCGTTTTTGTGCTAAGCAAAAGTAACCTTTGTTACTTAATATTCTAGCTAACACGAGATATGCCTTTACGTATTTTCTACATGGTGTTCCAGAAGTCGCTCATAATATATAGACACACAGTAATCCTAGAAAATTTTTAAAAAAATTTATTATTTAAAAAGATATGAAAGCGTAAAACTTAAACTTAAAAATAAAAGGTTATCTTGATTATATTGTTTCAAGTCTTATTATATAGAGAAATTAGATAATGTACAGAATGTTAAAATAATGGTTTCTTTAGAAATTAATGTTACATCTTATAAAAAAATTTCTTTTAGGATTTTTACCTTAACGATACGCATGCGTTTGGCAACATGATGTACAACAATTCATTATCACAACAATTTATTTCTTAATTGATCTGTTGACATCAACCCATAGACAATGATTAACAGTTAAAATTTAAAATTAAATTGTCATATCAATATTTAATATTGATATGCATTCCTTTAGTGAGTAGTACCAAAGATAATACCCCCCATATTATTATCTTTAAGTAGTACCCACTAAGTATTGTGATATGTATGTTGTATTTTAAAATGCCTAAAAATGTTATTTAGCCTATGTGCTCACATGTGGGTCAATGTAATGTTAATATTTGTTTAGTTTTTCTTTATAGATTTTATCTACCTTAAGGTTTTATTAGTTTCTGACAAAGACTCCCTGTATTTTCTTCTGTCAAGTCTGACGTGAAGTAAAGGTAACGAATTTGACAATTTAATATTGTTTCTTGTCATGATGATTAATAATTAAACTGCCACTTTATTAGTACGCAATATACGCTAAAGAAGTATCGCTAGTAGCGCCACCACTCGGCTGTTATCATCGTAACAAAAGTAGAACTTTTTATAATCAGCTGTCAAACGCTTAGGTTACAAACGAGTGTTTTTGAGAATAAAGCCGGAAAATGTTAAAAAATATCGAATAAAAACCGTGGATCGATTTGTTGTGTTGTTGGGTGTATTTCGAGAGGAAATCCTGGATTGAGTTTTTACCGGTTTTCGAATAAACAGTGTTAATCTGAATGAAGAAATAAATTGCATACAAACTCTGTATATATAAATTGTACCTATTTGATACAATAAATACACATTTTAGTAGTGATTAACGTGGAAAGTGTAAACATTTCAATTCAGTAAAAATCGTCAAACAAATAAGTCGTCTAAATTTAAACAGCATTTAGCATCATTAAAAGTGTTGAGAAAGAATTCTTTAAATTCTCCACTCAACGGTAAAATACCGTTATATTATGTATTATATATAATATTATGTTGCAATAAATTCGTAGGTATATTTTGTTGTTTAAAATGCAGTTTTCGGCGTTTTTTAGAGAACTCAAAAGAAATTAGTAAAAAATATTTTTTGCACAAACATAACATTAAAATCATTTTTATATTTGAGTCTCAAATATAAAAATGATTTTAATGTTATGTTTGTGCAAAAAATATTTTTTACTAATTTCTTAAAAATGTCCAAACTTTAATTATATTAGTTAAGTTATTCTGCACCAACAAATGTACTTACCGAATTGGATCCTTTGGCAAAACATGAAAATGCAACGATTTAGTTCTTGAATTTAATTTACAATTAAAAACACAATAATTCACCATGATCCCTTTGATAAAATACACACACTAACGTAACTATATAAGCATTTAAGCGTTGAGTTTCTTAATCAATGATATAAGTAAGGAATTATCAATCGAAATCGAGTACTAAAAATGTTTTTAAATTTTTTCCTTGCAACGTAAAACACAAATAACGGCGCGATTTAGCTGTGCAATTGAACAAAATTTGTTGAGTAAGACTTCTAAAAAAGATGTATTATCGGTGCTTTAAATTTATTGTTGACAATTCTTAAATTCACGCAATGCATTCGAAGTCCACCAGATGGCGCGCGCGTTGCAAAAACCCGATACTTCTTTAGCGTATTGCCATTATAAAAAATATCCCCTTTATCTTTTTAAATAGGAAAGGTAGTTTTTTTTTAAACAATTTGTTGGGAGTCTGTAGATCATACACCTTCAAGGTGGTGCGCGACTTCTGGGACACCCTGTATATTTAATAAAGTACATATTAAATTTATTAATATGCAGGATGTCCGGAAACTCTGTATATTTTAAGAGGATATTAAATTTATTAATATGCAGGATGTCCGGAAACTCTGTATATTTTAAGAGGATATTCTACATATAAAAACATGAAAAAAGTTTATATAAAGGTGCTTAAATGTCTTACATGAACGCTATGGCCGTCCAAAGGTGACCTTCTAGTAGGTACTTTGCAGGTGATCACTTTAATAAATGACAAAAACGTCAATGTCAATTATTTTAATGTTAACCATGGGATTCTTGATGCTTTTGAAATTAAAATTTTTGTTCTTGATTGACTAATTTGATGTTTTAATTTAAACAGGTCAATAATAGTTTGTGTAATGATTTAAATAAATCGTTTTTCTCCCATCTATTAACCCAATTATTTTTTTAAGAAAAAAGTTTGTATAAAAATATTTTTGAAATCATTGTTTAAAAATATGTCGAGTTATAAAATTAGGGGTAAAGAAACAAAGAGACCCCTCCTTTGGAACGCCCTAAATAAATTTGACGCGCTAACTCAAAAATTAACATTCATTAATCAGTTTGTGTGCTTAGAGTCTTAGCACACACCGGTAACTCAAGCGGTTGCAAAGAAATAAAATAAAAACTAGTACCTACTTTTAGTTTTAGGTCACATTTGGACGGCCATAGCTTTCTTAGCTTTTTTAAGATATTTTAGTATACTCGTACTCGTATGATCATTTTATATAAAATCATCAAATGGTGAAGCCAGCACGGGTTTAAGCTTTTTTTAAACGAAGTTAAGAGGGCAAACTAAAAATAATATTAGTTCTAATTGGACTTAGGGAGAAAAACTCACGCACACAAAATAATACTGGGAAAAATAATTCTAATAAAAACCCAGACAGGGAGGTGCTGACAGTGTTTAAAGGAGAAAACTTAAAAGATACCAAGTTAAAAATAAAAATAGTGGGCTTTCACCATTTAATGATTTTTAAATAAACATAATTTTCATCTTGTAAATACCTTTGCAAAATAAAAATAAATCACCGCTACATTAAAAAAATAATTATCATTACTTATTTACTTTGACTATATTTTATTCACATATGCAGCTTTATTAATTTTTTATTAACACGTTTTGCTTTTTCAGTTTTAAAATGCCTTCGATTATCTACAGATCCTGTTACGTTAAAAATAAAACGCGGTAAGATTTTTTATGAATATTTTACGTATAACAGCTTACCGTAATTGTTTTAAATGTAGGTAGACGAAAAAAGGGTTGATGCATGATTGTTAAGGCCCGTCCAGACCGCAATAAAATACCGCAAAAAACGTTTGCGAACGTTTGCAATCAATTTGCGCGCTGACGTCCAAACGTTTATTAAAAATGTTTGTTTGCCTAGGTTCCATTTGTGCATATATATGCACAAATACCTATTGTAAGCAAGAATAACAACCCTAAAATTGCAGCGCGATGCTTTCATAATTGTGTGCAATATAATAAAAAAAAAGAAAAAGAGTTAAAGGATGATACTGGATAATCGTGTTCTATGATCGCAATTCTCAGTAAACGTAACGTTACACGAACGTATATTTACGTAATGTAACACGAATATTCCAATATACAATAATTCTGGCTTATTAAATATTAATTGAAACCAATACTTTTCTCATGGTCCCAATCAATCATTTTAATTTAATTAATTAATTAAATTATATTATTAAACTAATTATTAAAGTAATAAAATAATATTATTATTTTATCTTCTAACATAATATAATATCAATATTATTAGCCTTTACGCAGTCCTTAAAAGATATTTATTATTTTATTAGTACAATAATAACTTTATTTTCCTAATTCATTTTTTTAACCCTTTTTCATTTATTTTATCTTCGAAGGTATTTTTGTGCTTTGCTTAATTGCTTTGCCTCGGCGCAAAGTTTTCTGCTGCAATCTTTTAAGCTCAGCACAAAAAGACTCACTTCTCAGCCTTTTGACATAAATAACTTTATAACTATTAAAGAAACACAGTTCGCAGATTGTAAAAATACGGGGTGTCCCGTATCGTTAAATTTAAATTTTGTGAGTAGACTTTATTCTATAAGACTGAAAACACTAACACGAAAATGGGTGTTCGGGTTGTTCTAATTTTTTATTTTTATTATTGGTTCCAAAATAATTTAACTGACTGACGTTTTTTCTGGTGAAGTTCTTTCGGTATCTCCCCAAGAACTAGGGAAAAAATGTTGAGTGAGAAAAATCTAATTGGGAAATTTGTCCCTAAATATTAGAAAATAAAGTAACTCTCTTCATTTTTAACGAAAAAAACATGACCACTGAAGCTGTACACTGAATACTATTACAAAGAACATCTTTAGATTTTAGGTAAAAATTAATCCCCCCCCCCAAGAATTGCTTGGGTCTGCTCCTGGTTGAGCAAAGCTCAAAAAGACCTTTTGGGCCGAATAATATAAAACATTTTTACCAAGTTGTAATGATTTTTAGAATTTAATGTCAATTTTATTTGTAGAAAGCGACGTTAGAACTGTCTGACATGTCGAATTTTACGATTGGTACAAATCACGGTGCATAATTAAATCGGCCAATCACTGATGACTCTACTTACTAATTACTAGCCCCTAATGATTTATTATGCCACGGTCTTATTATAAGACTCTTATAAACAGGTCCTAATTTCAAAAGAAAGTGACCTCACTAATAATGCAAAATTCAGGTGGCGCTGTGAAACAAGACACCACGGTGAAACATAGAACTGACACTACTCCCATATTTAAATATATGGAACTACTACATACATTTTTTAAATTCTTTTTGATGCACTTTGGTTTTGTTTACATTTTCGAAAATACAATGTTATTTGTGAGTGATGTAGGATAATTTTCGTGGATTTAAGTCGTGAAGTAAATATTATTTGAGTTATGCCGAAGTCCTATACAAGCTGTACCTCAAGGTAACCGTCATAAATGTGTTTTACTGTTGTCCTATTTTGCCAACCAATTAGAAGATGAGTTTTCACTTTTTCAATTTGACAATATAACTGTCAACAAAACGTTTTTCGCGGAATTGCACTGCGGTCTGGACGGGCCTTTATAAAAAAAGAATGATGCATAAGTACAGGGTGTTGTTATAAATGTACTAAATGAATTAAGTTCGCTTTTATAATGTATAACGGAATTTAACGTATTACGTTATGTTTAAAATTGCTTATTTATGTTGTAAACGCAATATTATTGACTATTTTAAAACTTATTATGTTGTACTATTGTTAGAACGTCCGTTAATCGGGCATTTTTGTGTAAACTATGGTTTTCAACATTGTATACAACTCTTTTCCTTGCAGAAAAAGTACAAAGTCAAAAACATATTTAAGGTAATGGTTTGCTGTGTTATTTTAACCACAAATATTAATTTTAGTAAAAGTTTTATTATCTGTGATTAGCAATTGGGCAAGATTTTCAATCCGGCCGGCCGGATTGAAAATCTTGCCCAATTGCTAATCACAGATTGATACTTTGTTCATACGTCCACCTAATCAATATGATGACTTTCAATCCGGCCGGATTAACGCCAATCCGGCTGGATTGTTATTTTGTTAATACGCCCATCTAATCAATATGTATTTTTTTTAAATCGGTTAAGTGAAAGTGGGTAAAAAGAATATTATTCCAAATTGACAAATAAAACGTTTATTTTAGTATTTGGAAATCAACTTTATTATTAATTATTCATAGGTCTCACTCGTTTTCATAGAAAATAACCAGTTTACTTAGTTCTTATCTATTTATCTAAAGGTAAGCAGTCTCTAATCTACTTGAGCAAAATACATTTAAATCTTACATAACCTCATCTCATAATAACATAAAAAATTTGTCCTTGTCGTTACTCATTTAAATAAAACACTAAAGCACCAAATCAAGGACGTCGATTCAGTAGGTACACAGAGAAAATTAAACTGTAACCATTGATGCGCAGATCAGTAATCCAATTATTTTCAATTCTAAATAATAATTAATGGGCAGAAAACCTTTAAAACGCCCATTATCGTACATTTTTCCATGACACTAAGTGCTTTAAATACACATAGACAAGCTGTGACTTTATGACGTTTTAGTCACGCCCCGTTATTAACGGGCTAAAGTTAGCTTTAAACTAGTTGACAGTTGTCAAATGTCATGCAATCTTCAAAATAAAGTGCCCTTGTGAAATAATACTAAATATAGAAATTATGTTATTATCCCAATACAAAAATACAAAATAATTAAATAGCTTCTTGACGACAATCTTTGAGAAGTTTATATGCACGTTTGTACTGGTGTTTTTATCTCTCTGGCAGTATGTTTGTATTTGCCTATAAAGCATTAAACATGTCGGGTGGAGTAACCCATAAAACATCCTCTTCACTTTCAGTGTAAGAAAGTGCTTTTATTGGTTTTCTAGTCCATTTTCAAGAACTAAATTTCTATTTTTAAAGAAAAATTTTGACACGGCCATTTTGATAGCCGATAAAAAAGATTCCCAAGTTATCATTAGCTTGGTTTCACTATTTTTGTATAGATGTCGCTCTATACAAGTATTTAATTTAAATTATTTTTTGGTTATATTATTAAATAATTTTGTCGTATAAAAAGTATAGTATAATTAGGATACTATTATAATGCAACTCGTTTATAAACTTTTCCAGACAATCATTTTATTAAACACTCGCTCTCAAACTCGCTCGTGCCTACTTAAAATTCATGACTAATGGCGTTTATCAAACTTAATTCATACATAATAGTATATTATGTATCAAGTTTGATAAACGCCATTTTATACACGAATTTAATTTAGGCACGAGCGAGCTTGCGAGCGAGTGCTTAAATAGTGTATAGAAAAGTTTATAAACGAGGTGCATACTATACTTTTTCTACGACAAATACTTATTATTAGCTTAAAATGATTTAAATTAAAAATTTGTATCGCGCCATCTATGAAACAATAGGGGAATCTGTGTGTCACCGTCAAATGTTAAATTTTATAAACACAGATTATAAAGGTAAATTTTTGAAAGAGAAACTTCTATAAGAGTTACTTACGGTAGAAACTAATTTGTATAAATTTTCGTAAAACTCAAAAATTAAATTAAAAATTTTCGAATTATTCATCAAAAACTGTTAAAATTAGTATGCATTAAAGTTTGCTTAATTTAATCGACAAATCATAAGAGACCATTTTTGTAGAGCAGTTAATTTCCTACACAACTATGAGTTGCGCGATTCATTTTGTAAGCGAGGTATAAAATTCATAATCAAAACAGAAATTTCTCTTAAAATAATTGAACTTTAACCTTCGATATCTTTTTAACGGTGAGGTTTACGAAAAAATTTTAAGAGACCTTTTTTGAGCGTTCGATTTCCTGCAAGAATATGAGGAGAGTTATTTTTTAACGAACAGTTGTCGAGTAGATATAAATTTTTGTTTCTACTGAGGAAAAAATGGAAAATTGTAAAGAGGAGGACCTTGTTATCAAAATTAAGAGCTATATAGCTTAAGATGTTTGGTGAGAATTCTCTAGAGGTGTCTAGTAACCGATACAAAGTAAAAAAAAAATAGTCGGTTTTTTTTGACCCACCCTAATGTTCATATAAACTTTTCAAATATTGGCGTTGAGAAACTATTTAATACTCGTTCTTTTGTATTTTTGTATTGAGATAATAAAAAATTTTTTACATTTAGTATTATTTTAAAAGAAAGGCTTAACTTTATTTTAAAGATTGTAGGACATTTGACAACTGTCAACTAACTTAAAACTAACTTCAGTCCGTGACTAAAGCGCCAGAAAGCCACAACTTGTCAATGTGTATTTAAAAGGTCACTTAGTGTCATGGAAACATGTACGATAAAGGAAGGTGGGAGTAGAAAAAACGTATTATTAACTCCGTAAATGAGTTTTTAGCGTTTAATTTTTTGGATTGTGTCGGTTAATTTGAGCTGCTTCATTGTTTCATTGTGTTAAATGATTTTTGACCTATCCTATATCTGTCAGAGATCGCTTGGATTAAATACATATTATTATTATTAATGTATTCTTGTAAAATCTCGTAAAACGCATCCTAAATGTAACTTTGTTTCGAAAAATCTTGTTGATGGGTCATTATACTATTAAGGCTCTCTGCCATTTGTCAGTTGTTCCTAACATTTCTTATTAAAAAAATAATAAATTGAGATAGCTAATATAGAACTTACGGTTCGCCAAATCAAGAAAAACCAAAATTTTACTTTCCAAAAAAGTTTTGCTTAAATTTATGTTCAGCAGTTGTTTTAAAGTAAAACTATTTCAAAACGAAAAAAATCGTAGGACAAATTTCCGAGAAAATCGATTTTCTTTTATTTTTTTATACTGTTTTTACTTTTTTTAAATTGTTGCAAAACATTTCGATATCAACAAAGTTTATTAAAACAATATTATTACTCTTTGAATAGGCTAAAATTAGTTTTTTTAATTTTTAAAATTGATCGATAACCTACCTAATATGTTATACGCATTAAAAATTAAAAATAATCCTATAGGGTATGTATACATAGCCGTAAAATCTTGATGTGGACCGTAATATAGGCGAAATTTGGCGAAGTGGATTATTGTTAAATGTTAAATATACCAATTTTTGCCGATTTGTTTAACTTAAAATACATAAAATAAAACAAAAACTAACAAAACAGCTTGTTCATTATAAATTCCCAAACTCTTCTTTTTTTCACTAATAAACTCAGCCAAATGATCAAATATAATATGAAACTTGGGTGTGATGGGTATATTAGGATCAAAAAATTTGTTTCTAAACTCTTCTTATGTTTAAATCAAAATCGTCCGTCAGATTATTTTAAAAACAAGAATCCACTAACTTTATAAACGCTGATAAGGCTGCCACCAATTTCAATGTTTAAATTGTAGAAACTCTTCTTAATGTATCAATATTTTTTTAAAGTTTTAAACACTTATTGCCATCAAATTCCTCCCGAAGTTGTGAATTTAAAGGTGACAAATTTATAGCTGAAAGCCATATATTTGCAATTTATGCATGGTCAATATTCAGCTTTTTAAAAATTGAATTTGTGCCACCAAGCAGCAAGTGCAGGTCCGACAAAGGGACTAAATCCCATATCTTTCATTCATCATTTTCATTACCATGAATTAATGGCATATTTAAACAGTTTTTAAAATCCCTTGCCATAGTTGGTTTTCTTTCTTTTTCATTCCAAAACTTGCAATTTTCCTGTATACTTTTTAATGTTCTTAAGAATTCCAAGAACTAATTAGTTTTGCTTTCTTAATAAAAGGTTTTTGGGCAACACAGTAGCTACATGGAAATTTAGAACTGTGAGGGCCTAGGCCAAGAAAAATATTGCACATTTTTAGGTCAACTGTAAAGACCACTTTGTAATAAATGTCCGATGCGTTCGATAAATTTAATAAACCAAGAATTTTTTAAACATTAAAATAATTTAGGTTTTATTTATTTTTAAAACATTCCTGATTATGAAAATTTTAAATTTGAACTGAATTTTCAATGAAAATTATTATTAATAATAATCATATATTATATCACGAGAACTATGAATTTAATCGGTTAAACTAGGCTCAGTAGTTTTTTGTTTGGTTTTTGTTGGAAAATGTTGAATGCAAAATAATTTAATAAAATCACGAGACAGCGTAGCGGTCGAGGGGTTTTATTTTTAATTATTTTGCATGAAACTATTTTCCAAAAAGAAAAATCAAATAAAAAACATACTGAGCATAGTTTGACAGATTAAATTTATAGGTTGAGTGATATACGTCTAGATTATTTCTCAAATTAAAGGAAACTATTTGACAATTCATAAAATCTGACGTATGTGTCAAAAATTATAAATATTTTTTAAAAGAAAATTCCATTAATTTAAGGTATGTAATAAGTAATAATTAATTTTTCGTAAACTATATAACTTATTTTTTATTGTTTTTTAAAAAATGTTTGTTAAAACTTGAAAATAACACCATAAAATCGTAAACAAAAATCCAATATGGAGGCTAAAATTTAATCGCTGTTAAATAGTTCTAGTGATTTAATCGCTTATTTAAACGAAATTTATTCGAAAATTCAAGGCTTTTGATTGGTTCATATTATAATGAGGGAAATAATCGTAAATAATATCATAAGGGCATCTAATTTTTCCGAAAAAAATCGAAAAAACACGTTGCTAAGTAATATTTTAACAAGAAGCATGAGTGCTGGAGGCAACAAAAATCCGAGTCGAAGAGGAGGATTTTTGCACATGCACGAATGCATTTTGTTAAAAAATATTACTTAGCATTGTATTTTTTTCACAGGAAAAATTAGATGCCCGAATGGTATTTGACAAGACTATTTCATGAGTAACAGTTAACAATTAAAATATAAATTGCAATTTTTGGTGACAACAGCTGTCAAGTTTTGCCGCGGGTAAACTCGAAAAAACTGCTGACAGGTGCTGTCACACAGTTTTTTCACCTAGAAACCATTTGTAATTTAAAATTGCGCGTTTGTGATTGGTGGAAACTAAGACGAGGGAAATAGTCACAAGAATATTTCTTCGAGATCATCATGGCTCAAAGCAGCGAGCGAGAAAAGTGAAAATGATAAAATTCTCTCAGTTAAGAATACAGGCATTACATCTATATATAATATTTGTGAATATCATTACAAAAAGTACCACGTAGGTAGTTATGTAAATTTATACGCGATTTGACATAAAACGTTACGAAAAATATCACAAAATTATCATTATTATTATTATCGTTCTGCCAGGGACATAAACAAACCTTATTCCAGGCTTTGCTATTTGTACCCGATGCTATGATTTTATAAACAAGAATTATGGTGCTCAAAATTTAATTAAGATGTTGCAACAACCAGAATTTGAACCTGATTTTATAATAATTTAAGTATGTAGTATTTTGGATGAACCCCCTTCTTTAAAGAAAATTATCGTTTTGTCCCCATCTCAAATAATAAATTAAATGTGCAACGATATTTAAGCTCAAAAAATCACGAGATAGTAAAATAAATAATGCATTCATATTTTCATAATAAATGTCTCAATTTAAAAAAATATATGCTTTTATTTTATCATTTTTACCATAAAATAACATATAAAAAACTAAATAGTCAAATTTACTACAATAAATATTCTGACTTAAGAAGGCAAACTAAGCAACTAATAACGGAAGCACATAAGAGCTATCTTCAGGATGTTCAAAATAATATTAAAACAGATTCATCACAATTTTGGCAATTTGTTCAGAATAAAAAAGGCACTTCACGTATACCAGGAATAATGCATCATGATAATATTGCTTATGATACACCTGAAAGTATAGTTAATATGTTTGCTAACTACTTTGCCAGTGTATATACTAAATCCAATACATTCAATTATATAAATGATCACAACCATAGATGATCACAACTTAAAAACTACTGTACAAAATGTCAATGTCAAATGTATTTCTGAGAAAGATATATCTATTGCAATTAAGAAATTAAACAATAAAATGACTGCCTGTTACGATAAGATACCCAGCTTTTTGGACTGCTCTAGTGTTTTAACGAAACCATTAAGTATTATTTTTAACTTAATACTAAAAAGTAAAAAAGTTCCTAAAAATGGAAAATATCAAGAGTATGTCCTGTACTAAAAAGTGGTGACCCAAGTGACATGAAAAACTATAGACCAATATCTATTCTGTGTAATTTTATTAAAGTACTAGAATGTATTTTATATAAAAAGATTTATTGTCAAATAAGTAATGATTTTTCCCAATATCAACATGGATTTGTAGAAAAACGTTCCACTATGTCGAACTTGGCCATAATTTCACAATACCTAGCTGATGAACTCGATAATCGCGGGCAAGTCGATGTAATATACACAGACATCCAGAAAGCATTTGATCAAATAGACCATGGTGTTCTTTTAAAAAAATTATTTAACTTTAATTTTGATGAGGATCTTGTACAGCTGTTTGAAAGCTACCTACCTATTAAATCGAGTGCTATTTGTTGAAATAAATAATTATCAATCTAATACATTTGTTGCTACTTCAGGAGTTCCACAAGGGTCTAATATGGGACCCTTGTTATTTTTAATTTTTATAAATGACCTGCCTAATTTTATTGGATGCTTTAAACTGTTATTCGCAGATGACCTTAAAATTTATACATCAGTTAAGTCCTTATCAGATTGTATTTGTCTGCAATCCAATCTTGAATTTGTGTCCCTGTGGTGTAAACAAAATAGTCTAAAATTAAATATTGCAAAATGTAAAGTTTTAACGTACACACGAAAACTAACTAAAATTAATTTTTTTTATAATATAAATGGCACTGTGCTTGAACAGGTTAATACAATCGGGGATCTGGGTGTTGTCTTTGACTCGGTACTTTCCTTTGATGATCATATATCAATAATGATAAAGTCTTCTCTTAAAATGCTTGGTTTTATTATTAGAACGTAAAAAAATTTCACAAGCATTGATTGTTTAAAAATCTTGTACTATTCTTTTGTAAGATCTAGACTAGAATATGGGTGCCTTATCTGGTATCCCTATTACAATCATTATAAGAATAGTATCGAATCAGTACAAAGGAGATTTTTGAAGTTTTTGTCTTTTAAAATAGATCGACGCTACCCCGAGAGAGGCTCGGATTTGTCTGGATTTATGACCAGGTTCGATATCCAACTTTTGGAATTGCGTAGAAAAATTTTATCTGTAACTTTTTTATATAACTTGTTGCACAATAATATTGACTGTAGTGATCTTTTATCAGAAATTAAGCTCATTGTACCTAGTAATACTCGAAACCAGAAAACTTTTTTTATTCCCAGAGCAAATACTAATTTACTGTTTAAGTCACCAGTTTTTGTTATGTGCAACAACTTTAATAGTATTTGTGTAATGTGTGATATTTACCACTTTTCTTTAAAAAATATTATAAACTTTATCTGTTAATTTGAATGTCCTTTTTGGTTTTGTACTGTTGGGCAATAAACGTTATTATTATTATTATTATTATTATTATTATTATTATTATAATTGTAATAATTTAGTTATACAACTTCAATACATTAAAATTTATAGATTATTATCAAACAAATTATTTTCATATTTTTGTAAAAGTAGCACTTTTAAAAAAATCATATTTCCTAAAAAAGTAAAAATAACAGAATAGCACTTATTGGACATAATTAACAAAGATATAGAATTTATTTTCTGAAAATATCACATTTTTGATTTTTCGTTTTTTTGTGGGTCAAAGTTAAATATTTTTAAAATTGATCAATATTCACAAATATTTTTTCTTAGAAGATATCATTCTAGAACAATGATAATCATGTCATGGTAAGTATGAAATTGACCCAATTTTTGACTTCGGATGGGTACTGACTAGAAGTTATACGATAAAAAATAAATAATGGTGGTTTAGCATTTCTGGTACCTTAAAGATTATCCTCAATTTTTTTATTCCAAATAAAAATCATGCGGCACACCCCATTTGTTGATTTCATTAATCAATAATTTGTATTTAAACAAATTCAGGTTTTTTTGACAATGATTTTATAATCGTAAATGATATCTATAGATAATTAATTTTCAATTATAATTATATATAAATAGTCAGAATAATAAAAAACAGGTTTTCGCAGTATCGCGAAAACTATAACAATATTATTATAGTCATTTTTGGATTCAGCGCACTCAAATTACCTCAGAGAAGTTGATCGATACCCTGAACTAGGTATAGAAAATTTTATTTTGTCAGCCAGTATTATACAAAATACACTTGGCCGATTATTGCAAATAAAGCATCTATTTCGTTAAAAAATGACTTTTTTAATACAAAATTAAATCTAAATAAGTTTTAAAGAAGGTTTTTTTATCTTTAATTTTACCTTGCCTATTATTTAACAAAACTAACCCCAGTTAATAAAAAAGCCATTGACTAATCATTCATAGATGGGCCGTTCTTATTTATCTGTCGAAATTTTTCAAAACGATTGTTTTGATAAATTTCGAGAGATAAATAAGAACGGCCCATCTATACAATTAATTGTATACTTATAAGTATCTACGCGTGCTTATCTCAAATCTAAATTTGAATTAATTCTTTTTATTGGTTCTAAACACGCGATTATGCGAATACATGTCTGATAATTAGAATAATTTACCATCATTGTACCGGGTTTCATGTCCTAAGTTTCAGAATATACTCGATGATTGATGATGGTGGAGGAGCTCTCCGGTACCTACTTTGTAGATAAAGAGTAACGAACAAATTCTTACTCGACAATTATTATTTTTGGTAAAAAGTGCTCAAAACATTGTTTTTGGGTTTATTATTTGAATTACAAAATCCAAATTTTTCTATCAAGGTGCTGCATTTGGCAACGGTTTAGAAAATGTTCATCAACAATAATTGTTGATGAACATTTTCTAAACCGTTGCAATTATTGTAAGAGAGCAGAAGTCTAAATTTATGTTATCCTTTTAAGATGTTATCAAAATATTTGATACCGACCATCAATCCCAAACACGAACGAAAGATGCAACATCCAATTTCGGCTCTACAACTGTTGTTAATTGTTAAAAACCGTATTTTCAGTATCACAATCATTGTTATAAACATCCCCTAGGCTAAGGTTAAAAATTCATAAAAAAATACCGAAAGAACAGAGAAAAAAAATGTTTTTTGGGGTGCCAAAGTAGGCATGTTGTTACTTTGGCAGGTTATGATTATCGCATAAAACAAAGTAGACCGCGTTTTATGCCTTCTCTGGAACCAAAAAAAGTGGTCCTATTTTGTTTTTTTAGATTTTTTTAGCCTTTTGGTTTAATGAAAACCATACATGCATGTATATTTTTTACAACGGCATAGCGCAAGCTTTTATCCTTTATCCTTTATAATCCGTAATAAAATACTAACTAATAATAAACTATTTTAAGGGGGGCTTTAAACCAAAAAATCCCCCGGCGCTACTCAAACAGTGTGTATAACAAGTATAAACTTTAAAAACCTTCATATAAAAATAAAAAAAAATCATACAAATAAATACAAACGGAACCCTCAACAAACGCAAATGAGGAGTGACTATTCAAAACGAGACATTTCCATTTTAGTGATTTTCAAAAACAAGTCAAGCATAAAAGAATTCGTTTGCTTTTGACTTATTTCTGCAAATCACTAAAATGGACATGTCTCGTTTTGAATAGTCACTCCTCAAATATACATTTGTAATAATTGGCAGAAGGGCCCTATGCCAACGCATAGGTACTTTCTTTTTAAATCAGGTAGTATCTCCCTTTGAAAAGTTTGATAAATAAATAACAGTAGGCCGTGACCAAATTCAGCGGTGGCAATATAGTAAAAATAAGACGTATTTTAATTAACAAATTAATACTTTATTGCAAATTAAAGTATTTTTAAAAACTAAAAGAATATAAAAAGTAAATAAGTAACAATATAACTTTTTAATTTGTGGTTATAATTAAGGTTTGAAACTGTCATATTTTTGTGTTTCTTAAATTGGCAGCACGAAATTTAAAATGCAAATTTAAAAAAACACCGAAAAAATTGTTTTTTGAGAGTTCCATAAAAGTTATACTATAATTATTAATTTTTTATCTATCAACATAATCCTCTTTGGTTTCTCGAGTTTAAAAACGAATTTTTGAAAGAATCCATGCTAAATAACACGTGTAGATGTGTTATTTTATTTATTTATTTAATTTATTTTACATCCCACAGATTTTCCATAAATTATATCAAAAATTCGTTTTCAAACTCGAGATACAAAATAGGATTATGTTGATAACTTAAAAATTGATTATTTATTTTATTTTTTATGGAAATCTCATGAGCGAGCCCGTAAAATACTAAATAAAAAATGGCGTATGAAAACAAATGAAGGGGTAAGGTAAAAGGGTATAAGTGAATTTACCTTAATTACAAAATTGAAACAATGATACAATGCAAATTGTAAATTTGCCGTTACTTAATTATTGTTGATTGTGTCATATTTATAATTAGGGTTATTTTACACAAAATATCCCCCTATTTTTTTGACAGAATCTGGTTACTTGATTAGTTTTTAAGTGCAAAAAAGAGAAGTAAGTGGAGTTATTAACTTTATTTTGTTATAAACAAAAATCTGGATACTTGTTTCAGTATTGTTGTTCACATTAATCAACATGCAGAATTCGTACAATTTTCACGTTATAAGAAAAAAATTTAGACTTAATTCTGCACTTGACTTATTTTCATGCTAAAATGCACTTTTACCCTTTTACTTCTTACTCCTTTAAATGTAACTTTAAAAATTATTTTTTTGGAATCTGTCCTTTAAAAAATCTAAAATTATTTGTGAATGTGTCTGATGCCTCACAAAATCATAAATTAAATTTTAAAAACATTCTATGGAAACTCTTCAAAAGAAAATACTACCTCAAACCTGTAACAAAGATAATTATCTAAAAAAAAGCTGCAAAAATAGTATAGAATAGAATAGATTTATTAGTTCAGAAAGATTGCAATGTTTATAATGTTGAACGTCCAAAAAAGTTTATATAAATATTCAAAAAACTACTAACAAAAAAATTTAAGAAATCTAGGTACAAATAAACAAATACAAAAAAGTTAAAAAATAAATAAGTTAAAAATGACTGCTCTTAACATTTATTTTTTTTAAATCTAAGGCTATTACTTTTGTTTGGTGCCTGAAAGTTATAGGTTTTTTAACTAATCTAAAGGCCATCCCCCCTGAAGAAACGTTTTTCAGATCAAAGAAGAAGAAGTTATAGGTAATTTTTTAAGAAAAATTTAAAAAATGTCTAAAGAATTTTTTTAATACTTTTATTATTATTTTTATTTTCATAAAAAAACCTTAAATAGGTAGAAGTTTATACAAAATAAAAAATAAATGAAATAACATTTTAATTCGACAGCAATAAATTAATTAATTTAATTTATTGATATCGATACTTTTTCAAGATTATTTTTTTTATTTAACACTTTTTTTACCCATTTTCATGTTTTGTTATTTTGTAATCTCTCTATATACCTAGTACTGTTTTTTTTTTGATAAATTAGTTAAAAAACTGATTAGCTAGCTATACTATAGTAAATTACTATTAGTAATATGTAAACCTAAATAAATAAATAATAAAATTTAAATTTAATATTATTTTTACAGGACTGAAAAACTTGTGTGAAGAAAAATATTGCACAATTTCGTATATATCAATTTTTAGTATATTTATCCTCTTTTTAACCCCATAATATAAATTATACTGGACAATTAAATATATGTAGAACATTAAACTGTTTTCTACTTTAAAAGCTTGAACAAAATTAATGTAAACATTATAAGATAATTATCTTCATTATTTTTTATAATAATTAATATTACAAGTTTTGTATTTTTTGTTTCCAATGTAACTATTGTAATGTAATGTTTATAAATAACTTAAAATTAAAATTCAGTCAAATTACTCACAATTTTCACAACAAACAGGATGAGGATTCAGCAATTGCAATCCTTAGATACAGCAGATTCCAGTACAAAATGGAAATCAGTTGAGCTAGTGGCTCATATTGAGTTTTTACTCCTTTTGTAGGCTCCATGGCCTAGACGCTTGTAATAGTGGAACCAAAGATAATCTTTGAGCGGAACTTTTCAATGGTTTTAACCTCAGTTTTATGCCACTATACGACACTATGTGTATGTTGCCAAATTTCCCTTTTTAATGAATAAGAACTATTTTTTCTAGGCTCCTTTTTAAAAAATTACCATATATATGTTTTGCTTTAGCTTAAAATTAACACATTTAACACATAAGTGAGGTTGGATCGGTCTGAAATTTGTTAGATATTAAAAACAGATATGTCGCCACGAGTGTTTATTCTGTCATCAGATGATAGAATATTTCACTCTGTAACACTTCCTCACCCTAATATAACAAGGTTGTATGTTAAAAAACCGAAAAATTGGAGTTCATGCTTCTACAAGGTTTTATGTAATCCACCCTTGACATGCAACTTGAAAATAACTCTATACATATATATATACAGTGTGTCGTATGTGTGTGTAAGATGAAGACACCCCCATATTTTCGCTATTTGAAGGAATAAAGGTTTGAATTATTTCACATTCATACATGTTGATGGGTCACATTTTTTAAGCTACTCAACTGAAATCTGAACCACAGAATAAAGAACTATAAGTTCTTTATTCTGTGTCTGAACTTTAAACTTGGCCTACTACAAATTCACAAACAGGGCCAGTTCTCGATATTTTGCTTCGCGTTAGAGATATCGAAAAAAGTTATTGGAAAAAGTTGTTCAGAATATTATTCTAACCCCATATACCAATTTTTATAACAAAATTCGCATTTTTAATTTTTTTTTATTTTGGTCCACACAAAATTCATTTTTTAGTTTGATAATAAGGGAGCCATGGAAAGTAATAATTTGATACTAACTAGTGTTTATGACCGTTAAATAAATAATTAAAACAATTTTTGAAAATTACAAATAATTTTAATTTATTAATTTAAGGAAATGGTATAGAACAATAATAAAACTAATAAAAATAAATAAATTAGAAATGCGAATTTTGTTATGAAAATCGGTATACGGGGTTAGAATAATATTCTGAACAACTTTTTCTAATAATTTTTTTCGATATTTCTAACGCGAAGCAAAATATCGACAACTGGCCCCGTTTGTGAATTCGTAGTAGGCCAAGTTTAAAGTTCAGATTTCAGTTGAGTATCTTAAAAAATGTGACCCACCAACATGTATGAATGTGAAAAAATTCAAATCTCTATTCCTGGAAATAGCGAAAATATGGGGGTGTCTTCATCTTAAATGCGACACACTGTATGTATACATAGAATATACATTCTATAGAATTATTTTTAAGTGGTATGTGAAGCGTAGGCCACGTATAATCCTGTAGAAACATAGACTTAAATTTTTCGTTTTTTTTTAACATATTAGGGTGACGACTTTACGGAATATAAGTATGTCATTCCATAGATAAAAGTGATATTAGAAGGGTCAAATTCCGTAATAGGAGTAGAAAAAATAAATTATGTGTCATTTTTGTGTCACTTTGTCATTTTTTATACAATAATACATCCGTTATAGTGGTGTCAACCCCAAGCCCTTTTTCCAATCCCGGGCCTTTCGGGACCAAAGGTAACTAATCCCGGGAATCCCGGGCCGGGATCCCGGGATCAGTCCCGAATCATTAATTTTAAAACCAATCTTTAAAGAATCAAACAAACTCACGAACGATATCTTTCGGACTTCACACTATACTTGGAGGAATGGTTTTTAAAAATTCGTAGGCACATTGTAGCCACGTTTACCACCCCCATTAAACTATAAATTACATTGAAATTATCATGTTTGTGAAAATTTTTCAGGTTTGGCGTTTGAAATATGTTATAGTATAGGTTATGTACCTACATAAATTTATTCTACAGTGACCTATAATTTTACATTTTCTTTGCTGTTTATGCCCTAAACGCGATAGATGCAACCACTCTTGCTATGTGATTTCAATGTATTTTTATTATTGTACGGCGGTGTATAGTTTAATTTAACATGTACTGCGTACAAAAATGAGTACGAGTATTATAATATGAAAATTGTCATACGCTTGAAAAAAAAAAGTATATTTTATTCTTTGTAATTTATAGATCCCGGGATCGGGACTTTTAATCCCGGGATTTTCGGGATCGGATTTTTTACGGGATCCCGGGACCCCGGGATTTTGAGATCCCGTGATTGACACCCCTAATCCGTTAATATGGAAAAGGTAAATAGAAAAATATTCGCCAATTTTGGTCACTTGCATTTCTGTTTCTTTCTTTTTATTTGTCAGCAAATATTTTTTTTACAGTTTTTAATAGGTTTAAATTGACAGGACTGGAATTGTAAATAAAATTTTTCAAGAAAAATCTTGAAACTCTTCAATAATTGGGGTTATCTATGTGTCAGTTGAAAGCTAATTTCATCTTATTTTCTCATATATAAGGACCTTCGTTTAGAACACAACAAATACATATATTTTATTATTTTCAAAATATAAGACGAAATTTGCGTTAAAGTGCCATTTAGATATCCTCAATTATTTGTATTCAAAGGTGGGACTTTTGGAAGTGACCTACCTGCCAAGTAATATTTAAATAATCGAAAAGTGGTTTTGAATCAACAGCTCTATGCGCTGTTATCTGAAAAACTTTCCGAACTAGTCTTGAAGTTCAAAGTTAAATCAGGGAGTGGTTGGTCTAAAAAAAATTAACAGTCTTTTGCGTCTCCTGTCAAATATTGTGTTTTGCAAATGGCAGATATTACACGCGCAACCGGTTCGTAAAGACGTGATGAATTCTGTCGACATTTTATCGGTATTCCACTTATATTGTCAAAGTTTTTTATTTTTAACAAAGTCAAACCACAATATCAGGATTTAAAAAAAAACTCGTAAAAATCAATAAATTAATTTTGTCAATTATTGTATTCATAGGTGTAGTCAGGGAGGGCAGGGGGTGGCAGTTGCCCCCTGGGAGGCCTAAAAAAAGTTTTTGATGTCATAGACACTTATCCATCGAAAATCATTTATTAAAAAGAATGTTGTATACAGCCAAAATATTCAGAAGAATCCGGACTTACCTTAGCTGCAGAATATACATGATGTTCTGATTACTTAAATTTTACTCACAATTGTACTTTACTTACAAAATTCCTCACATGCCATGAAATTCCTCACAAATGTGAGGAATTACTCACAGATTGGCATGCCAGTGTTGCAACACTGTTTTTGGACCCTACCCTACTGAATATTCTGGCTACGACCATGGTAATATAATGCACCAATGCATGTCAACCATTTTGCACAAATCGTAAATAAATTGATCATATCTTGTAACAATAATGCACGCTTAAGTACTTACATAGTACCCTTGTTTACTATCTGTGACTAAAAATACTACATATTTTATTTAATTAATTTAATTTGCCATTTTTATAATTTAAATAATATTAACCTTTATAATTCAATTTGTAATTAAATAACACTTGAAATGAAAATTGATAACGTTAAATTACTATAATTTAATCGTATGAAACATGGTAACTGAGATTGATTAAACAATTTATATGTATAGTGAAATAATGGCTTTATTAATTGTAGCATTAGAAGAATATTATATTAATAGTGTTAAATCAAATTATAGTAAGTTATTATTTTTATTATGGTTATTATCTAGGCTTTTCAAGAGGAATAAATCATACTTTAAAACTACTGTATGATTATTTTCTTATGAAATATGTATATTAAACCAAAAGTACTTATATTCTTTCTAATGTATTAATGTTTTTCTGTTTAGATCCAAAATTCAAAGCGATCGTCCGAAAACATCTGCTCTCGACGACTGGAGGCGGCGCTGGTGATGGAGTCAACGCGCCAGCGGCGGTGCACCTGAACAACTCGAACGCCAATTCGAACAGCAACTCGAATGCCAACACTGGAGTAGCGGCGGCAGCGACGACCATCAAGAGCAGTAGACCGGAGCCAGGGGTGCACCAGGTGCTGCACCAAACGAAAACCAGTTACAACAAGAATGGTAGCAGGTTTGTGCCCACCACAAACGGCAGCTGTGCTGAACAAGAACCTTTACTTGGAGGAGGAGACCATTACGACAGACAGTAAGTAATACATTTAAAAAATCACTAGGGTATTTTTAATCAAATCTTTTAAATGTAAACTTTTTCAAATTAGACAACGCACAGGGCCATTTTTACTCTTAAATAAAACAAACTAATGATAGCGCATACAACATTGCACAATGTGCAATGCACATACATTAATATATTTTTTATGACACGCGCTTCCTTTTGAGCGAATCAAACATGGAGCCTACACAAGGAGTCCAAACTTCATGTATACAAAAATCTTCCTAAGATAAGAGGGGGCTGTTGTTCCGTTTATTAATAAACAAATGACTGATTTGTACCGAAACACTACCAAAACAGCAGACGTTATCACGCACAGTGGCGGATTTTGGGAATACCGGTATCTTAATTATTAGATATGGGACCCACACCAAATTTATATGAGTTTATAATGACATTAAATAAACAAGTTCTGCGCAAGCAGAATTTAAATTGAAGTTTGCGAAAAAAATATAACTTTTTGCCCCCCCTTTTCAAAGAAATAATAAAAATTTAAAATGGTATAAATAAATAAATAAAGTTTTTATTGTATACAATACAGAACATATAATACAAAATATACAAAAGGCCATCGACCGGGGTCCTTCAGCCTGTTACAAACTACTTTAAGTGATACAAAAAAAACCTAATAGTCCAGTCATCTAGGCATTTCACCTCGGAATCTAACGGAATAAGCTGAATTTTTGTATAAACCTTTATTTTAGCATTGCAAATGTTGTCTCAAAAGTCACATATGCCAACGTGTGAGCGGCCTTAGATATTCAAGGTCAAAGGTCGCAAAAATCAATTTTTTGAGAATATCTCCTTTTCTCCGCCTCCTATCGTATTTGCATTTATTATACAAGTTGTAGAGAATAAAATTCTCTACAAATTTTGTTTAAAACATTTTTATATACGTCTAATCGTTTTTGAGATAGAGGGCGCAGAGTGTGGAGCGCTCAGCCATACGTACCTTTAGCGCAAGGTTAATCATGAATCCCAATCTATTATACCGTTTTTAAATTAATTATTTATTAAATATTACTTAATTAACAATTTAATACATTATATTATATTATTATTATATTATATTTATTTTTATATATTTTTCGATATTTTTTTAAAACAAATAGTCAATAAATATTAGTTACTTTTGACATACAAATAATAAAATAATGAAGTGAATCATTCTAAATATATTCTAATGTTATTCTAATTAATGATAAATGCATTTTAAGAAGAAAAGACATTAAATGAATTTGCCTTGAATATGTCTCTGGTCATCTCTTGGATCCAAATTTTACTTTTAAAATAACAGACCTGGAAATACTATAGTGGGCTTGCTATAAATAAAAAGGTTAGTTATACCTATATTTAAAGCAAGTTGTGACCCTAGGTATAGGTCTAGGGTTGTGACAGGTAATATTCGTAATATTTTAAAGGTTAACATGGCTGATTTGTGTTTTATTTGTAATAAGTTACTTTCTGAAGGTGATTCTGTGACTTTTGTTCGCGGTATAAAGACTTTAAAAGAAGCAATTATTGAGAGAAATAAACATAAACTACCTAAATACTTCTGTGAACGTTCATATTGAGTGTCGAAAATTGTACGCTATAGCGTACTATAGTAAAATTGCAGCAGCAAAACGTCGCCTTGAAGAGACTGGACCTTCAACGTCATCAACTGTACCTCGTAAAAAAGGGAATGATGTGTTTGATTTTAAAATATTGTGCTTATTTTGTGGTGAAGTCGCAGATGAGGCAGCAAATGCAAAAAAATCTGCAAAGTACAAACGCGTTTTAACTAAGTTTTTGAAGATATGACAATTAATGTCATGACATTGCAATGATAACGAGGAGAGTGATGATGAGAATGAGTCTGAAATTGCTGGCCAACCTGAAGAAGACGAGGATGAAGAAGATTAATTATAATAATAATAATAATAATAATAATAATAATATTGATATAAATAAAAACTTTTTTCCTACTCCGATCCAATTATCCTTCATTAAAATTAAATTAAAATATAAGATATATATGAAGATAAATTATATTTGATTTAAAAGAAATATAAATATAAGTATAAGGTATTAAATTTTTATTATATAATATTATATAATTAATTAAAAAAACGGTATAATAGATTGGGATTCACGATTTACCTTGCGCTAAAGGTACGCTCCACACTCTGCGCCCTCTATCTAAAAAACGGTTCGACGTATAAAAAAATTTTAAAAACAAAATTTGTAGAGAATTTTATTCTCTACAACTTTTATAATAAATGCAAATGCGATAGGAGGCAGAGAAAACGAGATATTCTTAAAAAACTGATTTTTGCGACCTTTGACCTTGAATATCTAAGGTCGCTCACACGTTGGCATATGTGGCTTTTGAGACAACATTTGTAATGCTAAAATAAAGGTTTTCACAAAAATTCAGCTTATTCCGTTGGATTCCGAGGTTGATCCCTTTTTTTGACTAAGATGACTGTACTATAATTATTACTAGACAATTGTAAGATTATTTCCAATATTGTATTTTCCGGGAATTTTGTGGCATTTTCATCGATTTCTCTGGTGATGCACAATTGTGATAGTATCTCAATGTTGTGATCCTTAGCAGCAAACTTAGTTGAAAGATTTTTTAATCTTTCAAGAATTGGAACTTTGATTTTTAATGTTTGATAAAGAAGGCCATTGGGAGGATTGTGAAGAGGGTTTAGGGGATGGCGGAGTTTGGAGATTGTTCTTAGGGCTGTTATTTCCGCAGTTGCAATATTATTTAGGGCTGGTTTTCGACAGTTTAGTAAAACTGGGTGGCAGTATTCCAGAAGGGGGCGGCAGATGGCTTTGTACACGATAGCTGCAGTTTTCATATTTATTCCACCCCATCTGTTGGTTAGTCCTGTAAATAGTTTGGCTCTTGCGACTGTTCTTTGTTTTGCCGTTTTGGTATGGAGATTAAGATTAAGTTTGTTATCTAGCTGTAGGCCCAGGTATGTAGTGTTGTTTGCGGGTGAAATGCGTTGATTATATAATTAATTAATTTTGTGGTTGAATATAACAAACTTATTAACTTATTAGATTTGTTTGGATTTGGTTTTAATCTCCATTTGTTGAACCAATTTTCAGTTTGGTTTATTATGTTTTGCAGGTTCTCCACAGACTTTTTCAGAGTTTTCTCATGAGTTATTAGGGCTGTATCATCGGCGTATTGCAGTATATACTGCGTGGGGGTGGTTTGTTGGAAAATATCAGAGCAATATAGGTTATAATATATTATATTATAGCAATGGGGAAATGGGGGATCCTTGTGGAACTCCTTGAAAATTTAAAAAGTCAGGGGAATACACGTTGTTGATTTTGATTCTAAGTCTTCTGTTTTCCAGGAACTGCCTTACAATATTTATCAGATGTCTGGGGACATTAAGGAGATGTAGTTTGTAGAGAAGGCCTTTGTGCCACACGGCCGTACCGGCCCACTGGCGCCCCCTTTTCAAAGAAATAATAAAAATTTAAAATGGTAAAAAATTTGTATAATTTGGATTTTTTAAATGAAATTTAAAATTTGCCGATAAACTATGGTAAATAATAAATTGCACCAATTAAATTTATATTATATATATTGGGGGCGCCAGTGGGCCGGTACGGCCAAGCAAACTTTAATTTAAATTCTGCCTGCGCAGAACTTGTTTATTTAATGTCATAAACTCATATAAATTTGGTGTGGGTCCCATATCTAATAATAGAGATATCGGTATACCCAAATTCCACCAGCCTCCACTGATCAAGCGTCGACAATCAGGGCCGCTGGTGGTGAAAAAAAGACAATTGTGCAATTTAGAGGGCAGGTTTTATCAATTTCCCCTATTAGGTTCAGGATCCTTGTTTAGGCTCCATGGATTCAAAACTGGCGGATTTCTGGGGAAAACAAACGCAAAAGTTAACTTTTTTAATTATCTTGTTGGTTGGTACGACTGAAATTTTGTTTATGCGTTAACTTCAGTATGCTGCGCTCAAAGATGTTTAAAAAAGCGTAAGTATTAAAGATCTCTTAAAAAGGCGAAAGCGAAAGATGAATTTCCGTTGCGCTTGTGATAAAAAATAGGGGATTTTTAAAGAGTATTTTGCTACACTCACTTCGCTCGGCAAGCAAACTTCACATTCGGAAATAGCCGCCTTTTGCCACTCGATATGAAATGTATTAATAGGTGATTAGTAAGGAGAATCCCACTTCGTTTTTACAATCTTCATTTAGTAATTACGAGAATCATTATTACACTTAAAAAAGTGATTTGGAAATAATCTAGAGAACTAATTACAAAAAATGTGAATTTCTCTGAGAATAAACGTTACAATAAATAAGAATTTAGGAGGAAATAATAGGTTTTTGTTAATTTAATAATCAGTGTTTTTACCTCTAGCCTCAATGCAAGCACGAATTCGTCGAGGCATGCTTTTTATTAAGTTATTTAATTTTTGTTGAACTTTTCCCCCCCTCTAAAAATACTTCTACTAGTTGCTCTGCGTTGCCGGATTGTTTTAAGGGGCTCTAATCTAAACAGTTTTTGACAACTCTGCTTATCAGCGGTGGTGCATTATTCGGCATAAATAAAGAAATCGCAGAACACAGTTAAGGGTTCCAAAAATAATAGTGCAAAATAGAGTTTTTGTATTGTATTTGGAGCATTTAAACTGGACAATTAAATATTAGAAAAATGTCTTATTTTCGGATAAATCCAGAATTGGTCTACGATCAGACGTATTTTAAGAGGTCGTGGAAGACAAGCTAGACTCTGAACTGGACGATCGATCCCTCAAGACAAAGGAGGAAGTGCAATGTTTTGAGGTGTCTTTATTATTGGTGAAAACATTCCTTTAAATCCCATTTGACAATCCGATTTACTTTTTCTTTTATATTATTAAGTAGAATTCTATTAAAATATGCTAGTTATCCTCAAGATACAGCAATTATAAAATTGAGTTATTGTCAGTATATCTGGAAATATACTGGCTTTTATTTTAAGTTTAAAATTTGTAAAAATTATCAATTTTATTTATTAACATATATTTTTTTTAATACAGGCCTGAAGCGGAGAACGAACGATTGCAATGGCAGCCTTTGGCAGCTAACAATCAAGAAAAAAGCGGCAACAAGGGCTCCCAGCCCAAATTTGAAGCTTACATGATGACGGGAGAGCATATTCTCAACATTTCTCGTATGCCACCGACTACAACCATTGTTCCTAAGCAACAGAAGAAGGTAACTCACCGATTTTTAGACGTCAAACACATGCGCAGTACTAAATTTTCCCCTCGATTTTACTACTAACCATTCTAAAATAAAATATGTTTTTGTCAAAACTACAAAAATGTATGTAATTGTATTGGTTTGTGTAGGTGGATAATTTAAGGTACCACAATAGCCACGCGCACCACCTGCGTCATCAACAACAATACAACTCGGTACCAAACAGCCCAAACGAAATGGAAATGGGACATCGATCTGCAAGCGCGGCGCCCGGCAACCACTGTCGCTCTGGGCCCAACTCAACCAACACATCACCAGTCAGTGCCAACAAAAAGGACCATTCAGTAAGACATTAAAACAATATTATTACCTGGTGTCAACTGTCTCCAGTCCAAAATTTAATTATTAAAAATTTTTCTACATTTCGATGTGTTACCCAGACAGCACATATATCCATTGGACGTCCAGCGGACGACCATTGTACATCCAAACGTCCAATGTAAGTCCATTTGACGTCCAATGGACATCTTGTGCTGTATGGGTATATACTTAACTAGTGCGGAAGGTGATACAATCCGCACGTGTTGGTATAATATTTTTTGTACAAGCGCATTATATTTCATTAAATGAGAAACATTTTATTTTAACATTAAGAAACAACATATTTTTTAAGTTATATGATAACTGGGTAATCTAATTGAGTAATTATTTCTTAAACGGGACTAATGTTGGACATCACTTTACCGATTTGACTCAAATTTTGTAGAAGTTTTGTTATTTTAATTTGTATAAAGCCTTGCAAAGGCAAACAAAAAAATTGAAAAAATGACCCCCTAAATATTTCCGTTATAATTTTTTTCTTGAATTTGAACATTTTAAATAGAGGCCTATTTTAGTACCGTATACAAAATTTGAGTCAAGGTGATGTCCAACATATGTTGGGTCCCGTTTGAGAAATAATTACTGCATTAGATTACCCAGTTAAATAACCCCCCTACATTATTCCTTAAATAATTTTTTTTCTTAAGTTTTAATTTAAACATTTTAAATAAAGGCAAATTTTAGTACTGTTTAAAAAATTTGAGCCAAATCGGTGAGGTGATGTCCAGGGCCGTTCCTGGCTAGCTTGCAGTGCGTGCACGCACTCAGGCGCAACATTTTGGGGGCGCAAAATCAAAAAGTCAATCAGTACTTTGTAACGATAAACTTTCTTGCAAATAAACAAATACTTAAACATACGTAGGATAAAAGTTACCGCCTTTCTTTGCGTCGGCCGCATTAAAGCCCTATGACGCTCTTTTTTTCGGCCGCTATAAAGCGCCTTTTGCCGCTTTGATATTGGCAGCCTATTTTTTTTTTTTGATATGAGTATCAAAATAAAAGAGAGAAATTGTCATAATATTTTTTTTCTACAACGTAGCGCTCGCCAAGCGACAAAGTAACTAAAACGCTCGCTTAGTTACCCGTTTAACCCCATCACTTCAGGTTTTCAAAATAACCTCAAATAACCTAATAAAGCAAGCCTTTTTAAAACCAAAAACCTTATAACTGAAGCTGTTTATTCACAATAACTTTATAACATTTTATATTGAAACCCATAAATCCATAACCAAAGAACCCTAGCCCAATAACCCCATAATCCGAATCCCAATGACCACAACTCAAGCAATTGAACTTAATCTATTATCACGCAATATGTCATAGCCAAATAATCCCGTAACCGAATCTGTTAATCCATAATAACATTATGATCTGATATATTATACCCCACAACCCACCCCCAATAACCCTATAATCTGAACGTCAACATAACTTAATCCATCGCAATCTTTTATGGCGCAGTACGCATATATCTTGAAAACCTGATGTGATGGGGCTGTGTAATTATCGTCAACAGCAATTTGTATCCCGGACATTTAGCAGTCAACCCCTATGTAAAATTGTCCGCTGAATCCGAAAATGTCGTCAAAAGCTATAAAAGTAGAACATATATTTCAAAAACTGCTCTACTTTCATATTTTTTGACGGTTTATTCGGATTCAGGGGACAATTTTAAATAAGTTGTTAAATGACCGGGATACAGATTGCTGTGGACTACAGTTATTAGTGACTGCTTTTTCACTTTGAAAACTAGTCATTTTTGACTAATTCATTTTTAGAGAGTACGTCACCAGTTGTAGTTATTATATTGTTTATGTTTTTTTTGTTTTCCTTGGAGTATTTTTATTACTAAATATTATTTGTGATTTTGATTGTTTGGTAATTTAATAAGCAGTGTTTTTACATTTTCAAAAACATATTGCCAGTTTGTCGCAAAATATATATTTTTTATTATACACTCACGTGCAAAATAATCGATCCACACAAATTTTCGATGAATTTCAATCGCAAATAACTTTTTTATTTGATTTCGGATTTAAACGAATATTAAAGAATATTTTAGATAAATTAATGGACAATCGCTCACATTTTAAAAAAATAGACGTACGTTTATAATACAGGTTTAAACAAAAAGATGTTTTTTACCATAAGTTTAAGACACTCTGTAGAGTGGCAAAACCGTATATTGTTCTAAATTAAGTTTTATTCTTAACAGTTTTGTTTTTGGTTCACCTCGATATATTTATTTTTGTGGAAAATAGGTATGGATTTTTTTAATGGATTTGCAATTTCCAATATTTTTCCTGTATGAAGAACTAAGGTTGCTATGGTCCATCCATAGCCTATGGAGAATGACAGTGACAGTTTTGTTGAATCATCCCATACTTGGACATGTCATATACAGCTTTCAAAAGCTATCAAATTGTTTTTTGTAAATTAATGTGTTCATTTTGAGGTGTAATCTTGGTATGGATTCTTTGGGAAATTTTATGCTCTACAAGAATCCGCGACGTAAAAATTTTTATCTCAAACGGTTCAAAAGTTATAGTCTTTTTAATGAAAAAAGATTTTTTTACGTGTTATTTCAATGGAAAACTTAGAATGCTCACCGACACCTTTTAAAATTGCAGGGAAATTTTTTGCTCGGTATGTAGGTTCATTTTAACCCATAAATCCGATAGGTTATTTTTTTTGGCTCACCCTAATATACGGTTTTGCCACTCTACGGAGTGTCTTAAGCTTATGGTAAAAACATCTTTTTGTTTAAACCTGTATATTATAAACGTACGTCTATTTTTTAGTATTTTTTTAAAATGTGAGCGATTGTCCATTAATTTATCTACAATATTCTTTAATATTCGTTTAAATCCGACATCAAATAAAAAAGTTATTTGCACGTGAGTGTATGTATTATATTTAAATATAAAAGGGGCGCACCAAAGAATGCTGCACGTAGGCGCCAGACACCCCAGGAGCGGGCCTGGTGATGTCCAAAATTGGTACCCTTTGAAAAAGAATAACTTATTTGTTATTTGTGATATTTATAATGAAACTGCAATTGCTAGCGTTTTGCAAATTTATTGCAGTTGCAACGCGTTGCTAAAAGGCCAGATTTTGATGGCATACTGATCCTTTTTATATACTTCAAGGTAATTTCCCAGCAAAGAACTTCCATTTTTTATTTTATTTTTGGTATTTGCTGACTGACTGGTATTGGTTAACAATGCAGGGCTTGCGTGTGGAAAGTAATTGCATACGGAAAAGTGAAACTTTCCGTTACGTTTTATTCTTTGTTTCTAAGCACTTTGATTTAACATGTTTAAATCGTTTGTTTAAAACCCTGGTTTAAACAAATTTTTCCTTATAGCACCAGCATCAATCTGCGCAAAACCAGCAACCGCTACAGCAGTCCTCGCCGGCAGACCCGTACTCACAGAACAACTACGTGCGTACCAGTCGATCGGAGGATCAGCTTCAGGCCGCCAACGATCGCTGCATAGCGAGCGGCGGAAACCAGGACGACGAGGACGTGACCAGCTCGCTGAACACGCTGCTGGACACGCGGCCCGATTCCGCCGCCTCGAGCGACGCCGATCGGATAGTGTGGACGTACAACGCGCCCATCACCGAGCAACAGCACAAGTTCCAACATGCCTTGTCGAACGGCAGCAGTTCGTCGCATAGCAACACCTCGCCTACGTCTTCAAGTCCTCTTCATTCGGGTAAACATAACTTCTTCTTCTTCTTCTTAATTCTGAAGGAATGACCTTTAGCTTAATTTAAAAGCTATTTAGCCAGCACATTATATTATTAAAATTTTCTTTATTATGATCAAGGTCCTTCATCGGTAGTACATCGCATGAAAAAGTCTGAAAATAGTTGACTTTGACCCAGGATAAAATGGGGTTCCCGGTATAGAAATATACCGGTATTTCTCGACAATATCGCAAGCTTTGTCCTTTCAGCGAGGAATTTTGTGATTTGTGCAATCGATTTAGTGGATGTTTCAAGATTTGAAATTCCACATGTCCGTGAGTGGATGGCTTCGTAAAACTCAAGGACGTTAAAAACTTGTTGCTGGTCAAAATGGTACATTGTTTCCAAGACCATTAAGGCGTTGAGCCACCAAGAAAGAAAAAGAAGAAGGGTCTTATTTAAAAGAATCTGAGATTAACTCATCCCTTGCATCATTTATATATTCTTAATTATTTATTAATTTTCATAGAACCATGTCATCTTTTCGCTTCACTATGTACACATGGCTTCATACACAGAATTTTCCAATTGTCTTTAATCTTCAATCATCCGATCCATCTCTTAGTTATTTCCATATATTTTTACAAATTCTTGATTAATACCAGTTTGTTTTTACGTCCGATTTTGCCTCTCCTGGGTCGAGAAGTCACTTATTTTTCATATACTCTTTCATAGAGCTACCGACGACATGAGACCCAAAACCGAACTCTAAACATAACTTTACATTCTAATAAGTAAATTTTCACAGAATATTTTTTCCGAGGGGTAAACAACCGGGCCAAATTTGTACACATATCACATACTTCCACACTGTGGAAGTATGTGACGCCTATTACCCAAAACGCCATCTGTAATTTTAAGTCAAAACTGTCTATAAAGGTGTAGTATTGAGGTTAGGTAACTAATATAAATATGCATATTGCATATTTTTAAAATGTTAAGATTTGTAAAAACGTTTTAATAAATTACTTAAGTATGTGCTGAGCAAAGCACAAAAAACACTTCTTGGGGGAATGGCATAAATATTTTTTTTTCAAGGCACAATTTTATTTAATAAACACTCGATTAAACCATAAATAAAACGTACAATTATTAAAAGTAGAAAATGAGGTTATTATGTTTATTATATATAATATTATAAATTTTCATTTTCATAGTTTAATTTTAAAAAATACATGTTTTTCCATTGCAAACTTTGACTGCCTCTGCATGCCGTGGGGGCCAGATTAAAATTAATTTTAAAAGATGAAATTTGGCACGAATATTTTAAATTTATTTTGAACCAATTTAGTCTTTGAGTGAAAAATAATCCAAAAAACACCAAAACGACGCGCGAAAGAAGTTATAATTATTTGGTTCATGAAAGGTATTAATAAAGGTCAGGGCTCCCAGCAGGTAGTTTTTTTAAAGACTTGTCTATATTTTTGTCTTAAGTCTATAAAAGTCTATTTTTTTACCTAAAGTCTATAAAGTCTATATTTTCTGTTAAAATCAACTATTAAAAAATATTTTTTAAAATATAAATATTCACAGTTTTGTAAATATCGAAACCACAGTAAAACAAGTGAAACATTCGAAAACTTCGCAGTTTACATTTAGTTCCCGCCGCGGCGTCCAGACCCGAACCGCCCGCCAAAATTATTGCTGAATTGTTTCTGGTTTGGTCTAGGGTTTCGTTTACGTTTATAGTTTCGGTTCGCTAGGTTAACACTACCTATATATGCATTTTTCATGAAATTAGTAAGTACCTAGTATCTATTAAAGAACATGTGACAAAGAATGTGTTCCTATTCTATGTTTTATCATCCATTCCATAACCCTAAAATAATATGTTCAGACGATAGCAAAGGTACCTAAGTGTATAACTATAGTTTTGATTATTAAAAATTATACGTTCATATTATTTAATAAAAACAAAGTTTAAATTTACTTGTACTAACATGAAAAAAATTAAATTGAACGATTAAGGAAGGGTGCAGAAAATAAAAAAAATGACTAAAATATGTATGGCTCAACTAATGTTTGAAGGAGTGAACCATCCCAAAAAAGAAGCGGGGAAGGTAACTTACAAGATTAGTCGTCTTGCCCAAGATTTAGAAAAACGAAAGGCGAAAATTATAGATCAGCTGCAGCCCACCAAAAAAAATATAACCCATTAAATGACTGATGCCAGTGCCTTTTATATAAATGTTATTTTATTTATTATAAGTTATAATTTATTACAGAATTTATTTATGTATTTTATAACAGTTATGGTTACTTGTTAAATTTAATTCAATAAAAATTTATAATTTCAAGTTATCTCTAAGTATTTTAAATTCAAATTTAGATCTTTTATCCCGAAAAAATGTAAACCTCCATTTTATAGTTATTTCGGTAATTAATTTGGTCTATATTTGGTCGTTTATTTTTTATTATTAGTCTCTTAAGTCACTATTTCTCGCAACATGGACTGCTGGGAGCCCTGATAAAGGTTTAAAACATAATTTTCATGATTTTGTAATTTTTTACAATTGTAGAAATTTTGGAAAAATTTTAAAACTAAGAAAGAGGCAAAATTTAGACAAGTAGATAATATTATATTAAAGCACATTTTTAGTTCTCACGAGCTTGCTCCCAAGTGTTAATTCCATAGACATAAAAGAGTGGACTCGTACCGCCTATTGTTGTGTATTGCAATAAATACATAAGTAAATAGTAAATAGTTGAAAATCTGAACCGAACATAACCACAAAGCGACAAGTTGTTTTGTATATTTTTGTTAAAATACAATGGTGTTTGTTCTGCGTTGGGTTGTGAAAGTTATTTATGTTATAATGACAAGAATAAAGAGCCTGAAACGGGTAAAATAACCTAGGTAAAAATCCATATTAATAAATCTATTTATTTTAATCAGTATTTGTTAAGGGCCGTCCATAGAGTACGTCATACTTTTTTATGGGATTTCAGACCCTCCCCTCCCCCAAGTCGACTTTGTGAAATTGTGTGTTATAATCGTATGGCACTATTGTTGTCTTTAAGACACTCTAGATGGCGACACTTGTCTTTGTCATAAATTGTTTTGTTTATTTTTTTCATTAAAAACAAAAAAAACATCACTTTTTTTCATATTTGAAAAAAACACTTTTTTATATTACCATTGTAGGGATACTGCCAAAACTTTTCCGTTTCCATATAAAAATAAAAATGTAGGTTTTTTTGTGACTACGAAAATTAAAATTAAATTAAGTAAAAACCTTTATTTTGTTTAGGATCTCCTGCCTCTCCAACATCGGTGTCTTCCTCGGTAATGTCGAGTCACTCGGGATCGCGACGGTTGCCATTCCCGCCAACAAACGGACCGAGCGGAGCCCCTCAAAACTACGTGGGTGGCGGCGGCGGAGGAGGTGACTACAGCGTTTCCGAGGCGATCTCCAACATCTCCAGTCCGGATTACCATGACGACGACAGCGTTGGCATCAGGGACTGCGTGATGGAGATCAGCGATCACAGCGACAGCGATAGCACCCTGCTGGTCAGCGAACCGAGGCAGAGCAGGCGGCCACACGGCAGCGATCATCGCATTGTGATACAAGTGAAGGGCCCTGACAAAGATAGGCACAGACAAAATAGTGGTGATAATAGTGTTAGGAACGATATGTACGGATATCAGGTTCGTTACTTTTAACTATATTTTACGGTTTACACTGGGAAAACTGATATTTTGATCCAAATGGAATCTAATTTGTCAAAATTGGATTTTAAGTTGGTTTAAGTGGTGTTGATAATGTAGCAGTTCTTATGTTATTCCTGCTTTGAGAAACCAAGTTGATGCAGCATTGAAAGCCTATAATCTCACTCGAAAATTTCGAGTCGAAATACACTTGTGTAATTAATATAAAAAAAAACCTAAAAGAATATTTCACTATCCAGTAATAGAGGCATATCTAAAGTAACTACTGTGAAATGAAAAGTGTCAACAAAGTCCTAGTTTTCAATGTGGTTTTCGGAAAAAACCTGTAGCCCATTACACAAGTTACATCAGGGTGGCTACTTTAATGTAACCACGAAAAAATCGTAGAATTTTTTCACAGGCCAGGAAACGAAACCAAAATAAAATTGGAACTCTGTATTCTCTAAAAACTGACATTTAACTTGAAGTTAAAAAATAACAAAAAGGATATTAAGGAAGTGGAACCATATGAGAACAATGTTATAACATTTGAAAAGAAAAATATATATAATTAAAAAAAAACTGTATGAGTTACTCAAAATAGTTTGGATGTTAGATAGACCAATAAGTAAAGTCGATCTTGCTTAATTAAAACGGTTTTATTTTTTTGAACCAACAAAGAAAAGTAGCTATTTTAACTTTGAATAAAATTATAAATTTGTTTGATGTAAAATTACCTACACATTTATATATTCTTATTTAACAAAAATAGTGTCTGTAAAAGTAAAGGAATTTTGTTTAAAAAAAGTGATCACTCATTATCAACAACTCTCAGTTTTCCCAATGTATTGCAATATTTTTAATATTTTCAAATTTAATTATGGACATAAAACGAATAAAACAGTTTCTTTAATAGAAGGACAAAAGTTTTAGACATAAAAACATATCGTTCATTCGAAACAACAATGACACAACTCAAAAATCACAGTTTTTGAGAAAACGCATTTTAAATTTCTTATTACTGTTTTCCATTTACCAAGTAAATACGTAAGCTGAGCTCAAATATTTTGTTGGCATAGGCATAGGCATACTCTCTAAAAAACAGTAATAAGAAATTTAAAATGCGTTTTCTCAAAAACTGTGATTTTTGAGTCGTGTCATTGTTGTTTCGAATGAACGATATATCATTTAAATGCAAATTTATATAAGCAAATCATCTTAAAATCATTAAATGTATTTTTCTACTCCCACCTTTAAAACGCCAGTTATCGTACATGTTTCCATGACACTAAGTGACCTTTTAAATACACATTGACAAGTTGTAGCTTTACTGCGTTTTAGTCACGGGCTGAAGTTAGTTGTAAAATGTCATACAATTGTTAAAATAAAGTGCCCTTCTTCTAAAATAATACTAAATATGAAAATTATTTTATTATCTCAATACAAAAATACAAAAGTATTAAATAGTTTCTTAACTCCAATATTTGAAAAGTTTATATGAACATTGTACTGACCTTTTAATTTCGCCGGCAGTAAACTAGATTTAACTTAAAGTCGGGATCGGACTCCACCGTGAAGGGCCAATAAAACATTTTCTTTACTTTCACTGAAAAACTGTTGCTTAATCAATTTTCAAGGGATACCTTTTGATTTATTATCTATGTTTATAACACATACAAATTTGACATTCGACGGTATCACAGATTCCCCTATTGTTTTATAGATGGCGCTCTATACAAATACTTAATTTAAATCATTTTTAGATAATTATAAGTATTTGTCGTAGAAAAAGTTAAGTGTGCAACTCGTTTATAAACTTTTCTAGACACTCATTAATTTAAGCACCCCTGTATCAAATGCCTTCCGCAGATTCAGCGACACAATTGCCTATTTTTTACCCGAGTCTAATTTTGTCTGTACTTCTGTTATAAGATCTACTGCAGCAGAAAATGTGTCACTAGATCTAAAAAACCTATATTGCCACATGGCAAAAGTAATTTTACTATAATTTTATATTTTCTTTTATTATTTGCTTGTATTTCATTTCTTACTCCCAATTTTATATCAGTTAACTTTCTTCTTCAGCGATGTATTTTCTTTTAGTAGTTTCTTGTAGTCTTGCGAGAGTGTTGAAACAGTTGATTGTAATTTTTCAATACATTGTTAAAACTAAGATGTCTGAGAATTTTGAAATTTGATTACAACATGGTTAGATATTCATCTAAATATTTTCTAATCAAAGTTGTATTACAAAAATAGGTTTTAAAGCCTAAAAAGTCGTTTTTTAATATAAATTTCATTAAAGCAAAAAATGTGTTATCTATATCATTGTAAAACGCGTCTTTAACTCCATATAATCACTTTTGTAGTTCAAATATGCATTTTGTGAGAAGGTTTTACAAATACTAAAAATTAAAGAAAATTCGGTCTTAAAATTGGCCAGGGACTGTAAAGGCGCAAAAAATAAAAGCAGTTAAAAGAACGGCCAGCGTCATCCATTTTTACGCTAAATTGTTTAAATAATTTAGTGCAGTTAACTTCAAAGTTGATAAACAACCAATAAATACTGGTTGTTTTTAATAAAATTTATTAAATTCTTAAAAAATTAAACGGAATATTCTTTTTGATTCAAGAAACAAAATGTGTACCTATTTGTTTATATAGGTATCCGAATCTCATCATGAATACGAACAAGACGACCCCACGGAATTGGCGACGAGGGACGAATATAACCGATCCTCGCCGCATTCGTCGGAAGATGAAAGTGACGTGGAGAGCCTCCACAGTTTCCATTATTCGCCGAAGGCAGTCGACATGCCTTCGGCTATTCGACTCGCCAAACGCCTCTACGGACTTGACGGGTTCAAAAAATCCGGTAAGTAAATCAAGTTAGTCAATTTCGGCGATTTTTAAAATAAAATCGGCATTTTCCGAAATTTATTTACTTAGCTACAGATTGTTAACACGTAGGAAAGTGAATTCGGATCCTCATTTTTCTATAAATCTACTAGTTGGCATTTTGCCGACTTAGTGCTCATTCATAATGGACGTAACCATAAGATGCCCGTAAGAAATACGTAAAATGTAAAGTTGAATATTAACAAAACCAGTGTGCCTGTTTATAATGAATAGCCGTAATTTTTACGTTTTACGTTCGAACATAATATCTTATGGGTGACCGTAAAAAATACGTAAAGTTGAAATCATCTCAACTTTACGGGTTTCTTATGTGTGAATTTTAGTAATTTTCATGATTTCACTTGAACATTGTTGGTAGCAATAGCCATGCAAACAGATGACAGATCTTTTTCAAGTGTATTCTGGTGTATCCACAGAACAAACAATCTAAAGAACCATTCCTTATCCTAAAGTTTTAGTTCGAGTATAATTCGACGAAATTCGCCCTTTTTTTCTTCTCTTTGCCAACCTATATATCGCTCATTACACTAAGGTTATGATAACACTGATAGTTTTAACAATTTATATTTATAATTATAATTATTATGTCTTAAAACTTTTAAGTTTTAAGACATAATAATTAGACGAAATCTGTCAATGCTGCCATTTTAGTGAACTTGGACATGCGCCTTATTAACATATACATTAGGGTGGGCCGAAAATCCGCTTTTTTAGAATTTCGTTTAGTAATAGCAAAAATTTTGTTCATTATGTTGTAAAAAAAATTTGTGTAAAAGATTAAAATTTTCGATCAACATCCTAGGCTCGCCCAACGCAATTAAAGATCAAAATGTTCAAAAAAATTTTGATACTAAAATAGGGTTTATTTCTAAAACTATCCATCTGAAGTAATTTAGTGTAAGGACCTTTTTTGTAGAGCATAAAATTTCCGATCGAATTAAGTTAGGAAAATTTTTTTTTGAACATTTTGATCTTTAATTGCGCTGGGCGAGCCTAGGATGAGGATCGAAAATTTTAATCTTTTACACAAATTTTTTTTACAACATAATGAACAAATTTCTGAAACTATCCATCTGAAATAATTTTGTGTAGAGCATAAAATTTCCGATCGAAATAAATTAGGAAAAATTTTTTTTGAACATTTTGATCTTTAATTGCGTTGGGCGAGCCTAGGATGTTGATCGAAAATTTTAATCTTTTACACAAAATTTTTTTACAACATAATGAACAAAATTTTTGCTATTACTAAACGAAATTCTAAAAAAGCGGATTTTCGGCCCACCCTAATATACATAAGGCATACGTTCATTATAAACACAACTCATCGTTACGTACAAATTATGGTGAAATTATGTTTACGTTTTACGGTCATCTTATGGTTACGTCCATTATGAATGAGCACTTACAGCTAATTGATTTAATCATATTAATATAGAAGACAAAAGAGTTTACTCTTTTATTTTGGAAATTCGGCAAATTCTTTTTGATGGAGGATCGGGATTTTGTAGTAACTTCAAACAATAAATAGACAGACAATTTGCAGTGACTTTCAGAAACTTGTCTTTTTTCTTTAATTTTTTTACTGAAAAACATAATATTTTGATGCTGCTAAAGTAAATTTTATCATGTGAAATTTTTCAATCGGATACAGAGTTTTGTTCAGGGGGAGGGGATTTTTGTGTGAGTTTACCTTTCCTTCAGAAAATTTAATTGCTGTTGGAAGTATGGTTGTTTTTTGGTTTTGGTTTAAGTCTTTAACTATTTTAGGTATTCCATTATTATAAATGAGTCTAATTGATTCTCCACCAACTTAGCAGACTTTGAACTCATCCTGAATTGTTCTTTTATACTCCCTTTGACGAACAGTCAAATCGTACCCAATATATATTATCAAATCGTTCACAATCACGGAGCTTTTTTGAGTGCTTTAAAATATACTCAGCATCGGCTTTAAATTCAAAAACAATATTTAAACGCCTAGCTTTATTAAAATTTTCAGCCTTTTTACCTAATCTAAATTTTTTAATAGAGTTTATTTTTGCAGCAGATTTTACTGCACTAAGAATATCCCCTGGATTAACCAAATTTTCTGGCATATTATAAATTATAACATTATTTTCTCTACGTCGAATATCATTTAGTTCTTCAAATATTTCTTGAAAGTTTGTTGGATCTTCAACAGAATTAGACTGAGTTATAGTTTGGCCCTGAATTGCATTTATACACTCTTTTAAAGTTTTAATTTCTGCTTGGAGTACGGAAACAATATTCCTTAAAGAAACAATATCATTTCCAATGGTGTTACACACAGCACACATCCACTTAACAGTCGGCTTGGATCTTAAAAATTTAACATCAGCAGCTTGTAGATTTATACAAGACATATCATATGTAGATTTGACCATCCAGCAGCCAACTGCTTTGCTACATATTATGTTAATAACAATTGTTAATACAACTTTATTAATTTGGGTATATGTTTCTATATTTTTTAGATGTTTCAAGGCATTTAAGCAAAAACAACGATTTCAGCAGAGCTGTAGCAGAAGAGTATCTAAAGTATTTTGATTTTAAAAAAGACACGTTGGACTTGGCATTACGAAAGTTCCTTAAGCAGTTCTCTCTTACTGGCGAAACGCAGGAACGCGAGAGGGTGCTTGTACACTTTTCGAAGAGATTTTTAGACTGTAATCCAGGATCTTTTAACTCTCAAGGTAAAAATAAATAAAATAAGATTTTATAATACAAAAGTTTTTTTAGATGCTGTGCATACCCTAACGTGTGCAATAATGTTGCTTAACACAGACCTGCATGGACAGAATATCAGTAGGAAAATGACATGTACAGAATTCATAGACAATTTAGTCGGATTAAACGAAGGAGAAAACTTCCCAAGAGAGGTTCTAAAAGCGCTTTATCAAGCCATTAAGACACATCCTCTTGAATGGGCAATGTAAGAACATTAAAGACAATAAAAAAATCAATATTAAAATATAATTATTTTCAGTGATGAAGAGATTGAGGATGGTCACATGCCAGGACAGATAAAAAATTTCGACATGGTAAATATGGGTGGTAATCCATTCCTGAACATTCCTGTTTCAGCCAATGCGGTAGAATACAAAAAAGGTTACGTAATGAGAAAGTGTTGTTACGAAGCGAACGCCAAGCGAAGTGAGTATATTTTTATCGATTAATATCCAAATAAGCCTCGCTGCTTATTTAGATTCAATATAACTTAACTAAAAAAATGCCTTTTTAACAATAATTATTAAGAGGACATTCTACTAGATAAATACTAGTAATAATAGTATATTCTGTATATGCAATTCAAAACGTGTTTCTATACTTTTTCTACGTTTCCAAAAAATACCATGGAAAAATAATTTATTTGGGAGGAAGTGAGGTTAGATCGGTTCAAAGTTTTTTGGATATTAAACACAGATGTCGTCACCAGTGTTTGTTTGCTTTGTCATCCGATGATAGAATAGTATATTCTGTAACAAGTTTGGAATACAGCATATTCCGCTCGGGTGAAGGTTTCACGAGAGCGGAATATGCAATTCCAAACGTGTTTCAGACTATACTTTTTCTACGTTTTCAAAAAATACCATAGAAAAATAATTTAATTGGAAGAAAGTGAGGTTGGATGGGTCTAAAATTTGTTAGATATTAAAAACAGATATGTCGCCACGAGTGTTTATTCTGTCATCAGATGATAGAATATTTCATTCTGTAAGTCAATTTTTTAAGTAGAGGAATAAATGATCTTTCTAAAGGTCCAGATGAAATTTACATGGTTATTAATTTTTTAATTAATTAAAAATTACTTTTTTGTAAACAAATGCAATTTTGAGCCAGTAATTCATTTTAAGTGATGTAGAAAATATAAATAAAAACACAAAAATACAATAGCCATTTTGTGATCTCATTAGTAAACTCACTTTAGCACTTGTGCTTAAAAATCCAATTTTAAGTGCGCGCCACTCGCACCGCGTGACATAATATGCAGCGCCAGTGCAATAAACAAGTTCAGAAAAATACATAATAAAAAATGAAGTTTTTAAAAACATTTTGGGGGATTTATGTTGCATTGGTACGTACTAAATATCCGCTTGTTTTCTTTTTATTTTCACGATTACATGAAAAATTGCGGGCTTACTTCAGGAATTATGACTTATATTATGACTCAAACACACAACAAAAAATATTCTTATAAAATTCACAACTCAAACAATTCTTATAAATAAAAAAAAAGATTAAACAATTATTAATTACAGATCATTAAAATGTCAAATCTATTTAAATATTTTCAGTGGCCAGGGGCGGATCCATATAAATATTTTGAGACAGGGACAAAATATTTTTTTTTAAATCACATGCACTACGAAAATTAATTTTTTGTTTATCATTGGAATTGAAAAACGATATTTCTCTAAAGTTTTTATACATTTTTTAAATGATATTTGAAATTTTGATATAAAACCATGTTTTTTTACTATAGTATATTTATTTTATTAATTCAACAGAATAAATATTTTGTGCGTGATAGCGTCGTGGACGGTCCGCTATTGGTCAATCTTCTATCAAACTGCACATCTTACAGGATGAAATTTTTGTAGCCGATTAACCAATAGCGTACCGAGCACGTGCTAATAGATTTGACATAGCCACGTGGCTATCACGCGCAAAATATTTATTGTGAATTGGTAAATTAATATACTATAGTAAAAAAATCGGGCACATTTAGAACATTTATGTGGGCATGTCCCCATGTTAAGCCCCCCCCCCCCACGTGGATCCGCATTATTGGGTTTGCGCTTTGTAAGGTGATCTGGTACAATTAATTAATCGGTACTACCGAGTACAAGTGTTGTTCAGTGGGGTGCCGATACAAACGGATGAAAAATAACGAAGTCTGTGGGGGCCTTTTATGACCCTGCATCCGTGAATCTACAATGCGATTATTTTGACTAAATGCGTAGATAAACCTCACGCCCACGCTCATATTAAATTTTAAATGCTATCTGGGTTGTTCTTACTTAAAACGATTTAAGATTAAATTTTGCAAGTTAATTAGTTAATTGATTATATCAACACAAAAAACGTCAAAAATATATAGGGACTCTAGGACCAAACGGTTATTCAACATCTTCTCGAAATCGTGCATCTGGTAATTAGTCACATGTTGTTATTCCGGCAAAAATTATCTTTTTAACAGTGGGATGTCTTCTTGATTAAGTTTGAGGTTAAGTCATATTGTCATTTTGACAGCTGCAAAGCATGTTGCAATACAAAATAGCTGTTTCGAAGGCCTTTGCTGCATTTTTCTAGCACCGTTTCACAAGCGTAGCTGGAAGATGTTCTATTGCACGCTGCGGGATCTCGTACTCTATCTGCACAAGGACGAGAACGGCTTCAGAAAAAATCAAATGGGTGGTGACAACCTGCACAACGCGATCCGGATACACCACGCGTTGGCGACGAAGGCGAGCGACTACACCAAGAAGCAATATGTGTTCAGAGTGCAAACGGCCGACCAGGCCGAGTATCTCTTTCAAACCAGGTAAGGATCCCTGTTCAAACATGTTATTGTTTTTAATACTTTTTCTACAACGTGACGACGCGAATACATGAATAATCACAAATTTATTATTGGACTAATTGAACAAAACAAAATTTAATGGAGTCCGAGTTATCTTGACGCTTATAAAAAACCTTGTATCTGACAAACAGTGTAGGACCTTTAAGGATTTATAAAACATACAATTTTATCACTTTATGATGTTTTATAATATCTTTAACAAAAATAAAACAACTGGTTTTAAGTAGATTCTAACAATAGAACGATTATTTGAAAAAGTAAAAATATTTTGTTACAACTTATCAAATGAGGACGATAAAATACAAATTGGTGTTGTGGCAAAATAACGTTACATTAGTTTATGATTAAAACTAATACGACTTGCTATCAAAAACTGTGGGGTGCATTGTCCTCCTAAATATTAAAGTAAAAGGAACACGATTTCTCATTCTATATTCGAGCATTTCCCAAACATGATCAATTGGGTTCACATCTGGACTTAATGCTGGCCACTTCATAACATGAATCTTTATAGCCTTTTATTTATTGTGTTCCTAGCTAGGCGTTCCGGCTTGCAAAATAAAATTTGCGGCCGTACAAATGGTGTTTTTTTTAATCTGTCAATCTTTTACAAATAAAAATAAATAATATTTTTTTTGGTTATTTCCTTTCTTTATATACCTATAATTACTTCCAACAAAAAAAATGGGATATTAGACTTTTAACACTATACTCTTGTTTATGATTATACTTGAATAATAATAATAATAATAATAAATTTATTAATGCTTTTGACTACAAAAACAGAGTATAGGACAAGTCAACAATAAATTTAGAAAAGTATTAAATATAAATACAGCCTGTATCATGCAGGTATTATACAAGGTTTCCATAAACTTATTGACATAAATTTAGGAAAAGATTGAGCAAGTCAAATAAGACGAAAATCTAAATAAATATTTTTCCTAGGGCAGGAAGACGAAAGTCGTTAGCCATTTGGATTTCCAATAAAGTTTATTATTATTATTATTTTTCCTAATTACTTATGTTTTCAAGATACAGGGTGATAAAGTGTTACTTATCATATCAGTTTTTTTAATATAACTTCTACTATGGTAGTCTTGGAAAGGTGATATTTTGCGAACAGTCACTTACTACCAAAACACATATTCACATATAATTAAAATTGTTTGAGTGAACTCAGTGTCGTAGAAACGAGGGTTGCTTTAAGCTTAAGATTATAATCTTTTATAATTTTAAGTTTGTTTAACAAAAATTGCTTTATTAATTGTGCCACTAAGGGCCGGTTTATCAATGTCCAGTTAAAGTTGCAGTTAGTTATCTGGCAGATAATCTCCATGAATACCAATGTTCTCACAACAATCGATATGGAATTTAACTCTCAGATAGACTTGTAAGGTACACTATGTATTTTCGTAACCCGATTCTTTAAGTATACTGAAATACTTGTTTTGGCACATTCGTGATCGTCTAGATAATTTACTTACTTTATAAAAATTAGGACTCTACGTTGTGTATTTACGAACATTGATAATAACGTTATTTTGAAATTGGTCAGGTTTAATGAAACACAAGTATTTAATTTTTTAAAACCCCTGATTTAATTTAAGCAAAGACAAAGGGGTGGCCCGTTGAGTCAGAGCACAGGGAAAAGGGACCATAAAAACCCTGGCGACTTACACAGTTTAAATAAAAATAAAATATTAAACAAAACATAGTCATATGGGTCATAATCACAAGAATACAGTATAAATAATAAGTAAATAAAATAACATAAAAAGCAGATAAACATATTTCATATAATTTGGGTGTTTTTATCAATATTCAAAACATTCTGTACTCAGGTAAAATAGTTATAATAGAGATCGTCATTTTATGACGATCTTGTAGTATTTGTTTACCTTACCACGCATCTTCGAACTATTGAACAAGGATACGATTTTGTATAAATAAACTACAGCAACGACATATTTCTGATAGAAAGAATTCATATGCTTTAACCAAGTGCAGATATTTAACCGTAGCCAATAACCACACTATGGAACAATTGCATACTCTGCGAATTGATATAACGACAGCTATGGTGGTCCTATCTCACTAAAGTGTCGCTATATCACAATATGTTCAAATATTCTTACAAAATCAATGTCCAGAACAAGACAAAAGTATTGCGAAAATATACAAACAATTCTGCACACAGAGTTTATATAGGTAATAACATAAAAACACTATTTTTCTTCTAAGGATAAATCCTTTTGAAATAATGCTAATATATTACCCATGTTCAAATATTCATGTATGAGAACTCTCCAAACGAAAACACAAGTACAAATACAGACACAAATAAAATAAACAATATGCAATAAAATAAAATGATATAAAATATAAATAAAATACAATAAAATAATAAATAGGAGAGAGTCATAACAAGAAACACCTGAACATGGCCAAAACTCTAACCACCAGAAAGTATCGCGCTGAATAATAACATAAAGAGATTTTTATCATATATAGTAACGTTAAAGCCATTATCAAATATTCCAAATAAAGCGCTAAGATAAGCAGTTTAAATCAAAGTCTCTATCCAGAATCTATCAAAAGGTTAAACGATACTATTACCTTACCATGATATGACCTAATGGTAATATCAAATTTAATAATAATAATAAGAGCAATAATAATAATAATAATAACATTTTATAAACCTTACCCAAATAATACCAATATTATAATAATAATATTATTGTTAAAAGCTTTAGCCTGAGTACAAATGCAAAGAGTTAAAATAAATAAATACCTTAATACCGAGATGATACACTGAGTTTCATAAACAATAAAATACATTTCAGTTAAATAAAAAGTTATACAAAGTTATACAAAAGGAAACAACAAAATCAAGGCCAGTATAACTCAAAATAAAGACAATACAAAATAGTAATATTTAAGGTAAATGTACTTCAGTGCATATGATAAACGCGACAACATAAAGATTTAAACTCAGTGTATGCGCGATCCCAAGATATTAAACCAAAATAATGAAATAGTGATACAATAAAAATTATTACCAAAAATCACTCGCTATTTACACATATTAAAATGATTAGGACCCAATAAACTAGCAATGATAAACGTCATACACCAAAAATGCGAATTAAATAATATTGTTCAAAATTATAAGCAAATTATAAGCAAAAACGAGGAGTTGTTTATCATTACTAGCAAATTTACAATTTTTAAAAGGGTACATACCTAGTTATAGCAGAAAATCGGTAACAATCACAAAAACTATAACTATATTATAATATATTTCACAAAACGGTTTAACAGGAGTATCTCGAAGGGCGAGCAAAAACCCTCTGTGTGTATTCTATTTCCTAATCTAGCTTTTAAACATCTCGGCCACTTAAGCAAGAATGTCTAACATAAACAGATCACCCCTATTAGCTAATATTTCGACGTTCAGATACAAAGAAGTGAAATATTAAAACTCAATATGATTTTAAAACATAAAATAACTTAAACTATAATAATATTTTTAGTGGATTATTTAAATTTTCCTTGGTTAAAATAGCGCCAAATTTGAATTTAAAAGTTTATATACTACAGGACCCTTACGTAAATCATAATTTAGGAACATTTTAAAAGAAATAGTAATAAAAAGATTAACTATATTAACCTTTTTTCAGTGATTCAAAGGAATTACAATCGTGGATAGACAACATTAATTTCGTGTGCGCCAGTTTTTCGGCGCCACCTCTAGAAGCCGCCGTAGGTTCCCAAAAGAAATTCCAACGCCCTCTACTTCCATGTAGTCATACTAAACTTAACTTGGTAAGTTTTTATAAATTATTCAATTTTATTGTTTCTAAATTTTTTATTATTTTTTCAGAGAGAACAACTAGCTGATCACGAGGAGAGAGTTTATAGACTAGAAGCGACGTTAGATGAGCACAGGAAAAATCCGCCAGAGAAGGGGTCCAAATCCCTTGTTGTACAAAATTATAAAGAAAAAGAGGCCTATTTAAATTTTGAAGTTAGTTGATATTATTGGCATTTTTAAAGGCAAAACATGCAATTATTTGTTGTCCTTTTTAAATTGAATTTTATCATTTTTATATCCAAAAAAAGGTGTGATATAGACGGCAAAATAAATTTGTATAATGCGCGTACGCTAAAAGTGCGTTGCTCTTCGATACACGGCTCAATTGCAAAAGAAATTATACGAAACGATTTACAATTTTTACTCACCGCTGTTGCCTCGTTTCACAGTAAATGGCCAAACAAAATGCTTATACCTTTTTGACTCCCTGTTTTTTCACCTACATAACAGAATAAGTAGTTTGTTATTTTAGTATTTTGGAAATATTATTTTCTTAGTTTTGTCTAGTGTGAACCTACTTGACTACCCAACCTACACTTAAAAAATTGTGTTTAAAAATATAAAGGATATATTTATCAAATGTATATGGCCAAATAGAAAGGGTTCAAGTGGTAACTTTTGAACTTGACTCCTTTGATTTGGCTGACATTTTTATAATAAACATTTTTGTGAATTTTTTATTTTTTTTTACCCAAAAAAGTTTTATAGAATGATTTCTTTGTATTTTTTCTAAAAAGTGCGTTTAAAAATAACAAATTTGATACGTTTTTAAAAAGTTATGAGCATTTTAAAAAAGCACAATTTTTCTTTAAATTCTAAACTTTCGGTTGGCTGAAAAATTTTTAACAAAATTACGGATTTTTTTTAGTATACTATATATATATAACATAACAATTTCAACCAAATCTCAAGATATAGATAGATATATAGTTTTATATATAGATATATCATTATTACAGACGGTCACAAATATTCAATTATTAAACACATGCATATTATAATTATAAGACACATATGTATATGGAAAATTTCACGCCAAATCAACCACTTTTAAACTTGGCCCTTTTGATTTGTCTAAAAATTTTATATACAGGGTGTCCCGAAATTGGGGGGCCAAAGTCAAACAGTTCAATCTGCATAGAAAAACACTAGTTTGTTTAATAAACATGTATCAAAAAATGGCCCAAGATGGAGTTACGGCCTCCTGAAGGAGGGATAAGAGGATGTTTTTTTCCATAGTATTTCTAAAGGGTTGAACTTTACTTGGAATTAATTTCTTATTCTTTGGTAATTTTGACATCCTGAATTTAGATCTAAAATCAAAATTCTCAAAATTAAATCTTTGGCGTAAAATTTGGGGGGTTAAGAATCTTAACTTTATTCATAAATTACTCAATTAGCTCAAGTATCAAGTATGGAATAATATTCTGGGGTTACTCAGCAGAAGTAGGCAGAATCTTTATACTTCAAAAGCGATGCCTCAGAAATATATTTGGGATTAAACAAAACCAATCATGTAAAATATACTTCAGGGAATATGGAATACTTACTGTGCCTTGCTTGTATATTCTCGAATGTGCAGTGTTTATCAAAAAGTATCCAGAACTTTTTAATGGAAAAAATCTTACTCACTCATACAAAACAAGGAACCACCATCTGTTAAAAATTGACCAAACCACTCTTACCATGGTGAAAAACAGCACACAAAATGAAATAATAAAAATTTATAACAAACTTCCTGAATATATAAAGCAGTTGGAACTTAAAAGTTATAAAAAGGAGTTCATATCTATACTAAAAAAAGAATGCTATTACTCAATTGATGATTTTTTTAGTTATCGTTTCTGAACATGGTGATTTTAAAACTAGTTTATGATACTTTATAAATATTAGATTTCTTATATTTTACTTATCAATATTACTAAAGTGTATAATGTATTATTTGTCTGCTACTTTAAATTTTATATTGTATTTTATTTATACTTATTTGACGTATTCTTAGCCTGTATGGATTTTTTGAATAAAAGTTCTATTCTACTCTGTTTAGCATACCCATCTCATATTTTCATTAAACATTAGTAGCAACCCATATTATATAATATGTTTTTAAAATCCATAGTACCTTTTTTAGTGAAAAGTTTTAAATTTCCATAATTTCAGAAAAAAATCAAATCAAAATTAAAACAAAAAAACAGCTGTTTTGAACCTCTACCCCCCTTAAATTGTTAAATTTTACAGTTTTTATTTTAGGTATATATTAAGCATATTAAAATTATAAAAGTATCAAAAATTATTTCTTTATGCCGAAGGAAAAATATCCTCTTAGGATTGTCCTTAGGGTGCTGTAGCTTGGGCAGCAGGCATTTTTATATAAATGTTTATAAAACAATACTTTTCTATACAGATTGCACAGTTTAAGTTTGGCCCCTTAATTTTGGGACAACCTGCATATCTTTTTCTAAAGGGGGTAGCGGGTTAAGGGGGGTCTGGCGGCCCCCACCGAATCTGGTAAAATCGTTCCAAAAATCTTGAAGAGGGTCGAAAAACAAGCAGTATAAGCTTTTTACCGACATTACAACCCCAAACGAAAACACAGTAATGGCGAAAAATATGATTTTTGTGATTTTTATTTTTTTCAACCAGTTTAATTTATTTTTAAATGGTTTAAACGCAATTAAAAATTTGTTTTGGATGTATGGTAGTCCCCTGAATTTTTTCAGATTTTTTGGTCAAGTAAAAACATGTGAATTTTAGGTTTAAATGCGAAAAAATCGTGAAAAACGCGTCATTTTCAAGATTCAACCCTCTTATTTTTAGGGTTGTTTTCATTTTCCCGAGGTGTGCTGTATAGTATAGATAGCGGCAATCGTCCTCTTTTGAATGCAGGCAACTGGACTCAATTTGGTCAATTCTGGTGAGCGGGGCGATTTTTTGAAAAAAACCAACGAAGTTGATGTCAAAAAATTTTTTTGACAACAAATTCACCCATAAATATTTATTAACACAGGTTTGATAATGTAAAAAATATCATTGAATCACAGCATTTAAACAATTTTAATATCGTGTTCAACTAATATAATCAATGAAATTAAATTTTCTGGTATAAATCATATTTTATTCAAGCTTACGTAATAGTCACACAGTAATATAAAATAGCATAATACTTTTTTACAGAGCTAAGTTAACAATTTTACAGTTTTAATCCTCGTCACTATCTTCTTCAATAACATGTTCAACGCTTTGAACAGAGAAAAGATTTGTGAGAATCTGTGCTGGACGAATAATTCGCGACAAATATCTTTGTTGTCAAAAAATTTTTTTGACATAAAATTCGTGATCAGCGACCTCAAAAACCTCTATAGAGATGTATTTTTTATAGCAAAGACGCATTATACCAAGTACGCGCCGTAATTTACCGAAAGTTGAAAATTCGAGTTTTTTTCAAAAAATCGCCCCGCTCACCAGAATTGAGTCCAGTTGCCTGCATTCAAAAGAGGACGATTGCCGCTATCTATACTATACAGCACCCCTCGGAAAAATGAAAACAACCCTAAAAATTAGAGGGTTGAATCTTGAAAATTACGCGTTTTTCACGATTTTTTCGCATTTAAACCTAAAATTCACATGTTTTTACTTGACCAAAAAATCTGAAAAAATTCAGGGGACTACCATACATCCAAAACAAATTTTTAATTGCGTTTAAAACATTTAAAAATAAATTAAACTGGTTGGAAAAAATAAAAATCACAAAAAATAATATTTTTCGCCATTACTGTGTTTTCGTTTGGGGTTGTAATGTCGGTAAAAAGCTTATACTGCTTGTTTTTCGACCCTCTTCAAGATTTTTGGAACGATTTTACCAGATTCGGTGTTGGCCGCCAGACCCCCCTTAACCCGCTACCCCCTTTATGCCACCAAGTTTAGGGACAACTTGTATATAATGTCACTCTAGAAATTGTTATACGTAATAGACAAATAAGCAATTTAAATTATTTTTCAGCTAAAACGTTACAAAACCTACTCGTACATGCTGCGCTCAAAGATATCTCAGTACACCGAGCTAGGAACGACATGCCTGGCTGAGAACAGCATAGGGGAGGTGGAGGAGGCGATGGGCATCTGCGGTTTCGGCTCCGAAACGTCGACGACGACGACGACCGCCACCACTGCCAACGTGACGGTGATCGAGGGTGCAGCTGGCGGCATCGTGCCGCCGCCCATTCCGGACCGGCCGTCGCCGCCAATCAATAGGTACAGTTACAGACAAGCGATTTATAACCGCAACCTGCTCAACGGCGAAGCCGACGTTGGTTGACGCGTGATGGGCGTATTTTACGCATGCGTGCTTTAAGCCTTCGCGGTTTTTATTACTTTTGGGTTTTTTGGGTTGTAGGGTTCTCTCTCTGTTCTCTTTTTCAATTTTGCTGTTAATTTATTGGTTGGTTGTGTGTTGTTGCTGGATTTTATTCTAGCTGCTAATGTTTTGTGGTTAAATTATTAGAAATTGTTTATTTAAACAAGTTGTAAAAATTATTTTACCATGTTTAATGAAAATCAAAAGCGCTAAATAGATGTAAATGTATATTTGAGTTTATTAAATTGAACCAAGAATATATTCTTCACCAAATACTTCTACAATAGAAGACTTTTCTTAAAGAAATTGATTTTAATATTAAAAGAATGAAGGAAATGTTCTCCAAAGAACTCAATCCAACTGTTCTTTCTAATTGTATAACCACAATATGTAAAATGTATTTATTTTACTGGGGTATTAATTATTTTAGCTCGCTCATCGCAAAAAAAGTCTTGTTGTATGCAATTTTTTTTTAAACATAATTTTTAAGTTGATATTTATTATATTTGTTATTGACATATTTAAGAGTTCAATTAGATATTTCTTTAAAAGAACTTAAAAAATAGTAGTAGAACATCATCGGAATTACAGAAAACAAGTTTAAAAATTAAAAGTAGATTCATCATTACATATTTAGAGTTTGCTAAATTTGTAATAACATTGCATTAAATCAAGGGAATCAATTTTGCTGTAGAGGAAAAGTGGTGACCCTTAATCAATGTTCTGCATTTACTATTACCATTTAATTCTAACCAATAATAATAGTCTAGTAAAGTTTGATTTGTATGGGTATTACTGCGACCAAATAGGAAGCTTAAATCCTAGTTTTTGTTTCCTCTTCCAGCTTTTTTGCGTTCTTGCATTAATTTTTTAATAACGACTATATTTTTGATTTTATAAAAAAAGCCGATTTTGAATAAAAAGACCTAATAAAAAAAGATATTCGGTTATTACTCGTTAAATATGCAATATATTCAAAATTGTAGAACTTATTTTTCTTATCAAAAAAGGTAACGGCTGTTTTTTCAATAAAACCAAAAATACAAATCCAAGATCTCGGAAAAGCTGCAAGGGGTTGCTGGTCGAAAATTTGGATTTAAATCTCATTTTTACATTAAAAAATGTGGTTAAGTGTGCCTTAACCATATTTGTGTTATATTCCATCCTTGTCTAGGGGAGTGCTAACCGTCTCTCCTTTCATATAACACATTTGACAACGTCGCATCGGTCGTATATATAGTTAGCGCGCGTGCTTAAACAACGGTGAGATGTACCAAAACTTTACAAAGTTAATTTTTTTGTTTAAATTATTGTCATATGTAATGCCACTAGATGTTCGATTTAGCCGGATATTTTTTGACTTTTCACGAAAACTTGGGGAATGACGTATTAATTTGACAAAAAGAAATTTGGGCGATAAAATCACAAGAGGGTAACTCAAGTGATTTTCTTACTCAAATTTCTTAGTCAAATTAACAAACTACTAAGTTTGAGTTAAAAGTCCTGCTTAATCACACCTCAAGTGGTATTTGTTGAGAAAATTCCACAAGTAAATAAATTAAGTCATTTTTGTGTCACTTTGGCATTTCTCTATACAATAATACATTTGTTACTATATAGAAGGTAAATAGAAAAATATTCGCCAATTTTGGTCACTTCCATTTCTGGTCCTTCCTTTTTATTCGTCAGCAAACCGTATTTTTTATAGTTTTTAGCAGGTTTAAATTGACAAGAGTGGAATTGTTTCAAATATTTTATGAAAGTTTTATTGTAAAGGTAATAATGAAAATAATTAACAAAAATTCATACAACAAAACCTTTATTTGCTTTAATTTTCTTGGCGTAATGTGGATATTCTGGCTATTATTCTGTGGAGTGACTAAATTTTTCCAATAACGACAATAAATAAATGTCAGTACGACTTAAAAACTTCTTCTCCATAATGTCACTCTATAAATCTTTGCTTCTCCTATATTGATAAAGCTATAGGACTTTGTAAATTTGATAGAGGGTATATTTTATTTTATTATTTATTGTAATGGTTGTTTATTTATATTTATATGGTAAAAATTGCATTGTGAAATTTTGAGTTTTGTTGTCTTTGAAGCGTAATTATTTTTATGTTTTATTTTGTAGGATTTTGTAGCCCTTGTTTGACCTGTACCAGTATTAAAATTTTAAATGTAAAATATTTCAACTTTTTCATAATGCAATCATATTATTTCGTGTTAGTTTTAACTCTTAACTATATCTAAATCAAAATCCTGATACACCCTGATTTTAGAGATATAGAACTGTAATTTGCCTTGTAATATTTAATTTAAAAACTTGATAATTATTACTGCTGTGTAGTAAAGAATATGTTTTTATTTAATTTATAATTACTAAACATATAGTATGTTAAAAATTGTTAGAATAAATTTTAAATTATCTTTAAAAGTAAATCTTTTACAAGTATTTAGATTATGAAAAGAACAAAATTAAAACAGGTAACATTAATTTAGTGGGTATTTTAAATCTCACTTAGTTTTTAGGGGCTGTGAAATCAATGAGTTTGATATAAATAAAAAAGAAAAGAAAACCTTTGCTTGAGATGGCTTCATGAATTGTTGACTTAAAGTTAAATTCTAGCTGTAAAAGTAAAAAAAATCAATTCTTAAATTTTAGGAAAGGCAAGGGTTTTTAACAATTTGTCTTTATAATAGACTATGAATATCTGTAAGTTGTATAGATGAGATTTTTTCATTTGTCACTTTATTTACATGTTATATATACAACAAATGTTTAAAAAACAGCGTTTACGAACCTATTATAAAAAAATAGATACCTACATGCGAAATATCATATATTAAGTCTATAAAATTAATAAACAAATATTTAAATTAATTTCCGTTTTCTAGGTGTAGTTTTACTGTTGTGCACATAACTTACCTTCCAAAACATCATTCTTATTCTTCCTTAAGGTTTGTTTTACAAGTGATTTACTAAGTGCCTTTTAAATCCCAGTTTTATCCCAAACATTTAATAAAATCACCAGATTATTTCAAGAAAAATGCAATTTGACATTTTAAAAAAATTTTAAATTCCTTTTTACCATGTCAAATTTGTTATTTTTTTGAAATTGTCCACCTGAATAAAAATTCACAATCAGTTCCGGCTTAGATGCGCAATACTAATACTAAGTACAACTTTTATACATTTTTTATGCTTTATCATTGTGGCAGCCTTACGCAATCTCTTAATTTCAGGTCAGCTTTTTTTGTTGCTATAAATTTTTGCATGCGGCACTTAGTGTAGGATAGTGTCCATTTATTCCTAGAGTCTGGCCAATGAGATAAAAATCTATGTTGTATTAGGATATTTTTTTTTACAATGTTTACTAAGGTGTCCATTATTTTCCAAGTTGGGTATAATCTAAATCAGTCTAAAAACAATTTTGAAAAAATAACCAATGTCATTAAACCCTGTCTAAATGACAATTTAATGACATAAGAAAAAATGTACAACTCGCTAGTGAAGTGTATGCTCTATAATGTACTATTTTTGACAGAATCTAAGTTGGGCATCATCTAAATTATTTGATTACAGTCTAAAAATATATTTATTTTCGATGTTTAAATGACAATACTTTTTATTTTTATTTATTTCAAACTTTTTACCAAAAATTTAGATTAACAAAAATTGAAAAAAAATATTTAGTTGCTAAAAATATATACAGTGCACTGCAGTGCTTGCAAATCCAAGTCCGACCGGACGCATAATGTCTCGTTCGCGTGGGTACAAACGCAAAGAACATGTTTTGAGACAAAGGACAAGGGAACAAGCGATAATGGGTATAATAATTATGGGTTATTATAGGGTGTTTTTTTTGTAAAATAAATAAATATAAATGTTAGAGTTCTTATCAGGCGGGCGTAAACTTTTCATGATATAGAAAATTAAGGGGCCATCTTAGGAAAAAGTTTGGGAACCACTGATTTAATGGATAGTTTTACGAAAAAAAGTAGGTCCTTTTTTCTAGAGAGGAAATTGTTCTACAAAAATATTTCTTGTGTTTAAAAAAAATAAAAAATCATTAAGGCAGAGTCAAGCGTACAATGTTCTTCATTTTATAAGACTCATAAGTGTATATTAGGGTGAGCCAAAAAAACTAACCTATCGGATTTATGGGTTAAAATGAACCTACATACCGAGCAAAAAATTTCCCTGCAAGGCAAAATTTTTTGCTCAATTTTAAAAGGTGTCGGTGAGCATTCTAAGTTTTCCATTGAAATAACACGTAAAAAAATCTTTTTTCATTAAAAAGACTATAACTTTTGAACCGTTTGAGATAAAATTTTTTACGTCGCGGAGCATAAAATTTCCCAAAGAATCTATACCATGATTATTTTTTTTAATTCAAAAATTCGTATGTTTGAAAGCTTTGAAAAGTGTAAAAAATCACTAAAACTGCAGTTTGTAGTGATTTTTTACACTTTTCAAAGCTTTCAAACATACGAATTTTTGATTTAAAAAAAATAATCCTGGTATAGATTCTTTGGGAAATTTTATGCTCTACAAGAATCCGCGACGTAAAAATTTTTATCTCAAACGGTTCAAAAGTTATAGTCTTTTTAATGAAAAAAGATTTTTTTACGTGTTATTTCAATGGAAAACTTAGAATGCTCACCGACACCTTTTAAAATTGAGCAAAAAATTTTGCCTTGCAGGGAACTTTTTTGCTCGGTATGTAGGTTCATTTTAACCCATAAATCCGATAGGTTAGTTTTTTTGGCTCACCCTAGTGTATATAGAAAGACTTTATAATACTACTAGTTCAAAAGTCAAATTATTATTAATGAAATATTGTAACAGAATTTTAAGAAATAATTTAATTAAATGCTTGAAAAAATATATATAAGACCCGGCGGCGAAAGCTTATTAATGGCCTTGCACACAATCTACTGCCTTGGCTATCGCCTCCGCAGTGGAATGTATGCTCGGCAATAATATGTGAGCGGAGAAAATCCTTTTCCCCCTGGTATAAAATGTAATATTAGAGAGGCCGTTGTAAATCTCGTGACGCCTAAATTTTTTAAAATTGTCACCCACCCATGTCACCCTTCCCCTATTTTTTTATGTACTGGATAAAATAGTCTGACTAAAAATGGAAAAAAATAATTTAATTCGACGTTTAAAAAAAAACCTCCCCCTTGGGCGTGACGGTTCTTTAAACATCCCCTCCCCTTTTCCATCGTTACGAGATTTATGAACTGTGCGCAAATAATTTAAGTGAAATATTTTTTTAATTTATTTATTTATTTTAAACTTTGACCTCTGATATTTAAATGGATGGTTTTAAGAAAACCACAATAATGTCATTAAAATGTAATTTATTCAGGGTTAAACGGCATCGGATTTTTACACAACAAATAATACAGATGAGACCCAAGTGAAAAAAGCCAACTTGGGAAATAACAGATACCCTAATTTTATCAGTAACATTACTGTCATGCAAATTTTTATATTTGAATTCTGCTGCCTACTTTGGCCAACTCTAGAAACAAAGGGACTCTTGTATGACTATAAGGCATACAACTAACATTTTTAAAATTTTAAGTAATAAAACTAGTACCTACGAAAAAATTAATAATAAAATACTTATATGCATGTTATTAAATTTTTTTGGAATGTTAGCAACTCTAATTAATAATTGAGAAAAATGTAATGATGCTCTGTGATTAATTAGATTTATTTATATTAACTGCAAAATAATTAACTGTACCATTGTTGTTATATGAAAACTAATGATCTCTTACTTGCATGTGTGTAGGAAAGCCCCAGAATGAACAATTTTTTGGATAGAATTGGCGGATTCACAAAAGTTTGTGCAATAGAAGACTCATTGGATTAAAAATCTTTAAAAATTACCTAGAAGATTATTTGAATGAGGCATGGTCTCTCTTATAAATGTTATTTATTATTTGCCAAAGAAAATTTATAATGTATATTGTTTATTAAATATGAAAATTTAATTATTCAAATTGGTAATCTGTTTAGCATTATGCTTAAAATATAATTTTTCACCATAAATAGATAGACAGCTTTTGCTATTTTTTTATAAATTTTATTATATATTGTAGCTTTTTGTAAAGTTTTGTTTTAAATACATTATTCTTATTTATATGTATGTCTTGTTTTTAACATTATTCTGTTTGAACTATAAAACATTATTTTTTTTATAAATAAAAATCAAGCATTTCAATACAGTGTTTACCTTAAAAAAATACCTTTAATCAGTGCTCAATTTCTAAAAAAAGAGGTGCCTAAACTCGTGGAAGATTTGGTTATAAAAACTATATTTTATTTCATCCTAATTTTATTCTGCAAACAAAGTAGGTACAAAAAGGTATTGTAGTAAAGTTATGAAAGCATTAAAAAAGCACAGGACAGAGGTACCGGAACGCGTTCAGCTTTAAATAGAGCCTTGCGTTTAATAATATAAGGTAAGTAAATATTAAGTTAAAACAACAAATTTAATACCAAAAAAATAGGGATGCATCGATACGCTTATCGGCGATTTCGATACGCATATTGGCGATACAGAATCGATATTGTGCGACCAGTAACACGCGACCAACCGACCCATTTTCATCTTAAAAGAAAAATAAATAGATGTCTATATAAATTAAACACATAAGTATATTAAGAATAAATTAAAGCAAAAAAATATTTAAAATCCAAAACCGAACATTAAATTGTAAATTACAAGTTGTAATTGCATATTGTCCTAGTAAAAGTCAAGGGACAAAGCGCGCAAATATTTTCTGCGACAAAAAAGTAGCATTTTTGGTTGGAAATTACAACTTGTAACTTTTTTGTTTACATAAAAACAAAGAAGTTTATACGAAAATAGTGTGCAATACTCTACACGTAGTTTCTAAGACGAAAATAGGAAATCTTATAAACATAGGTTGGAAAATGGCCCCAAGAAAGCTTCAGCCTCTTAAAGGGGCGCCGCTCTTTAAAATTGCTTTTGAGTTTTTTTTTGTAACTCGCATTGGTTCACCAGTAGGAGTCGTCAAAGGACAGTTTTTGAAAAAAATCGTTTTTTTATTTTTTCGAGCAAATCGCCAAAAGTAGTGAGAAAAAAGGGCTGATTCATAAAAAAAAAGTTATCCAACCAATATTTAATGAATTTACTGCCATTTTTATAACTGAAAACGTAAGAAATTGATAAATATCAACCCATAATGTTATTTAGATTGATTTTTTCTATTTATTATCATTATATTTCCCTACACTAAGAACTCTTTTAAAATTATTATGATTTCTCACTCATAATGAATATGAAAACAACACATAAAAAAAAACAACAAAACTTTAATCGGAATATACAGAAGGTTATATTATTATGTAACTCATAATGAATATGAAAACAACACATAAAAAAAAACAACAAAACTTTAATCGGAATATACAGAAGGTTATATTATTATGTAACATATTCCAAATTTCGCTTCAAAAAATTAAATAATCTTCCTTTACATTTTTTTGCTATATATATGACAGAAATGTTGAAAAATTGCAAAATCCACGTTACAACTTATTAAATAAATTTTATGAATTTATCTGTTGTTTTCATATTCATTATAAGTGAGAAATCAATAATTTTAAAAAAGTTTTTAGTGTAATAATCAATCTAAATAACATTATGAGTGGGTAATTATCAATTTCTTACGTTTTCAGTTATAAAAATGGCTGTAAATTCATTAAATATTGGTTGGATAACTTTTTTTATGAGTCAGACATTTTTTCTCCCTACTTTTGGCGGTTTGTTAGAAAAAAATTAAAAAAAAACGATATTTTTCAAAAACTGTACTTTGACGATTCCTACAGATGAACCAATGCGAGTTACATGTGCACAAAAAAACTTTAAAGCAATTTTGAAGAGCGTGAAATTCCCCACAAGGTCCATCAAACCGATTTGTAAAATTGTAAAATATTTTTTACATGCATTTTAAACGGTAAAACTTTAAATTTAAATAGTAAGTACTTAAAATTGATATTAAGAGCTCAAACTTGTTGAGAATTTTTTTTTTCTATATGCAGATTAATATTTTGCTTGAGCACCGAAAAAAAACAAAAACTTATATGATAAGTATACTTATGTTTTGACTTAAAAAAATATTGAATATACATTTTTTGTATGGATATATGCCAAAACGAGTTGAAGCTTTAATAAAGGCCAAAAGGGAGACCTATTCTCTAATAAATAATACTTACTAAAATATTTATTTATAAAATAGTACTGTTCGTAATTTTTCTTTTCAATAAATAATATTTAACGTAAATCTATTTGTGTTCACACAATACTGTAAATCCCCAATACTAATAAAAACGGTAAGACTTGACAACATCACATTATTAATGATCGTTTTATCTAATGAAAATTCGATGCAATAATGTTATTGGGTTCGATAATAGACGTCTATGGATTCGATGTAGATTTTTCATAACTGTCAATGTCAAACTTAACCTATAAACAAATTAGTTTATAATTTAAACGATTGTATTTAAATTAGAATGAATAATGATGTTTTTATGAACGATACATTCGATAATCTTAGATTTACTCAAACTGAACAGTACTTTTCAAATGATGACAAAGATGGCAAATGTGTAAACAACAATTCACAGGAAATTTTGTTTGATGATACACTATTTTTATCTGAGTCTTGTATAGAAGAAAATAATGATGGAGAGTCTGAGGATTTTTTTGCAAATACGCCAGAAGTTAAAACAATAGACGATTTATTGGATAATAAGGTTATAAATAGTGAGAAACAAATTGTAGACTATAGTATATCACAAACTTTAGCAGGATGCTTGGAAAACGAATTTTTACTAAATTCCTTCAAGGAAGAAGGAATTATAAACGTAGAAAAGTCTTTTACGGAAACTAAAATTAATGTTAACAACAATATGATAGATTTAAATATAGATGCAGATTTATCTAATACTTTTACACAAGATATAACACAAGATGAGTCACCTAAAAGTTTGCCAGAGTTTATAATAGAAGATAATGAAACCAATAGCTTCAATCATATTGAAAATACTAATACTAATAAAAGAGAAATCAGTCCTAAAGTCAAAGATAATAGTATTAATATTAGAATTAAAAAAAGTTGTCAAGACAATAACTCTGTAACTAGGGATATAAAAACACCCTTAATTTTTGATAAACTGGAAAGTAGAGTGTTCAAAACACCAAATCCAATAAAAGCTAAAAATGTTAACATACCACATATTTCTACTAAAAACAAAGTTGATCACATTAATTTAAATAATACAAGTAATTTTGATAATAATTTGTCGACAATGGAGAAAGAGGCTGAAAAAGGTTTAAAAGAGCTTAATACAAGTATAGAAGAAAAAATATGTAGGCTTTTTAATGCTAACAGTAATTCTAAACAAATAAATCCTATCGATTCTTCACATCCAAGCACAAGTACTAAACTAACACCTGAAATACAAACTAAAAATATTGTGAACATGAAAAGCACAAAATTAATACCTGAAATACAAAACGAAAATGTTATGAATGAGGAAAGCACAAAATTACAATCTTGGGGACTACCAGAAGCAGTTTTACTAAAATATAAATCCAGAAAAGTAATTAGCATGTTTCCCTGGCAGGTAGAATGCCTTAGCAATACAAGGGTGATGAATGAAACTGCTAACTTAATATATTCTGCCCCTACATCAGCAGGAAAAACTCTAATAGCAGAAATATTGGCAATAAAAACAGTTTTTGAAAGAAAAAAGAAAGTTATTTTTATATTACCGTTTGTATCAATAGTAAGGGAGAAGATGTATTACTTTCAGGATATATTAGGAAGTAGTGGAATTAGATGTGAGGGATTTATGGGGTCATATAACCCACCAGGAGGATTTCAGACAGTACAAGTAGCAATTTGCACTATAGAAAAGGCAAACAGCCTTATCAATAGGCTTTTGGAAGAAGGAAAACTCTCCGACATAGGAGCCATTTTAGTGGATGAAATGCATTTACTAGGTGACCCTAGCAGAGGCTATCTACTTGAGTTACTATTAACAAAATTAAAGTATATTTCACAGAAAGATGAAAATGTGAACATACAAATAGTAGGGATGTCTGCTACACTACCAAATTTAAGTTACCTTGCAAAGTGGCTGGATGCAGAACTTTATACAACCGACTTCAGACCTATACCTTTATTAGAACAAGCACATGTCTGTGGAGAGATCTATGATAATAATTTAAAGTTAATAAGAAAGTTGCAGCCTTTACCCGATTTAGGAACTGATACTGATAATATTTTACAACTTTGTTTGGAAACTATACAAGAGTCATGCTCTGTACTAATTTTTTGCCCAACAAAAAATTGGTGCGAAAATTTGTCACAGCAAATATCAGTGGCGTTTTTTAAGATTGGCAATTCCAATACAGTATTGGGATCAATGCTAAGAAGTCAATTAAAGACCAATTTAATTATGGAGCTTATGGAACAACTTAGGTACTGCCCTGCTGGTTTGGATGAGGTAAATATAAAACGTGGTTCACTTTTGACGAATTTCGTGTGACCAAAAAAATAAAAATATTTTTTTTCAAATTTGATTATTTTCCGTTAGTAATAACGGTTAAATCCACAATTTGAAACACTTTTTTAACATGATTTAAACTTATTCTGTATATTTAAATATATCTGTAATTAAAATATGATTGTGTAAATGTCACACTCCTTTAAAACAAAATGTATACTTTTACTCTTTTTAGTATTTTTGTTGAATTTAAACCAAAAATATTATTTTTTTTATTTTTAACTTTTTTGATGCATGAATATTGCATATAATATATAAATATGAGATGATGATTTCACAAACCTGTAAAACATATTTATTTATAAAATAATCCATTTACTTGTATAATTTAGGGTGGGTAAAAATTTTTAAAACATTCACTGAAACGTTTTTGGTAGGGTAGTAAATTTCAGTCAAAGGGGTCAAGTTCAAAAGTTGTCGATTTGGCGTGAAATGTCCCATATGCTGCTCTTTTATAAAATATTAAGGAATCCCTAATAGGGATAGTTTTTAAATTATTTCTTATACCACTATGTTAAAAAATATATTAAATTTTAGTTTAAGATTTTACCTGTCAGGGGGCGCCTTGATTCGCCCCCCCTGGCTACGGCCCTACGCCAGTAAAACGCCTTTTTTACTTTTTCAAAAACTGACTTATCCAGACGTTTTTTTATAATTATTCGTGAAATTTTTCTTTTTTTCAGAAAAAAACAAATTTGCCATTTTAATTTAGTTTGCTATTTATTGCCAAAATCCCGTATTGGGTCAACTTTTTTTTTGATTTTTTTATTACAAAAACAAAGCTAAATTGCCAAAAAAATTTTGAATTAAAAAAAAATGAAAAGTTGCTCCACCATGAGATTTGCAGCTTAAAGCATTAAAAAATTTAAAAAAGAATAAAGAAAGGCGTGTTTTAAAAATTAAAGAAAAGTCTAGTTTATAAATTAAATTATATTCAAGTCAGCACCATTTTTTTTTAATTTTAAATTTTTGGTTGGGTAAAAAGCCTACAGAAACGATTTTAGTGGGGTAATACAGAATATCAAAATTTCAGTCAAATGAAAAGGGGTTGGGTCCAAAAGTTGCTGATTTGGATTGAAACACTCTCTTTATGGCCCTAATGTTGCATATGAAGTATATAAGATACCAATATGAGATATATACATGGAACGCAATAAAAATTTTGCACAGTGCGCCAAATGCGCTGGAGCCAGCCCTGAAAAAGTAATTTTGTTGAATTCCAATATCTCTAAATACGAATTATCATATGAGTCAAGCCATGTCAAATGTATCAATGAAGTTTTATTTATTTTTTAGAAAGTAAAGATAATTATAAAAATCTGTAGATAACTAAACAAAAAAAACACTTATTTTTAATAAAAATTTTTAGTACCAGTAATTTTTAGCGCACGAATCTCAGGATCTTCGCGCTCATGGAGCCTACACACGGAGTCCGAACTTCATGTATACAAATAGCTTCCTAAAATAAGAAGGCGCTGGTGTTCCGTTGATTGTTTGATTTGTACCGAAACCGCACCAAAATAGCAGACAATCAGCGCCGCTGGTGGTAAAAAACCAAATTTGTTTCATTTAGTGGGCCGGTTTTGTCAATTTTCCCTATTAAGTTGGACTCCTTGTGTAGGTCCATGGCGAACGATACACGGACCGATAAAAAATGCAATTACAATTATTTTTGGAACACGAAAAAAAGAAGACAGTGTACATTTTTTTAAAGTTTTACTGCAATGGTAGGCCTAGAAGATATAAATAATTTAAATAATTGTTATTAAAAATTAAGTTTTCTTGCAAATATTCATCGTAAAGTTCTTTTAAATGTTGTAAAGTTTGTAGGTGCCTAAAAACAATAAAAACGGTGCGGAATTTCGAAAAGTATTTTTTGTGGTTTGACTTATATTTAAAATATGCCATTTTCAGAGAATTATGAAATAAAGATATTTAAATTGTATTTATTTTTTAAGTTTATTTGGTCATTGTCCCTGTATATATTTTGAACTATTTTATTGCAAAAAATACTAGGACACAGAATAGCTTAGTGTATAGTTTTTTATATTTAACAGACGGACCATAGAAACACAATTGAAACGCGTGATAGAGATATTTGAAGGTGACCAGCGCGGTCCTAATTGGTGGATTTAGTGGTGTTTCACTTTTGCCGCATTTAGTCATTAAGTGCATCGAGGTATTTTGGTTGTTTACTTGATTATGCTGCGTTAGAAAAAAAACACAATTGGGTTAAATTTAACCCAATTGTGTTTTTTCTTGTTGGCTATTGTTATTATTAGGGCTCGTATTTTTATAAAAGTAAACGTTTTTGAATATAAATGCATATTTAAGTGTTTTTCCGTAATTAAAATTTAACTTAAGCCCGTGGGCGAAATGCTATTTAGCACTAGCGGGCGCCCACGGATTAATGTTAAGAAATGAACAATTAGGGAATTTATTATTTCGTCTGTAATGTGTGAAGGGTGTTTGATGATAAAACACTACCAATTCCCATTAACTACTTTATTTACGACCGGTCATGTCTACATTATTGTATAAAACTAATTAAACATTATTTTAACTAAAACTATATTACTTATTATATTATTGCTTACTAAACTAATTCTATAGGTTCGTTGCCATTTGACTGGCAGCAGGAAGTGTATTGGACTCACTATTGCAATCCAAACACATTCTTTAGTATTTGCAAAATTAATCCATTACACCTCCCACGGAAAAGGAAAAAAAAGATTTTTTTCCATTGAGAAAAAAAAATCCTTTTTTTTTCATCCATAATAAAACTTAATTCTATCTTTATGCACTTCAACTAACCTGCTGTCTATTCTTATAACTACATTAGAGTCCTTATTTTCTATCACTTTGTAGGGTCCTTTAAATATCGCTTTCTGTTTATTGTTTTCGCCACAGTTTTTCAATAACACCTTATCTCCTATCTTATAGCTAACAGATTTACAATGGTTTTTCTTATCAAAATATTGTTTCCGCTTTACTTTTGATGCAATTAAATTTTTTCTCGCGTCTGCATTTGCAGTTTGTAGACGGTACTTTAATTCTAACGGATAGTTGTCGAAACTGTATAGAGGATCTATTTCTTGGATTAAATTAGAAGGTAGTATACCAATTTTCCCAAATACAAGTTCAAATTGTGTATATTTTGTCTCAGTGTGCACTGTGTTATTGTACGCGAAACTCCAATATGGTAACCAAGTACTCCACTGAGTTGGATTGTTTAACGCTTGAATTCGTAAAAATGAACCTAAATTCTTGTGTGAATTTTCTAAAGCGCCTAGAGTTTGATGATGATATGCCGTCGATCTTAATGAATTTATTTTTAATAAACTACAAACCTCTTGGAATATTGAAGCTGTAAATTCTGTGCCTTGGTCAGTTAGGATTTCCTGAGGAATTCCGTACCGCAATATAAAATTTTCCACAAACGCCTTTGCCACCGTTTTTGCTTCTTTATTTGGTAACGGGTAACATTCTACGAATTTACTTAATTCGCATTGCAGGGTTAGAATATAACGATTATTATCTTCGTCGTTTTCTAGTGGCCCTACCAGATCAAGCATTACCTTTTGGAAAGCTGTCATTGCTGTAGTAGTGACTTTCATAGGTTGTTTTTTATTTAAAGAATACTTACATTTTTGACAATCATCGCATCGTTTTACAAAATTTTCGACATCCTTTTTCATACCATTCCAAAAATAGTATTTACGAATATTATTAAACATACGATTTATACCAGCGTGCCCTCCTGTGGGTAGCATGTGAAAATCGTTCAAAATTAATTGTTTAATTTCGTGACTTGTAACTTTTTTTTGTCCTTTAATTATAGAAATTTTAATACCTAAACTTTTTATTCTACTTGGAGCTCTCAAGATTTTATTTAATATTTGTGCATTTTGTTCATTTTTTAATATTATTAATTCCGGAATTTTAAATTTCTCACATACTTCTTTCAAGTCTCTCAACGATGCATCTAGTGCGAACGCTGATCGAGTATCTTGTTTCAGATATATGATATTATCACTTACATTATAATGCACATTCTCATTTACTTTAACATTTTTATTGTTGTGTTTGTCTCGAAATTTGTTTAACATTGCATCTAATTCTTGTCTATGAATAATTTGCAACTCTGCACAATTTTCGGGAGGTTTTAATAATTCTACCACTCCAGGGTGATCAGTCCCTTCGTGGGTTAAACCATTTTTTATCTCCGTCTTTTTTACCTTGCTTTGTGCCCTAGTCATTACGTTTATAGATTGACAGGTCATTTCTTTCAATAAATCTGACTCAATTTGGATTCTTGAGAGTGCATCGGCTGTTACATTATCACTGCCCTTAACATAATGAACTGTAAAGTCATATTCCTCCAAAATGAGTCTAAATTTAGTTAAACGACTGGATGGGTTAGTCATTCCGAACAAATAAATTAATGGTCTATGATCCGTGTATACTAAAAATTTAGTTCCATATAAATAAGGTCTAAACCGTTTTACAGCCCAAACTATGGCTAATAACTCTTTTTCTATGGTAGCATAATTCTTCTCTGCCTTATTTAATGACCTACTCGCATAAGCTACAGGTCTGTCATCAAAATTTGATAGAACTGCCCCTAATGCGAATTTCGATGCATCAGTTCGTAATATGAATTTACTTTCTTTTGAAAAATTAGGATATTGCAATATGGGTGGGTTTGTAAGTATTTGTTTTAATGTTTCAAATGAATGCTGACATTCTGGTGACCACTGAAATTTTATACTTTTTCTCGTAAGTTGATTCAAAGGGTAGCAAATTTCCGCAAAGTTTTGTATAAATTTCCTGTAGTAATTCGCAAAAGCCACGAATCTTTTTACACTTTTAGCGTCTTTTGGTACTGGATATACTTGCATTGCCCTAACTTTTTCCGGATCTGGTGATATACCTTTCGAAGATATGACATGCCCTAAATATAAAATTTCTTTTTGAAGGAAACTGCACTTATAGGGGTTCAATTTCAAATTAACCTGTCGCAACCTATCTAGTACTTTAATTAAATTTTTATTATGATTTATTAAATTGTTTCCAAAAACAATAAGATCATCTAAATAAACAAAACAACTTTCGTAGTTTAACCCGGACATGGCCATAGTCATAGCTCTAGAAAATGCGTTGGGACTATTTTTTAATCCCATAGGTGCCCTAGTCATTTGAAATTGACCCCTTTCTGTCGTAAAAGCAGTATAAGGCCTACATTCTTTTTCCAATTCTAATTGGTAATACCCTTGATACAGATCTAAATGTGAAAAATAAATCGCGCCTGATAATGACTCTAAAATTTGTTCTATTGAAGGTAAAGGGAATTTATCATCTTTTATTTTATTATTTAACTTTCGATAGTCGATTACAAGCCTAAAACGTTTTTTACCTGTACTATCAGCCTTTTTTGGAACTATTAGGATTGGTGCGGACCACTCAGAATTCGCGGGTTCAATTATACCATCGGATAACATTTTGTCTACTTGTTTATTTATTTCTTCTTTCTGGGTATAAGGTAAACGATAAGGTTTTGTGTAAGCTGGAGTAATGTCCGTTTGTAATCGGATCTTTTGTTTGTAAACATTAGTTGTACTAAGCGTGTCATCCTGTAAAAAAAATACGTCCGCGTACTTTGCACAGATTTTTTGTAGCGAATCACGTTCTTCATGACTCATAGTTTTGGTATCTAATAACTTTATTAAACTATCTACCCTATCAATTGAAAATTCTGCATTGTTAAAGTAACAAGTGTCAAAATTATTTAAATTCTCCAAGTGGGGTTTAAAATTTTTAATTTGAATATTTTTTTCATTTAGATTTAAAAACTTTACTGGAATTAAGCCTTTACATGGTTTAACTAACGCGCCTGCTACGAAAACACCTTCGCACGCCTCTTGTGGTAGTATTACGCTTTCATTTTCGTTGTTTACCGAAAAGAATCGTATACTCTCACATCTGGCTGGTAAATATGTATTATACTCATGTTTCGCTTCTAATGGAATCGTAATTTTTTGTCCGTTTTGCAAAAAAGAAAATATATATTTTTCATAGTCTATTACAGCTGAAAATTTGTTAAAAAAATCTGAACCAAGTACTCCATTCATACCAGAATCAAATTCATCTACTATCAAAAATTTATTATTTATACTACAACCCCCTAACTTAAATGATATGTTTGTTACCCCATGCGAATATGTTGAGCCTGCTATACCATTAATCTCAACTTTTTCTCTAATATCTATACATTCATTTTGAGTAATACAATTACCAAAAATTACGCTAACTGAAGCGCCTGTATCTAACAAAAATATTAATTCTTTTGATGCATATTTTACCTTTATAAAATTTAAAGCGTTTAGTGATAAAATTGTTTCCGAATTACTGCGGGGGGGCTCGAAAAAACGTTTCTGGGATTTCGGTACTAGTTGTCGGTCTTGGACTTGTATTTGCACCCGAATCATTTATGAAGTAACTTCTTCTTTGAGACTGACCTCTAAAATTTGAATAATTTCCTCTACCTTGCCTATTATATCCGCGATTAAAAGTAGTACCTCTATAGGAACTATTGCTATTGCTATTATTATAGCTTTTATTTTTGTTATTAAAAGAATTGTTGTAATTACTTGTCCTTGGTCTAGTATTATTTCTATCGTTATTAACATACCTAAAATTCGAACCTCTAAAATTACCTCGCTTACCAATAGAAAATACCTGAGAGGTGGAAGAGCGTTTGGCCACATCTTCATCTTTTGCTCCGACAATAGCGCTTTGAATTGATGTATAATTACGCGCTTTAATAAGCATTTTTAAGTCGTGGTCGCGTAACCCGTTTGAGAAAGCACTAATAGCAATTTTTTCGTTTATATTCGACAAAATTCTGGCTGTGTCTTCATCTCCATCGGCCTGCACTAACGTAAGATTAACCATTAACTCCTCGATAGTTTTACCGAAATCATCGATTGACTTCTGGTTTTGTTTAGCGTTGTGCAGCTCGAAGGATAGAGCAGCGACAGATTTACGCGGTAACAAATGTAATTTAATGTCAGAAATAAGATCCTTGTTTGATTGATACACTGTTTTAAGCCGCAATTTGGCCGACTGAGTTAATTTTGTTTTAAGAACATAAGTTGTTAGCATTTTCTTCCCGTCTGCATCTAATAACCCGTCGTATAATTCAATTGCATCAATAAGCTGTTTTGTTACATCCTCCTTACCATTCATAGTAGGCAGCAAGGATGCTGCTACTTTTAAATCAAATTTGTCACCCATTTTTGTTTCTAAATCTACCTTAACACTATCTCCTACCCTAACTTGCTCTTTAGCTATCCTACACCTGTCCTGTAACAATTCACTAATACTCTCAATGCTGTTTTTAATTTCTGTTAAATAACTACTTAATTGCTGCTTTGTAAGGTCATCTTGGTCACTTAAATTTATTTTAATTGATTGATTTAAAATCATTACTTATTCTATTTAGCTTACATATATTATTGTCAATAACTCTTAAATCTAACCGACGTGCTTCATTTTCTTTTCTTAAATTTCTAGAAAATACCTTTAATTCCTCGTAAATGAACTGAAGTTGCTGCGTATCACTCATCTAGAAGCACCATGTTTTTTTTTATTTATTCACCTCACTTTCACTTTGACGCCGCATCGCTGCTAAGGATATTCCTACTTCTCAGGATTTCGTTGCGGATTCTCCTATCAAGATACCTTTTTACCCTCTTCTTCAAATAGAGGACAATACCACAAAGAAATACAACTGCTAGAACCATTCCAATTACTTCATAAACGTTAAAGTGTAGACCTTGGTTAACGCCATCGGAGACACCTCCACTATTACCAGCCTGGGCAATAATTACCTCTTCTTTAGAAACTGTTTTCCCCATGTTTAAAACATTTACAGTTTAAATCTTCAACTGCTACTGCGAGAATACACTCCGTTATGGTAAATTAGTCACTTTTCCTAGGCGAGACCATTCCGAATTGGCAGGATCGCCATGTAATGTGTGAAGGGTGTTTGATGATAAAACACTACCAATTCCCATTAACTACTTTATTTACGACCGGTCATGTCTACATTATTGTATAAAACTAATTAAACATTATTTTAACTAAAACTATATTACTTATTATATTATTGCTTACTAAACTAATTCTATAGGTTCGTTGCCATTGGACTGGCAGCAGGAAGTGTATTGGACTCACTATTGCAATCCAAACACATTCTTTAGTATTTGCAAAATTAATCCATTACACGTCAACCATCGGTAGACAAGATGTTTCTTGCGGATGGTGAATAAAACATATTAAAATTAAAAATTTTAGGGGGGGAAAGATAAGGAATTGTAGGATAGTAACATGCGTCATCATGGTTTTTGTTCAATTTAATTATTTTTTTTAGAGTTAGATGGGTTTCTTTAAATATATGCACATGTTTGGCCTCAAGAAAGAATTTTTTTGTTATTTAAAAAATATATTTTTTCTGCTCCAACTATGTTAATTAGCCCATTGTTACATTGTTTTACAGCAAGCAGATAAGTGGAGTTTACCGTGAAAGACTGGTTGCTTTTGACGACGGGAGGTACACAGCAAACGGAAAATTATAGAGGTGTATAGGATGACGCCACGTTTGAATATGGTTTTCTAAATCTCCCTACGGTATAGAGTTGTATTCGTCAGTCGAGCGTTTCAATACTCTCCACAGTATAGAGGTCGTAATTTCACTTTTGAACTAGTATTAATATAAAAATTATTTTATGCTTAAAAAAACTATATACGACATGATTGTGATTTTTTCCATTTTATTAATTAATTAAACTGTGTTGAATATTTTTCCTAAAGGAATGGGCCATTAATTCATTTGTTCGTAGATGCTGCAATAACCTGCACTGGTGTGTACTTTTTCATCAACCAGATTTAAATATTACAAAACTAACATATACCAGTGGAGATAGTGCAGGGTCTACCAACAGACCTAATTACTAAATTATTAAAGTTTAATAGCATATCGATCATTTTTTCAACATAACCTCTGAAATTTTTAATACAAATATAGGTACTTTATATAATACATAAATATACTTAACATCATATCATCTGTGCTTTACATACCTGAGTTGTTACGGTAAATAAAAATCAGACAAAGGAACCAAAGAAAGGAACTATTTTCAACAAAATCATATGCAGAAAGGAGAAAATTCAAACTACTTGCATCCATCAAAAGATCAAAACTTCTTGCAATATTACACCCTCTTTTTATACTCTCAGAAATATTGACTAGAACAGTATTAGAGAGACTCCAGTTTCTATAACTTGGTAGAGTAAAGAGAAGTCGAAACCGTTGCGATATTGCATTGCGCTGTTTTTGTATAATTCTCGGGGACATTAACGAAAATTATTGCCAGTAAAATTCGAAAAGCTTGAGTTTCTATGTCTCTGAGGAGAATAGGAATCCGAAGTTGCTGCACCATTGGACTGAACCCTTTTTTAATAATTTCTAGAGACATAAATAACTGCACCATTCGACAGGGTCGAGTTTCTACCTCTCTGTTGAATGTAGAAAATCAAAATAATGTATCTTGTAAGACACCATTGAGTTTGACTTTAAATATAGTCGTGCATAGGTATAGAGCCGAAAAATATAAAAACAAAGCACGATTCAATACAGTTATGATAAAACTTTAAGATTTGATATTCAAACGCGGAGTCATCCTATACACTTCTATAATTTTCCGTTTGCTGTGTAAGTATGCTACTTACCTCCCATGGGTCTTAAAAACGACAAAATCATAGCAGACTACGTGTGTTTAGAAATGGATTTATTTTATTTGTAATTATTGCGGACCGCACAGTACATTTTTGTGTATGCGGTTTTGCATACCTTTAATTTGCATAATGTACAATTATTTATTGTTGTCGTGAGGCATGCGCGTTATAGACACAGACGCGTGTGAACAGAGAGACAAGAGAGACATCGATCGAGTAACACATTTTGATCGATATTCCATATAAAAATAATTAATGTTAAAGTCAATCGTGATTTAAGTAAAACACCTTATCGTGTGCCAACAGAACCTTTTCAAATCTGTGAATATAAGTGAGGTCGAACCCGTGCAATAGAGATTCAAAGGTCCTTACAGGAACGAACGTCAACGCTAGCTAGCCAACGAAACACGCCGAGTGGATCCATAAGGTAAGGCCTTTTAATTCTCTCGAAACAAATACAGTCCACTTCTCAATAAATAAATATATTCTAAGGTGAAACAACAGAACCTTTACATTTGGTCCTTGCTCGCCAAATAGGCTTTAACTTGTATCGCAGATTTGACAAAGTTAACTCGTAGTTTGTCCAGCGTTTTATAATACACGTTTGAATTTTCATAATTAAATATGTTGACTTTAACATTGATTATTAGATTATTATTGTAGTTGATTTTCACAATTATGTAGTTGTGGCATTATCCGCATGCATAAGTGTAATTACGCGGCATTTTCCGCAAATATAGTTTATTTCATTAGGTGGCATTTTCCACATTTCTAGAATCCATTTTTTTGCATTTGTATTGTTTATAAAAAACGACTTCGTTAAAAAACACTCGCTATCTCTCTTGCGCCTAAACATCGATTCGTAGTAAATTTTAGGTATTTATCAGCGGTTTAATTATTAAATAAATTATTTATTATTATTTATTTAAGTCAATGCGCTGCTGGTTTAATTAATTTAATTTAACATAATATTTGAACTCTTTAACTCGAGTAGACGTTAAATTAAAACATTTATTTGGTAGTAGTTCAGAATATCTATTATTATTTCGATTTAATTCTAACTAGAGTTAATTTTCGTTACTTCTTTAGTAAATACATATTTTTATTTTTATATTTTTTGTAGCAGAGAAAAACTAATACGCAGAGGCGTAGGTAATTACTTATTTGTTGAATTGATACACATTTGATAAAATAAAATAGTTTGATTAAAAACATACAGGGTGTATTTCTTTACAATTAACCAAAAGTTTGGGTAATTAGTTTATTTTGTTTAAATTGCGTGTGGGTTATATTAGTAATTTAGTTTTCATTCCTTGAAATTGTTTAAAATTTAAATTAATTGTTTAAATAATTTTGGCCAATATGTCAGATTATAATGCGTTGATTTATAAACGTTCAGGACAATACGAACGCATACGTCGAATTTATAATTTAGCTACGGAAGCGGAGAAAGATGTTACAAAACTTGAGATATTTAAAGCGAGTTTTCGCACTCTAGAAGTTAGTTATCAAGTTTGTGAAAAATTATCTGGGGATATTATCGATTTAATAGCAAATAAAGGTGCTTCAGAAGCGGTGTTAAAGCAAGAATTGGCCAGAGAAAAGGAGGAAGTTAAAAAGATTGACCAGGCTTACTGGGAAATTCTTGATAAACATAGTGCGCTTTGTGGTACTAATTTAAATACTAGCAACAGTAGTAGTAGCAATAATGGTACTTCATCCTCTTCTCGAACTAACAAATTGCCAACTATACCTTTACCCGTCTTTAATGGAAAATTTAATGAATGGAACGGCTTTATAGACCTCTTTAACGACCGTGTTCATTTTAACTCGGACATTACAAACATCGTAAAATTTTATCACCTATTAGCCTCACTGAATGGGGAACCTTTGAGTTTGGTCAAAGGCCTTCCTCTCTCTGCTTCTAACTATCCAATAGCGTACAAACAATTGACAGAAAGGTATAATAACCCACGAATATTAGCAACTACGCATTGGCACGCAATACTTAACCTTCCACCTAGTATACCTGATAACTCTACGGCTCTTTACAACCTACTCAACACCCTCAATGAAAACATGGCAGTTTTAAATTCACTTGGGCTTAAAACCAACGAATGGGGTTTTGTCCTCTTCGATTTAGTTTTTAAAAAACTACCTAAAACACTTTGTAGTAAATTCGAGAACACTCTTGAGGATAGTTCAGCGTTGCCAAGTTTTAATGATTTTAAAACTTTTTTGTTAAATCATACCAAGGGTTTAGAATCGGTTGAATCGGTTATAGGAAAAAAGGCTATGGAAAAATCTTCGTTAGCGAATTCCAGTACGAATTCCAAATCTTTTGGTAAACATTCCTTTGTAGTCAATTCAGTTAATAGTAATAATAGTTGTTGTCTTTGTAAAGAAAAGCATTTTATTGGTCAGTGCCCTCAATTCTTAAAGCTTAACGCCAGTAAGCGTTTTGAAATTGTCAAAGAACATAATCTTTGTCTAAATTGCCTTAGATCTTCGCACAATGTCCGAAATTGCGAGTCCAAGTTTACTTGCAAAACTTGTCGTCGAAAACATAACTCACTTCTCCATTTTGAGAATGCTCATGCTTCATCAAGCCAAAGTTGTTTTGAACCCAATACGAGTTCTGCGACTTTAGGTGAGGCTAGTAATGTTTCACTTTCTGCAACTTGGAACTCATCGGTTTTATTGTCAACCGTAGTTGTACGCATTCGAGGCTCCTCTAATATTCTTCAACCAGTTCGTTGTTTATTGGATACAGGGAGTATGGTTTCGTTTATGACACAAAAATGTGTCACTCGACTAGGTCTTCCAAAAAATAATGTTCTTTCCACAGTCACAGGTATCAATACTGATTCTCCAGTAACGTCGCAAGGTATGACCCAATGTCAGATTAGACCTCATTTCAAGGACAATCCCGTTATTTTCGTCGAACCTGTTATTTTGCCACAATTATTTTCAAATATGCCAGTTAATAGTTTGAACTCTTCGCATTGGAACCAATTAGAAAATCTACAATTAGCAGACCCTCAGTTTAGTAGTCCAGGGGCTATTGATATGATTTTAGGTGCAGATCTCTTTTCGCAAATTATTCAATCTGGGAAAATTTCTGGTTCAAAGGGTCAGCCAACGGCAATAAATACATCATTCGGATGGGTTCTCATGGGAAGGGTTTCTCAACCTTCACCTACAGTTTCTTTAGTAACAACCGTCGAGCCGTTTGACCTGAAAAGGTTTTGGGAGGTTGAAGAGGTCCCGCACGCAAATCTTATTTCTCCTGACGATGTTTTGTGCGAGAAGATGTTTGTGAATTCAACTCACCGTAATCCAGATGGGCGCTTTATAGTTGCTTTGCCTTTTCGGGATTCCAATGTAGACTTGGGTGAATCTAGATCGGTGGCATTAAAGAGATTTCAAACTTTGGAACGCAAGTTCGCTAGAGAACCTGATTTGAAAGAACTTTATTCGGAAGTTATCAGGGATTATTTGAATTGTAACCACTTGGTAAAGGTTACACCCCTTGTTGATAGTCCTCATTACTTTCTTCCACACCATGCTGTCTGGAAACCAGAAAGTACTAGTACCAAACTTAGAATTGTTTTCGATGGTAGTTGTAAATCTTCAAACAATAAATCTTTAAATGACAATCTATTAGTAGGTCAAAAACTCCAGGCGGATATCGCTTCTTTGTTGTTAAATTTTCGTTTGCCCAAGTTCATAATAACTGGTGATATAAAACAGATGTTTCGGCAAATCATAGTAGAAGAATCTCATCAAGACTTTCAACGAATTCTTTGGCGTTTTCATGATAATGATCCTATAGAAGAATATCGCTTGACTCGCGTTACCTTTGGTCTCTCGTCTTCACCTTATCTAGCCATGCGCACTATCGCACAATTAGTTGAAGAGGAAGGTCATGATTTTCCGTTAGCCGCCCGGGCGTTGGGTTCTGCTCTGTATGTGGACGATTGCTTGGGAGGGGCGGATACTATGGAAGGGGCTCAAGAGCTGCAGTCTCAGCTCGTTGAACTTTTAAAAAGGGGTAAATTTGAGATGCGCAAATGGGCAAGCAATTGTCCACACATAGTGCGCAACCTATCTCCAGAGCATTGTCAAACCATTAAGTTTGATTCGGAGGATAGTGTTTTGAAAATATTAGGACTTCAGTGGTTACCTTCATCCGACAGCTTTGCATTTCATAGTAGTAGTCAAGGTAATTCTAATCACACTAAACGATCAATTTTATCGGATATTGCCAGAATTTGGGATCCCTTGGGATTTTTAGCTCCCTTGTCTTTCTTTGCCAAACATTTGATTCAGTTATTGTGGTCGATTGGGATTGAGTGGGATGAACCCCCTCCTCCTGAAGTTACTTCAAAATGGTCACAGTTTAAGTCAGAACTTTGTTGCTTAAATGGGGTCAAGATACCTAGATATTTAGACATGAACTTATGTCAGCTTGAACTCCATGGATTTTGTGACAGCAGTGAAAAGGGTTACGCCTGTTGCGTTTACTTAAGAGCTATTTCTCCAGATGGACATGTCTCTGTTTCCCTGTTGTGTGGAAAATCCAAGGTTGCCTCCTTAAGGAAAATATCAATTCCCCGTCTTGAGCTGTGTGGAGCCGTTTTGTTGAGTAAACTCATTAAATTCGTTGTTGATGCATTTAAACAAAACTTTGTTTGGAATAAAATTTATGCATGGTCAGATTCGACCATAGCTTTGTCGTGGATAAAGTCGCCTCCATATAAATGGAAAACCTTTGTCGCCAATAGGGTAGCATTTATCCAAGAAAGGGTTGCTCCCGAATGCTGGAACCATTTAGTTTCGGCTGACAATCCTGCAGACGTCGCCAGTCGCGGCGCGCTGCCTAAAGAATTAGTGGAACACTTTCTTTGGTGGAACGGCCCACTTTGGTTATCCCTACCAAAAGAAGAGTGGCCAATTTCCAAATTTGACGTATCTATCGATTTTGACATGGAAGTTGCCAAACCGGCAATACTTTCATTGGTAGTAGATGCACATAATAACTTTGGGAAAGATCTTTTTCAACGCTTTTCTTCACTTCGGAAAATCCAAGGTACCGTCAGCTACGTGTTACGTTTTATAGATCGTTGTCATAAAAAACACTACCATTGTGGTGTTCCGACAGAAAAGGAGTTACATCTTGCTACCATTACGTTAGCCAAGTTCGTCCAGTCTTCATCCTTTTCTGAAGAAATTTCACTTCTAAAACGTAACAAACTAGGCAGTAAGTCACTTCGTAAATTAGCTCCATTTCTCGACGAAATCGGTTTATTACGCGTTGGTGGTCGTCTAAGACATTCACAACTTACCTTCGAAGAAAAGTTCCCTATACTTTTACCCAAGGAACACCCGTTTACGGACCTTATCATTCGTAGTTTTCATGAAAGGTTTCTTCATCCTGGACCTCAAACTCTTCAATACCTCATTGGGCAACAGTTCTGGATTCTTGGCGCGAAACGAGCAATCTATCGCTGTTTGTCCTCATGCTTCAGATGTTTTAGGGCCCACCCTAAACCTCTGTTACCTCGTATGGGAGATCTCCCTGCTCATAGGGTTTCTCAGATAAAAGCATTTGCACGTTGTGGAGTTGACATGGGTGGTCCATTTAAGGTTACTATGGGGCGTTACCGAGGAGCTAAATCTCTTAAATCGTATATTTGTGTATTTGTGTGCTTTGCCACGAAGGCAGTACACATTGAACTTGTTTCAAGCCTCAGTACGGAGGCATTTGTTGCAGCATTTCGTAGGTTTGTAGCTCGCAGAGGACGAGTTTCAGACATACACAGTGATTGTGGCACCAATTTTGTAGGAGCAGATAATTTGTTTGCGTTGTTAAAGGATACTTGTGATTCCCTTGCAATTAAGTGGCATTTCAATCCCCCTGCTGCACCCCACATGGGAGGTCTTTGGGAAGCGGCCATTAAGTCCGTGAAAACTCATTTAATTCGGGTTATCGGCGAGCAGATCCTTACATTTGAGGAGATGTCTACTCTTCTTACCCAGATAGAAGCGGTCCTGAACTCGCGCCCCTTGACGGCGTTCAGCGCGGATCCTAATGACTTTTCTGCCCTCACTCCGAACCATTTTTTGAATATGGAGCCTGTTTCTGCCTCTCCTGACGAAGATTTGACTAATTTTTCCGTAAATCGTCTTTCTCGGTGGCAACTTCTCCAACAGTTCCATCAAAATATATGGCGGCGTTGGAATAGAGAGTATCTTCAGACTCTTCAACAGCGTCATAAATGGCATTATTCCGATGAAGTTCTAAAGGAGGGTTCTTTAGTGGTTGTTAAACAAGAAAACTTGCCTCCTACGAAATGGGTTCTTGGTAGGGTTGTTGGGTTGCATAAGGGCACTGACGGGATTACGAGAGTAGCCACAATTCGCACGACTCAAGGTACAATGAAACGTCCTTTGGTCAAACTTTGCGTATTACCTGTAGAATCTACAGAATAGAATCTAGTAGTAGTAATAGTTTAGTTTAGTAAGTAGTATAATAAATTTTGATTTCGGGAAAAAATAAATATTGTGTTAGGTAGTAGTAGTTAGGTAATAAAAGGATATTAAATCCTTTCATCGGGGGGGAGTATGTTTAGAAATGGATTTATTTTATTTGTAATTATTGCGGACCGCACAGTACATTTTTGTGTATGCGGTTTTGCATACCTTTAATTTGCATAATGTACAATTATTTATTGTTGTCGTGAGGCATGCGCGTTATAGACACAGACGCGTGTGAACAGAGAGACAAGAGAGACATCGATCGAGTAACACATTTTGATCGATATTCCATATAAAAATAATTAATGTTAAAGTCAATCGTGATTTAAGTAAAACACCTTATCGTGTGCCAACTGAACCTTTTCAAATCTGTGAATATAAGTGAGGTCGAACCCGTGCAATAGAGATTCAAAGGTCCTTACAGGAACGAACGTCAACGCTAGCTAGCCAACGAAACACGCCGAGTGGATCCATAAGGTAAGGCCTTTTAATTCTCTCGAAACAAATACAGTCCACTTCTCAATAAATAAATATATTCTAAGGTGAAACAACAGAACCTTTACAACGTGACATCCTTTAATGTCAAAAAATTACTTAAGGCGTATGCATGCTCACTTGTATACACAACAATGTATAATAAATAAGAAATTAATCCTTCATGCATAACATAATAAATAAAAAATGTTGTCACCATGTAGTTGCGGGAGGTGTAATGACGGCAGTGAGTATACATTGTATTTTAGTTGTTATTGATGAAAATCATAGATGTTGCATTATAATATGTCACGCACATACTTCTACAAGGAGAAGTATGTGATGTCACGTTACCTACGTCAATTTGTCAGTAACACTAAACACAATTATATTTTTTATAGTGGGTTATGTATTGCCTATAAAGAACACTCAACGCGATTGCCAACACGTGTACCATGGTTCCTTGGCCAACACATAAAAATAATTCACAGACCTATTTTGTCCTGCGCAGTTTTATACGCAAGTATAAGAGCCAAAGTTAAAAGTTATTTATCATTAGTCTTATTTCCTTTTTTATGAACATGGACGCTACCATTACTTTATTTCCTATTTTAAGTGAGCATGAATACGCCTTTAGTGTCAAAATAAATTGATCAAAAAAGTATTTTTATTAGATGAAACCTACCTGTGGGAGCAGATAAAACGTTATACACCACGCAGGAGGTAAGTTTTGACCAGTTCTGAAATCAAAAAATATTGTAGGGAATATTTGGTAGTCAGTAGTGGGAATTGTAGGAAATTTTTGCTGGCTATGTATTTTAAAATAATAACATCACTGGTGACTCGTTCCTGTATATAAATTTTGTTTTGAGACTATAGCCTTAATGGGGCCGCATTACCGTATATTTGTAAGAAAGCTATTAGTGACGAGTTGTAAAGTTGCTCACGTAATAACATTATATATAATTACGTGTTAGTTACTTTTTTCATAACATAAAACTTCTCTTAACATATTCACTGCGGCTGACAGCCTAGGCCGTCATGCGCGGTAGCTGATATGTGCGTATGTCGGCCCACGCAGTCATGCGTACGCAGGCAACCTTTTGTTATATATTATTATTATATAGAGGTCAGCGTTGTTCTAGCGCAGTTTTAGGTGCTCAATGCGCTTGACGGCCCAAGCCGTCATGACGGCTTGGGCCGTCATGACCCTACGTGCACTGATTTTTGCCAAAACATCTTATGTAATTTATTAAAGTGTTCTGTAAACGAATTTTACAGAAATTCGAAATAAAAATATGTTAGCACCAGGGGGGTCGTTAAGACTTCCTCAATCAGCAGTGAAAGTGTTAAATGATGTGTTTTCATGTGATAAATTTAGTAAATAATTGATATAAGGGAGCAAAAAATATATACAGATACTCTAGGGCAGACCCGCAAACCCACCCAATATAAAAAGTTCATATCGTAACTAGCGCCCCCTCTGTTGATTTCTTTAGAACTAATATTACAGTACAAAGCACAAATATTTATATTCAAATTATATTTTATTTCTTCAAATAGAGATTCAAAATAATCTAGAATAGTTTAATCATGAGAAAAAGTTCTCACCCGGAATTTGACAAAAGTGAACTGTAAAAACGCTTAAAATAAATTTGCATTTACAAAATCGTCTATTTAAGGTACTTAAGAAAACTGTTTCATTTGGGGTGGCTTTCCATCACGCAGGACTTACCATGGACGAACGCGATATCATAGAGGGTGCCTTTCGCAACGGAGGTATTCGAGTTCTAGTGGCAACATCGACCTTATCATCAGGAGTTAACTTACCGGCGCGGAGGGTCATTATTCGCACTCCAAATTTCCACAACAAGCCTATAGACACTTTAACATACCGGCAAATGATAGGTAGAGCTGGAAGAATGGGAAAAGACGAAAAGGGGGAGAGCATTTTAATATGTCAAAAAAGCGACTATCAAACAGCTAAGGAATTAATGTCTGCGGTTTTAAGGCCTGTTATGAGTTGTTTAAAGGGCGCGGGTAAGTTAAAACGCGCGATATTGGAAGTAATCGCAAGCGGTGTTGCCACTTCCCCCGAAGATGTAGAGCTATTTACCAACTGCACCCTTTTGGCTGTAGAGGGCACTGATACATTGGATAACCCAATAGAGGATGCAGTGAACTTTTTAAAGGAAAACGAATTTATAAGACTTCAGAAAGCGAGCGATGATACATTTATGTATGTCGCCACTTGTTTGGGTAAAGCATGCCTCTCTTCATCAATGGCGCCCGATGAAGGTCTAGCGTTATTCGGGGAATTATCTAAGGCACGTCAATGTTTTGTTCTGGAGACGGAGTTGCATTTAATATATCTCGTCACCCCATACAGTGCTTGTAACACCTGGGGTAACATCGACTGGATGTTTTATTTGGAATTATGGGAGCGTATACCAGCAAGTATGAAAAGAGTTGGTGAGTTGGTCGGGGTTAGGGATTCATATTTGGTTAACGCCAGCCGAGGAAAAATACAAACCAACACCGGTAAACTATATCACAAGCTCATGGTACACAAACGATTCTTTATTGCCTTGGCGTTGCAAGATTTGGTCAACGAAAAAAGTCTTGGTGAAGTTTGCCGCAAGTTTAGCTGCAATAGGGGAATGCTGCAATCTTTGCAGCAGTCAGCTTCATCGTTTGCTGGCATGGTGACTTCGTTTAGCCGACAGTTAGGATGGACAAGCGTTGAGTTACTAATATCCCAGTTCCAAGACCGTTTGCAGTTTGGTGTAAGCCGGGATTTACTAGACCTTATGCGACTGCCAGTTTTAAATGGAAAAATGGCCAGAACTCTCTATAATGCCGGTATAGAAACGGTTGCACAGCTTGCTAATTCGGAAATACCCAATGTGGAAAGTATATTACACACTGTTATGCCATTTGAGAGCGAAAAAGAAAGGGAGGGTGAAAGTGAATTTGAGAACAACAAACGTAAGAAAATTAGGAATGTTTGGGTCACTGGTAAGGACGGCTTAACGGTTAGAGAGGCCAGTGAATTATTGATAAAAGATGCTAGAAGTTATCTAAAGATTGAAATGGGTTTGGTTGATGCTAAATGGGAAGTAAGTCAAAAGGAAAAAACAGATGAAGCTATAGCTGATACTTATAACACCAAAGAAGTAACCAAAGAAAAAATTAATATAGAAGAAACCATTTTACAGAATGAAAAACAATTTAAATCAGAAGAAATATTAAAAACCAAAGCAGAAATCCTAAACCAAGAAGAAACATCTAAAAATATAAAATTCCTAATTAAGGAAAAAGAGATTCAAAATATCAAACAAATCAATTATAATACTAATACAAATGTAGAAAAAATCAGCAGTCCTCAAGAAAAACTCTCATATCAAAATCCAGAATCCATTCAATCAGAACAACTAAATAGTTTCGTCGACTTCGAAATGAACATATCCAGTGTTTCCATGGCGATTGACGAAAAAACAAATTCCCAAGATTCCGACCAAAGTATTTTTAGCGATAGTTTTACTCTGTATCTTAGTGATGATTTTATAACGCCAGCAAGCCCTTGTACTTATAGAACAACCAAAGATTCAAGCGTTGTTTCTGAGGAAAAGTCATCCAAAATGGATATATCCGACGATATATTAATGTCTTCATTCAGTGATGATACAGAGAATTCTTTGGCAAGAATGACAAAGAAAAGACCCAGAATGTCAGAAAAACAATCTAAAAACTCTCTTAAAAAGAAGAAGGAATCCCTCGAAGTATTTAACGAACAACCACTTCAACAATTGGATGAAGATATCTTAGACTTTTCAAAATTAGATATAGTAGATGTTTGCGCCAACGAAGAATTGTTTAATACGTTCAAAGAAGAACTGCAAACTAAAAATAGATTTTCCTTAGCTATGGCTTGTTGCGGAGTATTAGAAAATATACCAAAGGTCGGTTTAAAAACCCTATTGTCGCAAAGTATGACCAGTAAATCTTCTTTTGAATTTAATAATACAAAAGTAGAAGGAGTGGCTTTATCATGGGGAAATGGCACTGTCTACCATTTGTCTTTGGAGAGTGAGTTTAAAGTAGATGTAATAAAGCTTTTGGAAAACGTTTTAAGTAAAAAGAACAATGAAGTTAAAATGTTTGATTGTAAAGAACAAATTAAATGTTTAAAATTGTGCTGTAATGTCGATGTTGGCACCAATATTAAGGATCCTAAGGTAGCTGACTGGATTTTGGATCCAGAAGGGCGAGAAAAAAACCTTCAAGCTTTGGTAATAATTCATAATATGCCAAAACTAATATGTTTATTTACCTCATTTTTATTTCAGACTTTAACATATTGTCCAGAAGCCATGGATCTTGTTCATCTTGCTGGAAGTATTAAAGGAGTGGGGAGTGTTTCTTTGGACCTTAACAGTAGCATAGATTCAAAAATAAGATCTTCAGTTGAGTCTCTAGTAACTTGGTATATTGTTGACTCCCTAAATGATAAGTTATGGAAAGAAAACCCAAATTTTCTGGAAGTTTACGGTGAGTAAATCAAAATAACGCATTTTGTAATTTAATATATTCTTTATAGATATTGAAATGAAGACCAGTTTATACCTTAGCAAAATGGAACTTAATGGTATGGGTGTAAGCAAACAAAAAATGCAGGAACTAGCAGACACTTTAAAAAACCAAATGGACGCTATCGAAAACAAATGTTACTCACTAGCTGGTCGAAGATTCAACATATCTTCCCCAGCGGAAGTTTCAAAAGTTTTAGGTATGTACAGAGGCAAGAAAGTAAGCACCAGAAAAGAAATCTTGGAAAAATCGGATCATCCCGTAGCGAAGTACGTCTTGCAGTGGCGCAAACTCAGCGGCACAATAACGAAAATGATTTACCCTCTGATAAGGGTGATAGAAAAAGACCGTTTACATGGTTGTTGTATAACACATACCGCTACAGGGCGAATTACTATGCATGAGCCAAATCTGCAGACAATTTTCAAGGATTTCGAGATTGTTCATCCCTTTAATGAGAAGAGCATGGTTTTAAGTTGCAGGGGGGCATTTGAGGCCCTAGAAAATTGTTGCTTGGTGTCTGCTGATTATTGCCAGTTGGAGCTAAGGCTATTAGCGCACTTATCTGGTGATATGTTATTAAGAAAAATTATGAAAAGTCCCGGGGATGTGTTTAGGTCTATTGCCAGTAAGTGGAATAATGTGGAAGAGAGTGAGGTACCTAAATCTATAATTTTCTCATTATATCGACTATTTATTATAAACTTTAAAGGTTAATGACGATATGCGTCAAAAAGCAAAACATATTTGCTATGGTATAATCTATGGTATGGGTTGCAAGACTTTAAGTGAACAATTAAAAATTACAGAAGATGAAGCAACTATTTTCATGGAAACTTTTAAAAATGCTTATCCTGGTATACAAATTTATATTTTAAGAACAATAGAATATTGCAAAAATACGGGTTATGTTGAAACTATAACAGGCAGAAGAAGATATTTACCGCACATAAAACATAATAACGGAAGCTTAAGAGGTATGTAAAAAAATCGAAATTTCCTTAAAATTATTAAATCTTTTTTGGTGCTTTCATAAAAATACTGCAGGTACAAAATATCATTTTGTTAAAACGTTGTTTGGTTAAAATGTTTAGCAATTTTGTGATATTAATGTTTGTTTTATAGATATGAGATGATTTGCGTATCCATATTTTAATGAAGAAATTATTAGAGTTACAATTTTATATTATACAGTGAAACTTCCCTAACTTGAATCTTGAAGCAATTAAAAATTAACAAACTGTTTTAATTGTTGTAAATAGTTATTGTACAAACTGTTTTGATGGGATAAAGCCCAATAAATTGCTTAAATGAATAGAGTTTAGTTAAAGAGAATTCGAAATACACAAGGATAAGTAGGTACGAAATTCGACTTAGGGAATAATTAGAGTTTTCACTGTACATATGTTTATTATTTTATAATTTAAAAAAATTAACAAACTCGATGTTTATTAACAATAATGTGAAGTGCTGGAAAATTAACAAATTTTAACTTAAGTAGTTTTTTCTTTGGAAATTAAGCTTACCTAATTATATAATTTAAAAAATTTAACAAACTCGATGTTTAGTAACAATAATGTGAAGTGCTGGAAAATTAACAAATTTTAACTTTAAGTAGTTTTTTCTTTGGAAATTAAGCTTACCTAATTATATTTATTTTGTAGTCCAAGACATTGTAAAAAAGTATAGGTATGTAAAAATTTTATTTGTCGGTATCCGTCTGCGAAAGTTAAGGTTTTTTCATATTGCGGTACATGATATCGCCGCTGTTTATAAGGTAAGTACGTTATAGCGGGTATCAATAATTGTGTATACACTGCTTGCAAATCCAAGTCCGACCGGGTTGGGAAGGACGGTTGTTCAATACCCGCGTGAAAAGAACACCACCTGTTTGCGTTCTATCCTTGTTATTTTCACGCGGGTATTGAGGAACCGTCCTTCCCAACCCGGTCGGACTTGGATTTGCAAGCACTGTATAAAAATTTCATTTAATGTCGTTTATTTGCTATTATTTAATTAACATTTAGTATTATATTATTAATTATATTTAAGTGTGATTAATATTACTTTGTATTTTTCCTAATGTAGCCCTACAATATTGTTAGGTATAGGTACAATAATTACTGTAAGGCAGTGGCGGCTCGTCAGGGTAGGCCTCTGAGGCCGCGCCTCACCCTTAAAATGAAGGAACGAACGACTTTTTTTATTTATATTTTTGCCTATTACAAGTGTATTTTTACAACAGTTCTACCCAATAAAAAGTAAAAAACCAATCAATCATACTAAGCGTAAATAAAAATCCAGGCGCAAAGCGCGTTAATTTAACGTGCATCGTTGAGAGTCGCTAGGACAGAGGCGAAATTTTCACAGCCTCGAAAGCTTCCATTTACCTCTTGAAAGCGAAAATGACTCACCAACAAAAATATCGCCGGAAGTTCGCAAATAAATACCGTAGATGAGGCGAAATTTAGTTAGCTTGGCTTGTTCTGATTGGTGGTTTTATCACATGACCGATGATAATCGCTTGTGGGGGTCCGTCTATGGTGGGATGCCAGTGTTCTCTTAGCTTTGACGTTAACGCCCAAATAGCAACGCGTGCCACGTACGTTTCTAGCATTTATGCAAGCAAACAGCCAAACTGAATGCCCGCCTTGCTGCACTTTTACGAACCCGGACAACAATCGGGATTTCCTGGTAAAGTCATGATGATATCAAAACGTGCTTTTTTATCACGCTATGATATCCTGAATGCATACACATGCTTCATCACAGTGATATCATGTAGAACTCACGGTGTGATATTTGCAAAATTTGCGCATGCGTATGCAGGGCCGGATTTAGGCATGGGCCACATGGGCCCGGGCCCAGGGCGGCAAATTTTTAGGGGCGGCAAATTTTGAAGGCCAGTTAAAATTTTGCTAAAAAATCAAGAGCGTTTTATGCAGAATTTTTGTTTTCACTCAGATTTATACACTAATTAAAACTATAAAAAGTTGGAAGAGAAGTTTTTTAATACATTAGATAATTTTATATCAGACTACACTATTATTCTGCGTAGTGCGTCACTGCGTAGAAGGGCGGCAGTCGATGTACACGAGGCGAGTGGGGCGCGACTCTAGCTTATTCGCTGAGTCATTCGTTATTTGGGGTAATGATGTGTTGGGCCCATGGGCGGCAAATTCATAAATCCGCAGCGTATGAGCCCTGCGAACTGCGAATTTAAAACCTAGTTTTATTATTTATTTATTTATTTATTTTATTCAAAAAACAGTAAGTCTTTTCTAATAAAAAAAATAATTTTTAAGGAATTAAACAGTCAACCACGATACCTAATTTTGCCAAATAAAAACCTTGTTAAACAGCTTTTGTTTAGAACTATTTATAAAAATTTGACATTAGTACAGTAGTCTTTTTTAATAAAAAACATAATTTTTAAGGAATTAAACAGTCAACCACGATACCTAATTTTGCCAAATAAAAACCTTGTTAAACAGCTTTTGTTTAGAAAAATTTGAAATTAGTAATATAATAGAACAATGTTATTTTGTAAATAAAAACTTGCAACTGTCCCATTCGTTACGCGTGGAATGGCCGTATACTTTTTCTCTCAATGTACGAATGTGGCGCAAAATAAATTTCCAAACACGGATGGCATAAAAAATCACGACATGATTTTTTATGCTATCGGTGTTTGAGCATAAAAATTCACGACATGATTTTTTATGCCATCGGTGCACCGACATGTTTGGATATTTATTTTTGCGCCACACTCGTACATTGTGAGAAAATGTATGTTTACAATTGAATTAACAGTTTTTGCGGTTAAATACATTTAATATTTTCTTGGATGTAAGTTAACTATTAATTTAAATCCAAAAAAATATGTATTTAACCACAAAAACTGTTGATTCAATATATATGTAAATATACTTTTTCTCTCAATGTGCCGCAAAAATAAATATCCAAACACCGATGGCATAAAAAATCACTAGATGATTTTTTATGCCATCGGTGATTGATCATAAAAAATCACGACATGATTTTTTATGCCATCAGTGTTTGGATATTCATTTTTGCGACACATTCGTACATTGAAGGAAAAAGTATGTTAACAATTGAATCAATAGTTTAACATTCAATATTTTCTTGGATTAAAATTAACTATATATAGTTAATTTAAATCCAAGAAAATATTAAATGTATTTAAAGGCAAAAACTGTTGATTCAACATAATTTTTCTCTTAGTGTACAAACGTGGCGCAAAAATGATTATCCAAACACCGTTGGCATAAAAAATCACGACATGATTTTTTGTGCCATCGGTCAATCGCTATCAGCGATGGCATAAAAAATCACGACATGATTTTTATTTCTCACGCAGTGACATCCGGATGATGTCCGTATGAATAAAATTTGTGAAAATCACGACGTGACGTTCGTATGATTTTCATTTATTACGCGGTGAATTCCGTATGATATCAGTATAAATAAAATTTGTGAAAATCACGACGTGATGTTCGTATGAATATCACGAATGTTATCCGGGAGGTTGTACTCGTGTATACAACCTTTAGACAATATGCGCGAATGCAGACGTTTACTGTCAAGAAGTAGAACTATCAAAACGTACGCGTTTGTTGTTGCTAACAATTAATTCTCATTTTTATCGTGAAAAAAAGTTTTTTCTGTATAAAATTATTAACCTTGTCTGCCAATTGGGCTTTAATAAAGAGTTGTTAATATTATTATTAAAAAGGGTAGTATATACAAAATTGTTAAAACAATCTTAGAAATAGTGCTTCAAGATTACTAATTTCGTACACGTAACATTGGGAAAAATTAATCCAAAAAATATCCTTATTAAATTATTTTATTTTTTTATTTTACCATTTCTAGAATCCAGAAATACAAATTGCAGAAAATTTGGATGGATTGAAGTATGACCAGGCTGCCTTAAATTTGTTTTATTAAAACGGTGCACCAAGTATCCTTGTATGTGTAGGTATACTTCTATTGGTAATTTTTTTATGTGTAGAGCACAAGCTTGTGACCTAGGTCAGTTAAATTAAAGAGAAGTTACTAATTACCAGCCTATTAAAATAAAATAAATTGAAAAAAAGCCAGAGGTTCTTAAAATATTAAAAAAAAACTAAAAACCTTTCATAAACAAAAATCGTTATAACTTTATTATTCCTGGGAATTATAAAAAAGTAAGTATTAAATGTAAACATTTATATTAATCTACTTTTTCATCCAATTTCTTTGCTACTATATTTTCATCACCATCTTTTATTTTTACAATGGCCATAATTTATGTATACATCAATATATATATTGATATATACAGGGTGTTTCATAATATATGCGCAGGACTTCAGGATGTGATAGCTCATCCAAAAAGATGAAAAAAGTCGCTATTAACTTACCCTCTAAAATGCACAATTTTCGAGATACAGGGTGTTGAAATTTTAGAAAAAAAATCGTTTTTTTAGATTATCTCTGGAACCGTTTATCGTATAAAAAACAGCTTTTGTAAGCATTTTCTACTCATAATAAGCTATGTTTTGTGCAAGAAAAAATTTTTTTTACTCATAATTGGTGGAGATTTTGAAGGGGTAGCGGGTGTTTTCTCCTCAACTTCAACGCCCCTGAAAAAAGTACGGTTTTGAGAGGCCCATTCGAACCGCCAATGTTTTCTACAGAAAAAAGGTACTCTTGGTCATAAGCACCAAAGTTGACCGTTTTCGAGAAAAATCAACTTTTATGTTTAAAAACATGGTCAATTTTTTGAAAAAAAATTTTTATTAATAATTTATCAAAATTTATTTTAACATTAGAAAAACTAACAAAACCAAACGACAATTGCAAAATTAAAAAAAAAATAAAAAATGATTTTTTACTCAAATGCTGAAATGTGCGAAATGCGTTACCTTTACGGTTTGGAGAATTAAGCAAAGACAACTTTTAAATCATTTTTTATTTTGCAATTATGGTTTGGTTTTGTTACTTGTCCTAACGTTAAAATAAATTTTGTTTAATTAGTAAAAAAAATATTTCTTTTTTAAATTGACCATGTTTTTAAACATAAAAGTTGATTTTTCTCGAAAACGGTCAACTTTAGAGCTTATGACCCTCCTGGTCATAAGCTCTAAAGTTGACCTTTTTTGTGTAGAAAACATTGGCGGTTCGAATGGGCCTCTCAAAACCGTACTTTTTTCAGGGGCGTAGAAGTTGAGGAGAAAAATACCCGCTACCCCTTCAAAATCTCCACCAATTATCTAGCACCAAACATAGCTTATTTTGAGTAGAAAATGCTTACAAAAGCTGTTTTTTGTACGATAAACGGTTCCGGAGATAATCGAAAATTGTGCATTTTAGAGGGTAACTTAATAGCGACTTTTTTCATCTTTTTGGATGAGCTATCACATCCTGAAGTCCTGCGCATATATTATGAAACACCCTGTATATATACTTTGATTTTTTTCAATCTGACCATGTAAAATTCCAATACTTAAAATCTAGTAGGCAAAAGAAATCCCAAATTGTTTTTTTTCAAAATTTCCAGTAATAACGAAGTTATAAAGATTTTTGATTTTTACAGGTTTTTATTTTTTTTAAATTATTTAAGTGCAGATTTTTTTCAATTTTAAATACCATTTTCAATTTTAAATACTATTTTAAGATTTGTAATTACGCAACTTCTCTCCAATTTAACCGACCCTGTATTTTTCAAATAAAAAATATACATATAAGGATATCTGGTACACACCAAAAATATAATTTAGGCAACGAAAATTTGTATAGGAGATTTATTAATAAATATTTAAAATATATAATATTTTGTGCGAAGAGCCAGATAAATACGACAGTTATAAATAATGAAGTGCGACTTTTTTTTCAAACGCGCCTCTAAATAAAAAAAACTATTTTATACTGAATTCAAAACTTATGTATGTTAAAACCGAAAAGTGGCAGCCTTTTTTTAACCTCTTACACGCAGCAACCCATCGACGTGAGTTTTTGCAGATAGCTAAAAAAGAACTAGAAGAAGTCTCAAGTAGATTTTTTTTATGAATAGTAACCAAAAGAACTTTCGTGTAAGTGAGTTTTAATGTCAAGGTTTTGACAATAATTAGGACGAAATATTACTTTTTGTTAAACAAAACAATCCTCTAATTTTATGTTTATACGAAACACATGTAGTTGAACAGAACAAGTCTATAATAGTGAGTTAACAATTAATGGATACAAAATGGTAAAATAAAAAATATAATTGATAGATATGACTTTTACTAAATTGTTAGAGATTTTACAAGACTAATATTACAAGGTTGTATATTAAAAAAACGAAAAATTAAAGTCTATACCTATAAATTATAAAACAAATTATAAAACAGAAATCTTCCAAAATTTGCTACCGAACACGCCACGCCATGAAACGATGGCGAAACTTATGTAAACAAAATAACAGAAAATCTTTAGAATGTAAAAATCTATAGATAAAATATGCCCAACTAAAAGAGTGAAAATTAAAAATAAATTTAACGATATTAAATGGATAAACTACGAATTTTAAGATCTTATAAAAGTACGAGACAAATTGTATAAAAGAGCAATGTTTACAAATTCGGATAATTATTGGCATGTTTACAAGGTCTGCAGAAATAAAGTAGTGAGTCAAATTAGATTAAAAAAAGAATACTTTAAAAATATAATAAAAAATAATAAAAACAATAATACATTATGAAAAGAATTTTAAAAAATACTACCTTCAACCAAAAATCGAACATATGATAAAATTCTATTTGGTCACACAGAAGAAAAAGAAGTTATTGCTGAAAAGTTTAATTTATATTTATTACACAGTAGGTAGGTACAACACGATTTTCCTCCTATTACAAATTTTAACAGATTTTAAAAATAAAGGTTAAAAAACCTATCCCTCTCTCTCCGTTCCACGAAATCACGTCATTTAAATTTTTTATACAGCCATTCTTATTATTTTAACCTATACAGATTTTTAATTCTCTATTTTGTTATAAACCATTTTTTTCTTTAAATATTGTATGTTTTTACATAATACAAAAGTTATACTAAATAATTATTTCTTGTTTTAATTTTTTTTTAATAAAACAACAGATTTGTATTTATCTTATATTAAATATATGTTGGAAACAAATCTTGATTTTTTAGTTTGACGATTATACTGTTTTTTTTTTCGTTTTTTTAAATGCGCTACAATAAAGCATATTCTGTCAATAAATAACATCAACCTAAACAATTGAGCATTTTGTTGAATATGAAATTTTGAGCAAAATGTATATTAATAATAAAATGAAATGAGGTGTATACTGCAAAAGCGGCCTAACTGAAAAAAAATCATTTTGTGCTTTTATCTTTAAATATTCCTATTATCGAGTAAACTAGCCTAATAAAGTGTGTTTTAATAAGAAGAGTAGTTACTACTATATTAAAATACTTTATTAGGCTAGTTTACTGCATAATAGGAATATTTTAAGATAAAAACCAAAATATTTTTTAGTTAGGCCGCTTTTGCCGTGTACGCGTCAAATTTAGAATATTACATTTTCCATTATTAAAAATTTTGACTGAGACTAAAAAATTTGATTTCTTATTATTTGGTAGTTTACACATAAGAAATCAATAACAATGTAAAAAACTTCTTAAAGTCTGAGGTAGTGACTTTTTTTAAGACCAAATCAAAACAAACCCTGACCCATGATCGCCGCAGGTGGAGCGCGGCCCTTATTGGTCTATTCGGTGGTGATGGCGCCTGACTGTATGTAAGCTGGATTTATAGTTTTAAAGGTAACGGTAGAGGCAGCGGTATCACTTTCTGAAATTTATAGTTCAGAAAGTAGCGGTTGCGGTACTGGTGGCGCATGCGTACTTTAATGCAGATTGTAATTTTGTTTGTAAAATTTGACAGCAAAAGGTTAAGTTTTCTACGAAAACATGGATTGCGAGGACAATGCTAGCAAAGCTGTGCTTCTGGGCCATATGGCGTTGTGCGAAATATTATATAATAAACCCTGCAAAACAATATATTATGTTGTATTGCAGAGTTATGGGGGTCGTCAAGTACAAAAAGTTTATATAAAAAAGTGCTCTTTTAGTTCCACCCTTACTTCTTAAGAAGTCCCATAAGCCAACTGAATGGCTTGTGCGGGTTAGGGGTAGGAACGGACCGCGGGCTTAAAGTCCCTTCCGAAGGACTATTACACAATAGTACGTCGCTATAAAACGAGGGAATTAAATCGGGAACGAGCTAAGAAACGCCATTTCCAGTATTAAAATAAAATAAAACTGACCGATAAAGAGTAGTTCTTTAAATACACAAATGACGGTGCCCATTTTTAACAAATTATCAAATCGCATAAAAACTAAACTTACAAGGCGAAACTGCTAACTAAAACCTGCCGTGTGATTGGCTGGAGTAGCGGTTGAGGTAAGAAAAGAAAAGATGAAAGATGGTCATCTCTTGCCGCTACCTTCTTGCCTCTACCTCTCTTACCGCTACCTCTGACAACTATTAATTGTTTCGTACAATATTCAATGCCGAACTCGGCTACCGCTACCGCTACCTTTACCTCTACCTTTACCGCTGCCTCTACCGTTACCTTTAAAACTATAAATCCAGCTTTATATTTAGTAAATTTCAGTGGCTAAATTTTAGTCTATGAACTGGACTAAAAACAAAAAAATTAGGCAAATGAAACTAATCTTGCAGAAAAGCATAAAATATGAAAAAAAAACCATTTGAAAAAAACCTGAAAAAAAAACGGATCTTTTTTTTTCAAGTTACATCTCTAATGTTATCTTAAAAATAGAAAACTAAAAGTCCAGTCTCTTTTGAAATATCTTAAAAAATATGAGAATTTTTCACTAAAATCAGATTTAGTGACCCGTACATCCTACAGGTTATAGCAGGATTACAGCTATGGCACATAAAGCATTTTTGTAGAACTCTAGATTACGAGTAAATCCCTTTTTGGAACAATCCAATAGCATAAAATGCGGCTGAGATATAGATATTTAAAAAAAAAATCAAAGTTTACGTGTATTTTAAATGGGAAATCTATACGCTTTGGGAGAGTACTTAGAGTTAATATTAAGGGCTCAAATTATCAGGGAATTTTTTTTTTTGAACATTTTCAACAAGATTTTGAGTGGGAAGCGAAAAAATAAAAATAGTCGTGAAAAAAAGCACCCTAATATACAGGGTGCCCCATAATTAGCGTGCAATACTTTAACAGCAGATTCTACGTACAAAAATAAGAAAAAAATTCCTATAAACATAGGTCGAGAAATGCTTTCTAAGGGAACTACAGCCCCTAAATGAGGATCCCCTGAAGATGGTTTTTATTTAATATATACAAAACCGTTCAGGGTAGAAAAGTAAAATTTTGGGAATTAATCAAACTTTTTATGGCCAATAAGATGTAATAATAACAATTAAAAATTTCCATGAGGGGTGGGTCAGATAGATAGGGAATAGGGGTTAAAACCACTCAAACTTTTTGTACGTGTCTCGTGCTAGGATTTGATGTCAGATTATGAAATTTCGGAATTTTACACACAAAAAAGGTCCTCTTGTTAAACTTTGATATTATCCACTGTTTTCGCTTAAAATCCATTTAAAAATTACCTTACATAACATAAAAAAACATAATGAATTCACAAGAGAGAAAAATTCAGAGTAGGCCATGGAACACAGCTGCCATCTTTAGGAAAAAATATTTAAGACAGGTGACAGTTTCATTTAATATGTGACAGGGTGTTTAAAAATCGTCCATGGTCATGTTTAAAAATTGTCCATGGCCTACGCTGAATCATTTTCTCTAGTTGTGATTTCATTATGAATTTTTATGCTACACAGCAAACGAAAAATTATAGAAGTGTATAGGATGACTCCGCGTTTGAATATCAAATCTTAAAGTTTTATCATAACTGTATTGAATCGTGCTTTGTTTTTATATTTTTCGGCTCTATACCTATGCACGACTATATTTAAAGTCAAACTCAATGGTGTCTTACAAGATACATTATTTTGATTTTCTATATTCAACAGAGGAGTCGAAACTCGACCCTGTCGAATGGTGCAGTCATATATGTCTCTAGAAATTATTAAAAAAGGGTTCAGTCCAATGGTGCAGCAACTTCGGATTCCTATTCTCCTCAGAGACATAGAAACTCAAGCTTTTCGAATTTTACTGGCAATGATTTTCGTTAATGTCCCCGAGAATTATACAAAAACAGCGCAATGCAATATCGCAACGGTTTCGACTTCTCTTTACTCTACCAAGTTATAGAAACTGGAGTCTCTCTAATACTGTTCTAGTCAATATTTCTGAAAGTATAAAAAGAGGGTAATATTGCAAGAAGTTTTGATCTTTTGATGGATGAATTTTCTCATTTCTCCATATGATTTTGTTAAAAATAGTTCCTTTCTTTGGTTCCTTTGTCTGATTTTTATTTACCGTAACAACTCAGGTATGTAAAGCACAGAGGATATGATGTTAAGTATATTTATGTATTATATAAAGTACAGTGGCGGTCAAAAAATTTCGGGCAGAAATTTTCCTGTCATTTCATAAAGTAGATGTAGCTTAAGCTTTATTCCCCTTATCATTTGACGTTTTCAAATTTTAATTTTGCAAATGTCAGGTTTTATTTTAGTCAAATCTTTGCAAGCATGCCTCCAGTAAATTACTTTCATAAAGTTTTAATAATAACCCATATCCAAAATGGAATGACGCAAAGGCAAGTTTCTGGATTGTTGGGGATACCGAAAAGTACAATTAATTCGATTGTAAAAAAATTTGAAGAAGATGGAATGGTCGAGCGGCGACGTGGCTCTGGACGACATCGAGGCTCCACACTTGACGAATTGATTGATTCATGTTGTAGAAAATGCTCCCTTTACCACCGCTATTCAGGCGGTAAACAGAACAAATTTTCCAATTTCTGTTTGGACAGCACATCGGCGCATTAGAACAGCTGGACTAATAAATTGTGCGGCCGCAAGGAAACCACGACTAACACCTCGCCATCGAGAAACGAGAATGGGATTCGCTTTAGAACACATTATTAAAGATGATGCCTTTTGGAACCGAGTTGTTTTCTCCGATGAAAAAGTTTTTCAGTCGTCTCCAAATGGTCGGCTAAAAGTCTACAGACCAAGAAATACCCGTTACGAAGAGAGATATGTTTAAGGAACAAAACAGAGCGGACGTTTTTCTGTGAACATGTGGGCATGGGTCTCAGCCGTTGATCCTGGCATAATGCTATATGTGCAAGATCGGTTTAACAGCAACGTCTATATTAGGGTCCTCGAAGACGTAATGCTCCCTTCGGTAACACGAGTGTTCCCCAACAGTGATTTTGTGTTTCAGCAGGACAATTGCTCTGTTCATACTGCACACAGGGTAGCGGCGTGGTTCGAGAACCATAATATAGACGTTATTGACTGGCCAAGTCAAAGCCCAGATCTTAACCCGATCGAGAACATGTGGGGTCTTTTAACACGAAATTTACAACGTCGGGATTTAGTATTTAACAATAAAGAGGAGTTATTGACCGCCATCACCGATGCATGGCATGAATTGCCCCAGAACTATAACAGGAATGTATGTCTCTCCATGAACACTCGATTGACGAAAGTTATACAAGCTAATGGAGCAATGACAAAATATTAATTTTAATTTGCTAATTTAGTCCAGTTAAAGGCAGACATCAAGAAGACGCGTATTATCCAACGTCATTTTAACCTACGATTCATGATAAAAAAGAGTTAAACAAACTGTTATATACAGTTTGTTAAGCAAAGAATTTCAAAAGCAGTACAGTGGACTTTTCTAATCATTTGTAATACTAGTAATATACCATTTATTTTATGTGAAGTTTTTCTTAAGGCAGGGTAAAAGCATGAGATTAAAAAAACCTCCAAAACAATACTGATTTAAAGGCAAGAAGTGACACAATTAAAAATTAAGGTCACCAGGGTATAAAGGTTGTTTCACCGCATGTGTCAGTGAATGTCAAATGGTGCCCGAAATTTTTTGTCCGCAACTGTACCTACCTATATTTGTATTAAAAATTTAAGAGGTTATGTTGAAAAATGATCGATATGCTATTAAACTTTAATAATTTAGTAATTAGGTCTGTTGGTAGACCCTGCACTATCTCCACTGGTATATGTTAATTTTGTAATATTTAAATCTGGTTGATGAAAAAGTACACACCAGTGCAAGTTATTGTAGCATCTACGAACAAATGAATTAATGGCCCATTGGCAATTATTCCTTTAGGAAAAATATTCAACACAGCTTAATTAATTAATAAAATGAAAAAAATCACAATCATGTCGTATATAGTTTTTTAAGCATAAAATAATTTTTCTTACTACCTCGACTCAAAATACGTTGTTTCGTCCCCGATTCCACGGCAGAAAGTTTACGTTTCTTGCATTGGTCAAGCTATACGCGCACACTCTAATAGCGGGAGTAAAAATTTTTTAGTCGTGTGCTTAACATTCAAATTTCGTACTGCCAACATGAGAAACACAAAAATATGACAGTTTTAAACCATAATTTTGCAATTATAACAACAAATAAACAATTTATGTTTTTACTTTTTTACTTTTTATGTTGTTTTAAGTGTTTAATGGTACTTTTATTTGTTATAAAGTAGTAATTTGTTAATTAAAATACAACGTTTTATTTTTACTGTATTGGCACCGCTGAATTCACGGCCTACTGTTATTTATTTATAAAGCTCTTCAAATGGAGATAGGTACATAAATACACATTTAATTTTTTCCCGTATTTTCGGCCGGGTTGTATTTTCGGCCGAGGTAGTAAGAAAAATAGTATACACTACACGGGCAGAAAGTGTGAGAGTCCTGAACTGCGCGCCATGATGCCCTCGGCTTCGCCTCGGGCATCATGGCGCGCAGTGCAGGAATCTCACACTTTCTGCCCTTGTAGTGTAATATACTATTTATATTAATACTAGTTCAAAAGTGAAATTACGACCTCTATACTGTGGAGAGTATTGAAACGCTCGACTGACGAATACAACTCTATACCGTAGGGAGATTTAGAAATCGATATTCAAACGTGGCGTCATCCTATACACCTCTATAATTTTCCGTTTGCTGTGTATGTAAGGTAATTTTTAAATCGATTTTAAGTGAAAACGGTGCATGCTATCGAAGTTTATCAAGAGGACCTTTTTTGTGTGTAAAACTCTGAAATTTTATAATCTAATATCAAATCATAGCACAAGATACGTACAAAAAAGTTTTACCCCCACTCCCTTTCTATCTGACCCACCCCTTATAAAAATTTTGAATTTGTTATTATTCCAACTTATTGGCTATAAAAAGTTTGATTATATCCCAAAATTTCACTTTTCTATCTTAAACAGTTTTGGAGATATTAAATAAAAACATCTTCAGGGGCTTCTCTTTCGGGGGCTGTAGCTCCCTTGGAAATCATTTCTCGACCTATTTTTATAGGAAAATGCCTGAAATTCAACAGCCCTGTCATTTTGGCCCACCACATAATTTTTTAGTTATTTCAAAAATAAACCATGTTAAAGTTTTAAAACAATCAACTAACTGAAAAAATGCAAAACTAAATATAAATTTATTTTCGAATTTAAAAGTTACCAGATGGAAACTGAGATAATAATAAATAATACTTTTAGGTCAAGCTGAAAGACAGGCAATAAACACTACAGTACAAGGCTCAGCCGCAGATATTGCCAAAAAAGCAATGGTAATGATAGAAGAAAAAATTTTGGAAGTTTTTATGAAATCAAAAATAAAACCTAAGCTGATTCTTCATCTTCATGATGAATTGATTTATGAAGTGCCCATCAAATACACACAAAAAATGGCTAAAATTATGAAAAAATGCATGGAAAGTGCTGTTCATTTGACAGTGCCTTTTCCTGTTAAATTGAGAACTGGTCCAACATGGGGAGAACTGACTGAATATGAATTGTGATAATTTTTTTAGTCTTAAATTGAAAAAAAATTTATTGTAGTTTTTAATTTACCTTTCTTTTTATTTTACATTTTAATTGTTTAATATTGAATTAACATGAATTATTTTCAATTTTATATTATTGTATAAAAATATTTGTATTTAATTTAAATAAATTGATATTTAGTAATACGCAATAAAGCTTATTGTAAATAAAACGTATTTTTTATTTAAAAACATGATAATTACTTATATACTACTTGCTATTTAATTTCAAGGCAAACGCCGCCAAATCTATCGTGTTAAAAGTAATATTTGTATTAACTAGACTTTTTATTGGGTTATCAGTAGATAAGAAATATTTCCCTAAATAATAAACGTAATGTTCAATTTCATCTTTTTGTTAAAAAATGTTAAAAATGACTAACAAAGTTACAGTGCAAACAGGTATGTAGGCGTTAAAAACTACTTTACTAATATTTAATTATAATTATTTTAGTTACTCGCAATCGCACGTTTTCTACATTGACTTGCATAACGATCACAGTGGTTCTAATCACTTTAATAGCAGGAATTGTATGCAGATGTGTACTGGACGATTACTTATCAAGAATCGTATTACTCGCTTTAATATGTTTTTTAGTCGTTTTCGGCATTGGAATTTTAACGACTATGCTTATTCTTAGAAGACGGGAGAGCCAATTTAAAGTTAAAATTTCTAAAAACGCCCGATATAGTGCTGCGCCCACAGCTCCTGTCTCTTCTGGACCTCCCAGTTATGTCAAGTAAAACGTTGTTAAAAATTTATTGTTTGTGTGTGGGTGTAAATTATTTAAATTGTTTTTTTTCTTAATTTTAAATATACGTTTTTGTTATTATTTGTGAGCATTATTACCAAACCTATATATACGCTATAACGCTCTCTAAGAAAACAAACCTGATTTTCAAGATTATGAAAATTGTAAGTGAATTGGTACACGATCTTTTGAAAAGTCCAATTGTGATTTGTTTATCTTAAAAATTAACAATGCTACGAATTTACAAAGTCGAGCGTTATCACAAAAAGGCGTTAGTACACAAACGCACATGCTGCGCGGACTTCAATCGTATATGCGATATCTTCTGTAAAATTTCATTATAGGGCATAAGGTTCTTATTCTCAGAGCGCCCCAGCAAGCACATACGACCTCAGGACGTCCTTCGACCCACACTGGGATTATCCTATGAATGTGGTATATTTATATAAAAATTACAGATTAATTGAAATATCCGTATACGGATACGGTACGTATATTTAAAAATGTGGTAGGTATATATACCTACCAAATAAATATAGGTATACATACCTACCACATTTTTAAATATATGATATTACCACGATATCGATATTATATAATGACCCAGACCGCAATCAATCTTCCTCAATGCTCCAGGAATATTCCCTGCTTATCTGGAATGATCCGGCACATTTCCGAAGCATTCTTTGGGAATATGTCTGAAACAATCCTTAAGGATTCTTAATTAAGAATCCTTCAGGAATATTCTCTACTTCACTGGAATAATCCGGCTCATTTCAGGAGCATTTTTTGGGAATATTTTTGAAACAATCTTTAAGAATAATTAAAGGCTACACAACATTTAAGTTAATGTGAAAATTATTATTACGCTCGAGCGTTTTAAATGTGGGACACATTTGACATATGTCAACTTTAAACGGTTTTAACCTTACTCTTTCCTAATTTATACCCAAATACCCAAAAGCCACTGTTGCTAACTTCAGCCCGTGGCTAAAACGCCATAAAGTCACAGCTTTTCATGTGGGAGTAGATACAAATATTAAAGATATGGTAAATTTGTGTAGTTAGGTACAATTTGTTAACTCTTCACTTCAATACACAACTGCAGCAGTGCATATTGGTTACCAATACCAATAATTGGTATTTCAAATATTGCTGCTGTTGTGTATTGAAGTAGAGACTTGAAAAACTGACCCAAACAACCTCGAAGCGACATGATATTTGAGGTTAAGTATGCGCTAAGTCAAAGTTCTTTGGGATAAGTCACGATACACAAAATCCGGTATGCTGATGCGCATGTTATAGCTATCTCTCGCATCGTGTGACGTCATGTGCGAACCAAAAGCTGGCGGATAACTGGGTTGGAATGTTATTTGCACTGAAAATTCGCGTTATATTCGAAAATTTATAAATAATGGGACGACCTGGGTGCAATTATTAAATGTAACAAATGTTAAGAGAAAGTTAAATTGGCAGCAAGCGCTTTTAATACTAATGTAACATATTTTAAGCAAAAATTAATTTCCTACCTTCCTATTATTATTTTTCAAACTATTTTTTATTTAATTGAATTAACTTAACTTACGCTAGACCGAATTTTACATTTTTTTATGTGAAAGGTAACAAAATTATACCATATACCTATACTATACCTATAAGTTATAGGTATACGATTTATACAGGTATTAATAACGCACGCTCGCTTTAAAATTTCAAAAGTAACAAAAAAATCTCAACACTGCATTTTTTACTTTGTGACACTTTTAAATCGGGTTTCCGATATCGCGATACAATGGTGTTTTAATTTTTAATATTAGTAAGAACTTATTCAAGCTATAAAAAATATGTGGTTAGGGTAAAAAGTTACTATAAGTACCTAACAGAAAATTGGGTATACCAAAAATTGCCTTTACTTACCGTTTTTTATTTTCATTTTATCCTTTCTCTGTGCTGCCAGATCTTTATTTTTTGGAAATCGAAAATATTTAATGTTAGGTTATGTTGGGTGTTGGAATTTCTGTTCATATTTCTGCTGTCTGCTACGTACAGCACAGCCCGGCATATTTAAAATAGTTATTAAGTCCAACAAATATAACACAAACTTAATAAATATCCTGGTATAAAACACCCTTGCATGGCTTATAAATACTTTGTAAATAGTTATTGCTGTTCAATAAATGCAGTACGTAAGACGTTGAAAAACCATCGTGCATGGCTTATACTTTTAAAACACAATAATTTCGGAAAAAAACTTAAAAGAAATCGTAATTAAACACCCCTGTATAGCATATGCATATGCAAAACTTTGTTAAATTTAAATCTGGTTCGCACGTGACGTCATTACCAGCATACCGGTTTTTGTCAGAGATATCTCTGGTTTTTGTGTATCGTGGGATAAGTATGCGTTTGACACATGTCTTATTTGTTTATAGTGTCCATGTAGACGTTATTAGCTTAGGTTTATGCCTGGTTTATGCAGACTTAAAACTTAAGACTTAAGACTTAACATTTAACAATTAAGAAGTTAAAAGTTAGGTTATTTCATTGATTTCCTTTGAGGTCGTTTATGCACCATTTAAGACTTAAGACTTAAGACTTAACATTTAAGAACTAAGAAAAATGACCTTGAAAGATAATAAACTTTTATCTTTCTTAAGTCTTAATTTTTAATTCTTACATGAAATCGCATTTGCGCAAGCGTTAACTAGGGAATTTTAAATTAAACTGTTTCTTTTTCTATGGTTGTTGTAACTGAAAATTTAAAAATTCGTGTTTCATGTTTTTCTTGAAATTACTGTGCTAAAATGATAGATAGTTTGGATCCATTTTAGATTAAACTAGTAAACACAGATTATAAAAAACGTTGATAAACAAAAATATACGCATTCGCAAAACACAACGGTAAAATTTCAATGTTAATTGGCATTTTAATGTTGGTAGTACCAACTTGATACCACGTGATATTTTTATCGATTTTGATTGGTTACTCCTTAAGTTTTAAGTCTTAAGATAAATGCAGCATGAACGCCACAATTTTTGCTTAATTTTTAATTCTTAAGTCTTAAATGTTAAGTTTTAAGTCTTAAGTCTGCATAAACCCACCATTAGAATATTAGCTTAGGTTTAGAATATTTCTATATTAAAAACTTTTTGGCGATTAAAATTTTAAAGCCGGCAGTCTGGCAACACTGTTAACACAATATAATCTGTCATAGATGTGGTTGTTTTGTTTTGGGGTCGCCTGCATAGACAAAAGTCGCCTGTTTTAAGGTTTGGGCTTTATTGGGGCTTTTTTCTTGTATGATGGAAGCAACACTAATTGAATTAGTAAAAAAATTCCCATATTTATACGATAAAGCAGATAGGAATTTTAAAAATAATCTGGCAAAAGAAAGGGCATGGAAAAACATTGGACAACTTTTGGATCAAAATCGTAAGTAGATAGGCATACGATTTACAGTTACAGTACGATTTTACAGTGTAAACTTTCCTTTTTCTATGCTTTACACCCAGATCAAATTGTTTACTAACTGAGTGTCATAACTCATTTAGTTGAACTATTTAGCTTAAGCCTAATAACAGCTATTTGGGGTGTTGGTGTAATTTTAAACAGCTACATCAACACCTCAATTAAATCTCTAAAATTTGGGTGGCCAATTAAACTTATTAATTTGGTCAAAATCAGTCCTTAATAAACTTACAGATCCTTAAGGGTGATTCCAGCTAAATGTTAAATAAAATAGAGTTTACTTTTGAGTAGAAATAGGGTCAGAATTTGTATAATCAGCACAAAATATTTCTTGTTCTCATAATTAAAGTGCATGTTGCTAAATGAATAGCTTTCTATGTTACAAATAAGCCTGCCAAGTTGTTTTGCAAAAAAATTTATAATCAATTGAATTTTATTTAAGTTTACTTTTTTAAGAAGGTTTCATAACTTTACACACAGATAGATTTTGGCGGAACCAGGCTTAAATAAGATATTAAATATTGTAATAAACCATCTGAGAAAAAATTGCCAGAACGAGTCCAGCAGCATAATGTCGTCCTGCAAACTGGGCCATGCAGAAAGTAGCAGTTATTAAACTAAATAGTTCGGTCAGCAGTCCAGTGCGGAAAAAAAACTTTCTGCGCGTGTTAGGTGCAATATTTTTTCCAAAAGCAAGGGAATCTTGCAAGTTTCATTTGTCGAAAAAATAATACTGTCGAGAGTGCGAAAAAGTGCAACTTTCCGCACGCTTGTATAATAGTATATTCTGTAACAAGTTTGGAATACGGCATATCCCGCTCGAGTGAAAAGTTTGTCAAACGAGCCGAAGGCGAGTTTGACTGTTTCTCGAGAGGGGAATATGCAATTCCAAACGTGTTTCAGACTATACTTGTTATATTATGAGTGAAAATAAATTAAAATAAGACCTATTAATACCTGTCAATAGATCTTGCCATGTTTATTTTGTCATTTAAATTATTAAAGTTTTTTATTAATAATATAGTATAATAATAACAATAAAATAATATTATTTTTATTAAATGAATTAATTATGATTTACTACTAAATCCTTAAATCGATACCCTAAGTGAGAGAGTCAAGAATTATTTAAGCTTGATGATTTAATCCTAGTCCTGCCAACGCCTGTACGCACAAATTTTGCAATTCATTATTTTACTTCATTTATTGTACATATTGGATATATGCATGTATGTTAACATCATCGTTGCGGTGAAGATATCTTCTGCCATATGGCACTGTGGTTTCACCCACGAGGCTCGGATTCGATTCCCGGAACCGAAATACTTCTTTTTTTTAATATTTTGAATAAATTTAAACTTTAATGCCTATTTTTTTCTTCAATTTATTTGTGTCATTCTTGTTATTTAAAAAAAATGTTGGGGTGTTTTTACATTGTTCACAGTGGGCCTGAACCAAAAAAAGGTTGCATGAAAATGACGCCAAATTTAGGCTTCGGATCTTTAAAAATTAACATTAACATGATTTGAGATTAGTTGAAAACAAAATCACATCAGATCCTTGATGAATATTCCAAGAGCATGAAAATTCACTGCATTTTTTGAGAAAGTTTATGTGCAACCATAAATTGCTGTTTTTTGTTTTTATTATTTACGAGTTGTTTGAGTTTTTCTAGGCGAATATGAACGGCACAAAGAATTGGTTATTATATATATTATAGCCAATTCTTTGTGCCGTTCATATTCGTCTAGAAAAACTCGAACAACTCGTAAATTATAAAAACAAAAAACAGCAATTTATATTTATATATATATATCCATATATATATAATTGCCAATTCTTTGGATCCAAGAGCTTATCTGCTTTTTTTAGAAGCTTACGGCATGCATTTCTTTCGAAGGTTTCACCTTGAAACCTTTTTTAGTTTCTTTGGCCACTTAAGAGCACAGATTATAAAGGTTTCTTAAGAGCCCGATTGCGACCTAATAATGGCACCAACCAAGAAAAACATGTTTCTGTATCCATTTTTTCAGTTTTGACGGTGTGTTTCTTAATTCCTCTCAAGGTTCTTAAAGAGATAAAACAGTACGGACAGGGATACGACGCTGTTGCCGTTTGCTGACCAATGGTCAGTGACCATTAACTATTAAAATAATTTTAAAATCTGCGATGAATTTGAAGGAAATATTATTAATTTTATTAAATTCAAATCCATGTTTTCATAGGTGTCATTTATCTCCGGCACAATACACAGCATTATTAATCTCTGCACCTCAGTCAATTTTCTTTCCCTGTTTACGCTTCCACCTTGGCTGTAAAGAGTTATATTCGGCTGTGGAATCCACTTCATCCTCTTTACATTGATGGATCGTATTGTCATCAAAACTATAATTTTCAGGCATAATTGTTAAGCAAATTTTGAAGTAACCCTGTCCATAACTTTTACAGCTACATTACACATTTATTTCTTCGTTTAATAACCTCATTTAATCTCTCTTTAGCATCACACCATACAAACGGCCTCTTTGCTTTGTTGTTTTACGCGTTTCTACCTTCTATTTAAATTCATTAATTTTGTAGAGAGGCTCTAGAGCCGTAGATCTAATAGATAAGTTCTTTTTGTAGCGGACAGCTACCGACTTACGCCCAGCAGAGCAGCGTATAAAATTTGTAAATAATTTCATATGATTAGTCGGTCCCAAAAGCTACTTGACAGATGAAAATTTTACGTCTTAGAATTGAAAGTTAATCGTTGCCTTAAGCCTTTTGTAGCTAAGTTGATCGTTATATTTTGCAAAATTTGCTGTTTACCGCTGAAATGTTCTGCATTAACAATTTTTTCGCGTATCAGGGATTTGATGACTGGCTCTTTTTGCCTCTCTGGTAGATTTACAATCAATTTAAGGGCATTTTTATTTGTCTCTATTGCTGTGCAATAATGCCTTAAACCTTTACCAATTTTGACCAAGCATCTGTCGCAATATTTAACTTTGGTTTGGTTTTTTAAGTATATTATTGGGTCCGAAAAATGTTGTCTTGGTAGAACTATTTATTGAGTCCATTTTCTTTATCAATGGTAACGAAGTTATTTTTTCCCTATCCCTACCCCAGTACAAATGATATTAATTTATTTAAGCTCCCGGAATAGCCCATATGAAGAAATACCACAGGAATGACCCGTATCAAGATACATACACCTTAAGATAGGATGGTGCGCATGTTGGGCGGGTCTTAATGACGTCACTTGATGAGTTTTTAAATCTTTAACGTGCTTTTTAATTATCTGCTGCTAAAATTCTTCTTTTTGCTATGCTTTTGGATGTTAACTTGCTCTACTTTTTGTTTAAGTTGTCGTTTTTGTGTTCGGTAAGCAGATATTTTTTCCTTAACCAACGTCCCGAGTCCGCCCGCTTGCCGAGTCATCTCGCGCTTGCGAACTCAGTGACTAACGTCTAGGTACAGAAAAATTGCGAAGCTTCGAAACCAACCCAAACCCAACAACCCAACCCAACCGGCATTTATTAAAATGCGGTGTGGCATATTTGGATGCAATTCGGACAACCAGTCCAAGAAAAACCCTTTAAATAAAAACATTAAATTTTATCGATTCCCGAAAAAGTTTGTGGAAACAGTGTTTAAAAGCCACAAAAATAATAGACAATATTTACGTTAAGACCGCTTCTGTTTCCTATAAACATTTTCTGGACAGTGACTATAAGTTTAATTTAAAACACCAACGCTTAAACTACAGCCCTAAATGTTATCAAGGACTGAAAGCATTTATTATCCATATTATAACACTTTCTTCAATATTAAGTTTAATAAAAACGCACTATGTCCAGAAAATTTTCTATTTTCTTTGATAATATTACTAAATAAATAAATAAATAAAGTTTTTATTGCATATTCAGTACAATACAATATAATACATATAATACAAAACATACAAAAGGCCATCGACCGGGGTCCTTCAGCCTGTAATATTACTATTATTCGTGTATTCGCACGGCAACTACTCATCAAGTGACGTCATGCGCGGGACGAACCAAAACTCGTACACGGGAGCATACAACCCTGAGACGGACCCCCACAAGCGATTATCATCGGTCATGTGATAAAACCACCAATCAGAACAAGCCAAGCTAACTAAATTTCGCCTCATCTACGACTGAATCTACGGTATTTATTCGCGAACTTCCCGCGATATTTTTGTTGGTGAGTCATTTTGGCTTTCTAGAGGTAAATGGGAGCTTCCAAGGCTGTGAAAATTTCGCCTCTGTCCTAGCGACTCTCAACGATGCACGTTAACTTGACGCGCTTTGCGCCTGGATTTTTTTTTACGCTTAGTATGATTGATTGTTTTTTTACTTTTTATTGGGTAGAACTGTTGTAAAAATACACTTGTAATAGGCAAAAATATAATTACAAAAAGTCGTTCGTTCCTTCATTTTAAGGGTGAGGCGCGGCCTCAGAGGCCTACCGTGACGAGCCGCCACTGCAATAAGGATTTCTGTGGGTAAAAGGCATAAGGGGATAAGTCAAAAAAAGCAATTTTTCATAGAGCCCTTAACGGGTTCCCATTAATTCAGGAAATATATTTAAGTTTAGCGGGTATACGCTTTTGTTAGCATTTGTCATATAATAAAGGAAGAATAATAGTTTTTTTTGCGAAAACCAAAAATTAAAATTTGATGATTAAATTATCAATTTTTTTTAGGCATTGATTAACTCAACGGTTTAGATTAAAAATGTGTTAGTATTTTTGTAAAAATATAAAATAATATTGAGAAATAAAACATAACTAAAGTAAATGCAGGGTTAGGAAAACCCGAGTTTTTTTAAATAAAACCCAAGACACTGGGCTTTTTTGGGTTTTATTTTTTATATACAGATTTTAGTGAAAAAACGACATTCAAAAAGAAATAATGTTGATAAGAAAAATGTAGTAAAAGTAGTAAAAGTATTTTTACTTTTACGAATTATTTTCTACCTCTATAGAATACAGATCGGAAGGGGAATCCCCGAACTTCAAAATTAAGTTTCGTTTGATCGTTTCTTTGTATCAAAGCAGTTTTAGTTTGACCAGCTTTAGTTAACGACTTAACGAGAACATAAAAATGTGTTGTATTAGGTATGTATTTTTCACAAAATACAAAAATATAAAATGTATACAAAGAATTTAGGTTTAAGAAAAAATACCATTAAAAACACACTTTTGAAAAACCCTGCGCTCTTGTTTATGTGGATTGACTACCCACTGGGCAACCAACCCTGTTAAAATGTCTTCAAACACCTTCAGTCGTCGACCTTTAAATTTATATTTAAAACTATCCAAAGACGATACACACAAGTTAAATTAACATTTTTTTCACATTTTTGGTAATCTCTGTAATTATTCATTTTAGCTATATATGCTACAACTTATCAATAGAATATTACTATTTAAAGTGGTAAAAAAGTAAACGGAAATACCAAACTCCCTCTCAAACATTTTTAAATAATTTTTTGGTCTATGACACATCCGCTATAGATGCAGCCCTGAAAAAAATATTATTGAAATGAACATTACTAAATTGTTAGCCAATTAAATTATCCATAGAAAACCATTAATTAAAAAGAATGTTGTACGAAGCTTAGCTGGGTATTTAAAAATGGCACTATAGGACCATTTTGATATACATTTAATTTTAAACCTGTTAGTAATGCTATAGAGGAGCTTATTTTGAGTATAAAATATAAAATTTTTAGTAGTTTGGTGGTTTGCGAGTTAAAGGTTCAAGAATCAAATTTTTGTTATTTTTCTCTTTGTTAAAATCACCCTTGTCTGCTTGGTGAAAACAGAATTTTGAATTTATCCAAGTTGTTTTCTGTGAAAGAAACCTTACTAGTCCGTTAGGTGAAAAACCACCTTTATAATAATTATTATTTTTAGATACAGTGATTGAGGGAAGATGGCGCGTCCTAAGAAATAAATACAATACGATCAGGAGAATACTCAAAGAAGGGGGCCAACAACATGTGAGAAATTGGGAACATTATGAAGCTATGTCTTTTTTTGATTCTTATATTCAACATAGAAACAGTTATAAGAAACGAAGAAGTAAAAGTAATGAACAAAATACACCAGAACAATTTCATGAAAATGCAGTTAAGATTGAACCTTCTGATGAAAGTGAAATTGAGTTGGGAAATAGTGAAATTATTTTTAATGATCCCCTTTGCATTAGTGAAAATGTTGTAGTGCAGTGTAAAGAAAGTGTTGTGGAAAAACAAAGTGAGAATTTAAATTTAAATGATGAAGAAGAATTATTTGCCAAACAAATAATTGTGGAATTACGAAAAGTACCAAACCTAAAAGATAAAATGTATATTAAAAGAGAAATATACAATGTCTTTTATGAGTATTTTACTCATAAGAATTTTTAATTGTTTAATTGACTGATAATTGTAAATAAAATACTTTAAACTTTAAAGCATATTTTATTTTATTCAACTTATAATTTATTCAACTTATAATTTATTCAACTTCTGTACTTTCTTCAACCCTATTTTCTTGATTTTCTTGAATTCCATTAACTTCTAAATGAATTTGAGAGTATTGATCTTGAATTTCTTTCATTTGAAACTGTAGTTCCCCATATTTATGTTGGAGGGCTTTTTCTCTTTCCATTTGTCTATTTACATCCTCAGTTAGAGACTAAAAAAAATTGTAAATTGTACAAAACCATTAATAAAATAATTAATTACTTGTGTATTATATTACATAGGTAATACAAATTATTATAAAATATTACCTGTATCCTTCTGGGCAAAGCACTCTTTTCTTGTTCTTGCAAAAACTTAAATGTATTTAGCTCCAAATTTGCTTGATCTATGTTATCAAAAAGATCATGCAACTGTTTTATTAAGACCTGAGCTCTGGACTGATAACCACCAGTTAAGATCTTAAGTTTTTTCTCCATTTTAGCGGCTTTTTTTGCTTCTTTAGCCATGTGTGATCGATTTTGCTCCAATCTTTTTTCTGCCGATTCAAGCCTGTCTTTTTTGCTTGCCAAATTTGCACGAGTGTACCTATTCTGATTTGGTAAGAACAACACTTGCCCAAGGCACTCTTCCCACACCTAAAAAATATAGTAATTGTATTTAAGTTTAAGTTTTAGAAATATAAAATATTTAAGGTTGTAGTGAAATTTCAATGGTCATGGCCAGCGCCAGTGAAATAGGATCGGGGAATACCCTAATTTTAAATGTTTAGTACATGCGATTTGGCTGGTAACCAGTGACTAGGGATGGCAACGATGTATCGATTTTTTTATATCTATAATTTTAGGAATAAATTGATATAAAAATATCGATATATATTTTTCGATATACAGAGTGTCCGTTTTTTCGGGTTAAATTGGGAAAAAGTTGCACAATTTAACCTACTTAGCCTTCTCTTATTCAGACATCATTAAGGTTTTTTTTAAAGGGAATTTAAATTCTGACAAAATTGTTTTGCTGACGAGATAAGATAAGCGACATACCCATTAGAGTAGGTCGAAATTAATTTATAATGGCAAACATATTAACCTTAAGGTGAAACAATTTTGTTTATATAAATTTTGTGACTAAATGTAATTCTCTATAAAAAAAGTCTTTATTAATTATCGCATAAATAAGATAATTTAGATATTTGCCATTGTCATAATTTCCATTTTTATAACTGAAGTCGCAAATATCTCTGAAACTATATTTATGCGATAATTGAAATTGAAAATGATTTTTTGTTGTGGAAAATTAAACTTACTAACTTAATTAAAAAAAATATTTTCTTTACTTTCAATTTTAAGTGCCCCGGCTAGCCTAAGATGTCAAAAAATTTTTTATTTGCACATACTTTTTTTTTGCTTCAAAGATTAATATTTTTGCTATTAACAAATTAATTTAAAATAAAACGGAAATTCGACCCGCTCTAATACCCATGCTTAGAATCGAAAAACGGACCCTGTATATATATATATATACAGGGTTCCCACTAAACCTGGAAATCCTGGAAGTCATGATAAAGTCATGGATACAAATTTTAAGCATGGAAGTACCGTAAAATGGGGCTATTAGACACATTTTATGGGATATTCGTTAACATATTTTAGAAACTACTTTTTTATTTCCCAAAAGTCGGGTGGGGTCGAGATATTCTAATACATAAAAATAAATATTTTTCTAGTTGCTTGTAGGTGATTTTTTTTTATCAGTGTCTCTATTTACCCGCATGTGGGGTTATCAGAGACGTACATGTTATTTCAATGACTAGAGCACTTTAAACGGCGTGGGGGTAATCAGAGGCATTATAATATGTTTTTAAAAATAATGGACTTTATTTTTGCGTTTGTAAGAGATTATAAAAAAATGCAATTATTGCAAAAATAACCTTTATTAATATAGTATAGGTACGGTACAAAAATTTCTACAAAAGTAATGTGAGCTCAGAAGAAAACATTTATTAAACTAATATATATCAAAATGGTTCACAGAAAATTTGTATGTATACAAATTTTCTGATGGAAGGCTTATCTACTTTCCCCACAATTTTACTGATATTTAGGTCAGATATATCGCTCTATAAACAACAGTGTCCGTTATTCACCTTTGTCGGCTTAAATCGGAGGAACATACAAGACAAACTCTAAAAGTTTTCTCAAGATATAACTTAGAAGTTTTTATTTTTTCCACCTTCCAGTCGTTAACCTTGAGCTGTTTCCTATAAACTGGAAACACTTTTTCCAAAATCCTGCCATTCCAATATACTTTTTTTTAAGTTGTGCGACAGAGGCATATTATCCTCCGAATCGGAGTTGAAGCAATGCCCAAAATTTGAAAAAATTACATTTTTAGAAAAAAATCACTGCCATGACGATATCGCCCAAAAACAAAGGAAAACATCTGAAATTACTTAAATTGACATGAAATTACATGGTGTCTCCAGTAACGCAGTTAGCCTTGAGCCGAGCGGTCGCGTTTAGGGTCTCGACAGGCGCTCGTACTTACAAAGTGCCATCACCGCTAAAGTTCATTAACAAAAAAATCAATATTGATTCCACACGTGATAACAGATCCAAGTGCAAAAAGAAAGGAAATAATAATAAGTTATTATAGTATATATATATATAGAGTCGTAAAAGTTTGTGAGAGAGTGAGTGATTAAGGTTAGGTCACACCGATAAGCTACCTGAAAACCTGATTACCTGTATATTCACCACAATCGGCGATTGCCAAGGAACACGGACTGTCCTATGGCAAGCCGTTTTAGTTTTTATTACACATGGCTATCAAGTCTCATTTTAATTCGACTTGATTTCTATGAGACATTAGATAATTGAAATTATATGTATTTTCCTTAAGGGAAATTACATTTTTATTATAATTTCAAAATTGAATGCATATTTTCTTTACAAATAGTAAAAATAATGCATTTGTTGTATTTATTTCCATTGGATTTTTAAATATTGTCCTTAACGTGTGTTTAATCTTAAAATTAAACATTTATTATTTAGTTGACCTACTTCGGTCATCTAAGCGAACAAACCGCGTCAGCAATAACATAACAAAATACAACCTTCTAACATTAAGATGTTTGTAAAATAAGTATGTAAAATAAAATATCCCATTTGTATATAAGGAAACAATTTTATAATTAAAGTCAGTATTAACAAGACTATTGTGTTTTACTCAACTACCCACTAGTTTCCAAGCCTTAACTGGAGCGTGAGGCTGCGCTCCGCTAGTGGGACATTATTACAAAGATTCGGGATCCTAATTAAGATCCGATTCTTTTCATGGTCCTTCGAGCCTAAAATTGTACCAGTCCAATCCAGAAGTGGTGCAGTTTCATATCTAGAAAACAATCAAATCGACACAACTTAAGATGACGAACACAAACCCAAAAATGAACGAGCTGGTGGCCAAACAACAGGTCACTGGGAAGGCCATCCTTCAACTATACACCAACATGAAGAAAGATTCAACCTCAAGAAAGTCAACTGAATACTTCAAACGCCGCACTGAGGCGTTGAACGAACATTGGGCCAATGCGGAACAAACTCATGCCGAGATAATTAAAATCAAAGAATTATCTCATGAATATTGGACAACAGAATATTATAAACAAATCGAAAAATCGTATCAGGACTGTTATAAGTACATTCAGGACTCAACAACATGTATTAACGAATCCAGCGAAGACGAAGATACACGAGTAAAATACCAGATGCAACGCATACAGGATCTTCAGCAAATAATGAACAGAATTGACGACGCATTAGCCCATGACCAGACTATAGATAGGTACGAAATTCTGTCTGAAAAATTAATTAATCAATGGCAAGTAATAGTATCAGCACATTTTGAAATCCGAGCCGACGACACACTACGTCAGGCATCGTATTTCACGAACAACACGTATACACTAATCGAAATGGAATGCGAAGACCGCATTTGTGACCTACGACAAAAAATACGTAGGTTAAAACAAACAGAAAGCGACAATGATAGAAGCACATCAATCAAACTACCACAGGTCCAGATTCCAGTTTTCGGAGGTAATTACGAGGAATGGGCCAATTTCGAAGACATATTTACGCAAATAATCCATAACAACCGACGCTTGTCCGACGTAGAAAAAATGCAGCATCTAAAAACTCACCTTAAAGGCGAAGCAGCGCGTGCCATTCAACATTTTCCCATAACAAATGCTAATTACGGAGCAGCGTGGGAGCAGCTAAAAAAAAGGTACAATAACAAGAGGTTAATATTAACAAAGTTACTTAATAAAATGATGGAGTTCCCGCCAATTCACCATGAATCAGCCAGAAAACTACAAGAACTCCACGACACCATAAGTGAATGCATGGCTGCAATTGAGCTGTTTGATCTCGAAAAAATGGGATGCTGAAACGAACAGGTTATATGAGTCTTCTATCGAGGATCCGTTGGTAATTCAATGTTTAGAAGATCAAATCAACTTCTTGCGAAACCGTTTTCAATCCTTAGAGGCAACACCCAGCAGTCCCAGATTGACGGCGACAAATGCAGCACAGAACAAGAGGCAACAGCCATTTAATGGGCGTAAGATCGTGTGCAGTTTTTGCCAAGACCAACATACGATAAGTTATTGCCCAAAGTTCAGGGGCCTGTCAGTAACAGCACGGAGCCAGGCAATAAGAGAAAAAAATGTGTGCATTAATTGCCTATGGCATGATGCAGCTGCAAAATGCACATCAGATAAAAGATGTGCAGTGTGCTCGAGACGTCATCATACGCTCTTGCACTTTGAAAAGACGGAACAGAAAATCCAATCAAAGGTAGACAACCAAAAAAACAAGGCAAGCAACCACGTGGGGAAGCAGAGTCCAATAGTACTACTAGCAACCGCACTCATTAAGGCCACAACAGTGAGTGGAGGTGTGGAGTATGCACGAGTACTCATCGATCAAGGCTCTCAAGCATCCTTGATCACGGAAGAAGCAGCAACCCTATTAGCCCTTCCAAGGCAAAAGGTATCCACAGACCTATCAGGTGTTGGAGATGGGGACATAAAAACATCAAGCCAACAAGTGACACTTACTTGTAGCCCAAGATTCCCGAGTACATTTAAGCTGACAACAAATCTCCTAGTGCTACCTAAACTAACAAGGGCACTGCCTGAAAAAAGTTTTGATATAGACATGGAACAATGGCAGAACAAAGTATTGGCTGACCCAACGTTCAACAAGATAGGACCCATAGACATTCTCCTAGGAGCTGAAGAAGTGGCCAAAATACTGCTGGACGGAGTGCACAAAACAGCAAATGGATTTCTTGGCCAAAACACGGAATTTGGATGGATAGTGTCCGGGGGAAATCCTAGTCAAGATTCTAACATAAAAATAGTCAACATGACCGCCAGATACAAAGAAGATGAACAATTGAAAAAATTCTGGGAACTTGAAGAAGTGACATCCGACCGCATTCTGAAGAAAGAAGACCAAATAGTAGAAGATCACTTCTCCGAAAATACAAAGAGAGACCAAGATGGAAGATATTTGGTCAGAATACCCTTTAATGAAAAAAAGGACGATTTAGGATCCTCCAGACCTCAAGCCATGGCACGTTTTTTACAACTAGAAAAAAGACTATCAAGAAATGAGTGGCTGAAGAAAGAATATACCAAATGTCTACAAGAATATTTGGATATGGGACACATGGCGAAAGTTTCATCCATGGATGAGGAAAAAGGAAATTATTATCTCCCACATCAAGCCGTCATCAAAGAAACAAGTACCACAAGTAAAGTACGAGTTGTCTTCGACGCGTCCTGTAAGACAACCACTTGGACAAGTTTAAATAATGCGATGAATGTGGGCCCCCGTTTACAAAAAGAGTTAATGGACATTATTCTAAGATGGAGGACTTATCCGGTGTCCATAACTGCTGACATCGAGAAAATGTATCGCCAAATTATATTACATCCAGCAGACACACAGTATCATAGAATTTTATGGCGTTTCAATCCCAACGAGCCGGTGCAAGAGTATAACTTATCCCGAGTCACATTTGGCACAGCGGCAGCGCCCTATCTAGCAGTCAGAGTAATTCAACAATTAGCCAAAGACGAAATGACTGTATCCCAAAGCTGCACAATTATTACCCGCAGGAACGTGATGACACCGAAGCGGATAGTCGAAATCCCTGTGTTGTCCAGCTTTACCTGTCCGGTGGTGGCAAACTTGACGTTATTAACGTCAAAACGTCATATTAAACTCCACCACGATTCCGAACAAGAACTGGTACTCAGGCCATCAGACAACCTTGTAAACATCGAAGAATTGATGAAAGAAGAACGAGAGATCCAGGATAGCCTTAATGAAAATACTTGGCATAATGTCCACCATCATTCCGCCATAACAAGCGTGATAACTAGCGCTATAGTGGTAATCTTAATCATAAGTACTTGGGTTGGAATAAAACAAATACAGATTTGGAGAACTTCAAAGAAGAAACCAACCAACCCAGAAGAAATAGTGACCCTTGAACCACTGTATCCCAAAATCCAGGAGATTCGCGCAACCACTTCATCAGCCCACCCTAATCCTTTGCTGGCCCGGCAGGATGTTTAATCTTAAAATTAAACATTTATTATTTAGTTGACCTACTTCGGTCATCTAAGCGAACAAACCGCGTCAGCAATAACATAACAAAATACAACCTTCTAACATTAAGATGTTTGTAAAATAAGTATGTAAAATAAAATATCCCATTTGTATATAAGGAAACAATTTTATAATTAAAGTCAGTATTAACAAGACTATTGTGTTTTACTCAACTACCCACTAGTTTCCAAGCCTTAACTGGAGCGTGAGGCTGCGCTCCGCTAGTGGGACATTATTACAAAGATTCGGGATCCTAATTAAGATCCGATTCTTTTCAACGTGAAAGCAATTTTCGTTAACAGAAATTTTATTAAATTTACTAATTATAATTTTAATGCAAATTATTTTTACTGTTTTAGTTTTTTGGAGCAATTTTATGACACATTAAAAGGATTTTATTTTAATTCAATTTTATTAAAGTAGCTTCTGACTTGGATACAATGTTACATTTTATTTATGTTAGACCAGGCTAAGTATTAAAATAAAACGAATTAAAATTACTATTACGAATATAAATGCATTTGTCCTTAAAGATATAGTTTTATACTTTCCTAAATGACATAAAAATTAAAAACATTTTAATTTAAAATACTGATTGAAATGTTGTTCCCGAATAAAATTTAGAACCGCAATATATAGAGTCTAACAATATTTAGAGAATCAGAAAATAACATCGAATTAAAATGAGACTTAATGATCATGTGTACAAAAAATAGCTCGAATTACTTTTATTTTTAAATAAACAAAAATAAACTTCTATTTCCGTTAAGGGAAATTACAATTCCCTTAACGAAAATGTTATTTCCCTTAACGGAAATGCTATTTCCCTTAACAGAAATTACATTTCCCTTAAGAGAAATTAGTGGCGCTATCTGTGGTGAAGATGCCGAAGGTTCCACCGCTTACAGAGTTCTGCCAACTTTGGTTGGGATGCCAGAATCTTTCATTTTGTTTGAATGCAACAAATATGACACAATTAACAATAATGAATAATATTACTACTACAGTTTGCTATTTACTACTTCTTTTCGTTTTAATAACCTTTATTAGAAACGTTAAAACACACCTTACACATGCGGCGTTGCCACACAACATTCGATTCGAATGATGCGATTCCAAAGCTTTGGAATCGCATCATTCGAATCGAATGTTGTGTGGCAACGCCGCATGTGTAAGGTGTGTTTTAACGTTTCTAATAAAGGTTATTAAACCGAATCGCGATGACACCGATCGACTAGTCGATCGGTGTCATCGCGATTCGGTTCGGAGAGTTTGGTTTTCTCGAGTAGTACCCATAATTATTAATATTACTATTATTATAGCATTATCAATACAAATTTTGTGACAATTTTCTGAAAATTCGATAATTTTGTCAATAATTTGTCGATGATTTGTCGATAATTTCACTTTTTACATCTGGCAACACTGGTGGGTGATATTTTGTGGGTGGATGTGAACAGGTGTAACGGTTGGTTTTTAAATTAAAAAGGTAACAATCAAAAAAATTCTTTTTACTAATAAATCTTTTGTAAAATCACAGTGCAATAATTTCATTTTATAGAATTTTGATAAAATTAACTATTTGAACTTCAGCCGTCCTCTCATAGATGGCGCCAATTTCCCTTAACGAAAATGCTATTTCCCTTAAGGGAAATACAATTTCTCTTAACAGAAATTATATTTCCCTTAAGGGAAATTGCATTTCCGTTAACGGAAATGCATTTAAATTCTTAATTATAATAAAAACTACTTTCCTTAACGAAATTTGCATTAAAATTACTATTTGTCATAAAAATAATTTTTATTATTATTTCAAATAAAAATGAAATGTTTTAGTATTTTTATTACAATTTCGAATGTAAATCATCCTCTACATCTAATCTTTTCAATTTAATGTACCCAAAATTTCAATGCTTATTAAAAAAGGAATTTTATTTATAATTTGTAATTAAAATGTAATTTCCCCTAAGGAAAATACATATAATTTCAATTATCTAATGTCTCGAGACATGATCATGGAAATCAAGTCGAATTAAAATGGGACTTGATAGCCATGTGTAATAAAAACTAAAACGGCTTGCCATACTGTCCGGATAGAAAAACAGAACTCAATCTGTCTAGTCCAGCTAAGTAATTTTCCTAATTGCATGACCTAATAACAGTACCAATTCGACTCTAATATAAACTAATCGTTAAATACTTATACATATATGCAAACTTTGCAATGTTGCCAAAAATTTTATTGGGCTCCAGAAATCAAACAGGTCCCTACACTGAGAAAAGTAAACTATTTAATACGACCAATGCGCATATATATTATAATTGTTTATTTAAAATTTTCGAAATGTTACCTACAGTCTTTACATTAAACTTGTACAGTTTTTAAATATACACTTTTATTACTACAAAAATGTACACAGATTTCAATTAAAGCAGTTCAGACAGTAAATTAATGAAAAATCTCTAATATAGCACTCTTGTATAACAACCGATTGTTTGCCTAATATTTCTTTTTATTTGTTTTAAAAACTAATTTTCAATACAAATAGAATAACATTTCCGTAAGTAACAACCACATTTTTCCCAGTGAAGACAACCCATAAACAACTTAACCAAATTGAAAAAGGCGTAAGAATAAATCAAGCAGGACTGACAAAAATCTAGATTTTATAAATAAGCGCTGTGTGTGAATAGGTATATAATATTGTATGTATATGCATTTGAATATAGGCATTACCAGCAGCCCATAAATCAAAGCCAAAATAAACAAAAGCCTAAAAAATAAACAAGAACATCACAGAAGATAAGAAGAACGACCCTCTTAATAGCCAATACCGGCCATATGGCTGTATTCCAATTACGTACACTTCAGGGCCGGCTTTATCTATTTTGTATATTAATATTTATATTTTTAAATTAAATTTGGAAAAAAAAGTAAGAAGGCAACGATAAAAATTAAATGTAAACGGTATAAACACTAATTTAACAATAAAATAAATAAAGAATATAAAAGGTCGGTAGCCGGCGCTCGGAATGAGAAAGTCCCACCAAGGCAGAGGGCACTTACGGCGGGTCGTGGCCGTCAACACTTCAGTACGAAAGACAAGATTCAGTATCTCACAGGGGGGCAAACCATTCTAAAGAGGTTACCAGGAACCGGAAACTGAGCAGAGACTGTTTTATGCTGTGTTTTTTTTGTTTTTATTATAACTTTTATTTTGTTTATTTTAATTTAAAAAAATGTAACAATCATGGTCATGGAAAAAAATATTTACTGGTCATGCAAGTCATGGAAATTGAAATTGCTGGAAACCCTGATATATTACAGTTTTATTTTATTGTATTTTCTTGCAACTTTTTGCATTTTTATAGGTTATTCGGTTTATTCTTGTCTTTGAAAACCTGATTAAAAATTGTAATTTAAAACAGACCTTTTCTGTTAATAAATGGGCCCAAAATGAACAAAGATTCCACCTATCTCTTTTTTTCTATGGATTAATTTGGTAAATACTAAATATTACAAAATATTATTTTGGTTTGTTAAATAAATTTAAACATTTAAGTTTTTTTTCTTTTAAAAATAGATACTTATGCATATTGATAACGATATATGATTTTTGAAAAAATAATTTTAATCTGGTTTTATATTGATTTTGATAACTTTTGTATTGTACACACTACACCTTTTCCAGTTGATATTCAGAAAGTAGAAATTGATATTCAGAAAGCAGCAATTGATTTTCAGATATTGCAAATGAAATTCAGAAAATAGCAAATGTAATTCAGATATTTCAAATGATATTCAGAAAGTAGCTGATGTAATTCAGATATTGCAAATGATATTCAGACAGTAGCAATTGATATTCAGAAATTACAAATAGTATTCAGACAGTAACAATTGTAATTCAGAATATGTCAATTGAAATTCAGAAATTTACAAATGATAACATTTTCCTACTTCATTTTACTTATTTTCTAAAATCTCAATTTAATGTATTTCTTTGTATATTGCTTTGTTTCTATGGAATTGACAATAATAAACAAATTTATCACCATTTACATAAGTATATTTGTCATAAGAGTCAACTTATTGCAAGTAAGGACCGAATTTTGTTCATTTGTACTTTATATAAATTTCATTTACTTAGTTAATAAAGATAACGTGTACTTTCATTCATCATCGATTTGCTGTATGGAACCCACTGTTCCTGAAACAATTGCTGCGGCTAAATTACATTTGATTTAATCTGAAAAACAATTGCTACTTTCTGAATTACAATTGCAAGTTTCTGAAAATCAATTGTGTTATCTGAATTACAATTGCTACTTTCTTAAAATCAATTGTGTTATCTGAATTACATATGCTACTCTCTTAAAATCAATTGGAATAGCTGAATTACAATTCCTACTATCTGAATATCAACTGGAATAACTGAATTACAATTCCTACTTTCTGAATATCAACTGGAAAAGGTGTAGTGTAAAGCTTTACCGTTTATTTAAGCAAATAAAGTATGTTGGTTGTTAAAGATGGGAAAAAAGGTACATTGTATCAATTTAAAGTATTTGTTGTTTTACAATATTAATATTGTAATAATTGTTTTGTTTAAAAACATGTTATATTACTTTTAACAATATTCCACAAATAATTGTCACTTATAAACAGTTCCACAGCATCTTTGCAGTCTAAATGTACATTTGTATTAAGATAAATAAATAAATCATTTTTTGAAATTTAGAGACGCTTAATAATAAATGTTTTTATTAAAAAAAAACAATTATAAAGTTCTTGATAAAATAATTTCCTACACAGTGTGTCGCACCAAGAACTCGAGTACCGTACAGTCTTAGTAAAGAATACGAAAAACATGTGTTTAATTATTATTTCTATTAAACTGGTTATTACCTGGGTGTAGGCATCCAACGGAAGCTCCCCGTGGTTCATGCCGTGCTTCACGACGTCCATTTCTCGCTTAAGCAGAACCTTGGCAACGTCCAAATCCTCGGGCTTATAATTTTCGTATGGATGTTGCTCGAGGAACGCCAGTTGCTGCGCTTGCGATAAGTTTGATCGCTTGGTGGTCGTGGTCGGTATCGGGTTTTTTAGGTTGTCGTAGTGCAGCATGGTGACCATTTCGGTTTTGATTAGTTCCTCGGCCTTCTGGAGGTCCGTTAGAGAGTAGGACTCGTGCGGCGGCCGCAACACTGCCAAGTTAACGTCGTGCGGTCTGGGAAATTCTCTCTGGATGACTTGCGAACGCAGGGCCAATTCGCGTTCTGCCTTCGCTTTTAGTTCTTCTTGGTAACGTTGATCAACGTCTGCTTGATCTTCGACCTGTTAATTATATATTTTCCAGATTTTATACTTTACTTTTACAGATACAGTTTATAGAGGAAAGTATGGCACGCCGTTTTAACATTTATTATTTTTATTTTAATGTGCTTCCAACAGGCACCAGGCCCAATTACAGGAGTACAAACTGACACACAAATAAACAGCCATACCCCTGGTGGGATTCGAACCCACGACCTCTCGGCTTGTAGTCCGCAGTGCTAACTACTACACCACCGAACTGAAAATTGTGGGTGTACATTTATAAATTTAAAATATTTTCAACTCTCGTGTATTGAAAGATAAAATTTACTAACAGTTCACTTTTGTATTGAACAATATTATTTCCAATCAATTTTTGCAAAAATTTTAAGTATAATTTATTTGGGCCGAATTTTGTAAATCCTAAATAAATTATTTGGTTAAAGTTAATTTTTTTAGTATTTAAAAATAGTATCAAGACATTTAAAATAAAAACACATATAAAACAAAAGTTAAATGTTATAAAACTTTTTAAAACAACTGATAATCAAAAAATATTTTAAATATAAGATGCAAATGTAAAAGTTTAAAATATTGGTTTTTAAAAGTTCTAGTTTTAATATTTTATTCTACAAAATTATTGGTTTAAATTTGTAAAGAGTCATTTAAATGATAGTCGATAAATTTTTAATACAAAAATTCTCACATTACATTTAAATTTTAGTTTTAAATTTAAAAGTGGTAATTTTTGGATTAAAAATTTATCGACTATAATTTAAATGACTCTTGAGGAATTTAAACCAAAATCTTTTATTTTGAACAAATTTAAATTGATAGTTGCACTGACTTAAATAAGTTAAGGCGAGTTAAGGTGTAATAGTTATAACAATTATTACAACTTTTTGCAATGCATACGATAGGCTTGACTTGCTTTCATTGTTGCCACTGTACGTTTTATTTTAATAGTTTCGATTTTTTTAGCTGACCAATAAGATTACAGCTGACCGTCATGTGAACGCGTATTCCCGCGTTTTCTAGACTAATCTAGGTCAGTTCTATGTAGGGATTGCAATCTAGGAAGGTTTTTAATCCAGCTGGATTTTTGCTGGATCAACATCAATCCAGCGCGGATCCAGCAATTTATAAATTTTTTAAAGAATGTTTTTTAATACTTTAAACTGTTCTTTCTTTAAGTCTTCTTTTTTTTTATTATTATTATTATTAATTTTATGTTCCGTTAATTTTTAAACTCTCTGTATAATATAGGTTTTTTATGTTTTGTTAAGTTTTAAACTCTCTTTATAATATAGTTTTTTTTTATAAATTAGTTAAAAACTGATTAGCTAGCCATACTATGGTAAATTACTATTATAATTATTCATATTACTATAGTAATATGTAAAGATTACAAAATAATTATTTTTATTATTTTTTACAATAATTATTATTACAAAATTTTTGTTTTTTTGTTCTCAATGTAACTACTGTAATGTTTATAAATAAATTAAAATTAAAATTCAGTCACACAGCAGTGCAAAGAAGACACTTATTTAGCATGAAACTTTATCAAGCGAGATCAAAAATTGCGGTGTAGTGACGTGAGAACCGTAAAGTCGCTCCCGCCGAGCATGTTTGGGCGTTAGCGCACCTAGCAAAGCGGCGGATTCAGCACGCTGAAAAATACTCTGGATCCAGCTGGATTGCTTTATGAGGGATCCAGCATAGGCAATCCCTAGTCTATGGTCAGTATGTACCATGAAAGCAAGTCAAACACACCATACCTATGTGTTGCAAAACATTATCATTTTTATAGTTATTACACCTTATGAAATCAACAAGTGATCTGTATGTACACAAACCAAACATGTTTTATTGTGATAAATTTAAATAAACTGGGCTTATATTGTAAACATTGCTTATGCCTTGTAAAACAGAAAAAAATTTCATTATTAATTTTCTTCATGTTTTCTTTAATAATCAAAATTTGATTTGATGTATTTAATACAAAATCTCTGATGAATTCCAAATATTTATTTTTATCACTAAGACTTTAGACTTTAGACCACTTCTCTGCTGAAAGTTTTATTAAGTCAGAATAAATTTTAATTATCTGACTTAATAAGTCTTATTCTGACTTTATAAGTCTCATGAAGCAGAGCTTTTAAGAGAAAGTAAGACCACAGATTATAAAGGTTAGACTTTCAAAACTCTTATTTTTACTTATAAACTTTTTCTGTTTTTCAGAGAAAAGGGTGGGCTCATAATGACTAGGCTTGTTCTGATTTTGATACTTCTGATTTTTCTCATAGAAGATATACTATTTTTGCCAATAATTACTGCATTTTTGATTTTTGTACAAATCGATAATTTTAAATAATAATGAAAATATTATACCTACTACACATTACCAAATGATTAATACATGTATGACAGATTACAAGAACAATTAAGTGTTTAATTTTTAAAAAGGATTTTTTTTTATTCCAAAAACATATCCACTAATGGATTTTGCGAGTTTGGCTCATAAAATGAAGCTATAAACAATAAACAATTAAAACTTATATTATGCAGTTTAATGTTTTTCATATGTTGTAAAGATGGTATACCACTACTAAATTTCATCTTGGCTTTCTAACCAAAGAGCTAAGAAAAAAATCTTGAACTCGTTGTTGTTGTGACACATGTCAAAAATGATAGGTGACAGATGTCAAAATGATAGCTGACAGGTGTCAAAAATAATCTATAACAGATGTCAAAAATATGAAACGAAAATACGAAACAAAATAAGCTGTCATCTGTTATCCGTCATTATTGACATTTTACGTAGCATTCGTAAATAATTATATTTATTTATAAGTATTAAAAGTGATTTTATTTTGTTTGAAGGGTTGTATCAATCGCTACGCTCGTTATTCAATTTTCCTCCTTACAAAATAAAATGAAACATATTCATCAAAAATAACTATTATCTACTATGCTACATCTGTTATAGCGTATTTTTGACACCTATCACCTGTCATTTTTGACACATGTTACCTGAATCATCATTTTGACATGTGTCACCTGAAAAACGACCTGTTTTTAGTTTCATGAAAGTTCAAGAAATTTTTTCTCAGCTCCTAGGCGGAAAGCCAAGATGAAAAGTCTTTTTCTCTACGACTACTTAAGAATAGTAACATTCTAGTGTAATTTTTGATCATAGAAAGGATGTTTTTCTGAAATACTGTGCGAGAATATTCCTACTCTTGTTTAAGAATGGTCACAAGTAACGACATCTCCTGGCTGTTTACTAAACGTAAAAAATTTAAAAATATTTCAATATTACTGTATTATTTATTAATTAAAAAATAATAGCAGTTGTATAATTAAGGTTTAGGCACAAAAAATTAGTTATATTTATTGTTTTTCAAATATCCAAATCAAAATTAGAATAAATTTGATATTAAAATGATAAACCAGTTACCTACTATACCGGCTTTGAAGTTTTGACAGATTCAAAAAGTTAAAAAAAGACCTTTAAAATGTAGAAAAAGAATAGATGTTGACATAGATTACTTGTAAAATTAGTTTTGTATTTGTTACAATGTTATTTTTTTTATTAGTTAGTGTAAATAACTATTTTTAATTATAATAAAGATTTAGGCATACCATTTGTTTAAATTTATTATAATTTACATTATAAAATTGTGACGGCACAAAATGGTTTGACAATACAAAAAACTTAAATGTCAAAAACTGCTTGGTTTCATCCTCTGTTTAAAATTATATAAGCGTTACTATTCTTACGTAGTCGTAGAGAAAATAATGTCTGAAACACGTTTGGAATAGCATATTCCACTCTCGTAAAACCGTCACACTCGCCTTCGGCTCGTGTGTCAAATTTTTCCTCGAGCGGAATATGCTGTATTCCAAACTTGTTACAGAATGTACTATTCTAGGACTGTATTTTTGCAGTACTCACCATATGCTCCTGAGCATGTTCAGGCATTTTTTCGTCTTCCTGTTCAGGAACAACAATTTCGTAGTCATTTTTCGGTTGTGGTAAACTGCTAAGACCCATTTTTAATTGTTCTTTTAAAGATGTCTGGAACATTCTATTCTTAGCGGGAGTTCCGCCAACTTCAATACCTTCTTCAGCGTTTATGTTGAGCTTATCTCTTACTGAGGGAGTGAAATTGCCTTTAAAAAAGATTTTTATTATTATTAACTATTAAAAAGATGTTATTGCTTTTTACAAAAATATTAATAAGGGAGTGAAGACTTTTAAAAACAATTTTCCCAACGAGTAGTTGAAATTCTTCAAAAATTGTATTTTTGTTGTTTTGGGACTATTTATTGAATAATTAAATTTATTTATAATATACAGAAAACAATTTTCTAAAAATGTTTTAAAATAAAAAGTTAAAAATTGTTAATAATGACAAAGTTATGATGATTTTAAGTCAGATCGCAGCAGATGCGTTGTTTATTTATGTGTGATATAAAGGCTTAAGCTCGTATTACAGTCCGCAATTCTACGTGCAATACTCTTGCATGAAGGACGGCGTATAAAGAAGTTTCGTGCAAGTTTATTGCCGTTTAAAAAAATCGGTCCTGTTGGATTTTTCATTACTAGTACAAGTAAGCCTGAGGAAAATTTAAGTAACTTTTTTATAACAAACTGCTGGTTTGTTTCTTGAAGTAATCTACTATTTTTCTCTAGCGTTTTATGTTGCCTAGACATCCTTGATTATTCAAAACTAAAATTATGTTAAAAATTAGTCTTTAACAAAAAAATTAAAATTTTATTTAAGAATTTTTTACCTTTTCCTATCCTATCTAGGGACACACGGTATGTCGTGTGGAAATTTTAATTCTACGTCATGGTATTTTATAAATATTAATTTCTCTTTAATTGGCATCACGCAAGTTACCATTGGAATTGCAGAAAAATTGCATGCAAGAAAGATTGCTGCAAGAAAAATTTCGGACTGTACGAGGGTTGTCTGAAAAGTTTCCGACCTTAACATGAAGATGGCAGCAGTCGTCAACAAAAGTTGGGGAATATGTTTGCGCATGCTCTGATAGGTACCTACCAAAATTTCAGCCAATTTGGATGCGCAGTTGTTGTTGGCCAATCGTTTGATTGAGTCGATGTGAGTGTTTTCGCGAAAATGGAAAAAATCGAGTATCGATCTGTCATTAAACATTTATTTTTGAAAGGCAAAACACCTACGCAAATTAAAGATGAGTTGAACGCTGTTTACGGGGACTCTGCACCGTCATTTACCACCGTGAAATTTTGGGTAGCTGAATTTAAACGTGGCCGTACCAGCTTGGGACGATAACATCGCTCAAGTTCACCAAATGGTACTAGACGGCCGTCGAATTAAGGTTAGAGAGATAGCAGAGGCTACGAACATGTCCAAAGAACGTGTTTGTCATATATTAAACAAAGAATTTGGCATGAGAAAGCTTTGCGCGCGTTGGGTGCCGCGTTTGCTCACTCCGGAGCAAAAACGTGTTCGAATGGACATTTCCAACGGTCTGTTGGCGCAGTTTAGGTGCAATAAACCAGAGTTTTGGCGGCGACTTATTACAGTAGATGAAACTTGGATACACCAATATACTCCAGAAACCAAAATACAGTCAAAACAGTGGAGGGGGAATCGGGTCCAAAAAAGGCAAAGGCTGTTCCTTCGGCCGGGAAAGTGATGGAGACTGTTTTCTGAGATAGTCATGGAATTGTCTTAATTGATTATCTTGAAAAAGGAAAAACCATTACTGGTGCATACTACGCATCATTACTTGATAAGCTGAAGGCAGAAATTGCGGACAAACGGCCACATTTACAGCGAAAAAAAATTTTGTTTCACCAAGACAATGCGCCGTCTCACACCTCAGCGGTTGTTAGGGCGAAAATTCTTAATTGCGGTTTGAACTGCTTGACCACCCTCCTTACTCACCAGATCTAGCTCCAAGCGACTTTTTTTGTTCCCTAGAGTAAAAGTTTGGAGGACAAAGATTTTCAACGAATGAGGAGGCCATAACGTTTGTAAACAACTACTTTGCAGAGAAAGACGCCAACTACTATTTGGACGGGTTGAAGAGATGGGAGCATCGCTGGGAGAAGTGTATAGACTTACAAGGAGATTATGTTCACTATTTCCCTCGTCTTAATGGGGTAGTTAAATTTTTTCTGACCTATACTTTTTATGGTTTTATTCAAGGCGTTTTGTAATTTTAAACATTTCTGTGAAATCGGAATTTCAATTGAGTTTACCGTTTTCGAGATATTTACAAACAAAAATCTACTAATTACGTCACTAGGCTATTGACAACGTTGCCAGCTTTTTCTATGATTGCCAGTGTGTTTAGTTTAAGATTCTTACGATAGATGGCGCCACGTTATAATATTTTAGTTTTAAAACCACTTGATCTATAATTTTAGTTGAGAAGAAGAAGAATTGATTTTTTGACGTTTATTTTTTTCGGGTTATGTTTTTTTTTTAATTTAGATTATTGAAAATCAATGTTATTGTTATGTTATTTGTAATTGATATTAGATAAGTGATTTATTAATAACGGACTCTAAAGTAGAGAAATCTTGTGGAATGGTTGGTTACATTGAACATTGGAGCTTTTAAACAAATAAAGTAAGTACCTATAATTATAATCATATTTTGTCGTAAATGCATTTCATTAGTATAATGCCTAGTTCTTTGTATTCTTTTAGATATATCTTAGACTCTAAAATATCAAACAGTAATATGATACCTCGTAATAAGGAAGATAGGTACTGTAACGTTTTTAACTGTTCGTAGTGTGAATTAAAACACGCACTGGTTAATTAACGAACTAAACTATTTATTTAATAACTTAACTACACTTAAAACACTATAAAACTAACTAAACACTTAACTACTAATTATTTATATATCACTATTGTTCAAGAGTCTATTTATTTGCACTTAGGTATATTTATTTATTTCGCCGCGAGTACCAAATCTTAACTGACTGCCCTGTGTTGCTCCGTTTCTTATATATTTAGCGCCAAGGTCTTCTGGAACATTCCAGCGAGCTCCACACTCTCGATTATTCGAGCGCTGAGTCACCGGCGATGACTCACCGGCAATGACTAATCGGCGATGAGTCATCACTCCGATATCCAGGGCGGTACTCGCTACAGTACTTAATGAATTTGGTGACCATCTTTCACTCAACCACAGTCTTATATACAGGTCTTGCAACTTCGCCCAATTTCAATAGGAAAAGTGACCTCTCTAATGAGACACCCACCAGATGGCGCATCGAGTTGAGGGTGAACCATAGATGTTTAAAGGTCGTTTTTACCTTCTTTATCTTTGGGTTTTACATTCGTTAGATAAGCTCTCTGGTGGATAATTTTCTTAGATAGAAGGTTTCTATGAAAGTTATCCGCCAAATAAGCTAACTTAATCTAACGATTGTAAAACCGGCTCTAAGTCCTTAAAGTCTATGGGATAAAGGTCAAATGAACTACCTACTTATGTTCTGTGAAGAAACATAACCTACATTTTTATAAACAAGCTTGTGTATTTTGTTACAGGGAGTTTTTACTTATTGTTATTGTGATATTCGTTATTGTTATATTATATTGTTCTATTTTTTCTTGTTATATTTGTTCTTGTTATACATTTGTATTTGTGCTTTTTAATAGACATGAAGTCCTGTGTTGTGCCAAAATGTAACCAGCAAAGCTATCGTTCCGGCATTAAAATTAAGCGGTCCATGTTTAAAGTGCTAACAAATAAGGAGCGGTTCAAAACATGGCAATGTGCAATAAAAAACATATTATTGACACCTTCATATTTTGTATGATTATTATATAATTAAGCACATCGTGTTGGTGAAATATATATTATTTTAAATAAACAATCAACCCATCCCCGCCAAGACAATAAAAAAATCGGTTATTAATAAATTAGCCAGAATATTGGTTGGTTAGTTTGTTGTGTTACTAGAAATTTTGGTTTTCATATTAGCCAAATTGAATTGGATAGTTTACAAATTATCCAGCCATTCCTAAATAATTTCAAGTAAATTAGCCAAGACCCTTAGTTGGTTTACAAACTAGCCGCTAATTTAGTTAAAAATACGTTTTCAATTAAAATAGCTGACAGTTTGGCTAGTTTATAAACTACCCAGCTACTTAATAAACTATCCATGTTTACACATTAGCCGTAACATATATATGATATACGTATGTATTTTATACATTAACATGTTTGGTCTGGGCATGTGACGGCCGAGGACTTTGTGCATAGAGTATAGACTTTGTTGTCCTATTTTGTTAACGTAAATTATCCGAAACAAACTCACAAATATTAAATTTTTGAAAATGTAAACAAAACATAGAAAAAGAATTTAAAAAGTTAGGTTATGGTTATGCAGTAGTTCCACATTTAACTAAGTAGTAGTTTAATTGACTTTACCCCTTCGATCTTAGCGCCACCTAGCGGCTTGCCACGTTAAGGAAGCCACCTCGAAGCTTAAAGTTGCAAGACCTGTATATAAGACCGTGCACTCAACTGACAGTGACAGTATTTGTACATAACCATTAACAAGACAACTTGACAACAGGGTAATTTTCAACCAATAGAAAACTTAGAATGTTGGTCACATGGCGAGGTTTGTGACGTCATAAAAATTTATATTTTTTGTAAATATCTCGAAAACGGTATACTCAATTGAAATTCTGATTTTACAGAAATGTTTAATATTACAAAACGCCTTGAATAAAACCATAAAAAGTATAGGTCAGAAAAAATTTAACTACCCCATTCCCACCAATCACAAACGCGCAATTTTGAATTACAAATAGTTTCTAGGTGAAAAAACTGTGTGACAACACCTGTCAGCAGTTTTTTCGAGTTTACCAGCTGCTGTCACCAAAAATTGCAATTTATATTTTAATTGTTAACTGTTACTCATGAAATAGTCTTGTCAAATACCATTCGGGCATCTAATTTTTCCTGTGAAAAAAATCGAAAAAACACAATGCTAAGTAATATTTTTTAACAAAATGCATTCGTGCAGGTGCAAAAATCCTCCTCTTCGACTCGGATTTTTGTTGCCACCAGCACTCATGCTTTTTGTTAAAATATTACTTAGCAACGTGTTTTTTCGATTTTTTTCGAAATAATTAGATGCCCTTATGATATTACTTACGAAAAATAAAAAAAAATTTGAAGAAAAAATGTCTTGTTTCTTTCTTAGGTCGGAAACTTTTCAGACCACCCTCGTAATACGGGTTTTGGGAAAACACTGTTTTCAAAACAGCATTGCCGAGTTTTTTTAAACGCCCGGCGCTTCTTAAAATTCATGATTAGAACACTTGAAGTAATAATAAAGACATTTTACACACATTTTATCGATGACTTTCTGCCAAAGTATAACTCAAATTTCGGGACAGACTTTAAAACAAAAAATGTTTTCAATTCCCGAAATTTGAAAGGGAATGTTGCTCCTGTTGGGTTGTCTCTGTTTCGGTTTTTCCTTAAAATGCTGTGCCAAGTCAAAAGAGTTCACCAAAATTAGTAAGAATTGGTACTATACTCTTAAAATGTAAAAATGGATTTTTCGGTTTTTGCATGTTTGCTCCACATTTAAAACACAAAAAACCCTTAAAATAACCTTTCAACTAAACCAACATGTTCAATAGAAGTCCAGAAATTAAGGTTTTATAAGCGTTGGAACGTTACACGTTTTCAAAAGCCCCATTTAAAATTGTTACAACATTCCACGAAATTTTAGCTCTTCTAAGCAATAATTTTTATTGAGTTTTTTATTTTGTTTTCAAGGGTTTAAGAGATAAAAGGGTAGGTCATACATAAAGAAAAAAAAAGAAGATAAACTTTTAAAAATAAATATACAGTGGTGGTAATGTATGAGGCGCCGTTTGGGCCAATATAAAATTTTGTGTTTATATATAAATTTTTATCTTTAATTAAAAATATTCTTGAAATATAAAAGATTTTAATTGTGTAAAATAAGTTCGCTTGTGATTGATTTATTTTAAAGCCTCCACAATATACTGTGTGCAGTGAGGGCTTCACTTTTTATGTTCGTAAACGTTTTTGAAATAATTGTCATTTAACATTTCCCGATATTTATTTTATTAAACTTAACATTTATTGATACTTAAATTATTTGTTTTATAAAACAAATAATTTAAGATTGCCTAAAAGATATTTAGGTAGCACCAACATTAGAAAAGTACACAATTACGTTTCAAAGCACATTAATTATGCATTAAATGCAAATTATCACTGATATTTTGTTTTTTTATGGCATTTTCAATAAAAGACCTTACAATGGACATACATGAATTTTCCCTTTATTTCCTCAAAAAATTAGAATTTTTCATTAATTATTAATGATTTTATAAAATTATTCCGTTTTAAAGCAAAAATCCTCTATATGAAAAACTGTAAGTAATATCAAGTGAAGTAAAAAAGACCTTAGGATGGATGACTGGAAATTAGTTTAAAAACGTTTTATATTTAAATAAGTACTGTATCGAAAATTTCACATTATATTATAATTTTAACATGTGAGGCCCGGCCTCAGTTGCTTTATATGACGAGCCGCCACTGCCATGGACATATCTACTGTAATACAGAAACTGTATATTTCCGAGTCTTCTGTGATTTGAAGCTGGCAACCCTAGATGGACCAGAGAATTTTGGTAAATTGTGTTTGGTATAGATGTAGATATAGACTCGCTACATCGACTTTAAACATAATCGAACCCTATTGTCAATTAAAAAAGTAACTCATTGTCAACAAAATAAAACATTTAATTTTATCCAGTAGATCCTGAAAAAACGGGATAAATTTGATGAAAAACTTGAAATCTTAAAAAAATGCATCAATCAAGAAATAATTTTGCATTTCTTAACAAAGCCAGAGCACTTTATTATAAACCACTATTGGTTTATAATAGTGTGTATAAAGTGTCTTTATTATTAGTTCAAGTGGCCTAATTGTGAATTATGTAGAACCTTAGACAATGAATATGTATCTGACAATACCACTGGACGTTTTCGAGAAGCTTGGGCGGGTAAACCTTCTGAACCCCCTTAATACCTTGTCGAAAAAAAATTGTAATTTTTGTTAATTAAAATATTCTCTCTCACAGCGTGGTATACCGTTAGTGCGCCAGTTTTTGTGCACCCTGGCAAGGTAATAATTACCTGGTATGGTTCCCCCAACAGGTACCACGGCTCCGCTCTTTGGCGTCATGAAGCCTGTACTTCCGGGAGTGGCACCACCGTCGCTTCTCGTCGACCGGAAGGGCGTGGCCAGGACTGTGTTGGGCGTGGCAACGGCCAGAGCTTGAGGTAATGAACCACTAAAATCGGGGTTGTGAAGGGGGGTGTTTAGACCACCTTTTAGTGGAGTGTCTACGTGAGTAAGCGCCATCATGTTCTGGGCTTCTTGAAGAATTCTAAACAGATATTAAAGTTTAAGATGGAAATCGAAAAGTTTCCAGTCGGGAATTTATTTTCATTTAGAAAGTTTCTTTTAAAGTTACCGGAAACTTTCCCTGTTTTGCGAAGTTAAGGCCAAGAAACTAAATAAGTAGAAGTTAATTTGTGTTAATTTAGAGAAGAAGTTTGTGAAAGATCTGATCATTACAATTCATAAATTGTTTGCAAAAAACCCTTTGCATAAAAGCCTTTTAAATTGTAAACAAAATAAAAACAATAAACAAACTTAACCCTGCTTAAAATACCCCATAGAGACCCTGTTCAAACCAATAGATATTTGTATCGGAATGTATGGTGTTTCTATAGGGTGTATCGGTATGTATAGGACCCCTAATTGGGATTTATGGTTGTTCTATAGGGATATCCACCCTTGATTTATTTGCTATTGGTTTCAATGGGGAAATTAGTTTTTCCCCCATAGGACCCCATAGGTTTTAATAAAATTTTGTCAAATGTTTTATGGTTGTACTATAGGGATATCCCTATATATCCTTCATTGAGTTATTTGCTATCGGTCTCAATAGGGAAAATGTAAAAGTTATGGTGTGCCTATAGGTAATTTCCTATACAATATCTATCGGGCCGTATCCGGAAAAAACCATGGATGCACATATTGAATCCGGTAGGGCCCGATAGATTACTTTGAATAGGTCTCTATGGGGTATTTTAAGCAGGGAAAATCATTCTAACGTTTTTGTTGTATATTGTTAGGTGTAGTACAATGCCAAGAGAAAAATCTATTTGGAATTATTACAAAATAGTGCAAAAAAAGACCATGCTCAGTAGGGTGGAAGTTTTTTTGCCAAAATTTTTTTTTTAAATCAACCCCTTCAGGTGCCCCAACCCCCAAAAAAAATTTTTTTTTGGAAAAAATATTCGATAGGGCCCTATGTGTAAACTCTCCTTGAATGTTTAAAAAGTGGGTGTTCAGATTTTTTGACTTGGTTCTACCTTATAGATATGTAACGTATCGTACTATCGTCAATAAATCTATTATTTTTTTAATTTGTTTAAATTCCAGCTAAAAGTGTATTATCTACATAAAATAGGATTTCATATTTTTCTGTTAGGTCTTTGGGGCACCTCCGAAAATGTTCCGAGAGCCTCCAATTTCCATTCAAGGAGAGTTTACACATAGGGCCGTATCGTAAATTTTTTTTTGGGGGTTGGGGCACCTGAAGGGGTTTATTAAAAAAAATTTTTTGGCAAAAAAACTTACTTTTATGAATGGCAACTTTTGCCACCCGGGCCATTATCAAATTCGAAAAAAAGTTTTTTTTGATCCACCCTAATGCTCAGGGTTCCCAGCATTGTTTTGTACTTTTTTTATGCTTTTTTGACAAATTTTTCAAATTTTATGACACTTTTTATGACAAGAATTTATTATTTCTAAAGTTATTTTAATACAAAATATGTTCTTTTTTAACGGTTTAAAAATAAATATTTTTTCTCGCATCAAAATAAATGTTTTTTCTCGCATCAAAATAAATATTTCTTCTATTATATTTTTAATATTTGTTACTTTATATCTTAATATATATATTATAATAGGTATTATAATCTTAAAATAAATAAAACTACATCTCAAAATAAATAAAACAACATACTATTTTTTTTTTGCTTTTTCGATAATTTCTTATTTCCTTCAGAAATAAGATTTCTTGCTATTTTTAACTCTGCAGCCTTACTTGCCAAACTACTATCAATTTCTTCAAGTCCTTCTTTGTGTTTGCGCTTTCTGCCTTCCTTTTATAAAGTAACAAATAACTTTACCATTCTCATTATTTATTTCAAATTTTGAAATTTAAAATTTATTTCCTAACCTTAACCTAACCTTTTTATTTGCATACGACTGTAGGTAGCCAATATTATTTATTTTTGCAATCCTCCTGACAAAAAAACCCATTTTCGCAATAATTTTTTTTTTTTTTATACTTTCGGAAAGTTTCGGGAATTTTCGTTGGAATGTTTCCAGGAATTTTGGATGGAAAGTTTCCGGGAAATTTCGTCAAAAGGAAAATTTTCCATCTCTAATTAAAATAGTTTATCGAGCAAAATTTTCTTAGATTTAATTCCTCTCAATAAAATAATAATACAAATATGATTAAACCCCACAACCAGTAATAAGCCAACCTTTTAACGTTTTTTACCTGTCTGTCTGTGGGGCTGGTGTCCTTGGAGTAGCTGCAGCTTGTGGGGTTACTGTGTAGTCGTTTAATAGGGCATCTGTGGTTTCCACGCCACTTTCGGCAGCTACCTCTTTTGCGACCTCGCTAGCACGACCCAATTTGACCACTTGGTGCAGTTCCTGGTCGGAAATTTGCGGTTCGGGTAAAACTAATTTCGACCTTTTCTTGGCGGGTTCTTGATTTTGTAACATAGCCTGCGGGATGTCGTTTTCTTTTCTCTGTTTAAGTTTTGCCTTGTCCTTTTTACGTTCTCTCTAAAAAAATAATTAAAAAACATGTCAAAAAGGGACTGTCTCGCCAGAGTTAACATGATCATTTGTAGAGATCTTGCGAAACCGAACGAATATTCTGCCGACCGACCAAGCGGCAATTAGACAAAATTGTGTTTATATACCGCAATATGATAACTTATTTATTAATTGCCACATGCGTCGTTTATGATAATAAAAGTAGTGTCTGGTTGTATTGTTTTGATTTTATATTTGAACCATGCACTCTTCTCTGAGTGCATTTTTTTATTACATTGAACCTTATTATTTAAATTATTAAATATCACATAGTCCTAAAAAAAGGTAAAATAGAAGGCCTAATTGTATATTTAAGTACCAGATTGTATCCACATTTGTTATCTAACCCTTTATTTGTCTATCCATTCAAAAATTCCACGCTTTGCCACTGCTTAGTATTTTACATAAAATTTCAAAAATATTAAATGCTAAAACAAATTTTCTGTCTTTTCCCGATCATTTGTCAAATTTCCCTGACCAACCATGATCATAAGAGTGGGTTGAATATCCGCTTTTTTGAAATTAATTTTGTAATAACAAAAATATTAATCTTTAAGGTAAAAAAATTATATACAAAAAGAAAATTTTTTCGGTCAACATCTTAGGCTCGTCAAATGCACTTAAAACTAAAAGTAATAAAAGTAAAAATAGTTATTTATGTACCAAGGCAGTAAAGTCGTATTTTTTATCACGAATGTGGAAATTATTTGCCGAGGCGAAAGCCACGTGAGTGATAAAAAATGCCGAGGTGCATATTAAATTTTATCCGAAATCATATTTAATAATACTAATAATTAATATTGATGATCAAATCAAATGTAATTTAAATGTAGGAAGTGTCTACGTATACTGTTTGTTGCGACGGCTATGATATATTTGACCGCCGCGGTGATTTTTTAATCTAATAAAATTAACTTATTATTTTTATTAAACATTTTATGAAAGGGTCCAATCGACCTTCGCGACGGTGTTTTTTTTTAATATTATTTAGTTGCTGCTGAAGAGCAGTAGACACAATAAAATGTATAATGTGTTGCATACAATACTCGTATTAAATCGGCAGTAAAGTTCTACTTTACTGTAGATTGTTGACTACTTTACTGCCGATTTCGGATAAAATAATTTTTTTTTGTATTTTTTTTATGACAATTAAATTTACTAACAAACATAATTAAAAAAAAATTGGCAGCAAGATGTCAACCTAACATTTTTTTCTTTTGCCTCAAATATTAATATTTTTGCTATTGAGCAATCAATGTTACTCGGCAATTTTTGTTGCGTCCGTAGTAATAAAAAATTGTGAGTAAATGCTCCCGAAATTAAATTAAATACTAGCAAGATGTCAACCTAACATTTTTTTCTTTTGCCTCAAATATTAATATTTTTGCTATTGAGCAATCAATGTTACTCGGCAATTTTTGTTGCGTCCGTAGTAATAAAAAATTGTGAGTAAATGCTCCCGAAATTAAATTAAATACTATTGCAAGCACAGACCTACAAACAAGTTTGTAGGTCTGTGATTGCAAGCATGTTTATTATGCTTGTTATAATTAAACTTTAGCTCATATAATATATTATGCTTATAAGCATATTAATTACGTTAGTTTTTAATCACAATTTTTTATTATAACGGACGCGACAAAAATTGCCGAGTAACGTAAAATTGCTCTATTACCAAATTCATTTCGGAAAAAGCGGACCATTGGGTATTGAGTTAAGGGGCCCGTCATGTTTGGGGGCCCGAGCTCGATCCATTTCTTAACTCAACAGCATATTTACCATCCGTAAATTTAAGTAGCAACCCAGATCACAAATTAAAAAATATTGGGTTGCCTATCAAATATTGCCAATAGTTAACAGCATATTTACTATTTAAATTTGCTGTTAACTCAACTGGCGATATTTGAAACCTTTGACCCTTCTGCCGTATTCAACTCGCTTTTTCTACTGGGGTTTTGTGTGCCAGGCGCCACTAGGTCAACAAATCGGATGCTGAGAAGAAAAGATTTGGCTTGAGAGAACAGAAATTTATGTTGGACGCAGGACAATAACACAATTTTTTAGTGGAACTGAAATTTTGCCAACTCTCAAGTCTCTGAATAATGTACACAAAAAACTTGAAGGTTGTATTCTTTTAGCCTGTTTTTTAATGGGGTGTGTATAGGGCCTGAACAATAAATTAGAGATGGGAATTGGAAAGTTTCCATTTTAAGGAAACTTTCCGTTTTGGAAAGTTTCCAATTGGGAATTTATTTTCATTTTGAAAGTTTCTTTTTAGCTACCGGAAACATTCCTTGGAACATTGTTTTTTTCATTTAAATGTCAATTGTTTAACCGCTGATTTTCGTTAAGGCCATGATACAAGGCCAAGAAACTTTGAATAAAATTTAATGTGTGTTAATTTAAAGCAGAAGAAGAAGTATAAATAATGTAAGTTATGTTTCATAACCTCAATGAAGCCAGCATCATCACAAAAAACTTTTTTAAAAAAAGGTAAACAAAATAAAAACAATAAACAAAGTTAAAATCATTCTTACATTTTTGTTGTTTATTTATAGGCATAGCATAATGCCAAGAGAAAAATCTAGTGTTTGGAATTATTTTTTACTTTACTTTTTACTTTTCAATATTCCTATAGGTATATTAGTTACTTTGTCCCTTTTAATTTTTTTTACGTAATATCTAGGGTTTACTAGCAGTGAATTTCTAATAGTAAACATTTTATTTTTATTTTGTAGGTTTCAGTATACAATAGGAATATTCCAAAGTAAAAGATACTAAAAATAGTATTGCAGTTACATTCTTATAAAAAATTTTTTTTTTCCTAATAAAATTTGACAAAAAGTTAATGCAAATCCCTGGCATAAAAAAAAATATTTTCGCAATAAAAAAATTTTTTTTGAAACTTTCGGAAAATTTCGGGAATTTTCGATGGAAAGTTTCCGGGAATTTTCGTCAAATGGGAATTTTCCCATCTCTACAATAAATTAGTTATGGGGCCCGAATTTGGGTGTGGGGGGTCTGTCTGCCATGTATGAGTATGAGTATAAGAGATGTTTAACCGGCCCCATTGCCTCATCGCTCCCGGGCCCCGCATAGGCCTCTGTTTCCCTGCGCCGATTTTCTCTCGCCACCGGCAACGGCACGGCTTCACCCGTGTCTGCTGGTTGCGAATGTCCATTGCGTCCAGTACTGTCCCCTAATTAGGCAACAGAGAGCGAAATGCCAATAGTTTTAGTAGCCATTCCCGGGTTCTCCGAGCCGATGCTATAGTAAATTTAAAAGTAAACTACGTACATGTCATCAATCAGCTGATCGGGCACGGTTGTCAATGTGATGCTAAAATCCTTGCATCAAGGGAAAGTGGTAGTGCAACTACAGGGCGATAGATGGCGTTTACATGAATAATACCAAAATGTCAAAAGTCTGAGTTTTTATAACCTATATGATGCACCGCCAAAAGTATGTTTTTAGCCATTTTTAAAGACATTTTCTGATATAAAACCCAAACATTTTGCCATCTAAAGTCAGTCTCTGGTATATATATTATTATTTCATGTATCAAACATATATTTTGTTAAATATTCTATTAATTAATAATAATCCTATTTACCTCTCTAACAGCTGTTAAAGGTAACAAAGGTCCATTATTATCCCGTTCTGCCTCAAAATAGCGTATTAAGGATGACACCAACTCTTGACTCCGACTATTTAAATGCTTCGGCATTTTAAATATAGGAAACACAAAAAAACGATATATAACAAACACAAAAACGGCAATGAAAACTTAAACGATATAAAATAACACAAACAACAAACAAAATAAACGAAATAATACACGAATTAAACGAAATATTCAAAAACACAACTGACAGCTTCGAAATTCTAAAACGTCAAATTCTTTTTTATGTCATTTAAATATGAAAAATTTGAATGTAAACATGACAACATCACAATTGTTGCCAACTTAATTTGGTTAAAATGCATTCAAATATTCAATTACAGACTTCGATTTAGTCATTTAGTGTTGGTACCAATGCGTAAAATTTTTGTTTTATTAGCTGGCCATACACAGACGTTATTGCGCGCGGTTTATCGTGTTATCTGCAAAAACATATGGAAAATCATGTACGTGAGTGAGTATCGCCGCGCGAAATGATAGAACGGGAAGGGATTTCAGACGTGCTTTTCTCTGGAGTGTGGCGTGTCCACACGCCACATTCCGCTTCACGGTTTACCTTTGCTTGGCAAAATTTCACGTTGAAAATTTGTACACGATCACATGCAGTTTCAAACGACTCGATAAATGACACTTTTTGCCCACTCACATACGATTTTTCCTTTAAAACTGATATACCACGGGCAATCACTTGCTAAATCATTTGAATACTTTATCAAGTGTATGGAACATGACGCTTTTTTTGCCATGCCGTTCTTTCGTGCATACTAACCGCTACATCCCAAAACGCCACGATAAACCGCGCAAAATAACGCCTGTGTATGGCCAGCTATTGATGACGTGTACGTAGTTTACTTTTAAATTTACTATATACGCCCAGTAGGGTCATGAAGGAGGTAGGACGGGAGGGATAGATATTTTGGTGTTTGGGGGACAGTTACGCCGACTCAAGTCTAAGTACGACGCGGTACCCCCCTAGACCAGGCAGTTAGTATTACTCCAAACATTTGGGATAACTGTATGGAGTTCGGGAGTTGCTATTTTGCTGCAGGAGCCTACGTCTTGGTCTACGTTTTTGTCGTTATTGTTTGTGTCCTTGTCCAAGTAGGATTGTTCCTGCACATGTGTCTTCAGTCTTGAGGCCGAAAACAATCAATAGATAGTTAGGTAGTTGGATAATATCCATATACATATTATGTAACTTGTAGCTTTGATGTTTTTTTAAATTGTTTATTGCCGCAGTAGCAAAGTAACAATTTTTTAGTTATTGTGTTGCCCAAGCACGTTTTGTGGTAGAATTGTTTTGTCTTTTTTTCCTTAATTTCCAAAATTAGGTATTGCATTTATTTATTAGTTAAACAAATGACAAGTGCAATTATTCTGTTATAATCTAATGTGTTTACAAATCCAAGTTCGATTAGTATGCTGTTTTTATTGTTTGGGTTTTCATGATTTATCCCAGGCAACACAGGGTCGTAGAAATCACGTAGAATCGTCGACGAATTGGGTCGAATTTGGTCGAAGTTACATTTCAACCATTTTTCGACGTCTCAAAATTCACCAAAACACGACCAATTATTAACTTAGGTCGATGATAACCAATAAATGACGTCATTATCACGTGAACAGATGACGAAATTTTTAAGAAAATATGAAAATATAGTGATAATTAATAAGAAACAATTGGCCCGTTTTAATGGGCCGACAAAAAGTTTTGGAATATTTTTAAAAACAAAAATTATTATTTTTATTTAATTTACGTTATTTCGACGGAGAATCAACGTGCAATATTTTATTAAAATAATTTTAAACATTATTTGGTTTTAAACTAATTAAGATAGATTAATAATTATTGGATCAATGGATTTTTTAAAACAAATTCGCGATTTTTAAATCCTTTATCATTTCATCACAAAATAAGAAATTAAAATGTTACTGCAGTTGACAATCACAATTTTAATTTTAGTAAAATTATTTATCTACAATGTTGCCAGATGTTTTATAATTTTCTTTTTTAAAATAGTAAAATTTAAATAATAATCGATAATTGTAACATAATTTAATCCGCCGCGTAGTTTTGCTTGTTTTTATACAATTTTTGTTTTGATAATTTTATATAATTTTCTGTAAATTTGATCATTTTGTCAACCCTCTTCGATAATATTAATTTTTACACCTGGCAACCCTGTTTCTCTTTGACACTACTTACAAAGCGAGGGAACGTTTATTCCTAAAAAACAATATGGTTGATTCAAGCGTCCAACTTTTATAATCTGTGGCATTTATACATAGAACAAACCATTTATACTGATAATACTTTGGCTGTGTCAGGTAGGTCAATTTTTGTTTGTTTATTAATGTTTTAATTACTCAGTATATTCCGTAACGAAGTCATAACACCTAAATGAAGTACCTACATAAGCTCCTAAAATATTGACCTGTCATCTGTCTTAAAATTTAATGTGTTTGATTTTATAATAAATGTTTTGAGCAACTTAAAACATGTTTTATTAATTATTAAACCAAAAGCTCTTTATGCACTAGTAAAAATAATTATTTATTCTTATATCCGATATTTTAATGCCAGACATATGTATGTGTTTCTTCAAAGATTAACTAACAAATTTTTTTTGATATTCTACTTTTTTATATACATTTATTTTGATTATTAATTATTTACTAAATATATATCTACTATAGTAGTATATATATACTATATATAGTAGGGTTTACCTATTTATTTCTTAAAATTTAAAAGTACAACTAAAATTTTTTTGTTTTTTTTTTTAATTTTGACAAAATCACATTTCGCATTGAAATATCTGATATCAGTATCGGTAATTATTTTTATCAGTGTATGACCTAATCATATATTATTCAAGAAATATTACGTGATTATTTACGTCAAATTACGTAAATAATTACGTAATATTACGTGATTTTACACGTGAAATCGCTGTGACATATTGTCGTCAATTTTACGACGATAAGACGTGTCTAAGTTGGTGACTTCGACGTCACCGTAGACGTAAATTAAACGTGATATTCACGTCACTGTGTTGCCTGGGATTGAGTGTTCGTTTATATTCTAAGTGTCAAATGTATATTATTGATCTCGTTTGGGTTAAAATTAACGTTGTTTTGTTGGGGCCGTTACTGGGTTTTATGCCTACTCAGCTTTGGTGTATCACCGCGATAGTTCGAATGGGAAGTTTTGTTTTTTTGTTGTTTGTCTTTTTTCTTTATTAACAAATCATAAAAATATTTTTTAAATTACCAAAAAATATATTTTTATTTGTTTGGTGTGAAACCTTATGTGATTTGTCCTATTCTCATTTATAAATAATTATTTATCATTTATAATTATGATTAATTAGGTATTAATTATGAAAAACATCATATATGTTCACCAAACAGCGAATTTTAAAAACGGAATAGCCATTTAAACACCGATGATGTTTATAAACATGGATGTTTAAGAAATTCTTTGAGTGCATGCGTCTATAGACGAAATAATTGAAAGGGAATAGGCACATATGTTACGAAACATATGTAGTTCATGAACATACATGTTTAGCGAAAAATAATAGGTCTCCTAGTATTATTTTACAAGAAAGGAACTTTATTTTAACGATTGTATGACATTAGACAACTGTCAACTAACTTAAAACTAACTTTAGACCGTGACTAAAGGTGGATTCATGCAAGCATGTCTTAAATTAACTTAACTTAACTTTGTACCAATCTTGTACTAATCATTATCCCATGAAAATGAACCGTTCATATATGTACTATTATCTTAAGGATTTTACATGCGAATTACGTTTAGCGACCAAAACCAAAAATGTTATTATTACTGCTTATCAGCGTTATTTGTTTGGCGCCAATTCGCGTAAAATTTGTTAAACAGTTTGTTTAAATTTTTAACCCGTAAGTAGGTAAGGATTTTACATGCGAATTACGTTTAGTGACCAAAACCAAAAATGTTATTATTACTGCCCTTGTGGAAATTTTCCTCTGAGAAAGTCTTACTTTCTCTGAAAAAGTCTGAATAATACTTATTAAGTCGGAAAAAGTGAGAATAAGACTTATTAAGTCGGAAAAAGTCTGAATAAGTCTTATTAAGTCAGACTAATAGCAAGATTTGGGAGTCTTCTGGAAGAGTTAATAAGACTTTTTAAGACTTTTAGTAGAGAAATGGTAGGTACCTACGGAGATAAAAATAAATATCCGAAATAATTCATAGAGGTTGTATTTGGTTATCGTAAAATAAAACACATAGAAAAGTATTTATTAACATTTTTGCTGTTGTTATAAGCCAAGTTTATTGCATAATTACCTATATAATAACATAGGTAAGATGTAATAATTAGGTATAACAATTATAATTTTATACATACGATGCGCTTGACATGCATGCTTCCACCATAGAAAAAGGAGTTGCCACTGTACGTTTTATTTTAATAGTTTCTTTTGATACACGCAAATATTTACCTATCTAAACATTGTTACAAACAATAGACGTAAGACGTAATATCGAGAGACCAGCTTAGCTAGCTGACCAATTAGAGCACAGCTGACCTGTCAGTTTGCAAGTATTTTACTCGAAAATCGGGTATTTTCATAATATTTGCGGGTGATTTGCAAATTTCTATCAAAATAATAATAAAATAAATTTTTAGTAAATAATATTGTATATTTACTAAATATGCACAATTATTTTATTCTATCTTGTTACATTTTTATTATTATTTTAGTATTTTGTAATTTATGGTCAGGAACTTTTATGGCAACACTGTACGTAAACACGAAGATCAACCATATTTGTCTTATGAGTCTATCGAAAATATCATGTCTATAGACTTAATATCAATTAATATTAACTCCTTTTTCTATGTTGGAAACAATGAAAGCATGTTAAGCGCATCGTATGTATAAAATTATAATTGTTATAATTATTACACCTTACCTATGTTAGTATATAGGTAATTATGCAATAAACTTGGCTTATAACAACAGCAAAAATGTTAATAAATACTTGTCTATGTGTTTTATTTTACGATAACCAAATACAACCTCTATGAATTATTTCGGATATTTATTTTTATCGCCATAGGTACCTACCATTTCTCTACTAAAAGTCTTATTAAGTCTTAAAAAGTCTTATTAACTCTTCCAGAAGACTCCCAAATCTTGCTATTAGTCTGACTTAATAAGACTTATTCAGACTTTTTCCGACTTAATAAGTCTTATTCTGACTTTTTCCGACTTAATAAGTATTATTCAGACTTTTTCAGAGAAAGTAAGACTTTCTCAGAGAAAAATTTCCACAAGGGTGCTTATCAGCATTATTTGTTTGGCGCCAATTCGCGTAAAATTTGTTAAACAAATTGTTTAAATTTTTAACCCCTAAGTAGGTATTCTCATGGCGATTACATATAAAAATATAAAACAAACCCACAAAATACTAAATTTTCAGAAATGTAAAAACAATGAAAGTAGCTACATTAGACTATGAAGTTGGCTACATTACCAGTACATGCGCATTTGCCTATTTTTATTAAGAACTTAGGACATAAGGATCTTAAAGATAAAAGTAAACCAACTTTTCTTAGGATAAGGATTCAAATTAAGTTAGGTTAAGACGAATTTAAATTGCATGAACGGTTCCGCTCATTATTACAGTTTTATCTCTTTAAGATAAGGACAAATACTAAGTTAGTATTAAGACATGCTTGCATAAATCCACGGTAAAAACCTGTTGCTAACTTCAGCCCAAGACTAAAGCGCCATAAAGCCACAACTTGTCAATGTGTATTTAAAAGGTCACTTAGGGTCATGGAAACATGTACGATAATAGGCGTTTTAAAGGTGGTAGTAGAATAAAGACCTTACAACTATCATGACAGTAATATCCGGCAACACACTTTATATCTTTTTATACACTCACATTGAAATTGAATTCCTGGAATTTGGTCCAGGTATTTCAACAATTTTCATAGCTCTTTATATACAAGGCCCATTTTCAAGCCAACTTATTTAGTAATTGCTTGACAAGCTGGAGTCTTCAAATAAATTATACATAGTTCTTGAAACTTAAAGCATGAAATATATCCCTGGAAAGTGTGTGATAGATAATAAAATAGATATGAAATCCAATGAATCAAAAAACCCTTGTATAATACAAGTTGTATTAGAAAAATGTATATTAAATTATTAAAAACTGTTAAATTATTTTTATAGATATAATTGTTGAAATGTACAGAGGATTGGTCCGAAAATCGCGGATTTAAACAAAACATTTTTAAATTTTAAACATGCAAGTATGAAAAATTTAGTTGCGCTGCCAAACATTTTCTTGATAAAATTCCTATTGATGTTATGAAAAAACGAGAAAAAACTGAGCCCAAATAAATACTTTTGAACTGGGCCCATTGCAAACATGTATAAATAAACAACAAATTGTCGACATGGTTTATGAAAGATTTTATATGAAACTTTGTTACTTACTTCTTCTTGTTCACTTCTTAACTCTCCATCAAGATGTTGCTGTCTCATTTTGGAGAAATCTGGGGCCATTGGATCCAAAGCTTCTGAAGAAGTATCATAAAATCCAATGGCCGGGCGTTTTTCAAAGGGTATCTCTGCATTATAATCCACACCTCTTTTCTTTTTTCTTCGAGAATTGACCTCGATACCGGCCGCCCTTAATTCTCTACGTTTCTGCAGTGCTGCCAACCTTCTGGCTTCCTCAAGTTGCTTTTCTCTGGCCTTTCTTTTCGCTTTTTTACCTTGAGTGTTGGCTAACCTGGCTCTAGCTTCAGACAACATCTCAAGTTCATCTTCGTCCATGTCTTTGGGATCAGGTCTGGCAGGTTTGGTTTCTGGATTTGGATCAATTTCACCAGGTTTAAGTTTCCTGGGATCGTCAGCTCCATCTTCACCCTCTTCCTTTTTTTGAGCTTGATCACTATAAATCACAAAATTAAACTTAAGTCAAAGAATACAAGTAAAGTTCAGTTAAAATAAATGAGAAAAAACAAAAAAATTGCATTCAATACAATACATAATCCAGTTCGCTGAAGACACTGGCCCAACAGAACATAGAAAAACCCTATACAAGATGATAAATAATCTACAGAAAATAACCACCCATACGCTTTTATGGGTACACCATTGGATATTACGGCCAAATACCCACAAAACACAAATACTGATTTATCATCATAATTTCAAGGATACTTCACCAACAATTAGAGTAGATGGTCACGAAATCAGTACCAAAACAACCACCAAATACCTCGGGTTCCGACTAGACAATAAACTTAACCTTAAGGACCAATACCAGTGAAAACAAAAACCATGGAATATTTACTTTATATTTTTGCATTAATGTTATAATGTATCAAAATTGTGATATAGGTATTATAAATTATTGTAAAAAATAAGCAAAAAGACCACGGCCAAACAAACAAACCAAAATTAAATTATTAAAAAAATTCTGCGTGTATTTATCTCAATCTAGTAACTATAACTGTAACTAAAGTAACTATAACTCTAACTATAGTTAGTAATTTTGAGTAACTACACAGGGACTATTATTTAATGAAACACGGAAAACACGCCCACTTCCACCAAGTCTACTAAACATGACCCCATCTATTTTTGTTGTCTAATTTAAACACCCTTGTATTTCTATTTTAGAATTTTGGATAGAAAGCAAAAAATAATAGTATCTAATAATCTAAATACTTGTTTAAGTTAACTGTATCTGTAACTAGTTACAACAGTAAAACATGAATCTGTATCTATATCTAGTTACAAGGTTTGGTTAGTAACTGTAACTAGATTCTACAAATGATGTAACTGTTACAACACATGATGTGTTAAAAACATGTATATTCTACTTAATATTGGAAATATTAATATTATTATACTGTTATATACAATGTTATAAATTATAATAATTATTTTTAAATCTTTCTTTTTGTTCAAAAATAAGGGTATTTTTAATGAAATACCTTTACTTATTTTAATAAAATTAAAAAGGACAACTGGACATATGTTTGCCATGTAAAGGCATTGTTTTAAACAAAGGGATACAAGTGACATTTAAAAAAATAATGGTGGTAATTAAGTACAGGAATAGATAGTAAAAGGTACATTTAATTTGGTATCCAATGGTTATAATTTAATTCTATGCTTGCAAAACCTTTAAAACAAAGTTATAAAAGAACAAACAATTTTGACTTCAAATTAAAAGAGGGTTTTAACTTTGAACATGATTATCTCACAACTAGACAAAATATATTTGTACTACTTGGCTTCTAGTGCCCTCATATTAAATTTGGACTAAAATAATTTCAATATGTCTGTACCAACTTTCAGGGCAGCTCTTTAGTGTAAATTAAGTTTTGATGATTTGTTTTTGTTTAGTTTTTTAGCTATAGACATTTTGACTACTTTTACACAATGTCTTAGATAACAATATCAGCTGCCCAGTGTACTAATATCATTTTGACAAAAATCAAGTTATTTAGTTTTTTTTAATGGTGCGGATTCGATGGCTTATTAAGTTAATTTAAATTTAAAAAAACACCAATAACTTAACTGTCTGCAACACGATGTTAAAATGTAACATTTAACTTAATAGGTAATAGGTAATAGGTAATAGGTATATCATAAGACATTATAAAATGTTTAAATTATAAATTTACTTAATGAAATGTCTTCAATATTAACTGTTTTTAATATTCAGTTACTAATAGCTTAATCGTGTGTTTTAAAAATCTGATATATTAACCCAAAAAACGTAACCACGGCCCCTTGTCTCCCGCCGCCTTTTTTGACATACAATCCATATTTGTATGTAGATTACCTTAATTGATCTTTGCAAAATATTTTTTAGTTATAGGACTTATTTATATTAGTATTAGTATTAGTATAAGTAAAATGTGACACCGCTAAATGGCCGGTCGTGGTATACGCTAAAGAAGTATCGCTAGTAGCGCCACCATTCGGCTGTTATCATCGTAACAAAAGTACTATTAATAATCAGCTGCCAAACGCTTATGTTACAAACTAGTGTTTTTGAGAATAAAGCCGGAAAATGTTAAAATATATCGAAAAAAAACCGTGGCTCGATTTGTTGTGTTGTTGGTTATATTTCGAGAGGAAATCCTGGGTTGCGTTTGTACCGGTTTTCCAATAAACAGTGTTAATCTGAATGAAGAAATAAATTGCATACAGTAAACATAAATTGTACCTATTAGATACAATAAATACACATTTTAGTAGTGATTAACGTGAAAACCGAATTTTATCCTTTGGCAAAACATGAAAATGCAACGATTTAGTTCTTGAATTTTATGTACTATTAAAAACACAATAATTCACTATGATCCCTTAGATAAAATGCACACAACAACATAACTATATAAGCATTTAAGCGTTGAGTTTCTTAATCAATGATATAAGGAATAATCAATCGAAATCGAGTAGGTACTAAAAAAGTTTTTAAATTTTTTCCTTACAACGTAAAACACAAATAACGTGCGCGATTTAGCTGTGCAATTAAACAAAATTTGTCGAGTAAGACTTCTGCCTTCCTATTTTTTGTGAAAAAACTACCTATTTATTTAAAAATGATGTATAATGTGTGCTTTAAATGTATTGTTGACAATTCTTAAATTCACGCAATGCTATCGAAGTTCACCAGATGGCGCGCGCGTTGCGAAAACCCGATACTTCTTTAGCGTTCAAAATATGGGTAGAAAATCAGTGACAAGTGTTTCCCTTATTTATTAAGAGCGGTAAGTACCTACTTCTAATTGTAAATATTAATTTAATAAATTTAGTTTAAGCATGATATTTTAATGCGTACTTTTTTAATAAATAAAACCGGTCCCTAATGATATTGTTTTTAATTATATCCCTGACTAAATAAACATTTTAGATTTGTACAATGACATATACAATACATAACCCAAAATTTTTGTCTTAATCCCATTATTTGTGTCTAAACGCAACAACGCCCACTGGGAGGAATTTCAAAAATAACGGATAAAACCTTATTTTGTGAAAATCAACATAGCTAATTTTAAATTGCGAGTTATAAAAAAAGAAAGTCCAGAGATTATGATTTGAAAAAAAAAATTTTTTGTTATGATGAAATGACTTTCTAAATCGCAAATCAATATGTTATTATTCTTTTTATAGTACGACGCGTCTTGACGTCGCACTATGGTTTATCGGCGGCAAAAATACATTTTTTTTAACTTTTAATTTTTGGAACTTTTATGGCGACAATCTGTTAAAAACATCTCAAACTAATATATTTCGGTAAAAAAATTTTTTTTAATAATCCTGTTTTGATTTTTTGGCACCTTAAAGTAGAATGTTTTAAAACAGTAAAATTGGCTAAAAATTACGCACACATTTAATAAACCATATTTTTAAATCGGACAAAAAAATGTATTTTTATTTTTTATATACAGTGCTTGCAAATCCAAGTCCGACCGGGTTGGGAAGGACGGTTTTTCAATACCCGCGTGAAAAGAACAAGGATAGAACGCCAAACAGAATTTGATTGGTCAAAGCCGGCAGGCGTGCGGATTGTAAGCGAGGTCAACTCTGGCATTGCATTTAGTACTTAGCGAACTGCGTGTGGGTGTAGATGCACATTTATAATTTTCTTTTTAAATATTTTCATCCCCGATTCCTTTTTTTCTTGAGAACTAGGGCAACAACAAAAAATAGTATTCTTAATAAAAAAGATTTTTTAAATAAACAATAATTCTGAATAAAAATATAATATAATAAAAATAAAATTCTAAAAATAAATAATCCTAGAAAACGTACAGCTTCGACTTGAGGTAGGTACCCCACAAAAAAATCACACGGCGCCTAGTCCGGTGATCTAGCTGGCCAGAGAATTCCTCCTCGACCCATAATAAGACGAGGTCCAAAAGTGTCGGAAAGGAATTCCCGAACAGCCATCGTATTATGTGCGGGGCAACCGTCCTGCTGAACCATACGTTTTCGATGTTTATTCCGCCTAAATTTTAAAGCGCGGGAACTGTTTGGTTTCTTAGGAGATTTAAATATCTAGCGCCATTTCAATGATTTAGGAATCCGCATAACTAATTTGTTGGGGCCCCCAACAAATTAGTTATGCGGATTCCTAAATCATTCCCCCAACTTGGGGGATATTAGTCCAGAAGTCCTAGCTAATGTGCGTGGGAATTTTTATAATAGGATTGGCTATTGTTTGGCTTCCTATGGGGGCTTGTTCGAACATTTAATTTAAATTTGGAGTTTATTTATTTTTAGAGATTTATGTTTATTCAGAATTATTGTTTATTTAAAAAATCTTTTTTATTAAGAATAATATTTTTTGTTATGCCCTAGTTCTCAAGAAAAAAAATTAAAAATTTTTATTTTTAGGATTCGGGGATGAAAATATTTAAAAAGAAAATTAAAATGTGCATCTACACCCAATCAAATTCTGTTTGGCGTTTCATCCTTGTTCTTTTCACGCGGGTATTGAACAACCGTCCTTCCCAACCTGGTCGGACTTGGATTTGCAAGCACTGTATGTTTAAAGCACACCTTAATCTATAAAAATTCCCATTTTATTTGAAAATTATTTAAAAATTAAAAGTTATAACCTTTAAAAAAATCATATAGGCGATTCACCGGGTGATCTCTACGTGAGGTTGTTCAGTAAACTTTACTTTATATGGTTTAGTGGTTGATATCACATCAGTGTTTAAATAACTTTAAAATTAAAATTGAAGAATGGTTCAAAAACGAAATTATAATTGAATTTAATGAAGATTTATCACAACCAGGTCCATCAGGTGTAGGGAGACCAAAGAAGCATTTTTTGGATTGTGCTGAACGTTCTAAAAGGCATAAGGTTAAACTTTTACGAGAAACCTTTGAATCAGACCTTTTATCTGCAGCTGCCAAAATTTTGAAAAGAAAATGAATATGTCAACGGAACAGGCTTTAGCGTTGATAACGGATGCCCAATTGTCAAAGCATCAATATGAAGCATTTAGAAATGCCGTTAAGGATTTTGGACATGATATTTTACCACCTTATTATAAGGTTGATAACGGATGCCCAACTGTCAAAGCATCAATATGAAACATTTAGAAATGCCGTTAAGGATTTTGGACATGATATTTTACCACCTTATTATAAGGTTCTTATAGCCAAAAAAGAGTGCTACCCAGATAAAATGGTAATTACTGAAAGAAGTGCCCGTGTGGATTTGCAAAGTCTTGTAGATCATACCGCAAAGCGAATTTTGGAAGCTATCGATATTTATGTAGAAGATAATACAGAGTTACTTTTAGTTAATAAGTGGAGATGTGATGGTGCTTCCGGGCAATCTGAATACAATCAAAAATATGTACAAGGTGATAATCAGGAAATATCAGATAGTAGCATCTACATGGTATCCATGTGCCTTTACTACTTAGAACTGGCTTTGACTCAACAATTTGGAACAATGATTTGTCTTCATCTACGAGATGGTGCCGCCCTATCTATTTTGAATTTGTAAAAGAGTCCCTTGAAAAAGTTTTGGATGTTAACAACAAAATAACTAACAAAATTTCCCAGCTAAAAAAAACAGAAGTAACAATATCCGGAAAAACAAGACATAAAATTTACCATGATTGACGGAAAGACAGCACAAGAAAAACTCCTTCTACATGTTTTATATGTAAAGCAAATCCGACAGAAATGAACAATTTACAAAATGTTGTCCATAAGCCAACAAATGAAGAAGCTCTTTAATTTGGATTATCTCCTTTACATGCCCGCATTAAGTTTATGGATTGTATATTACACATTGCCTACAATTTACCATTTAAAAAATGGAGAGCCACAAAGGATCTGCAGGAAATTAAGGAATCTGAAAAAAATACGATTTCACAGGAATTTAGATCAAAAATGGGTTTAATAATATACGTTGAGTCAATCCATATGAAAACGCCGAAACTCGTTGCTCGACCATCTTGGGTTTTGCTATAAATTTTATAGAAATATTCATTAGGGTCCCAAAGGACAAAATCCACCCTTATTTAATTTTTCGCATGTGTCAAATCCTGCCCATTCGAATTAAAACTTTTTAAAAACGTCATTTTTATGCTTCAATAATTTAAGCTGTAATTTTTTTTTCTATTACAAATATTTTAATATAAATATAGGCCATCATATGAGGATGTTGACTTCCCAATAGAATTATGAAATTTACAGGATAATTAATCCATACCTTGATGTTCAAATACCTGGTAGTTAATTAACAGAATATTTAGTCCTTACTATGATGTTTAAATGCCTGTTTGGCTTATGCATATTTATGTAGGGACTTATATGCATATAACTTATGCGATTTTTTAAAATATTATTATATTTTTGCTGCTTTTAAAGCATCTGTACAATCACAAAAAAAGCAAAATAGCCTATACAAGCTTTTAAACTTTGTGATAAGGACTAAATTTCCTGTAAGTTTTATATTTCTATCTAGAAGTTAACATTTATATGATAAAGGATAAAATGATGCGTTTTTTAATTTTCCATGTGTTAGCCTTTTTTAAAGCCCATGTATAAGCAAAATGGATGAAAATATCAAAGCAATTCAAACAGGCTTTCAAGGTAAGGACTAAATATCCTGTTAATGTCATATTCCTATATTAACGTCAACATACTTATATAATGAATGAAATATTGCGACTTTTTATTATTTCAATATTTTTCTCCTTTAAAAGCTACTGTATAACCTTCAAATATGAAAATAACAAAACCAAACTACAAGGCATTTAAACATTTAGGTAGGGGCTAATTATCCTGTAAAATACATAATTCTATTTGGAAGTCAACATCCTTATAATATAATTATAATGGCCTAAATAATGCGATTTTCTAGAATTTTAAAATTTCAAGCATTTTTTTTGTTTGGAAACCGTATGCCAAACGGGTCAATTGTAAGTTTTATTTTGTCTTTGGTATGTAAACTTTATATACAGGGTGTCCGGGAAAAGGAGGTCAATCCGTTAACCATATATTCCTTGAGTTAAAACAATAAGACTTTCATAATACCATTTTTCAATTTAGAGCTTCATTTTCGATATACAGGGCGACAAAGTTTGAAATTTAAAACTGATTTTTTTTAATAATTCGAGTAATTGATAAGATATTAAGTTCAAATTCGGTACACTACTTCAACATAAATAGTTACATCTTTTTAGAATAACAAAACAAAAAACAATTGTCAAATAATCAAAATAGGGGGGTCCAGTACCCACTGACTCTCCCTATTTTTTAGTACGTGCGCCAATGACTTTCAAACGGTATTTTTTCAGGTAATCATTTATTGTTAAAAAAAAATTGTCTCTTATAAAATTTTGATAAAATCATTTGTTTGTATGGGTCAGTCCATATCAAATCAACCAAAGGTTCTTCCCCCACCATCTCCGATTTTGATAATTTTCGGTAAATTTGTTTACCTCACTAAAAAACTCAAAAATCCCATATATGAATTTTTTTCGATAGGTGGTTTTTGTTTTATTGATTTTTGAAAATCAAAAAATTCCGATAAATTTGGGTCTTGCAAGTACTTACAAAAATAGCGATATCTCGTAAAATATTAAAAGTAGAAAGGTGAGTGATGGCTTATTTTAAAGGCCTATTAGAGACCTTTTTTATGATATACCACATGACCAAAATTTTTTCAAAAAAAAAATTAAATTTCGAAAATTTGATATGAACTGACCCATACTTTACAAATTATCTCTAAAACAAATCATTTTATCAAAATTTTATAAGAAACAAAAAATTTTCAACAATAAATGATTACCTGGAAAAATACCGTTTGGAAGTCATTGGCGCACGTACTAAAAAATAGAGGGAGTCAGTGAGTACTGGACCCCCCCATTTTGATCATTTGACAATTGTTTTTTATTTTGTTGGTCTCAAAAAATGTAACTATTTATCTTGAAGTAGTGTACCGAATTTAAACTTAATATCTTATCAATTACTCGAATTATTAAAAAAAATCAGTTTTAAATTTCAAACTTTGTCGCCCTGTATATCGAACATGAAGCTCTAAATTGAAAAATGGTATTATGAAAGTCTTATTGTTTTGACTTAAGGAATATATGGTTAACGGATTGACCTCCTTTTCCCGGACACCCTGTATGAAAAAAATTAGCTGTTCATATTAAACAGCCGAGACATGGAACGCATTTTAAAAACACGAAAAATTATTTACTTATAAAATTTATATTTAATATCGATTGAGTGAATTTATATTTTTTTTTTTACAAAAATGACATCTTAAAATTTAAAGTATCTTAAATAGAAAAAAAATTACAGCTTTAATTATTAAAGCATAAAAATGACCTTTTTAAAAAGTTTAAATTCGATTAGGCCGGATTTGACAAATGCGAAAAATATAATAAGGGTGGATTTTGTCCTTTGGGACCCTAATGAAATTTCTATAAAATTTGAGCAAATTCCAAGATGGTTGAGCAACGAGTTTCGGCGTATTCATATGGATTGACTCCGTTGTTAAAACCGGCTAAGGTAATCCCAATTTTGGAAACACATTTTTTCAAAATCCCACCTTAGTTGCAGAGATAACTAAGGTTGATTTTAACTTAATAAATAGGTTTCAAACCATTCTGCAAGCTATCACTACACAAAGCTTGATAGATACCAATAAGTTGGGAATGTTTGCTCAGTTGTTTGTGGAAATGTATCCATGGTACTACATGCCTGTAACTTATTTGTTATTTTCGAGTTGGCAACACTGGTGAAAAGTTTTCATAGAAAATCTTTAATATTTTATATTTGATTTTGTGCATCAGGCACACACAAGTAATTTCAGATTTTTTACAGCACAAATTTTAAGAAAATATTTTTATTTTTTATTTAAAGTTACATTGTTTTCATATGTCACAGTGTACCTTAAGAGCCTACCCAGGCAACACAGTGACGTGAATATCACGTTTAATTTACGTCTACGGTGACGTCGAAGTCACCAACTTAGACTCGTCTTATCGTCGTAAAATTGACGACAATATGTCACAGCGATTTCACGTGTAAAATCACGTAATATTACGTAATTATTTACGTAATTTGACGTGAATAATCACGTAATATTTCTTGAATAATATATGATTAGGTCATACACATAAAAATAATTACCGATACTGATATCAGATATTTCAATGCGAAATGTGATTTTGCAAAATTAAAAAAACAAAAACACATACATATGTCTGGCATATATCTGGCATTAAAATATCGGATATAAGAATAAATAATTATTTTTACCAGTGCATAAAGGGCTTTTGGATTATTAATTAATAGAACATGTTTTAAGTTGCTCAAAACATTTATTATAAAATCAAACACATTAAATTTTAAGACAGATGACAGGTCAATATTTTAGGAGCTTATGTAGGTACTTCATTTAGGTGTTATGACTTCGTTACGGAATATACTGAGTAATTAAAACATTAAGAAACAAACAAAAATTGACCTACCTGACACAGCCAAAGTATTATCAGTATAAATGGTTTCTTCTATGTATAAATGCCACAGATTATAAAAGTTGGACCCTTGAATCAACCATATTGTTTTTTAGGAATAAACGTTCCCTCGCTTTGTAAGTAGTGCCAACTTACCCAAGGCCAAAGAGAAACAGGGTTGCCAGGTGTAAAAATTAATATTATCGAAGAGGGTTGACAAAATGATCAAATTTACAGAAAATTATATAAAATTATCAAAACAAAAATTGTATAAAAACAAGCAAAACTACGCGGCGGATTAAATTATGTTACAATTATCGATTATTATTTAAATTTTACTATTTTAAAAAAGAAAATTATAAAACATCTGGCAACACTGTAGATAAATAATTTTACTAAAATTAAAATTGTGATTGTCAACTGCAGTAACATGTTAATTTCTTATTTTGTGATAAAATGATAAAGGATTTAAAAATCGCGAATTTGTTTTAAAAAATCTATTGATCAATAATTATTAATCTATCTTAATTAGTTTAAAACCAAATAATGTTTAAAATCATTTTAATAAAATATTGCACGTTGATTCTCCGACGAAATAACGTAAATTAAATAAAAATAATAATTTTTGTTTTTAAAAATATTCCAAAACTTTTTGTCGGCCCATTAAAACGGGCAAACTGTTTCTTATTAATTAATTATGAAAATATGAAAATATAGTGATAATTATCACTATATTTTCATATTTTCTTAAAAATTTCGTCATCTGTTCACGTGATAATGACGTCATTTATTGGTTATCATCGACCTAAGTTAATAATTGGTCGTGTTTTGATGAATTTTGAGACGTCGAAAAATGGTTGAAATGTAACTTCGACCAAATTCGACCCAATTCGTCGACGATTCTACGTGATTTCTACGACCCTGTGTTGCCTGGGTAGTAGGCTCTTAAGGTACACTGTGACATAGTGATGTCGTATTTCGAATTAAAATATTCGTTTAATCCGAGTTTTGAGATATTCGGATGCATCCGAATAATGAAATATTTTATGGAATCGGAATCGGATTCGGAATAATTTTGTATCCTCCTATGAAAAATCCGGTTTTTTTATCCTCGTTCGAGTGCTCGTCAAAGTTAGTCGCATCTTGCATCTTGCCGTCGCGCTCTTGAAACTTACAAACAGCAATGCTCGCGACTCGCGTGCGGGTGAGCTCTTGAAACGTAAAAGTTTAAAGTTGAAACCAACAATAATTAAAAAAAAAAAGGGGTGCGAACTGATAAGTGAAACAAACATTTTCATGGAGTGCAAGCTAAAATGGGGGTAACGGTCATTGAGGAGTGGAGTGTTGGGTGATATGAATGACTTGGGTGCCACCTGTCATTGGAGGCTTTTCACTGGACGGACGGGGGAGGTCGGAGAAGAGGGGAGGTGGCCATCCGCAAGGGGAAAAATCTGATAAGTTTTACTTTAAGAGTATGCATGACCTGATACAAATCTGCAATATAAACATTAACCATTAACATTGCCCGTATTCATTTCATTAAACATAACATTTATTTTACTTGAAAATGTTAAAATGACTTTAAAATATGATTATGTTAAGAACATATTTTACTCTTTAAACAATTGTTTTGTTTTTAATTACTATCATTGCAAAATTGTATTAAAAAGTGTTAAAAATTCTTACACGGGTAATGTTAATGGTGGGATATCTTTAAAACCTAAGAAGGGCACGCAGCGTGGGGCAATAAGTCTGTCAACAGCAAATGCGTAAGGCGGACCCAATCGAGCCGGAAAATAAACACTGGACTGACAGAGTAAACTAACATTGAACAAAATTCTAACACATTAAAAAAAAGGGCCTAATAGCCAAACTCGAGTTTGTAAACATTAGACAACAGAATAATCGCGCTTGTGATTTGTTTGACTAGTGAATAAATGCAATGCTTTGGAATTTGATAAACAAAGACGGAACTCTACCACAAAACGTGCTAGGGACAAAAATTATTAAAAACAACTGACACACTTTACCAAGGGCAGGAACTATCTGACCAGGACACGGACAATGACAATAACGAACAAGACAAAGACATCGACTAGGAAACTACACCCCTGCAGCGAAATAACAACTCCCCAACTCCAAATAGTGATCCCAAATGTTTGGAGTAATACTAATCGACTGGTCTAGGGGGATTCCGCGTCGTACTTAGTTTTAAGTCGGCGTAATTGTCCCCCAAAAACCAACTCCCTCCCGTCCCTCATCCATACCCCATCGAGCGTATAGCATAGGCTCGGCGAACCCGGGAATGGCTATTATAACTATTCGCCTCTCGCTCTCGAGCCCCAAATAGGGGACAGTACGTAACGCAATGGACATTCGCACCCAGCAAACACGGGTGAAGCCGTGCAGTTGCTGGGGAAGAACAAAAATCGGCGTAAGTAAACATAGGCCTGTACGGGGTTCGAGAGTCAAGAGGAAATGGGGCTGGTTATACGTCTCTTATACTCATACTCATACTCCTATGAAAAATCCGGTTTCGGAATCCGAAATTCGGATGAATTGCATTCGGTATCAAAATTTATTGTTTATACCGTAGCCCTCTAGTTTTTACCAACCGAATTCGATGACGACTCATACGTTAAAAAAATGTAAACTAAATAGTTTAATGTCAACTACCAATAAGGAACACCATTTAAAATTATATTAGATATTAAATATATTTATTGCCTAATATTATTTACTTAACTTTTAATATATTAATAATAAAATGACAGTTTTAATTTAAAATTAGTTAATTAAATCAAATCGGTTTCGAGTTTAAAGGTATTAGCGCCCTCTTTGTTGAAATGCCGCGAGTGTCACTGCTACTGGCTTACTCGGAATTAAAAAATGTGAATTCGGAATAGGATGATTAATCCGAATATTGAAATATTCCGATTCCGGATAATCCGAATATCTAAATCATCCGAATATCTGCATCACTACTGTGACATATTGTAAGTTACAAGTGTGCCTATTTGTCCATACATTATTTCCTTTTTTCCAGTAAACTCCAAATGTTTGTTTTGTCTCACCCTAACCTTACTTACAAAAGTGAAGGCACATACAACTAATATAAACATAAAATCTGGTACACACATACATCAGCAGCGGGACCCAGAAAATTTTGACCAAGATACACAGAAAGAATCCAAATAAATCTACTGGTGACTGTTTAAAAGAGCCACAAAAGCTCAGACCAACTCCATTACTGAGGGAGAGGCTTATGGTACTCCGGACGTAGTGGATAAAGAATAGAGAGAGAGAAAGAGATTATTTCAAAAATTCTTAATGGATCATGTTATCAGCTTGTATACTGATTAATAAAGTATATTTTTAATGGAAATCTCAAAATGTACTAACTACCTTAATGTACCTACCTGGAGTCAATCAAAAATTAATCAAAAATATAACTTACAGCAAATATTCATATCTTTCTAAACACTGGGCTGCAGTTCTGCCAATTATTGGGGCTATAGTTCTCCATTGAGTTGGCATAAGTTTAGCCAAATGTAACAATTTTTCATCTTCCTCTCGTGACCATTCAGTTTTTTTGATGCTAGGATCTAACCACTCAAACCAACGTGCTTTACACTGTTTAGCGGATTTTCTATGTAGTAATGAAGCAATTCGAGACCACTGGTTTTTGCCATATTTCATTACAGCCGCTTTAAGGATTTCATCCTAAAAGAATCGTTTTTAAGCGAAATTTGGTTTAATAATAAATAACTTACCTCGGTATTGCGCCAAACGCCACCCTTTATCATAATTCGTGGCATCTTGAGGGCTTGGATTTGTTACAAAGATTAAAACACCACAAATACTATTTAAAAGACAAAAACAATTTCTTTGTAGGCACTTCACATAACCTACAAAAAATAATTTGTTTGGTTCTGTTGCCAACCCAAAGATTTTAGGTTACCTCCACTAATTACCTAGACTCACAATCCACACATTGTGCCTAGGCTCTAGGTAGAGTACACTTGAACACTTAAAACAAGTTATATCTCTGGGTTAACTAGAGTCTAGTTACTAGACAGTTATCGGACACTTTATAGCTTAGACCAGGTTCTTCCACCCTGGCTTAGACACAGAACATAAGGCTTAGAATAGGAACTTTTAAAGTTTCTATTTTGTGCATATGGTCACAATCCAATGGATTGTGCATATGGTCCCGGAAGGAAAAGGCCACAGAACATAAGGAAAAGGCCATTACAAAGAAGAAGAAGAAATTCTGTTTCAATTTTAGAAAAAGTATGTTTATTATAATTATAAATATAAAATGAGTGAAGGTTTAGCACACAGTTTAGCATTGATATCTTGTTCCACAAACGAATGGTAAAATACAATTCATAACCAAAATGTTTTTATTGACAATTTTTTTTCAGGACAGTGCCCTTTAAATGTGCTGTAAGTACTTGTCCAAATACTTATACAAACGCTGAAATATGTCCTACATCTTATAAGTTTCACAATTTCCCAAAAAATAAAGAAATTTGCAATCAGTGGATAAATAAATGTGATTTAGAAAAAGCTGCTGATGTCGAAAAATTAAAAGTTTGTACTGAACATTTTTCACATTCAGATTATGTTAAAGTAGAGGGTGTGGTCCCTCAGTTAAAACTGCATCAATATTCAGTTCCGCATAAAAATATAGTAATAGAAAATGGTTCTAAGCCTAATACAGCCCTAATAAATCAATTTGATGCCTTAAATTCTGAAATAGAGGAACTTAAATTAAAAATTTACAAAACAAATCGAATGCTATTAGCAAAAAAACACAAATTGTCAGTTATAAAATCAAAAATTTCACATTTAATGCAAAAACCAAACAGAGAATTGTCTACTATAACAAAAATATTTTCTGCAACTCAAATAAATTATTTAAGAGGCAGAAAAACATTTTGGAGTGATGATGATTTAGCTATGGCTTTTACTTTGAGGCATGTTGGGTCAAAAAAATTGTATCTATACTTACGTAATACTTTAAATATGCCATTGCCAGCTTTGTCTTGTGTGCAAAAATGGATGGCAAAAAGATGCTAAAAACAATTTTGAATGGAAAAATGTAATATATTTTTTTTAGACACAATGGACTGTGTTTTTGGTTGTGATATAAGGCCAAACACTCAGTTTTATTATTTTCCAAATGATTCAAAACTATGTAAGCAAAGGCTATCAGTCTGTGGATTTGATAAAAAAATAGACACAAAAAGAGGTAAAAAACAGTTTTTAGTTTTTTTGTATTAATCTTGACAATATAGCATGGTGGATTTTTAGGGTCAATTTTCGGATCATCAGGCAACCACGGTTTTTTTTTATAAATCGATTATACGCCTGTTATACCTAGACAAAAAAGGTTATTACCTTTTTTGTAGAATATTTATTATTCTTTATCTTTGTTAAAACAGAATTTTGATAAAATTGATACTTTTTGCAAAATAACCAAAAAAGTAAAATTAGACCCATTTATATTATATTTTTCTTAATAAATAACAAAAAAACCGAGAGATTTTTTTATTTTTGGTATTTTTTGTCTATAACAGGCATATAATCGATTTATGAAAAAAAACCGTGGTTGCCTGATGATCCGAAAATTCACCCTAAAAATTCACCGTGATAGGTACAGGGTTCTAAAGATGGATATGGAGATACTGATTCCCTGCCACACCATTACACAGCAAACGGAAAAATATAGAACTGTATAGGATGACTCCCTGTTTGAATACTAAACCTTAAAGTTTTATCAGAACTGTATTGAATCGTGCTTTGTTTTTATATTTTTCGCCTCTATACCTACGCACGACTATAGTTAAAGTCAAACTCAATGATGTCTTAAGGTACGGATTCGTTGTAACTATACCTTAACGAAAATCATTGCCAGTAAAATTCGAAAAGCTTGAGTTTCTATGTCTCTGAAGAGAATAGGAATCCGAAGTTGCTGCACCATTGGACTGAACCCTTTTTCAATAATTTCTAGACATAAATGACTGCAGCATTCAAGAGGGTCGAGTTTCTAGTAGAAGTAGAAACTTACTACCTCTCTGTTGAATATAGAAAATCAAAATAATCTATCTTGTCCCCGAGAATTATACAAAAACAGCGCAATGCAATATCGCAACGGTTTCGAATTCTCTTTACTCTACCAAGTTATAGAAACTGTAGTCTCTCTAAAGGTGGATTCATGCAAGCATGTCTTAAATTAACTTAACTTAACTTTGTACCAATCTTGTACTAATCTTTAGTAAAGATTCTTTACCCCATGAAAATGAACCGTTCATACATGTACTATTATCTTAAGGATTTTACATGCGAATTACGTTTAGTGACCAAAACCAAAAATGTTATTATTACTGCTTATCAGCGTTATTTGTTTGGCGCCAATTCGCGTAAAATTTGTTAAACAGATTGTTTAAATTTTTAACCCCTAAGTAGGTATTCTCATGGCGATTAGGTACATATAAAAATATAAAACAAACCCACAAAATACTAAATTTTCAAAAATGTAAAAACAATGAAAGTAGCTACATTAAGTCCATGTCTGACGGTGCAATTTCTCGCGGCGACTTTGTTGCGGCGACTAGTTGCAGCCAGTGTTGCCGCGCTGAATTTCTAAAATGTACTGAGCGGAAGCAATAAAATGTACTAGATTGTACTAGATTTACAATAAAGTGCAACATTGCCGTTTTTCCTTAGGGTGTTTCAAAAAAAACTAAAATTATTTTTTTTTCTAATGGTGTTGAAAAATTAATTAAAAAACAAAAATTTTGGCGCATATTTGAGCTCTTAATATTAATATTAAGGTTTGCCTCAATTCATTTGTTGTTTTTTCATTTCAATAACACGGGAATTTTTATTTTTTAAATTTTGAATTCTTATAACTTTGGAATGGTTCGTTTTCGCAACACCCAAGCGAGAGGAGTTATAGACAATTTCACGCTCTACAAAAAACATCTGAAGGTCAAAGTTCTTCAGGTCAACCGTTTCAAAGATATCAGCGATCAAAAATAACACTAATAAAAAATTTCAAATATTTTCAAATAAAATACAAAAAAATATCATATGCCATATTTATATTATTTTTTATGTAAAATCACTTTAATTCTGTTAACCTGAGACTGTAAACTTTTTTTTATATATATATGACATATTATATGTATATGCAGTGGCGTGCAGGACGGGCCCCGCAGGGCCCGCGGTGCGGGGGGGCCCCCGACGTTAGGGGGGCCCCGTTGAGAACCACATTGGGTGGTATAAGTGACAAAGGGGCCCCAGCTCAAAATTTGCGGGGGGGCCCCCGATCACCTTTGCACGCTACTGTGTATATGTATATATATATATAATATACATTGTATATATAAGTATATGTACCTTTATATAAATAAAAAAAATTGTCTATAACTCCTCTTGCTTGGGTGTTGCGAAAACAAACCTAATGATTGGCAAGTTGCCACACAAAATTCGATTTCGTTACATTCGATGCTAGTCATTAGGTTTGTTCAGGTTGCACTGGCAACGCTGCACTTCTTATGTCAATTAAACTTGACGTAAGCAATGCGATGTTGCCACACAAAATTTAATGCCGCGTTATTCAAAGTCCGGTGTCGTTTTTTTCGGTAATTCTCCTCTATTTTTTACAATGTTAAAATGTACTAGACTAAGGGACATTTGTGAGAAAATGTACTTTTGTACTGAGTTCTTCAAAATGTACTAGATTTAGTACAAATGTACTAGAACGGCAACACTGGTTGCAGCGACTTTCTCGCCTCTAGGGTGTTCACACGGTGCAACCAAACTGACGTTATTTTCTACTAGGATTGCCAACATAACCGAAAATTACTTAGTTGAAAAATAAAAATACCTAAACAAATTTAATGTTTATTTAAATTGATTTTGTTTTTCTTTTAAAGATATAAGTATTTTGTGGTGTAAAAATAAAAACACTCAGATTAAAGCACACGCAAATCACATCTGTCATTCCACAGCTGATAAATATTGAGTACCAACCAAAAAATTTAGTGAAAATTCGTAAATCCCTAAAAAAGTTACTAAGTCGCGGCGATTTTATTGCATGAAAATAGTAGGGATGCACCGGAGTTACTGCTCACCTACTGCCTCCGGCCAATAAGGCCTATGCGGCAGCATATCCGGCTCCGGCCAAATTTTTAAACTGATCCGGCAACAACGGCCGGATTGTGGCCGGATTTTTTAAATTAAAAATAAAATATTTTTTGAAATGTTTATTATAAAAAAAATATATACTCTTTTACAAGTAACAAACAATTTTTTTAGAAATAATTTAAAAATAGATTAAGGATTAAACTTCATGATTTAAGCGAACATAAGATAACGAAGTCCTTAAGTTATAGTGCAAAAATTCGAGTTGTTCACCTTTCTCGGGAAGAAATCGGCTATGCGCAGGTGATCGTATCTATGCGCACTAAGTAACAGACGCCGTACGTATGCGCAGTGGTTTTCAGATGGTTGTATTATACCTATTATAATTATTGTACCTCTGTTTTTTAATTGTTATAACTTTTAGATTAGGTATAATAATAAATATTATTTATTTATTTTTATGTTACCAATTTATTATTTTTTTAAACGTTTTATAAAGATATACTTTTTAATATATTATTGGTTTTAAAAACTTTTATTTATTGATAAATATATATGTTTTGAGTCCGTAAAACAATTCTTTTTTTGTACTAGTACGAAAAAGTTGCTATGGAAACTTGCAAAATGGTTCTTGAACCATTGCAATACAACAATTAAAAATAAAATTCGATAACTGTCACTGACAGTGACTCACTGTCACTGTCAATAACCTTAATTTCGAGAAATAGGTATTTACTCTATTTAAAAATTTGAATATATGGACCTAGAACAAAAAAATGTTGTTTGCAACATGTACCTAAAAATCATGTTTTTAGGACGAATCGTAGCTGTTTGCGGTCGAGGCGAAGCCAAAACCAGAACAGCCGATGTTACAAAAATAGCTATAATAATACGTATACGTATATTAAATAATAATTATAATAATACGTATATATATATATGTATAATTATATTACTTTTTAACTAATATAATATGTATATATACACTCGACCGCAAAATTAACCGGACACTTGATTTTTCCTTAATAAAATTTCTTAAACGCCCTGTATATTGATGTAACAACTATACACACATAAAAATATATAAGATTAATTTATTATAAAGTTTTTTAGGCTTTAAAATACGACGATGGCATTGTTTTATACATTTTTTATATCTTTAACATTTTAATTGTTTGGAAGAGCTCTTTAATTCATTACTTATTTAAAAGAGCTCTTCAATTAATTTTTATTCCTGTTTGTTTTTGGCCTTTTACGGTTTTTCTAAGTTTGTTTTAAAAGTTATTTTTATTTAAAAAATCTGTAATGACTCCCGAAGAAGCCGCTCAAGCTGTTGCACTTCACAATGATGGACGCAGCATACGTTATATTGCCAACTCACTAAATATTCCCCGAAGTACAGTGTCTGATGCAATTCAAAGGTTTAGGGAAACAGGTTCCTATTCAAGATTACCTGGACAAGGAAGACCGCGATCAACAAGTGAAGTTGAAGACCGTTTTCTTCGACTTCAAGTTCTGCGAGACCGGACACTTCCTGCTACAGCCTTGTCTAGGAGATTGGAAGATGTTCATGGTACAACCATTTCATCAGATACTGTACTAAGAAGACTGAGGGAACATAACTTAGTGCCCCATCGACCTGCCACTGGCCCACTGTTGGACGCAGCCCATCGTAGACAGCGCTTGGAATTTGCGCGAACCCATGTCGATTGGGGTATGGTTGAATGGAGTCGTGTTCTCTTTACGGATGAGTCCCGTTTCACCAGATACTCACCTGATGGTCGACAACACGTGTTTAGACGACCCGGAGAGCGATATATTCAGTGCTGCTTCTCTCCCAGAGTACAGTTTGGCGGTGGAGGTGTAATGGTTTGGGGAGGCATTTCTTTGGAGGCTCGTACGGCACTTGTAACGTTTCAAGGGGGTAGTATAAACGCTGACAGGTACATACGTACGAAGAACATGTGGTACCTTATGCACCCTTTATTGGAGACCAATTCTTCCTTATGCAGGATAATGCTCGGCCGCACACAGCCCAGGTAACGCGTCAGTACCTAGAAGTCCTGACCTGAATCCCATTGAGCATGTGTGGGATAACCTAGGGAGAAGAATTAGGCAAAACTACGGGGAGTTTCACACACTGGTTCAATTGGAAGAAGCGCTATTGGTTGAATGGGAGCAGATACCTCAGGGTGATGTGGCTGCTTTAATTCAAAGCATGCCTGAAAGGCTAAGAGCCGTCATTCGAGCTAGAGGTGGAAATACTCGCTATTAGGGCATTTTTTTGTATTTTTTCTGTTAAATAAAGTTAGTTTGTTTTATTTTTCAAAAATGTTTTTTTATAAATAATTAACAAATGTTTTTTTTAATTTTTTCTGGTTAAAAATGTTTAATAATAAGGGATTTATTAAAAATAATTAAAATTTGTTTATATTTTCTTATTTATAAAATATATTTTCCCGAAAAACAAAGTGTCCGGTTAATTTTGCGGTCGAGTGTATATACATGACAGGTACATGACAAAAACCTGGTATAAAAATAAAAAAGACAATGCGCCACCTAATAATGATTACTTATAAGGTGGGCAGGTACCTAAAATATAAACACTTTTTTTTTTTTAATACGACTAGAATGCATGCGTAAAATGCAAGGTCTGTCAATTTTTCTCCTTGTTTTAAAAGACAAATGATAATTTACTTTACATGTATTGTTGGTTGCCTGTTCGGGAACAGGATCCCCACATACAACATCAACACGTAATTGGTAACTAAGTGCAAGATTTGCATAATACTGAAACAGAAACTGCAACTGCCTGTGTAAAAACACTGTAAGATCCGGCCGACTCCGGCGAAATCCGCCAAAATCCGGCCGGAGTTAATCCGGCCGGAGTTAATCCGGCCGATGACGCCGGATTACTGCATCCGGTAATCCGGCCAAAATCAAATCCGGTGCATCCCTAGAAAATAGAACATGTTCTATTTTGAGACAGGTTAGATCAGCTGATTAGTTGCATCATGTGACCACCAAAAAATCGCGGCGACCTAGTCGCCGCAACAAAATCGCCGCGAGAAGTTGCACCGTCAGACATGGACTTAAAGTCCATGTCTGACGGTGCAACTTGACTATGAAGTTGGCTACATTACCAGTACATGCGCATTTGCCTATTTTTATTAAGAACTTAGGACATAAGGATCTTAAAGATAAAAGTAAACCAACTTTTCTTAGGATAAGGATTCAAATTAAGTTAGGTTAAGACGAATTTAAATTGCATGAACGGTTCCGCTCATTATTACAGTTTTATCTCTTTAAGATAAGGAGTACTTATTAAGGACAAAGACTAAGTTAGTATTAAGACATGCTTGCATGAATCCACGGTAATACTGTTCTAGTCAATATTTCTGAGTGTATAAAAAGAGGGTGTAATTCAATATTACAAGAACTTTTGATCTTTTGATGGATGCAAGTAGTTTGAATATTCTCATTTCTGAATATGATTTTGTTGAAAATAGTTCCTTTCTTTGGTTCCTTTGTTTGATTCTTATTTACCATAACAGGTATGTAAAGCACAGAGGATATGATGTAAAGTATATTTTTGTATTATATAAAGTACCTATATGTATTTGTATTAAAAATTTCAGAGGTTATGTTGAAAAAATGATCGATATGCTATTAAACTTTAATAATTTAAGATGAGGTCTGTTGTTAGACCCTGCACAGCTCCACTGGTAGTTTTATGTTTAGTACAGCAATATTTAAATCTGGTTGATCAAAAAGTACACACCAGTGCTGCAATAACCTGCAGCAGGTTAGTGTAGCATCTATAAACAAATGAATTAATGGCCCATTGGCAATTATTCCTTTATTGAAAATATTCAACACAGCTTAATTAATAAAATGAAAAAAATCACAATCATGTCGTATATAGTTTTTTTGTTCAAGCATAAAATAATTTTCATATTAGGTAATACCTACTAGTCAAAAGTCAAATTACTGTGGAGAGTATTGAAACGCTCGACTGACGAATACAACTCTATACCGTGGCGAGGGTTTAGAAAACTGTATTCAAACGTGGCGTCATCCAATACACTTCTGTATTTTTCCGTTTCCTGTGTATAAAAATATAGTTTGGTTTTATAAACTTGGCATAAGTACAGTACTGGATGTCGAATGATTAAACTCACAGATTATACAACTTAAACTATTAGTGGTGGTGGACACAAACCAAATTTTTGTTTGTAGTTTGTATTACAATTAAAATAAACCCTTAAGCTTATTACCTTAGTGCGCCTTTTTCATGATACCCTATATACCTACATAGAAAAATAAAAAAGTCAGTATGGTTTTTTAACAAATTTAAAGAATCTCTTGTCAGTTTTTCTTAAATTATAATAAAAATGGAATATTATATAGAAAAAATGTATTTCAGTTTTTATTTGTGGCCAACATTTTGATGATGATTGCTTTAATATTAAAGTTGATAATACAAGGACATTAAAAAATGATGCCATCCCCAGCATATTTTTTCCTCATTTACACAACCAAACAAATATGGATACAAACTTCTGCGTAAAAATGCACGACAATACTAAAATTTCTGAAAATAAAGATTTTATAAATAATGTTTCCACAGTAGAGGAGAGCAAAGTAGATTTGGAAAAATACAAAAAATTAACAAAAATAAAGTTAAAAACCCTAGAAATGGCAAAAAAATCATATGAGGATTCATTACATAAAATACAAAACAAAAACATTTATTTAAACAACAAAATAAAAAAACTACGGCATGATAAAATACTTCTAAACAACTCCCAGATGACCCAAATTGAAGAAAAACAATTATTACAAAAAGTATTTACAAAATCACAAATTAAAGTTCTTGAAACTGGCATTGCCAAGACTCGATGGACTGATCAGGATATGGCTATAGGATACATGATAAAACAGCTTGGAAATAAAAATTCCTATCAATATTTGAACAAAAACTTAAAAATTCCTTTACCCGGTGTTTCCAGCATACACCATTGGATGTATGAAGGCTTAAAATTGCAAAAAAAACAATCTCACAATGATGGAGCAAGTAGCTCTAATGGTTGATATTGATATTTTTATTTTTGTATAATAGAAAAGAATAAAATTATCATATTTGAAATAATTTTGTATCTTTATCCTACCTTATAAGATATTTGACCTATTTGATCAATAAGTTATACGCATATAAAAAATATGTTACTCTCGAAAATACATGTATTTTCTACAGCGTTCCTTTTACAGTTTTCATTAATAAACATGTTTCAAACTTCGCAAAGTTTGCAAGGGGCCGTCCATAAATATCGTGACGCTTAAACGCACACGTGTGGTCGATTTCACACGCATATGAGTAGCATAGCCGTGCGCGCCCACGCGATGAGCGCACGACGTGATCAATGATCTCTTACACTGTGCTTATCGGCAGTGATGCCAGATTCTATAAAAAAACAGTAATTTCGTTTTTATTCACCCTATAATTACAAAAATGATCAATAATAATGAAATAACGTAAAATTGCAATTTGCATTGTTTCACTAGGTAAGTTCAATTAAGATGACATGCATCAACTGATTTATATATAATATATATATATATATATATATATATATATATATATATATATATATAGGGTGGCCCAAAAAAAAAGAATATTTTTTTTCTCTTGTCTCTTGTGAAAATATGTTGGTTTGTCATGTTTTAAGAGCCCTGTCAAAAGATCAGCTTCATTAAAAAAATTTTAGGGGTCGCTCAAGATTTTTAAAAATTTCCAAAATCGTCAAAAATTGGATTTTTTTTTTATTTTAATTTTTTTTTCGTTCCGATATTATTTTTTAATTTAAAAATAATAATGATTCTGAAAATTTCAAATCGATATTTTGATTTCTAAAGGTCGCTCAAGATTTTTTTAACTTTCAAAGTAAAGTATTTTGAATGTTTTTGAGCGACCTCTGAATATAAATATCAACGAACTTTTAGCGACCTTTAGAAACCAAAATATTGATATGAAATTTACAGAATTTTTATTATTTTCAACCAAAAAAATAATATCGAGACGAGAAAAAAAATTAAAATAAAACAAAAATTAAATTTTTGACGATTTTGAAATTTTTAAAAAATCTTGAGCGACCCCTAAAATTTTTTTAATCGAGCTGGTATTTTGACAGGGCTCTTACAGCATGATAAACTAACATATTTTTACAAGAGACGAGTAAAAAAAATATTCTTTTTTTTGGGCCACCCTGATATATATATATATATATATATATATATATATATATATGTATATGTTATGGCTATTGTGCAAACTTGGATAGTTTATAAACTAGCTGGATAGTTTATAAACTAGCCAAACTGTCAGCTATTTTAATTGAAAACATATTTTCAACTAAATTAGCGGCTAGTTTACAAAATAACCAAGGATCTTGGCTAATTTACTTGAAATTATTAGGGAAACTAAAATAGCTGGATAGTTTGTATACTATCCAATTCAGTTTGGCTAATATGAAAACCAAAATTTCTAGTAACACAAAATAGCCAAGCTTTAGCTAGTTTGTAAACTAACCAACCAATTATCTGGCTAATTTATTAAAAAAGTGAGGTTACGGCATTGCTTTTCGTTTTGCCGGCTTAACACGATTAGTTTTTTGCATTTTAACGTTTTTAAAATGAATCATAGGCAAAATATTTAACGCTTCCTTGTTAGAAAACTCAACAACACAACCCTACCGACCCCGCCCCATTGGACCCCCCCCGCCCCATTGGTCAAATGGTCAAAAATGAGAGAAAAAACCCAAACCAACCCAAACTCAACAACACAACCCAATCCACCCCGCCACATTGCCCCCCCGCCCCATTGAGCAAAAAACCCAACTAAAATGGGCAATAGCCAGAGAATTAGTTGGTTAGTTTACAAACTAGCTAAAGCTTGGCTATTGTGTGTTACTAGAAATTTTGGTTTTCATATTAGCCAACCCTTGCGGCCTTGAGTTTACGGTGAATTCACCGTTTGCGTGAATTCACCGTGAATACACCGTTTATGTGCAGTGAATATACCGTCCATTTGTGACATTTGTAGACGGTAATTAAACGGTGAACTCACGCTGTTTTTGCGATAAATTCACGGTGATTTCACGGTAAATTCACGGTGAACTCAATACATCTCACGGCTGCTTACGCAAGCGAGCTAACTATAAATAGCGTTGGGTTGCAATATTTAGTTGGAAGTGTGCGTCTGTAATGGCATAGCTGAACATTAATCCTCATCTGCTCAGTAACGAATAATGGCTAGCTATAGTCGTGTTAAACCTATAGGATATACCTACCCTTGCGGCCTTTTAGTTCACGGTTTATTCACCGTGAATTCACTGTGAATTCACCGTGAATATACCGCCAAAATACGGTGAATTCACAATTAAAATACTGTGAAAAGTGCGTGAATTCACCGTCTAACTACCGTGTACAAATGTCACAAACAGACGGTTTATTCACGGTGAGTTTACGGTGAATTCACCGTGAATTCACGGTGAATTGACAGTGAATTCACGGTGAATAAACCGTGAACTCAAGGCCGCAAGGGAAATTGAATTGGATAGTATACAAACTATCCAGCTATTTTAGTTTCCCTAATAATTTCAAGTAAATTAGCCAATTGTTTACGTGATCATAAGCTGATTTGATGTCAATAAATGTTGCTAGGATACTCTCATTTCTGCTGAATGCCAGGTGGATATTTGAAGTCAAGAAAACCAGGTTTTCAATGACGCCCATTCCCTTACGGAAACCTGTTTGTAAATTAGACCAGACTTTTGTGTTTTCAAAATGCCATTCCAGCCGGTTTTTTAGGATGTTCTCCAGGGATTTTAAAAATATTGACGATAGTACTATTGGTCTGTAATTGTTTACAACGTTGGGGATTTTATTGGGTTTTAATAAAGCTATGATCATGTAGTCCCGCCACTGATCAGGAATGGATTGCTCGCTCAAACACTTATTAAATATATTGGACAAGATGGTAAATGCCTTTTTAGGGAAGTTTTTAATAATTAGGTAGGAGATCTCATCAATTCCAGTAGCAGAGTTCTTTTTGTTTTTTACATTGGCTTTTAGTTCGACTGTGTTTATTGGTGGTATGCATCCGTCAGCCGACATCAGCCGCATGTTTGGATCCAAGTTACTAATGTCTAGTTTGTCTAAAATAAGTGGGGCAATTGTTTTGTCAGGAAGTAGTGATTTATATGATCTAGAGTTATTATTTGAGAATTTTTTTATTTTATTCCATATGTAAGTCATACTGGATTCTCTATTTCAGGATTCGCAGAAAGTTTTGAATTTATCTTTTTTTTTCTTTTTTTAGTATTTTTCTGGTAATGGCTATTTGTTTTTTGGTGTTTAAATAGTTCTCAAGACTTGGCTCCTCATTAAATTTTTTTAACGCTTTTTTCCTATCTACTAATGTCGACTGACAGGTTGCATCCCACCAAGGGACACTGGCTTTGTGAGTTTTTATTAAGTGAGTCTGTCTAGGGATTAATGTTTCTGCTATCTTGTTTATTTTATTAAAGAAAATGGTAAAATCGTTACCTGTTTCTGGAATTGATGAGATTTCTGAGTCCAATTCCGCAGAGAATTCATCCCAGTTTGTCTTGTTAAAGTTCCTTTTAGGATTTATATTGTAACTATATGTGGGTTCCAAATTCTCTCCGGAAATTGTAACGAGGGTTGGGAAATGGTCGCTAAATCCACTATCTGGGATGCGTTCCCAGTGAGACTTGAGTGCCATTTCAGCTGAAATGATAGAAATATCAATAGGATTGCAATTACTATTTGGGTTTCTTAGTCTAGTATCACTGCCGTCGTTCAAAACGCAGAGATTGTGTTCTTCTATTAGTCCCGATATAATTTTGCCGTTGTATACAAGTATATACTATATACAGTATATATACTATAGTTACTATTAATTCCCCCCCATAGATTATGGTGGGCATTAAAGTCACCCATGATTAAAATGTGTCATGTCATGTTTCTGAGAATGTCATTTAAAACCGATTTATTCAATTTAGTATTGGGAGGGCAGTAAGCTCCAACTATATTTAGATTATTAATTTTAATTGTGATATATTGAAACTTGTTAAGGTTGTTAATTAATGGATTAATTTTTTGGAATTCTATATTATTTTTTATTAGTATTGCCACTCCACCATAGCCGTCTGTTCTGTCTGATCTTAGTACTTCGTAGCCTGTAATACTAAATGAATAACTCGGTTTAAGCCACGTCTCGTTTAGGGTAATTATGTCTGGGTTAATTTCTCTCACTAGTTGTATTAGGTTGTGTTTGTTTGAGTTAATACTGCGGATGTTCCATTGGAGTACTTTCATGAACGAGAGGATTAAAACATTTCATTGTCTGAGTTCCCAGACAATGAGTTATTTTTATCTGCGTTTTTATGCAAGTTTGTTAGTGAGATAGTGTTTATAGTTTTTTCCTGGGAAGTATATATTTTCTCGATTTTTATGTAAGAATGTCATATTCTCGCACGCAAAATCGTTGAAGAATGAAGCTCATTCTTAAACGATTTTTGGTAACATTTAGTTTTTAAGTATTGGTACCCCCAAAATGTCAAACTGATTAATAACCTCAAATTCATTACTTTTATTGAAAATGAAGCCTTTATTATTGTTTTGTAATATAAAGTTTGCTCCAACAATGCATTTTAATGCAAAATTTTAAGTTTAATGTGTAAAAGTGCAGTTCAGGTTGTACTTGTGCAGGATAACAAATATTGTCATTTTGTGTTGCCAACTGACATTTTGCGAGAAAAATCCCCCAACTAACAACGACCACAAAACAATTAAAAAAACCTAAATAAAAGTTAAAATCGAGAAAATAGTATAAATCACACGTTGCAGAAGGCTATTCTCGCACTCATTCGTTCGTCCACTCGCTCCTTCGTCGCTCGAGGCCAAATTTCGAATTCGTGCGAGAATATGTGGCCTTCTGCAACTTGTACTTTAATATACTATTTTCAAAAGTATTAAAGTCTTTAATGGGGCTATCTAAGGATTTAGATTGGCCAGGTGTGTTGTTAGTGAGGGGGGATGTTGGAGAGTCCAGTGTTCTCCCATTTGGGGAGTTTAAACAAGATTCATATGAGGATCTATCAAATCCCTCACTGTTGAGTGATTGTTTTCTTTTTTTTTTTTTTAAATGGGGATGATTTTGTGGGTTTTTGTTAACTTGGGAGCTTGTTGTTTGGAATCTAAATCTAGGAAGACTGGGAAAGTCCAGAGGGTGAGCCCTGAACTCAGGAGTTGGGAGATAGGATTTGGGGCACTTTTCCGATGCATCAAAGTATGATAAATTTTCATATGCCATTTTTTTTTTAATTTCTTTTTGTCTGACAAATTCTGGGCATGATTTGCTTGTCGTTATGTGTTTGTTACTGTGGCAGTGATGACATTTGATGATACATTCCAACTCAGCTTCATGAATTCGGCTGCATTTACTGCATTTTTTTTTACCTTTACAGTTTTTTTTTTGTGTGCCCATATAGTAGGCAGTTGTAACATTGAGTAACTGGGGATATATATGGGTTTATCCTTATCCCCAGGTTATATATAGAAATCGATTTAGGTAATATGGTCCCTTCGAAGGTGAAGAGGACTGAAAGTGATGGTTCATAAGCAAAAATTGGCTTACCTAAATCGTCCAATTTGTCCGTTTTTACCCTTCTATTTAGCCTTTTAACTTGTGTTACTTTAAAAGAAGAGGTTATTGCACTGGCCAGTTCCTGTTCGGTAATGTCTTTATCAATATTGATTGCTACCCCTTTACATGTGACCCTGTTGTAAGGAATGTATATATTATATCTGTTAAGATCTGTATTTTTATTGAGTAGCTTCGATCGCTAGAAATGTGGTGAAGATGGAATGTTTTTTGAGAAAATGATAAATATAAAAGTTGTGGGTACATCTTAAATATATATATATATAAAAGTGTTTAGAGAAATCAGTGACTTAAATTTTTACTGTAAGTATACTTATACAATAATAGTTTTATACAATTTTTGAATAAAATCCTTTAATTGGCGAAGTTTTATCTACAAAAATAATTACAATTCATGACAAGTAATTATCGTTCAAAATTAATTTTTAATTAAAATTCCAATGTTAACATTACAAATGTCTTTATGTGAGAGATTTAAAAAATATATGTTCTTTATTAAAAATGTAACATAACACCTTTATCCACACATCTTCATTTGTAACATTACACCTAACAAATGTATACATTCTATAGAACATCAATGTACATCGTTTGCAATAATTATCTATATAAATACCTATTACTTTATCCAGAGGGTAATGTACCTAATTTAGTCAAGAATTCTTGTTTGATTTCTTGCAATTTTAAGTCCACTGTAAGGGGAAAATATTATAATAATAAATGAAATATCATTGTATTGTTAAGTATATTATAAAAATAACAAATAAACTGCAACTAAAATATACATTTTCTTAGTTTTATTACAGAAAATTACCTTTGTTAAAAAGTTTTTAGTTACATAATTAAAATTATTTACATTTACAAAATATTTTGAATGAAATATTCATTTTTGATTTAGGTATAATAAAACTGATAAATATATATCTTAGATCTAAAAAGGCACTTAAATTATCACTTTTATTATTTCTAAAGACTTTGAGCCACAGCCTTATATAAGACCTTGGTCTGAGTGTTTTCTGTCTTAAAACTAACCAACTATAAATTTAACTTAAATTATACCAATTGAATATACTGGTAACTTTGTACTATAAAAATAAGTTTTTCTTACAATTAATATTGAACATATTCATGAAATTTTATCTTGAGTTGTACTCTAAATAATTCACAAAATAGGTGGGATAGTATTCATTGTCAAAGTACTTAACATAAGTAGCTCCATTTAGGCTTTTTACAGTATCAAATCCAATATCAGGCAAAAATATGTCTGGTCCACCAGTCTGAACATTCTGAATTAAGACATCAACAACAAACATTGACCTAAAATGACTTTGTTCTTTCCAGGAATGTTTATTTGCCAAGTAAGGAGAGTCAGAGAAGTACACCCCAGGTCCATACTTAAATCGTCTACCAAGTCTCCAGTCAAAATTGTAGCAGGCTATTGACTCCACATTTACTTGATCTGTATCATGGAAGAGCTTTTTCACTGTAAATGGTCCACGTGTTGTGTATTCATGCAATTTTAATGTATATTTGGCGTGTAAACATGGGTTTTGTAACTTGAATATGCCTTGAATAACTTTGTAATAATTTCCTTTTATAAACTGGTAGATTTCATCAAATTCAGTTGTGTATGGTTCAAGTGGAAAAATTTGATATTTTTGTGAAAAATCCATTGGAAACCAATTCTCTGGCAAATTTGCGGCCAAGTCGTTGTATATCATGCTAAAATAAAATATTTTCTGTATAATAATATATTGAATGATTGAAACAAGATTTAAACTTACTCGAGTCGGTAAACTTCAAAAATATGTGTGATTTTTTATGTTTCACAGATGTATCTAGAATCCACAGGTAATTTTTTAAATTTTGTTTCTTTTCTATATAGACAAAACAACAACACATGTTTGACAGATGCGCACAACGTTGCCAAACTTGACCTTTGGAAAATACCAGATATTTATTTAACAAAAATTCGATGTATTAAAATCTGACATATTTCCCATGATTTAAATTACACATGTCAAATGACGTATAAAATGAACTTCAAGGTCAGAGAAATTTATTTAAAATTAAGTAACAAACAAGCAAGTCGCATAGATACGTGTTGCTTATAATATATAATTTATTAAAATGGCTTTAAATAATATTTTAAGAAATACCCTCCAAGGTTTTAGTAAAATTAGTTACAAATCTAGCGCAAGAGTGTTTTCTACCAGTATACCCCAATTAAATAAAAAGGAGTAAGTTAAAAAAATAAACATTTTAGGAGGTTTTCATGGTTATTTTTTAAGGGTTGAAATAACTTTTGTCCGAGCCAGTGGGGAACGTATAAAAACAAAAGGCAAAGTTGGTGATTCTCTTCTAGATGTAGTGGTTAACAATGACGTAGATTTAGATGGTTTTGGTGCTTGTGAGGGAACCCTGACATGTTCAACGTGTCACCTAATATTTTCAAAGAAGGTGTTTGATTCTTTGCCAGAAAAAGCAACAGATGAAGAGCTAGATATGCTGGATTTGGCTTATGAATTAAAAGATACCTCCAGATTGGGGTGCCAAATTATTTTATCTGAAAAACTGGATGGCCTGGAAGTAAAAGTACCTGCTACTATTAATGACCAAAGATCATCGTAATATTTTAAATGTTTATATTTAATTTCAGCAATTCTCAAGTATTTAAACTGGCTAAAATTGAAATTATCTATTGATAAGAAACATTTTAATAATACTTTTCTGTTCATATCTATTTTATAAAGGTATGGAGATGAAAAAATGTTTTTAATAAATAAAACAAATTGTTTTGTTTGGTTAACTTATTTTTATTTTTTCTTAATTATTACTTACAGATTATCACAAAAAATATTTTAAATACCTGGGATTAAATTTAGCCAAAATACACTTTGAACAAATATTAATAGATGGTTTTTCAACACAATTTCATCAAAAAATTTCTTTTGTCCTTTTGCATTTGTCTGTTTAATTTGTTGGAATTTTTCCAAGTTTGTTTTAATTTAATGATTTAACAAAGAATTCTTGTGATTCCAGGGTTAGGTATTTTGTATGTAGTTTTAACACAATTTTGTAATTTTCCTGTTAATATTAAAACCGTTCTTGAAACTTATAAAGTACCTAATTAACCAATCAATATATGGCATTTTCTGCCAAAGACTAGTAGAATATGCCAAAGAATGCCGCGTTATGATTAAATAATTGTTCTCTATATAAAATGTTTGTTATATTTGCAAGTTTGTTTTGTATAGAAAGCAATTAACCAATCAGACCTCAGATTCTCTGCCACTCGGAGAATGCTGAGCTCATTGGTAGAAAGCAAATTTGATAATTACAGGACACACTCCCCAGCTAAGATATTCACAGTATTGTTACCACCAGTGGCGGCTGGTGGATTTTGGGCACACCCATATCTCAGTTATTAGACATGGGACCCACATCAAATTTATATCAGTTTAATCAGACAAGTTCTGCGCAAGCAGAATTTAAATTGAAGTTTGCGAAAAAAAGTTAAAAACTAACTTTTTTTCGCAAACTTCAATTTAAATTCTGCTTGCGCAGAACTTGTAATATCTGAGATATGGGTGTGCCCAAAATTCACCAGCCACCACTGGTTACCACTGTATTTATCATCACCACCCCAATAGGCTTTAAAAAAATAATTTTCATGTAAAAAGTAACAAAACATAAGTAAAAAATTATAAATTTACACATGTAATGCTGGAATCACACACTTATGTTACGAAGTTAAATTTTTAGCAGTTATACCATTTCCGATTACAATTTCGAAAAAATACGCCCAATTTCAAAACCCCTCGTTCCAGTTTATACAAATAATTATGTACAACAATTTGCACCAAAAAACACTTAATTCTAATAAACCGATTTACTGTGTTCCATGTTCAAATATAAATTACAGTTCTTAGTCAATTTATTACCCTCACAAATTTTCTTTAACTTTGGGAATTTGTAAAGTAGTCCATGCATTTTTGAGCAACAAAAGTGATTTTATGAAAATAATTGCTTTATCAGGACGACATTTTTACGATAAAATTCAGATTAAAATAATTACCTAGTTAATAATAATATTATGTTATTATTTTTTACAAAAACTTTTGGGTATTTTGGCAATAAAACTTGGATTCCAACAGTTTTATTTCAAAAATAAGTTTTAGTATGTAAGAAGTATTAAGTATTTTGTGTAATTTTTTTAACTTGCTTTTATTTCAATTTTATCATAAAAATGTGCAGTCCTAAAAAGCGTTTATAACGCGAATCTATTTATAAAATCACTTCTATAGTTCAAAAACACATTTCTTTAAGGAGATTTCAACTATTTTACAAAACTAAAGTCTAATAAATTGGCCAGTATAATATATATATTCACTAAAAAACGAAGATGTGCAATTTTAACAGGAAAACTGAAAATCGAATTAAATATAGACTTCAAACAAAAGATATAAAAAAACAATTTTACAATAATTGATCTACTATTGAATTAATGTTTTTTAGTAGATCTAGATCAAGTAAAAGAACATAGATTTTTGCAATCGAAAGCAAGCATGTACTTCTAGTTAAGGATAAATATAATAATTGTAACTTGTTTACATCATTGAAGAGTCGCTGGGTGATCTTGTTCGAGTTGAACCCGAACTCCCTCCGCTGCTGCTTGTCGTGTCAGAGGAACTGCTACTCGAACTAGAAAATAACGTATTTAAATGCGTCGCCGGCCTGTACAGTTGTCTTATATTCCAAAGGTTCTCTCCTGAAATCATACATTTTTTTTAAATTGACAACTTTTACAGGTCAGTCAAGTTGCCCCCCCCCAATCGTGCAAATCAAAATTTTGCACACATTTTGCACACCCCTTCTTAAATTTTGTACACACCCGCTTTGGAAATCCTCTAAATTTGCACACCTCATTTTAAATTTTCCACACCCTACCATCCATCCCCAGGGCATTCCAAAAAATTACTTACTACCCCCACTGACAAAATTCACTTTGTTTTTATGCCTGATTCTCCAATTTTGCACACCTCATTTCAAATTTTAAACCATTTTCAAATCTAGCCTACCCCCCACATTAACGTCCTCGTCCACTGTGTTCCGAAAATTTTATCCATCTCTCTCCTCGCCACTGCCAAAATTATGTTAGGTATATCTAGTCATCTAAATTTGCAAAATAGTGGAAACCAAAATTAAAAAAAGGAAAAGTATTCAAAGGCCATTTATTTTTTTATTAAAATACTAGTACAATACAAACAGAGAAATACAAAAAAAAATGTGGAAACAAAACAAGTATTCAACTAAATTTTATATGTCTTTTTAGTGATTCCTTGTTTTACTATGTACAATACAATACAATAATTCGGCAATTTTACTATGGGCTGCCATATTTTGTACTAGATCCTTGAAAGTAAAACACACAGAAGCAGCAAATCATTACTTGAAGTAATGAATCAAAAGCACAGGTGTTCGACAGAGTCACTGATACGTCCTTTATGGGGTGTAAATTGATTAAGTGGGCATTTTTCAGCAAAGGAACATTTCTTAAGTTGGAGTAGTCCGCTTCTAAAAGTTCGGAGTGAGGTCCCAGATAAGAAGTTCTAAGACGTTTTGGATTAGTTAGACCTCGCCATTTTTCGACTGAAGCTTGTTCCAGTTTTGAACATCTTACACAAAAGATTTGTCCGTCAGTTTTTGTACTACCTAATGGATTTCTGTCTACTTCTTCCTTACAATTAATAAAGAATGCATACCAAGTGGATTTTGTCAGTGGGGGGCTAATAAGTAACTTTTTGGGATGCTGTGGGTGTGCAAAAGTGAATTTCTTCAGTGGGGGGGTCTAGAAAGAAATCACACCGTGAGGAATAAAGTAGGGGTTGCACAATTTTGCACTCTTTATTTCAAATTTTGCAAAATTAGGAGATTATGATGACGAAAAGTAGAGTTTTTTGGAGCGAAGGGGGGGGCAAGCGTCGTTTACCCCCCCACATGATTTTTCTTGCCATTTCCAAAGCGTGTGCAAAATTTAAGAAGGGGTGTGCAAAATTTTAAAGTATAATAGAGGGGGTTTGCACGATTGGGGGGAAACTTTTACAGGATTTATGAAAATCATGAGTAAAAACACAGGGGGTTATTTCTAGAAATGTTCACATAAACTTTCCGTTTTATAAGTAATGTAAATTAACACAATAGAACAACAATTTTAGTGGCACATTGTATTAAGTTAATTTTAGAATATTTTTTTTTTAATGTTTTTAAAAGAAAAAAATTAAAAAAGTATGACACCACTGGAAAACAAACCCGAGCCTACACTTTAAATAGTATATACATTTAATAGTATACACAGCAAACGAAAAATTATAGAGGTGTATAGGATGACGCCACGTTTGAATATCGTTTTCTAAATCTCCCTACGGTATAGAGTTGTATTCGTCAGTCGAGCGTTTCAATACTCTCCACAGTATAGAGGTCGTAATTTCACTTTTGAACTAGTATTAATATAAAAATGATTTTATGCTTAAAAAAACTATATACGACATGATTGTGATTTTTTTCATTTTATTAATTAATTAAGCTGTGTTGAATATTTTTCCTAAAGGAATAATTGCCAATGGGCCATTAATTCATTTGTTCGTAGATGCTACAATAACCTGCACTGCTATGTACTTTTTAATCAACCAGATTTAAATATTGCTGAACTAACATAAAACTACCAGTGGAGATGTGCAGGGTCTACCAACAGACCTAATTACTAAATTAATAAAGTTTAATAGCATATCGATCATTTTTTCAACATAACCTCTGAAATTTTTAATACAAATATAGGTACTTTATATAATACATAAATATACTTAACATCATATCATCTGTGCTTTACATACCTGAGTTGTTACGGTAACTAAAAATCAGACAAAGGAACCAAAGAAAGGAACTATTTTCAACAAAATCATATGCAGAAAGGAGAAAATTCAAACTACTTGCATCCATCAAAAGATCAAAACTTCTTGCAATATTACACCCTCTTTTTATACTCTTAGAAATATTGACTAGAACAGTATTAGAGAGACTCCAGTTTCTATAACTTGGTAGAGTAAAGAGAAGTCGAAACCGTTGCGATATTGCATTGCGCTGTTTTTGTATAATTCTCGGGGACATTAACGAAAATCATTGCCAGTAAAATTCGAAAAGCTTGAGTTTCTATGTCTCTGAGGAGAATAGGAATCCGAAGTTGCTGCACCATTGGACTGAACCCTTTTTTAATAATTTCTAGAGACATAAATGACTGCATCATTCGACAGGGTCGAGTTTCTACCTCTCTGTTGAATATAGAAAATCAAAATAATGTATCTTGTAAGACACCATTGAGTTTGACTTTAAATATAGTCGTGCATAGGTATAGAGCCGAAAAATATAAAAACAAAGCACGATTCAATACAGTTATGATAAAACTTTAAGATTTGATATTCAAACGCGGAGTCATCCTATACACTTCTATAATTTTCCGTTTGCTGTGTATTATTATACGAGAGATAATGGGCTATTATTCACGAGGTTTGCGTCTCGAGTCGCCAGACGAGATACTTAAATCATCCAAGTGAATAATGCGCATAATCGAGTGTAATACTATACTTTATCTACTTCAATAAGTAGATAATTACATGATTTTCAAAAATACATAAATAAAATCTTACATCTGTCAAATATTTAACTTCACATGTTTACCAATTTTAAGTGTTAATAACGTCGCCTTCTTCCAATTTCACATCACAGTGAATATTGAAATCGGCCAATCACTGATGCCTAACAACGTAAATAATGAGTTCATTATTCACTTTGTTAGCAGGGTTATCAGATTTTGTAAAAAAAAATCGGGACATTTATCTTAATTACAAAATTGACATAATGATACAATGTAAATTGTAAGTTTGACGTTACTTAATTATTGTTAATTGTGTCATTTTTGTAATTAATGTTAATTCACACAAAATGTCCCGATTTTTTTTTGACAAAATCTGGTAACCCTGGTTTTTAGGCAGGGAATTTATAATGTTTATCATTATTCACGAAAAAAAACCCAATATTATGCAATAGGAGTAGATAAATGTTTTATATTAAACTATTATTCAGGTTTTATAAGTAGCTCAGGCGGATTTGGTTAGTGCATCTAGCACAATTTTATGGTAAAGACGGCGTGGCAGTAGTCACTTTCTTGTTTTATCGGGTTTTGAAATAATGCCTAACCACCTTAAGTTGTACCGTACAATGGGGGGGACAGTTTTAAGGAAAATCTAAGAAAATGTGTTATGTAACTGAATACTTAAGTATTATAATTGTTATGAATATAAGTATAAGAGTCGTATAAGTGTCCCCATTGCCTCATCTCTCCCGAGCCCCGCACAAGCTTTCGTTACTCTACGTCGATTTTTTTTCCGCCACCAGCAACTGCACGGCTTGGTGAAAATGTCAACCGCGTCCGGTACTATACCCTATTTGGGTCTTGAGAGCGACATGCGAAAAATTTGAATAGGGGACATCCATTAATTACGCGAGGCATTTTTCTGATAATTTGGACCCCGCTCCACCTTGGTAAGATTTGGTGAGATGTGGTAGACCAACCCCTATCCCTCACGTGAGATTCTAGCCATTAAACTTTTTTGCGGAAAGATTAAAAAACCTCTAAAAAGTAAAACAAAATAATTTTTTGAACAAATTAGAATTATAATACATACAGGGTGTCCCAGAACTCGCGCCACAGAGAAAAAGGGAAACACATATTTGAAAATTAAAATTGTCTAACGCAAAGGATAAGCGAGATAAGAATAAAAAACAATAGCCAATCCCAATAGATGACCCATGGAGCCTACACAATGAGTCCGAACTGCATGTAAACAAGAATCTTCCTAAGTTAAGTAGGCGCTGGTGTCCCGTTTATTCTGAAACAATTGACTAATTTGTACCGAAACGCTACCAAAAGAGCAGACGTCAGGACGCATCAACAATCAGCGCCGCTGGTGGTGAAAAAAAAAGACTTAATTTGTGCAATTTAGAGGGCAGGTTTTGTCAATTTTCCCTATTAAGTTCGGGCTCCTTGTGTAGGCTCCATGAGATGACCATAGGGAATTCTTTAAATTGCTGGGATACTTAGGTTACATTGTTGACAATACAATTCATTATAATTAGAACCAATAAAATGCCAGTATTCCATACTTACGCATTTTATCACAGCGACAATATTTTTTATCACCTTGTTTACACGTTGCTAAGGATTTTGGCACTTTTCTTGATTTGACATTTGTTGACATTTAAATACTGTGTTTGTTAAATGATTAAAATAATGAATAATAAACTCTAAAAGATCGATGGGTTGGTGTAAACGATAATAAAATTAAGGTAAGTTTGAATAAATAAGGTTTATTAAAGTCTTTTTATATTTTAAAGCACATTTTAATTTCAAATGTCAAACTGACAATTCGTTAAATCCTAAAATTCATTATATTTTCTCACTAAATATAACTCGTGGTATAGGTACCTATAGGTATGATTAATTATCGATGATATTTACTCATTGAAACCGAGCTGCAGATTTCAAGAGTCCGCAGGACGGGTGAAATGTGCTGCTTCAATTCGAAAATATCATCGATGATAATCATACTTGTTATATTATGGGTAATAATAAAAAATATGTAAAATATTTGGTCCACTGGAATCCAATTCATTGTGACACTGCTGTCAATCTTTACTTCTGTCATTAATATTATATTAGTTTATAATAGTATATTCTGTAACAAGTTTGGAATACAGCATATTCCGCTCGAGTGAAGAGTTTGTCACACGAGCCAAAGGCGAGTTTGACGGTTTCACGAGAGCGGAATATGCAATTCCAAACGTGTTTCAGACTATACTTTCCAAAAAATACCATAGAAAAATAATTTAATTGGAAGAAAGTGAGGTTGGATCGGTCTAAAATTTAGATATTAAAAACAGAGATGTCTCCACGAGTGTTTATTCTGCACAGAAGGTATGTGTTATTCTGTCATCAGATGATAGAATATTTCATTCTGTAACACTTTACGGAATATATGTCATTCCATAGATAAAAGTGATATTAGAAGGGTCAAATTCCGTATTAGGAGTAGAAAAATTAAGTTATTATAAATAATGTTTTCCTTAGGTGATTATACCGAAATGATAATTATTTATGGGGAGTGTGGGCGCAACGCCAGGGAGACAGCGCGAGTTTTTTCCCATCGCTTTCCCAATCGTTACTTTAAAACATTGGCGTTCTGAAGTATCGGTCATAGATTAATAACCTCATTTTTTGAAAGCTTTTGACAATACAGTTGGCCAAAAGATTTTTAAATGTTTTTAAGACTACAATGTTCTATCGTCTCCTAGCAACTTTTAAAACTCCTACGTTTAACCTAGGGTATTGGCTGCCGCTTTTTTGCTCTCATTCGATTCGCACGCCCCCTTTTCCTCTGTAGCGCGAGTTCTGGGACACCCTGTATAGGTACTTTAAACTCAAAAGTTGGCGCGAGATTTTAAATGACCCCCTCCCTCCCTTAAAATGAGATTTGGTGAGATTTTGCTCTTCCCCCCACCATTTTTATCACACGCTATTAATGGATGTCATAACCTCTCCCGGTTTTAACTGGTCTTTGAAAGTACTGACTACAACGGAGATACAACCAGCGTTGCCAACCCGCCGTGGAGAAAGAATCGTATCAAATTATCGTATCGGATCGTATTCTACTTGAAAAAATATGGTATGCACGATCGTATCAGCCAAAAACTTAAAAAAGCTTTTATTTTAATAAAATCCACTAATGGTCGTTTTTTTAACAAAGTGACTAGAAGTACACCGGGAGTACCGCCATTAAACGTACACCGGGTGGAAAAAAATCCTTATTTAGCATATTTGTCAAATTGTATAATATTAAATGGTCGCTCAATTTCGCGCTCAATGGGGCGGGGGGCCCAATGGGGCGGGGTCGGTTGGGTTGTTGAGTTTGGGTTGGGTTGGGAAATTCATACTGACATTTCATTAATTTTGTTTTTAAATGTATTTAAATCACTTAATTAAATTTTAATCAATGTTTATACAACTTGAAAGTTAGCTTAATAATTACATAATTAATATCAAGAGTTAACCAGCTGTTTACCAACTGTTATACAACTGGGCCTTAGTGTACCAATTTAATCTCAACTAATAAATCCGAAATTTTACCATCAGCTGGTATGGAAACACGCATGCGCACAAACCTGATGTACGTTTAACGCCCGTACTCCCGGTGTACTTCTAGTCACGGCGTTTTTTTAATCACTACGGATACTAACAATATATCATGTACGGGCCAAAATTTAAGGTTACATTAAAACGCAATCCGTACTGTCGAATATGGACAAGATTACAGGAAAATTAAAGGGTCGCTTTATTGCTATGCATATAACCAACCATGGTTGGTTAGTATGTGCTTAGACGATTTAATAAAGACTACGGGACCGAGGTTATGGAGGTACAAACCATCAGGACTTCTGCAAGGTGTGTAAAAGGTGTTGAACAAACACATAAAATACAAAGTCTACAAACCATTTACATTCTACATACATAAGTCACAAATACACAAAAAAACTTATTTATCTGTCATTTTTGCATTGTGATCTGTCAATTGTCATTTGTGTGATTTTGTTTTTAATGCTACCATAGAAAATAGAATGCTGCCAACTGTCATTCTGATTCATTATATTTCTTTTTTTGTACAATGGCCTTTGCTCGGGACAGAGGCAGCCTTGTTTTGCGCAGTTTTCGCTAGAGGAACATCCTGAATAATTATCGTATAATTATCGGATATCGTATAAGGAAAAATTACGATCGCATCAGACCTCGAAATTATCGTATAATACGATAATTATCGTATCATTGGCAACGCTGGATACAACCGTTTGGGCAAGAAGTTATTTAGCAGGCTGATAAATAGATAAATAGATAATAATGCCACCAATAAATATAATATAAATTTAATTGGTGCAATTTATTATTTACCATAGTTTATCGACAAATTTCAAATTTTATTTAAAAAATCCAAATTATACAGATTTTATACCATTTAAAATTTTTAATATTTTTTTTCATAAACTATGGTAAATAATAAATTGCACCAATTAAATTTATATTACATTTATTGGGGGCGCCATGGGGCCGGTACGGCCGAGCAAAAAGTTATCTTTTCTTCGCAAACCTCAATTTAAATTCTGCTTGCGCAGAACTTGTTTATTTAATATCATTATAATAATTGAGATATCGGTATACCCAAAATCCACCAGCCGCCACTGATTGCCCTTAATACTGATGTGTTGGCATGTTTATTGTTGTTGGCTGGGTGACTGATCCTCTTAGTTTATTTTACCAATGGCGTTTCACGGCGACTGTTTGTTTACTGCTTTGATGCCAGATTGCCAGATGTTTTGTACCGAATAATTCCGTTTGCTGTCCTGTAGAAATTCTTTGTAGAATTCCTGTAGATGCGGAGAACACGCTTAACCTCTTCAAGAGGGTTGGTAGAAAATGCAAGATATTATTAGTAGAGAATGCAAATTAAATTATGCGGTTTAAAGCTGTTTAACTTATTGTTTGTTGCTGCGATCCACTTGAACCCCTCTTTGGCTTTTTCGGGAGACAGGTACATTAAATTCGCCTGCACAGGTAGTGAAACTGTGATTTAACACACAAGTATTGGCACTAGGCTCTAATTTACACTTATACACTTAAAATTGCCTAATAAACTTAACTAAACTGTGTGCGATTTACTGTTTATGTTAAGGCTTTTATAGTTTTATAAGTAGTCGCATGCGAGTCTGTACCTATGATGACTCAAGTCATACTGTTAAGGGTATTTCCATTGTAACGGGTGCGACACTAACACTGTGTTTTTTCTTGTTAATAAAGTGTTTGTTCATATATTATATATATATATATATATTAGGGTGGTCCTTAGCTATAGAGGTAAAAGATATACTTTTAATATTGAATTGTCCCACCTCCCCATTTTGTTATAACACAAGAGAAAAAAAATTACACAAAAATTTGAATGGCCAACTTAACCCCTTCACGTGCCTGTGAGGGGTTGAATTTTGACAAAATCCCCAATTTTTAAGGTTTTGGCCATTTACTCCGCAAAAATCGCATATCTCAAAAAATTTTACTTATTAAAATCTTTTCGTCTATTAAAGGTCTATAAAAATTGTCTCTTGAGATTTTATCCTAGAAAGCACCATTTCGTGGAAAATTGCATTTGTGCATAATTACCACAAATTTAAGGTTTTTGTAGGAAATGGTGCTTTCTAGGATAAAATCTCAAGAGACAATTCTTATAGACCTTTAATAGACGAAAAGATTTTAATGAGAAAATTTTTTTGAGATATGCGATTTTTGCGGAGTAAATGGCAAAAACCTTAAAAATTGGGGATTTTGTCAAAATTCAACCCCTCACAGGCACGTGAAGGGGTTGAGTTGGCCATTCAAATTTTTGTGTAATTTTTTTTCTCTTGTGTTATAACAAAATGGGGGGGTGGGACAATTCAATATTAAAAGTATATCTTTTACCTCTATAGCTAAGGACCACCCTAATATATATATTGTATATTAACTTATCTTGATATTATATATATATATATATATATATATCAAGATAAGTTAATATACAAAAATAGTATAAAAAAATTAGATATTTAACTCAAACAAAATTTCAATAAAAACTTGTTTAGAAAACCTTTTATAACGGGCGTAACGGGCGCGACCTTAGAAACTCGGCAAATGCGACCAAGTTGGCTTTTGATACTGTAAAATTTTGGATGAATGCATATGGTAATAATTTTTTGTGTAAAACTTGAATAGTAACCTTAAACAAGCACGTATTTTAAATGCACAATTATTGTATACTTTATTTTCTAAAATTTCCTCAGAATGTAACTGGTGTGACATTTGAACATTTTATCGAGTATTGAAACTTTTCCGTGTTTATTCTTGGAGCGCGTTCGAAAACTTGCAGGAGTGCACTTTGGATAACAAGTTTACCTTGCGCGTTCGAATTCTCTGGTATATACCTAGATATATGCAACTGTCAGCTGTTCAAAAACAGCAAGTATACCTATGCCCAGAGTGCACTCTTGTATTTACCTTCATATAATTTATTTATAAATGTTTAAAATTCAATAAAACAAAAAATAAAAACATTAAAATAAAAGAATTTATTACAAAAAATTATTTAAAAAACATCAATTCTAAAAAACAAAACAAAATCTATCACAAAAACTTGAATAAACCATATAACTAAAAAAACCAATTGATTTTAGAACACTACAACATAAAGTTTATAGGTATATGCTCCGCGGCGTTCGAAAATAACAAGTACCATATCCAAAGTACACTCTCATTTTGAACGCACTCTTAGAGCGTGTTCGAAAACTCGCAAGAGTGCACTCTGGATACACTCCAAGTTTACCTTGCGCGTTCGAATTCTCTGGTATATACCTAGATATATGCAACTGTCAGCTGTTCGAAAACAGCAAGTATATGTCCAGAGTGCACTCTCGGTTGTCCAAGCTTTAAGCCGGGTCTACAATTGTCGCAGAACGCAGATCGCAGAACGTAAGCATGCGCAAAGCACCCAGCGACGTTGCGATGGAGCAAGGTCACACGTCGCAGAAAGTTAATTCATCTTTAATAACGTCTTTCGCAGGCTTTTATGTTAGCCAATCATAGAGCGCTAGAATCTATCTGTCTCTGTGCTCTCTTTCTTTCAATAATCAATACTTTTATTTAGTTCCTTTTCCTATTTCGCGGTTATTTTTAAATTTTTGGTGTAATTCTCAGAAATTATTCGAAAAACGTAATTCAAATTTAAAATAATTTTCAATATTTTCTAAAGACCATTTAAATAAATGTAGGTATGTATATTCTTATTACTATTGAATATTCATACCTATATTGATTTAAATAGGTAGTTTTTAGGAAATATCGAAAATCATTTTGAATTTTCAAATTTTGATCAAAATAATTATTTAAAATTTTAAATAATATTAACTAATTCTATGATAATCTAAACAATTTTTCCAATCCAATATTGGAAATATTTGTTTACCAAAAGTATTATGATAATCAAGGTAATTTTTGTTTTAAAATTAATTTATTTTATCAGGTAAAATACTAATTCTTACTTAACTCTTAAACATTTTTTACCTAAAAATAAACCCCAAGCAGTTTTTTAGAGATAGGGATCCATCCATATCTGTTTTTTTTCACTAAATTTAGGGGAAACACTTCTACGTTGGCCACACTGTGGTTATAAAGAAAACAATTGCTCTGATTGGTCAATAAAAGCACATCGCGCGACAATTGTAATCGCGCAACGTGGATGGGTGCTTTGCGCATGCTTACGTTCTGCGATCTGCGTTCTGCGACAATTGTAGACCCGGCTTTAGACTTGGTTAAGTTTTACCCGTCATGCGCATAGGGTACATCAAACAATAATTTGTATTTACCTTCATATAATTTATTTATAACTGTTTAAAATTCAATAAAACAAAAACGAAAAACATTAAAATAAAAGAATTTATTATAATAAATTATTTAAATAATATCAATTCTAAAAAACAAAACAAAATCCATCACAAAAACTTGAATAATCCATATAACTAAAGGGTTGAAATTCAATAATTTAATATTTATAGGTATTCAGTCAAATAACAAGCAAAACCAATTGATTTTAGAACACTACAACATAAAGTTTATAGGTATATGCTCCGCGGCGTTCGAAAATAACAAGGAGGTCAGGTATAATGTAAAGTCACGTGATTATATACCTATCCTTATACCATATCCAAAGTACACTCTCATTTCGAACGCACTCTTAATGTTAGCTTCTTTAGCATCACAATGTACGAATGTTTTAAAGTTATAAATTACGTCGCAATTAAACTTCAGATATAGTTTTTATTTTGTTAAATAACTTTTATTACACATCTGATTTTTTGTCAAGGTGGGGTAAGGTTTTGCGGAAATATCCTTAAGTATTATTATAATTGTTATAGATTGATAAAATTCAAATATATACTTACAAAATTGAATGTATTTTTGACTACTCCCAATATTTAATTAATTGTAAAAATTGCGAAATTGTAAGCGACGCCAATGACTAAGATTAAAGATTAAAGATACGCTAATTTTTTCTCCACAACACCTTTTTACCATTTTAGTTTTTTTTTTGTAAAAAAAAGACTCAAAACGATACAAATGCCAAACAACTGTAAAAACACATCTTGAAGCCACAAATTGTTTGATTACACGTCCAGTGTTATACACATATAGTGTTATACACATAGTGTTAGGTCCAAGCTAACGTATATCCGACCTACATCTAACGTCTGGTTTATTTAACTGTTTTTAATATTGTACCAGGTAATTATTTAAGGGAACTTTGCATCATGGTATATTTTTGATTTTTCATTTAATTTAATTAGTTTCGATTACAGTATGGTTAAACTAAATTAAATAAAACATAAAGATAATCTTAAATGTCTATAGTAGAATCACGTAAATTAGTACTGGATTAACCTATAGGCCAACCTAGGCCATGGCCTAGGGCGCCGCGAAAACAATAGGCGCCCAGGCAGAAGGATCAAGTAGGTATAATGTATTAAAATTACACAATTAAATAAAATAATAATAATTATCAAACGTGTAATACCCTTTTTTAGCAAAAGAAGTCAATAAAATAAATTTTGAAAATATTATTGAGTCCTTTTCCGATTTTAAATGCAGGAAAATAAAATTTTAAATCGTCGTTGATAATGCAAAAGGTCGTGTTACTTCTGCAGCAGAGAAATAACCCACAAAAATAAAAAAATCGGGATATATGGGTTGATTATCTCGATTTCTTTTTATTTTTGTGGGTTGGCTTCCTTGTGCAGAAAGGCGTGAAAGTGACCTTTTGCATTATCAACGACGAAATGGTATAGGTAAAATTCTGTTTTAGGTTATTTAAAAATTGTAAAAATTAAGTTAGTTCTTCATTGTTCTGTTTTTCTATAGAAAAATAAATTATTTTTGTATTTATTTTATTGTAGTTTTTTTTATAAAACCCTACTTGTCCCCCTATGTGCACTCCTGTCGGCTAACATGTATTGTGTTATATTAATACCATAGGTACTAATATGTGCTGTAATTATAGGCGCCATTATTATTGGCCTAGGGCGACAAATTGTCTTAATCCGGCCCTGACTTAAATTTCCAGATAGCCAAATAAGGCAAGAATAAAGTAACAATTGAGATATGCAATTGTTTTATTCTGCACGTAGTTGTGTTACATAATAAAGTTTTTATTGGGCAATCAAATAAATTAAGCTCAAAAAGCAACATTAACCCATTATGTCATTATTAAAGAAATACAAAATATATAATATATTTTTATATGATAACATAATGCAAAAATTGTGTTATGATTGGGATTTGTGAACTAAGTTTTTATCAACCGTTAAAAAGTTAATAAGTATTTTTGGAATTACCATTTTTTCAATTTTAAAATGTGTTTTTCTAAAAGTTGATTATATGCATAACATGACTTTTTTGCAATACTAACGCTAGGTATGTACACATAATAATGCAATAATAATCCAACGTTAAACACAACAATAAAATGTTATTATTAAGCAAATATCAATTTCCCCAATTGAGATAGTCACATAGGGCTTTTATCATATACTTACAACAAATGACCAAATATTATGATATAGCAAAAGTTTTATGCTGATTGCCTAAAATTAAGTTTGATGCTTGGTTGTGTCTTTTTGCGTGAATTGCGTTAATCTAGTAAACAAAATTACTTAATTTCATAAAATTATATTTGTATAAAATTTGTTTTGTTTCTTAATAACTTTTTAACAAAGCAAGATATAAAAAAAATAAAACGTTGTTTGTACATAAATAGACCAAGAACCCTAATTTAATCATCAAGTAAATATGAAAAGCGACGTTTGAAAAAAAATTTCGGTGAGACTAGATCAGGGGTCACTAATTAGTTTTATTGGAGGTCCGAATTATCAGATTGTTGTGGTCCGGGCCGCTGGCAAATTTCTATATTATACGGGGTGTCTCAGATTTTAATCGGTAAAATTTACTATTCGATAAAACTCGCAAAAATAAGAAGAAAAGTTTATATCCATTACTAAAAACTTGTATAATTTTTCTTCTTTGACTATTAAATTTTTTCGACTAAAATTGGAGACCTTGTTTATAAAACAAGAAATAAATGTAATTAAAAGGTATAATAAAGTTAATATTTAATGATGAATTGTAGCTATACATGTTTCAATCGCAATATGCATGCAACTATCTCTTTCTCTCCTATGCCCATCCTTAACAAAAAAATATATTCAATATAAAAAAATACATTTTTTGCTATGAGCTAGATTTGGAGTTAAATTGTCTGGCGGTCCGGATCCATTTGGTGACCCCTGGACTAAATGATATAAAATGACGATTTCTAAGAGTATACATAAGTAATATAAATGTCACATGTAAATATTCCGTTTGATTTTTTTGTCATTATTATTATTTTTATATTTTTATTTATAACAAAGTATGTATTTATAACTTTTTCTACTTCTATTGCATATTATTGACATTATTTGGGTTTTTTTCTGTAAATAATGGCAACCGACCTAACAACATTTTGGGGGCGCAAAGTCAAAGAGTAAGGTACTGATAAACTGTAACGATAAACTTTCTTGCAAATAAACAAATACTTAAACATACATAGGATAAAGGTTACCGCCTTTCTTTGCGTCGGCCGCTTTAAAGCCTTATGCTGTTCTTCTTTTCAGCCGCTATAAAGCGCCTTTTGCCGCTTTGATATTATCAAAATAAAAGTATTTGTTTGATACTTGCAGTTAACGGTGGCAAAATTTAACAGTAGGCTTCACAGTGCATGACTTTGTAACGAGCTTATAAAAGTAGGTACCTATACTATCTAAAAATGAATTAGTAAAAAACGACTAATTGCCATGGCGAAAAAACAGCCACTAATAATTATCGTCGACAGCAATTTATATTATGGACTTTTAGCAGTCAACTTATATGTAAAATTGTCTGCTGAATCCGAAAATGTAGTCAAAAGTAGAACAGTTTTTGAGATAAAGTTATTAGTTACTGCTTTTTAAATTTGAAAACTAGTCATTTTTGACTAATTAATTTTTAGAGAGTACGTCACTTAAAACCAGTTGTAGTTTTTTTTGTCTTTAAAGTATTTTTATTACTAAATATTTTTTATTATTTTGTTTGTTTCAGCAGTTTTTTTTACATTTTCAATTACATATTGCCAGTTTGTCGCAATATACAGGGTGTTTCTTTTAACTTGAGACAGCTCAATATCTCGAGAAATACGCATTTCACGGAAAAATGTCTTAAATAAAAGGTTAATGTGACCAAAGGGGACATTATTTGGTGCTACCGCTAGCCACCCCCTACCCCTCCTTAAGGGTGAAACGGGGGGTAACTTTGGGGTAACTTTGGAAAGTCAAATGACCCGATTTTTTTCACAGAGTTTGGTAGTACATAAAAAAATAAATAACTTTTATTTAAAACTTTTTCCAATTTATCAACAGATGGCGCTGTAATTCAAAATTTAAGAAAAATGAGTTTCCTTGTAAAATGTATTATTTGAAACGTTTGAAAAACAAAAATTAACATTAACAATAGTCGGCTTTGAAAACAATTTATAACAAATGTTCGAAATGTCGTCATTCCATTTCAACACATTTTTGAATGCGGGTAATGAATTCTGGCACACAACGCGCCAACATATCGGGCGGTATCGCCGCACAGGCGTTCCTGATCCGCTCCACCATGTCCTCCCAAGTTGTAGGAATTGCAGCGTAAACTTTTTCTTTCAAGTAACCCCACTGGAAGAAGTCTGGTGGCGTAAGATCAGGTGATCGAGCAGGCCAAATTACTGGACCACGTCTACCGATCCACCGCGGTGCACCGGCCATTGAACTCCCGATTCAACACCTCTCGAGCAATTGCCGAATAATGTGCAGGACAACCATCTTGCTGGTACCACATGTTTTGGAGCCGTGCTAGTGGTACATCCTCCAAAAGGTCCGTCAGATCGTTTTCTAGAAAATTCCGGTACTTTTCGCCATTTAATGCACCGTCAATAAAGGGTTCCATTAATCGTTCGCTTAAGGTACCGCACCAAACGTTTACCGACCAGAGACGCTGGTGCTCCACTTGGTGTCGAAATAAAAAGACGACATTTCGAACATTTGTTATAAATTGTTTTCAGAGCCGACTGTTGTTGATTTAATGTTAATTTTTGTTTTTCAAACGTTTCAAATAATACATTTTACAAGGAAACCCCTTTTTCTTAAATTTTGAATTACAGCGCCATCTGTTGATAAATTGAAAAAAACTTTCAAATAAAAGTTATTCATTTTTTTATGTACTACCAAACTCTGTGAAAAAAATCGGGTCATTCCATTTGACTTTCCAAAGTTACCCCCCGTTTTACCCTTAAGGAGGGGTAGGGGGTGGCTAGCGGTAGCACCAAATAATGTCCCCTTTGGTAACATTAACCTTTTATTTAAGACATTTTTCCGTGAAATGCGTATTTCTCGAGATATTGAGCTGTCTCAAGTTAAAAGAAACACCCTGTATATACATATATATTTTTAAAATTTTAGGGCTTTAAATTAAAATATTTAATGTATTATATTTAAATATAAAAGGGGCGCACCAAAGAATCCTGCACGTAGGCGCCAGACACCCCAGGAACGGGCCTGCAGTAATGTACATAAATAGGATAAAATATATATTTTTTAAAAATTTACAAAAACCAAGTTTTGCATCTAATGTACTCATATATTTAAATTTGTGTGTGTTATAAAGCTGCATTTGACGCCCTTTTATTACAACGGTCAAATGTATCCTTGATTTGATTTATATTAAAAAGTGTGAACAATTGAGGCGTTTCTCGGAAAAACATCATTAGTCCAATATCGTCGAAATTTAGATATAAGCACCAACTGTTTCCTAACCTCCATATATACGTATACAAATAAGTGTTTCTCGTAAAAATTCCATAATAATTAAATATGAAATTTAGCTTGTTCTTCTAAAAACATCACAAGTCCACTCCGTTTCGTCTAAGAAAGTCACATGTGCATAACATGTGACGTTTTTGGACACTCTAGAAAAGCTTCTACCTCTTTTACATGACCACAGCAATAGAAAATTTTATGATAACTTGATAAAAGACCAGAAGACCATAGCACCTGACAGTCCTGATAACACGGTCGACAACGATGATAACAGCAGTGGATGCGAAGGCTGAGTGTGGCAGTAATACAGTTTTTAGTTTTTTCATTTATTTTGTTGCTCAGAGTTAATATTTAGTTTGTAGTGTTTGTAGTAAGGAGAATTGTTCGTTTTTTTCTTCTAAAAACCTCACATGTTCATCTATTTTTTGTTTTTTTTTTTCATATTTGTTTGAAAAAAAAACATGAGGAATTCTGGACAAAGTATCTTACATTTTTTTACATGTAGTAAATAGGTCAATAAAGTACTTTGGTCAAAAATGGGAATGTCGGAGAGTTTTTTTCATTTTTTTTCATGAGGAATTCTGGACAAAGTATCTTACATTTTTTTACATGTAGTAAATAGGTCAATAAAGTACTTTGGTCAAAAATGGGAATGTCGGAGAGTTTTTTTCATTTTCCCAAATATGTTAATTTTGGACTAATGATGTTTTTCCGAGAAACGCGTCAATTTGTTTTCAATTTTAGTCGAGTATCAAGAAAAATCGGCAGCCTAGAATGCGTCTTTAACGGCATTGGCAACTTTGCGTTGCACATGCTTTCATTAGAAGCCCAGTCACAGACCAGCATACGTTAATTTCCCAACGTGCCGAGCCAATCAAAATCATTCTGAACCGAGTGGCGCTTCGTTTCGGATAAATTCGTTGTTGTTTCGCGGCAAAATACGTTTTGACAGAATCCGTTGGATTTTTGCTACGCCTAGCTTGATTTTTATTCTTGTGCTATTTTTTAACTTATTATTGAAGTGTATTGAGTTATTATTGAAGTATCCACATTTTGCTTAGTTATTCATTCATTATTTATTGCTTATTTTATATTCTTAGGTTGGGATTTCCATATTAATTAATTAATAATTACGCTATGATTAGAGGCACGCTAACGTGCCGCGATTCGAAATGTTAAAGGCACGTTAGTTACGTCATAATTATTTTACGTCATAATTTTAAGATTTTATGTTACGATAAAACTAAAACAAAACCAACCAAACCAACCAACCCAACCCAACACTTTTTAACAAAGAAACAACAAGTTTATGAAATAAAAAAAGTTCGACAACTTCAGAGTATCGAACCCGGTACCTCTCATGCTAAGCGACCGCCCTACCATCTAGCTTGACATAAATTTTATAACGCTCGGGGAACAAAAACTGATTATTATTATGACGTAACTAACGTGCTTTTTTAGGAAGAATGAATTAACTTGTCAATTTTGTAGTATGAAATTTTCAAGTACATCTACTAAAAATAGACATATTAGGACAAAACATTCAGACTGAGACCTAAAAGAACCAAGCATATTATATGTCCAATATGCACAAATGAGACTTCTTTCCCACTTTATAAGGATTTAATTAAACATAGCATAAAAGAAACTATTTTATTTTTTAGTAATTTTGAAGAGTTTACAGCGTGGATATAAGGGTGGACCTTAACTATAATATGAAAAAATAAGACATTTTTTTTCTCACGCTGCCCCGTAAATTTGTTCCATTTATTGAAAAAATCATTTCTATAAAATCTGGAATCGATCACATAACGGAAAGACGTGGCACATCGCTCATATACAAATATATAGGAGAAAATAATACTTTTGTAAAAAATGAAAAATACCTACCAAGTAGTACAATTTAGCCAAGTATTCTGTTTTAGGTACCAAATAAACTGTTCGATTCCCTGGCCCATGTACAGGGTGATCCATTATAAATGTCCACCCCCTAACTTTTTTCCTTTAGATTTTAGACAAAAAAGTTTTATATAAAAGTTCTAGGGTTCAACTTTTCAAGTTTTTTTTCGTGTTATGTTTACGTATACAGAGGGATTCAAAAACATATTACAGATAAAAATATATTTTTTTCCTATGGAATGACCTATATTTTATACCCTTATGTAATAACTCTTTAAACTCTGACTTCAAAAATATATAACACATTATGGATATTTTCAATATATATGGCAGAAAATGCCAAAAACTGAAATTTCACTTAGGCCATGGGTCGTCATTTTTTCATTCGTCGTTTCATTATTTGTTTTGACGTCTTTATTGAGTGATTTTCTCGCCCTGCAGAGATGTTATCTTCAAATAAACTCTAGAACCCAAGTAATCACCTTTTTCTACTAGGTTTCTTGTCAGCATGCTAAAATTTATTGGTTCTCAGCTTGTAACAATAAGTAGGCTCGCATACAATCCTACATTGACTGTTATGCTGTATGAAACCAATATATTAGGAAAAAGAATTGAAAAACATCATGACATTTATTCTTCTTATGGATAAAATTTACTATCAATAAATAATTATTAATAATATCAACACATTCATCATAAATTTGAGAAATAAGTTACCTCTTCTATTAGCGGAAAATTCTAAATTTCAAATTCGATGTGCCACGTCTTTTCGTTCTCCGATTGATCTGAAATTTGAAAGAGGATACTTTTTCACAAAATGAAAAAAGTTTAGAGGGCGGCGTGAAAAAAAAACGAAGATCCGAAAATAAGGTCCACCCTAGTGGATATATTACCTATAGTTGGACCTATTTGTAACTTTTTATTAATAATTAGGATTGGTCAGCTCTTCTAAAAAGGCTGGAGGAAGTATTTGCATTGTGTGGGGCACACTGATGAACTAAGAGGCAAGCAATTATCAAAAGGTGAACAAAGTGCCATTGTTCAACAACTAACAGCAGGTGTATTAAATGATAGGATAATTCAAGATTCCAGAATAACTCAAAATGAGAAATTGGAAAGAATAAACAAAAGTAGATCTAGCTTATCTAATAAGAAAATTTAAAATTGACAAGAGAAGAGATGCAGATGACATGACAGCTACAGCACTGAAAATTGATTAATGGAACAAGCAAGGAAAAAATCATGCGTTTTTATTGAAGAAAATTGCTAAGTACAATTATTTAAAATATTTAAAGGTGCAACATTACTTGTCACAAAAAAAAGAAAATTATTAATAATTGCAAAGTTATTGTGAAGTTTGTGTAGAGGGGGAATTACATTTCACAAATTACTGGAATAACAAAAAATTTAAAGGGAACTAAAGTTCATGTAAATTTTTATTAATTTTATATATTTTTTTTACAAACACCCTTTTTGGTTTTGCCTGGTACAATACTAACTTTCTAATCTAAATAAATAATAAAACACCCTGTTTTTGGATTGAAATATACAAGATTGTAATAATTTTATGGCAAAATATTATACAGGGTGTTTTCTACTGATAAAAAAGTTATACTACATAAGATAAAAAATAATATTGTTTACTTTGAATACATTTTTTTAATCCTTAGTTTACTCAATTTTTGGTATTAAGGACAGGTGTCCAGAAACGCCCCCCCTACCAAGCTATAGGGGATATGCTTGGACATATATCTCCAAGACCACAAAAACGCTTGTCATGGCATGGCCTACCAACCCTTTGGTTTTTAACCATTTTTCTCTAAATTATTTTGTATAATAACTGAGCGTTTTAGGGTTTATGGATAATTACCAAAATCTTTAGTTTATATTGATATAAGTAATTATCCATAATTCCTAAAATGCTTCAAAACATTTAATTTTTTTTAAATATATTTTGTGTCAAAGATTCTTATTTAAATTGTTCTATTTTTGTTATTTTAATTATGTACTATTTTAGTAATGGAGATTTACCTCCAAAAAGTTTTTTTAACTGTTTTAGCTTCTTTGTGGCCACTTAATTACACTTGTGCTAATTAACGTTACAGGACCCGTACCAAAGAGGTCCAATTTCCCAAAAAATTTAATTTTTGGTTTATTTACAAGTTTAATCTCTAATTTAACATTTCATTTTATACATGTTCCAAGACATATCGGCCGCGAAAAACGATCATGTCTCCAAATTGCTTTAAATTTTGAGGGTCTATAAAGGAACCCAAAAAATTTAAAAAAAAATTCAGCACTTTTTATGCAGATTTGCTGATATTACAGTAAAAACAATGAAAATTAGTGGGTTTCTTTGTTTTAGAATATTTTTGAAATTAAACAGTGCATGATAAGTATTTATATAACACCTGCCATACAAAAAGTTAGGTGGCCATTGAGGCTGGATTTTTTTACAATTAAGTTAACCTGTTAAATTAGTTTATTTACACAATAACATATTAATAATAATATTAAAAGTAGAAGTCAATTAGGTATTATTTCTAATAAGAATAGTTTTTCACCTTTTTCTTAGTTTGCCAGACTTTTCTTATGTGTAAGCCTAATAATTATTGTAAAAAATATAATGTTTAATTCATTATTCCTTACTTTAGGAAATATCTAATAGGTAAACAATTAAATGAAAATACTTTTTTGGGGCCATATTACTTTTTGGCGATTGGGGTCAATGTCACTTAAATTGAATAGTTAAAAAAAATCACAGAACTTTCAGAAATGTTTAAGAAAATTTGTATTTTAAATATATCAATATATGTAAATAGCTAATAGATACACTGTAGCTTAAGCCCAACATGCATATTCCAAGATATTAATCAGAAGTGAATCCTACCGCTGTTTCCCGAGTCTTCGTTTCCGTCGTTGTTGGGCTGGTCAGCGTTTACCAAATTCTGTCGACAGATGGGGCAGGTCCCGTGCAGCTCGAGCCAGGGACGTATGCAAGGCTCGTGGTAGATGTGCAAGCACGGCAGCTGGCGAACCTTCTCGCGCAGCCTAAAATCCTCCCAACACACAGAGCACTGCAGCTTGCTCTGCACCTGCTCTTCAGTCACCTCCACCACAGTTAATGCGTCTATGGTCTCTTTGGACACTGGTGGAGGACCTATAAAATATAAAAATGCTATGAAAACAAAATAAAGAGCTATCTGACGTTAACATGGTTGAACGATATATTTTCTGACTATACAAAAAACATCATAACTTTGATATCATATATACAGTCGTATTAGATATATGATATATCTAATACGACTGTGAGACAGCAAAGACTGAGTCTTTTTCTTTTTTTACTACTCGACCCGTTCTGCTATTTGTTTGACTAGTGAAGTAATAGTGAAAGAGACAGATGCGTATATGTAATTTTGTCCTCCATTGGAGAACCTCCAGTATCCAACCATAGTTGTAGTCAAACAAAGTTAATTTATCGATAAATACGGGGGCGGACTTAAGACAGGGCAGTAGGACTCGACCGATCGGCATCGCCGCCGATGGTTGCAATTTGCAGCCATCGGCAAAAATATATGCCGATGGTGCCGATCCAACTATTTTAGATAATAAAAAAAACTTACCACTAATTGACTACAAATATTAAGTTGTTTCTTTTTTTATTTTTATATATTTTTTTCAGTATGTTATTTTATTTTTGCTTTTTTATGTTTGTAAAAAATTCTGTTAATGCTTTAAAAAATAAATATTTTTTTTAAATTTTATTTTATTGATGGCCATCGGCATAGGCATCGGCAGAAAGTTAAGTATAACAATCGGCATCGGCCCATCGGCAAAATTCAGCCATCGCACATACAGGTATAAGATCTGTGCGGCCAAAATCCCGTTATCAAAGTTTGAATGACATCGTTAAAACCAACAACCTGCGTTGGAGGACACTTCTGAGAACCCTATCCAACCGCTTACGCCCTTTCCGCGTGCCTATTAGACAATCTGTTTTTAAGTGAATATTTGCACCGCAAGTTAATCTAACAAGTAAAAAGTGATGGATCCTAATACACCAGGTAAGAAACTTACAAATTATTATATAATAAATATAAATAACTTATTTTAATAACTAAGTTAATTACAAAAATGCTGAATGCCTTTTGCATTGGGTTAATTGTACTGTGTTTTGTGTGTAAGAAAATGTATGTGTAATTGTAAGAAACTGACTAAGCATTTTTCTCAATACGCCATTATGCCTTTTAATAAAAGTATTGTAAATAAACATTTGTTTTGATAAAAACAAGTTAATTTATCTATTTGCATGGTTTAGATACCATTTAAGCATAGAAATAATTTTGGCCGCTCAGATCGTGCTAATACGTGCATCGGTCGAGTCCTACAGGGCAGTACTGTGCAGCACCTGGGGCCCCCGATCACATAGGGGTCCCAAGACATAAAAAAAATTGCCAAATAATATCATATTTATTAATTAATAATTATAAATTAATACACCATTGCACACATAAAAAATATTGATAACCAGGCAACATCGATCCCTACCACTACAGGATGTTTTAATTGCGGCAACGCGTTGCAACCGATGTGCTCTGTGAATCACGTATTACCTTATCCTAGGACAGTCCTACCAACATATTTTGAACTATACTGCGTTTGTACCTTTGCGCATTATATTAAAAGAAGATAGAATCGCCAGCCATTTTTACGTTTTGATCTAGGGAGTTTTAGATTTCATTGGTAATGTTGACAATTGGAACCAATAAAGTACAAAATTAACAAGCTATTTTGTGCATACACATACTTGCATAAATAAGATTTTCAATATTGTTCAGATTGAATTAAATTTTAAAGGTAAAAAATCCAAGAAAACCATAAAAAAGGATGTAACCTAAAAACCAAAACACTGTTCTGACAATACCATTAAGTTCAAGTCACACTACAACACTTGTATAGTTTTTTTTTTATTTAATTTTCCACAGCATATAAAAAATGCAATGTGTTTAACTATATTTTGTTTCCCTACAACCATAGAATTATAGGTGTATTAGATATACAGGGTATATCTAAACTGGAAAAGGTCTTCAGTACCAATAAGGGAGTACACAAAATTAGCTCGATAATTGAAGGAGTTACAAAGAGGTAAAGTTGAGAACATTACTTCTTAGTTATTGTACATTTTGGAATTCTGCAACATTGGTAAATTAATAAAAAATATAACTCGGGAGTGCCCAATTTCGTCACTCAATGCTGCGAAAAAATTTGGAAACTTTTTTATACCAATTGTGGATTGAAATTCCCTAGTTTGTTTTTTTAAAGTCATATGTGTGTTATTTCTTTATATTCTAAATTCTATTACATATTATAAATTATAATGTTGTGTAACAGAAGCTAAGTTTAATTTTAATTGTACTTCTTCTGTTGGTATTAAGCAAGCTGCCTTTGGAACTACAGTCTGCAATGAATATTGCTACAAGAAAAATTGCGCACTGTAATACGGGCTTTAGGAAACTTATACGTGAAGAAAACAGAGATTTCAATCTTTTTGTAGTTCCTTTGGAGAATTGGGTATACAACCCATAAGTCGACCAGCCTGAGGCTTCCGTTGGGATCCACCATAAACGTTTTCAGGGACCACCTCTCTATAACGAGAGTTTTAATTGGGGGTCGGCCATCCGTCAATGTGGGCCCCCCGCTGCGATGTAGTTTAGTACCTACGTCATAATCTGTCAAAACCGCAATAAGTTGATATAAACATTCCTTGAACTAAGACTCTTCAGTAAAGACATGTAATTATGCATTAGTATTTAGATCAAATACATTATTTGTTTATTTTCTTACCAGTGCTGTCCATTTGGTTTAACAGTTGTGTGACGATGGCATCCAATCCTTCTCTGCCCCATGCATAATCACCAGGATTTCCCAAAAACAACTGCATGTTGTTACCTATGTTCACCCCAACGCCCAAATTAATTATAAAATCTTGCAGTAGGTGTTCAAAAGGCACGTTATTTTGACGCAAATTTGACGAAGCCAGACGAGTTAGTGTCCTAAAAATTATACAATTATCAATAGGTAATTTTTTGTGTAAACTGTATTTTGGGTGTAGAATTCGCCAACGATGGCAAGGATAGATTGTCAGGTGTTTAACTACATGCATATATTTTGTATTTAGATTTTAAGAAATTATTCCAACCTGGGCCTCACTATCCTGGCACGTGTTGAGTTTGCGTACCTTCTTCCGGGTCGAATACCCTCTGATGACCTTGTTCTGCCCCTTTGATCGGGCACAAAACTAGCGAAAATACTGTCCATCTAAAAATAAAGGTATTTCAGTATTATATTAACCCTTAACTGGTCATTTTTGACCCGCTTGTTTTCACGTTTAAGGGGAAGAGGTTTCGTGACTTCACGGCGGGTGTGTGTATTAATCGACACATTAAGTGTCAGTTTCTAATAATCAGTGCACGTGCCTTATTTTGCAAAATGGACTGTAACATTTTTAATGAAGCTAACATGTCATAAACACATTAGAAACATGTTTTAAAACAAAATTACTTCTAATCTAACAATAAAATATATACGAGTCATAATGGCCTAATCATAGGTAATCCCTTTATTAGCGGATATTTTTGTGAACCAATTAGAGATAATTATACACAAACATCCATATATTGATCATATCCTATATTGGTACCAATATGTAGACGATATCCTAACTTGCTTCACATGTACAAAACGACAACAACATAACACACCCTAGCATTAAATTCACAATGGAAGAAGAAATAAATAACTCTATTAATTATTTGGATCTAACAATCCAAAAAAAGAATAGACACCACACATTCAAAATTTTTCACAAACCCAGCTACACAGATATAGTTATACATAAAAACTCTTCTCTCCCCTTTTCACACAAAATAGCCTTATTTAACTCTATGGTCCATAGACCCGTTCATTCCATTATCAGAAATAGATTATAATTACGAATTAAACGTAATTAAACCTATTTGTTTAAAACAGCTATGATGCACAACTAATTAACAAAATCTTAAATCACAAAATAGCTATCAATAACGGATTTCCAACATCTAAGATTCACATAAATACATACAACAGTTGTACATATCTAGGTATTAATATGAGACATGTATCTAATTTCTTTAATAAAATCAAGAGTAATGTAGCATTTAAAACTAACAACAACCTTAGTAAGTTTATCAAAAACAACAAAGATAAAACATCAAAATCCTCAAAATCCGAGACTATCCGAAAACATATACAGGCCAAACGGGACGAAATTTTAATACACAAATTAAAGAACACAAGAAATTCTATATAAACCTTAAACATGATTCTTCATATGCTAACCATCTATTACAAGAGAACCACAAATTTGATGATGACTTTAGAATATTACATGTAGCCAATAAAGGTAGCAAACTAAATCTTCTGGAATCTTTAGAAATTAATAAAAAATCTGAAATTCTTCTTAATGACCAAATTGAAACCTTGCTAAATTTATTTTAGAATGTATATCTGTAGTACTAAAAAAAATATTTATTAATATTGTAAAATTATATTAGATAAGACTTTCTAAATCCATGGTTTTTCCAAAATTGTGTAAGTTTTATTAATACCTTCAGGTATAATGTTTATACAACACTTATTTTTTTAAATACCTGCATTAGCTAATATAAATACCGCCACTTAATAAAAATATGTACTAATTCTGAAGAAGCTACTGTGTAGTGAAACAATTGTTAATTATTAAAAAAACATAAATAAAAGAGTAAAACTTTAAAACAGTGTTGTTTTTTATTCATATATTAATAAGTCATTAAGTAAAGGTTGAAACAATCAACAATTATTAGGCAACTGTCCATAATGTTATTTTCTTAAAAATGTTTGATGAAGTTAAACATCTGTAATATTTTTAACACGTTTATTTTCATAAAGAAAAACGTGTATATTTATTTCTTTGGCTTAGAATTTAAAGTTTACTAGAAATTTACATTTACATGTGTTTGAACCTGTTGTATGCATTGCATTGAGTATAAGGCGATATATAAAGTATTCCGTATCAGTTCTTTACCTAATTGCTATTAAAAAGTTCCGGGTCTTAAATGACCCGACGATACGTTACTACCCTACAAACCATGTCGGCGCAAATGTTGATAAAAATGTCGACATCGGTCACTTTACGGCCCCCAGCATTTTCATCGTCAGTCGTAATGTCAGTTTGAGATGCTGTGCTGACAAAAAATGTCGTTTTTGAATTAAAAAAATATATCACAGTATTATTACATTTGTAATATAAGTAGAGGATATTAGACAAAGCTAAATCATTGTAAATTAACGTCATTATTATAGGTAGTTTAGAATGTCGACGACGATATGGTTTGTAGGGTAAATATGACGACACCAGTTAAGGGTTACTACTACTACTACTAATAGGTATAGGTAAGTATCTCTGGTTTAACGCTGTACATACAGTAAAACTTCTCTAACTCGAATTATTCTCCAAGTCGATTTTTTTTTCATGAACACTGATGTTTCGCATCATTTTACATATATTTTTATCTCTAGGTCGAATTTTTATAATTTGACTATTTATTTAACTTAAACCGGTATTTCTCCAACTCGAATTTTTTTTTTGCAGGGGTAAAAGGAAAGATTTTTGTTACGGCACACAGAGTTGGGTTCGAGCCATGAAGAAAGTAGTTTCCTTTCTATATGGTTCGAGCAGAAAAGTAATGATATACCTACATGTATTTCTCTAATAGTGTTCACTATACGTATGCGTACTTTAGTATAGTCGCCGCAGCGAATGTTTTTCGTTGTGTCATCAATTTGTAAACCAAGCACAGACATTACAGTTACTGCTATTAAGGCTGTTTTCTTTGTATACGTATGTAGAATGTAGCCGGACGTGTATCGACAAACCGGTTTTTGACATTTGATATTGATGACGCAACGAAAAACATTCGCCGCGGCGACTTTAGTAACCTACGGATGCGGAAAATGCTCTTTGGGGTAACATATGCCTTGTGGTCGAAAGTTGCTCCTTCTTTATTTAGTCTTATTGCATATAGGATTTTAACCCTTAACTGCTATGGTTATAGCAACGTGTTTAGCCCAAAATCAAAAACGGCACAATAAATTTTTTTAATTTTAAATTGTTTTAATCATTGGCTTTTGTCAAGAATAATAATAGAAATAATTCTCCTAAAACGAAAACTTTATAGAGTATAAAAATCTGGAAGATCCGCTATTAAAAAAAGAAATAAACACTTTTAACAGCTTGTGAATTTTTTTTAAAAAACTATGAAAGAACTTACTGGAAATAATTAACTAAGTATAAGGGCACTTCGAACCTGTTTAATACACTCCTAGTTGACAATGGCAGGACATAGGAAACAACTAACGAAAAACTTAAATTATTTGCAGACTATTTAGAAGACACCTATAAAAAAAGTATAGATGCAAACTTCTGTGTAGCCCATCATAATGAGGTCTCGCAATGGTATGCCAACTTTACAGCAAAAGATCATCCTTTGACATCTGAAAGTACTAGTGAGGAAGAATATTTTGATATCCTCTATAAAGGAAAAAAACACAGCTCCAGGCTATGACTGTATTACCAAAAAACTACTAAGACAACTATACCTTTTCAACTTAAAATTGGACCTAATCATTTTTAATTTGGAATTTAACAATTTCAAGTTGGGATTAATCAACTTTTAACTGGTAACTATCACGTTAAAAATTGGAATAAACAAAGTCAAATTGGAAACACACAAATTCAATTTGGTAATAATCATATATTATATCACGAGAACTATGAATTTAATCGGTTAAACTAGGCTCAGTAGTTTTTTGTTTGGTTTTTGTTGGAAAATGTTGAATGCAAAATAATTTAATAAAATCACGAGACCGCGTATTTTTAATTATTTTGCATGAAACTATTTTCCAAAAAGAAAAATCAAATAAAAAACTTACTGAGCATAGTTTGACAGATTAAATTTATAGGTTGAGTGATATACGTCTAGATTATTTCTCGGAAACTATTTGACAATTCATAAAATCTGACGTATGTGTCAAAATTTATAAATATTTTTTTAAAGAAAATTCCATTAATTTAAGGTATGTAATAAGTAATAATTGATATTTCGTAAACTAGATAACTTATTTTTTATTGTTTTTTAAAAAATGTTTGTTAAAACTTGTAAATAACACCATAAAATCGTAAACAAAAATCCAATATGGAGGCTAAAATTTAATGGCTGTTAAAAAGGTCTAGTGATTTAATCGCTTATTTAAACAAAATTTATTCGAAAATTCAAGGCTTTTGATTGGTTCATATTATATTGAGGGAAATAATCATATATTATATCACGAGAACTATGAATTTAATCGGTTAAACCAGGCTCAGTAGTTTTTTGTTTGGTTTTTGTTGGAAAATGTTGAATGCAAAATAATTTAATAAAATCTCGAGACCGCGTAGCGGTCGAGGGGTTTTATTTTTAATTATTTTGCATGAAACTATTTTCCAAAAAGAAAAATCAAATAAAAAACTTACTGAGCATAGTTTGACAGATTAAATTTTGGGTTGAGTGATATACGTCTAGATTATTTCTCGAATTAAAGGAAACTATTTGACAATTCATAAAATCTGACGTATGTGTCAAAATTTATAAATAATTTTTTAAAGGTATGTAATAAGTAATAATTGATATTTCGTAAACTATATAACTTATTTTTTATTGTTTTTTAAAAAATGTTTGTTAAAACTTGTAAATAACACCATAAAATCGTAAACAAAAATCCAATATGGAGGCTAAAATTTAATCGCTGTTAAATAGTTCTAGTGATGTAATCGCTTATTTAAACGAAATTTATTCGAAAATACAAGGCTATTGATTGGTTCATATTATAATGAGGGAAATAATCAACTTTAAATTGAAATTTACAATGAAACTGTAATTCAAACTGTCAAACGTTTTGCAAGTCAACTTTTAATTGGTAACTATCACGTTAAAAATGGGAATAAACAAAGTCAAATTGGAAACAAACAAATTCAATTTGGTAATAATCAACTTTAAATTGGAATTTACAATGAAACTGTAATTCAAACTGTCAAACGTTTTGCAAGTCGAAGGGCAGTCACGTTTAAACTTTATATTAAATTAAATAAAATGCCAGTCACAGACCTGACGAACGTTTTCATTTGTTAGCGACACTGCATTAACAGTGACTGTTAACAACTGATTAAAGCTACAATTTTAGCTCTATGTCATTGGGAATTATTTCATCCAATTGCTGTTTTGTACACACATACTTAACATAAATATCTTGACACTTAACCTAATTTTGAGTTTGGCAGTGCATTCTACATGAACTTAGGTATATTGCGTTATATTATTTACTGTTAAAAAATTGTTAAAAACACTTAACCTACGATTTTTTCTTTAATGTTTTTCAAAAGTGGGCTATTTGGAGCCATTTTCATAAAAAATTGTTCGCTCTTTCGCAAAAATATCTAATCCAAAAGTTTTACCTCCTACTTTAAGTCTTCTTGCGTGACAGCACCTTTAGGATCTGTGCGTGACAGTACTACTGTCAGAGTAGACACTTTCTAACCTAATTAGGGGGCATGCATTATAACGTGAGGCAATTTTGGCGAATTTTCGACCCCCTCCCCTTGGTGAGATATAGTGAGATTTTGCTCGACCCCCTCCCCGCCCTTAATCTCACGTGATTTTTTAAAATGTATAATAATAAAAGTAAAGAAAAATATATTTTTTTTTATTTAGAAAAATTTAATTTTTTATTTTATATTTTTTTACTATTAAATTACCACTATTATTAATTATACTTTTGGATGTTCCAAACTTTTTTTAAATTTGATTATTTAATCAATATTTATGAACAGTTATTCATATTTAATAAATTAATGAATTGTTTCAAAATAAATGAATTTATTAATAGTTAATAAATTTTTCTATCAGTGCATAATTAAACAGCGATTAATATTATTAGGTATGATTTAATCCTATTTTAGTAGAGAAACATTTTTTACTTAATTTAACACTGTTTTTATCGAAAAAAAATTACGTGATATTTTATTTGCCTTATGGACGATTTAATTTCAAACACATGGAAAACGTCATACACCATACTTGATTTTGATTGGCCCTAATCAGATTAAATAAGTCACTTGTTGAGTATTTTTAAATCTTTAATTATCTGCTGCTAAAATTCTTGTTTTTGCGATGCTGTTGCAGGTTTCCCAATTTTATGACACCTTTTATGACAAGAATTTATTATTTCCAAAGTTATTTTAATAAAAAATATGTAATTTTTTAACGGTGTAAAAATTAATATTTTTTCTCGCTTTTATTATATTTTGTTACTTTTGTATCTTATTATAATAAGTATTATAATCTCAAAATAAATAAAACTACATCTGCTTTTTGAGACCCATGTTAATCATTGTTTGAGCCTCCCATATTTCAGATTTTTTAAAAGTAGTCGTATTTTTAAGGTACCTACTTAGCCTTACTTGCCAAACTACTATCAATTTCTTCAAGTCCTTCTTTGTTTTTGCGCTTTCTTCCTTTCTTTTATAAAGTAACAAATAACTTTACTATTTCAAATTCTGAAATTTAAAATTTATTTCCTAACCTAGTCTTAAGCCCGCTGCACAACAGCCCGGTAACGGGAACGGGAAACTAAACGGTAAAGGTGGGAGAGACTCAGCAAACCCTATCTATCAACAGTGTTTTTTTAGTCTCTCCCACCTTTATTGTTAGGATTCCCGTTCCCGTTCCCGTTACCGGGCTATTGTGCAGCGGGCTTTCTTCTTCTTCCTACATAGTTTGAAGTTCATACGTCAACAACCAAGGCTGTATCCAAAACATTTTTTAGTCGTGTGCTTAACATTCAAATTTCGTACTGCCAACATGAGAAACACAAAAATATGACAGTTTTAAACCATAATTTTGCAATTATAACAACAAATAAACAATTTATGTTTTTACTTTTTTACTTTTTATGTTGTTTTAAGTGTTCAATGGTACTTTTATTTGTTATAAAGTAGTAATTTGTTAATTAAAATACAACCTTTTATTTTTACTGTATTGGCACCGCTGAATTACCATGACAACGCTACAGTTTGATTGATTTTGAATGTAAACGTCAGAATTAAATTAAACGTCAGATTTTAATTTTGACACAAGTTTTTTTATATACATTTAATTTTTTCGCGTATTTTCTGCGGGGTAGCAAGAAAAATAGTATACACTACACGGGCAGAAAGTGTGAGAGCCCTGAAGTGCAGGAATCTCACACTTTCTGCCCTTGTAGTGTACTATTATTGAGTTTTATTCCACAGGAAAATTTTGTTTTACAAAATTTCCATTTTATAAAAAAAGAGGAAAGGTGAGAAAATTGTTAAAAAATAATGAAATTTTATGATTTCTATGACAAAATGTGAATTTTATTACATTTTAGGACAATTTAACCAATTTTATGATATTCAAAACCCTGCTGTTGGATGTTAACTTGCTCTATTTTTTGTTTAACTTGTTGTTTTTCCGTTCAGTAAGGTTCAAACTACTTTTCAGTGTTCAAATTATTGTTATTTTGTTGTGTTAACCTGTTCTGTTTGTTTATTATTGTTTTTGTGTTGCGTCGTGCCATTTGCATTTATTAAAATGCGGAGTGGCATATTTTCATGCAATTCGGACAGTGACTAGGTATAAGTTTAATTTAAAACACCAACTCTTAAACTATAGCCCTAAATGTTATCAAGGACTAAAAGCATCTATTATCCATATTATAACACTTAATATTGAGTTTAATAAAAACGCACTATGTCCAGATATTTCTCTATTTTCTTTGATAATATTACTATTATTCGTGTATTCGCACGGCAACTACTCCTCAAGTGACTTCATGCTCGGCACGAACCAAAACTCGGCCACGGGACCATCCAGCCCTGGCCCACCACTGATAGATCAGTGCAGGCAACTATATGGCATAGCCAACATTGCCAAAATAAACCTCCTTTGAGGAGTGCTTTCTCTTCCCAAATCTTATTTATTTGTTGCTTATGCAAAATCAAGGTGCAGTGACCCACACAATAACCTTTTTCGCCGGTTATTACATCTAGTAAACAATTAACCGGTTAAACCATAGTTTAAAAATAACCAGTTAACTGCTAAATTGCAATAACTGGTTACTTTTGACCATCCCTAATGCACTGTGTATTAGACTGGGCCAAAAAAATCAACTATTTTTTTTTTGAAAGGTATATCGAAAATATGGTTTGGGGTGACAAAAAAAATTATTGTGAAAGTTTGAGTCCATAATAATAATACTAAGAGGTCTATCATCGCAATTTTATTTTTTTTTCTCAGCAAGTTTTAGGCTCAGAACTCCCAAACCATTGAGTTTAACAAAATTGACTCGAAAATATTTTTTTAAGTAAATTAAATGATCTACAAAAAAGGTTAAAGTGAAATATTCCGTCAGATCAACCGTTTCCTTAAAATCATGCCTTAAAAATTGGTATAGTTTTACATTTTGATCTTTTAAATTGGAATTTTGTAATTCATGTAAAAATCAGTACCCATAAAAAACCGATAAATATTCTTATGGGAAATCAAATGCTTTACAAAAAAAGCCTCTTAACATTTTTGGCTAAATTCACTCAATCAAAAGTTATTCAAGGTTAAAATTTCGTTTTGACTTCAAATTTAACCTTGAATAACTTTTGATGGAGTGAATTTAGCCAAAAATGATAAAAGACTTTTTTTGTAGAGAATTTGATTTCCCATAAGAATATTTATCGTTTTTTTCAGGGTACTGATTTTTACTTGAATTACAAAATTCCAGTTAAAAGATCAAATTGTAAAACTATACCAATTTTTAAGGCATTATTAAGATAACGGTTCATCTGACGGGAAATTCAAATCAAACTTTTTTTGTAGAGCATTCAATTTTTTTCAAAAAATATTTTTAAGTCAATTTTGTTAAACTCAATGATTTGGGAGTTCTGAGACAAAAAATCGCTCAGGAAAAAAAAATATAAAATTGCGATGATAGACCTCTTAATATTAATATTATGGACTCAAACTTTCACCATAATTTTTTTTTGTCACCCCAAAAAATATTTTCGATATACTTTCCAAAAAAAAAAATAGTCGATTTTTTTGGCCCAGTCTACTGTGTATAAATGTATGTAAAATAAAATTGTTAAAAACACCTTCCCCCCCGACTTTTTTCCTAAAGTTTTTAAAAGTGGGCCATTTTAAGCCATTTTCATAATTTTTTTTCTGCGTTTTCGCAAAAGCCGGCTACGGAAATTTTACTGTGACTTGATAATATTATGTTGTTTATGGTTGGTAATACCAACTTGGTATGATATTAATTTGATTTGTCACATTGGGTCAAACAAATATTAGTGACATATGAATTATGTCATTGAAATTATTATAATAACCATGTTGTTTAAAACACACCTATGATAAAATATTTCAAAAATATATAACCTGTAAAATAAAAACTATCAAAAAGATAAAGTAAATTTTCACCAAATTAAAAAGGACAGAAGAAATTATTCTGTTTTTCCAGCCAAGTGGTTTAAAAACGCAGCAGGAAATATATGTTTAAACCATGACATTGACAATCCTGTCCGGTCTCTGTTGAAGTCTCTAATTTCTTCTTACTAAAGTTGCCAAGACACATTGTTTGGTGATAAAACAATCTAAGAGCCTATACCCCAAAATTTGTGGTTCTGGCTTTATTATTTAAACACCAAGCATTCCGTCTTACCCACTTTAATAAGTAGAAATAGGTATGTAATTTAGAATGTAATTTAGAAGCTTTATCACAACAAAAATGGTAATGCACAGCAGTGATTAAAATTTGACTTCTAGCATTTTTAATGAGTAATGATGAAGCTACTACTTAGTTTAAATTAGAGTTGTTTATCAAATAATTGGGGCTAAGTAAAATATGACATACATCCTCATCCTCCCAGTCCTCATCAACTATGTCTTCAGTACCCTCTGCATTTTCCTGCAGTTCCTCAATGAATCCATCTGAGCAATGTGGACACGTAAAATTCTAAAATGTTATGAAAATGTTGACGTTTTTGATAATTCTCAGTTGAATTGAATCACTTACAGCTGAAGCATTCTGAAACTGCACATTGCAAACATGACAATAAAACCTCAATGGAGGTCTTTCTTCTATAGCTGCTTCTGCCATGGTAAATTCACTTATGAAAAACGATCAATTTGATTAGAAAATTTTTTCACTTGCAGACTGAAAAATTATCGCATCCACCATATTTCACATCACAACAAATTTAGCTACGCAGAGAACACAAAAAACCCTAGATTATTCAGGGTTATTGATTGCTCGTAGTTGTCAGCACTGAGTGATTTATTTGGTTTAGGGCAGCGTTGCCAGTGCCAGTGCTTTTGTACTGAAATCAGTACATTTTAAGGGTGTCAGTGCTACTTTCATAGTAACTATGAAAGTAGCACTGACACCCCTTAAAATGTACTGATTTCAACTGTTGCAGTACGTTTTCCAAAATGCAAGGTATAACATCGTAAAAATGAACTTAAAGTAAAATAATCTCGTCCATTGGTGTAAAGAGGCCTATGCACTGTTGTTTGCCATTTTTAATATAAAATACAATCCCAATTAATTTTTTATTGACACCTACCATTAGATTGTTGATGCTTCAAAAAAATAAAAAGCGATCACGGTGCAAATTGTCAAATATAGTCATCAAATTATTTAAATAATATATATCAACTACCTAATAGCTCATTTCCATTTTTGCACATGGTTGTTATTGGTGCTTTTGATAAAATATTTGTTCTGGCAGTGGGAATTTGAAAGGAGACAGAAGTTCTTGAGTTGTTCCTCGGAACATGAAACTGAATCTTCGATAGTAAGTATTCGCAGTCAACTGTACCCCTTACCAATTTCGTTAAAAAACGTGCACTTTGCAAATCTCGCCTTGTGTCCAAGTGCATTATTTTGTATTCACTCCACGTCCAGGTTAGCATTTTGTGCTGGGCATAGATAACAAAGCCTTTTTTTTTTTGGTGCTGGGTACGTTCCACAGGCGGGTAGTAACGTGGGATTAAAATGCTAAGAAATACCTATATTGGTATGTTTTAAATTGCGTGACCGCCGGAGCCTCCGGCCCGGAGGGTCAAGTTCGTCGAGTACGAGTACTAACAATTAATAGATACAAGAAATATAACCAAATATAACAAAATCCCAAATGTTTTTGTAAAACAGTATTCAGTAAAATCAGTACTTTTTTCATTCCAAATCAGTACAGAATTTTTTCGTGGTCTGGCAACGCTGGTTTAGGGATTTATTGATATTTTGTATAAAGTTCTGCAGTTGGTAATCCTTTCTAACAAAATATTTAGCACGTGTAGAGTCAAATTGACGTCTGCGTGTGAATAAAAAAAAATGCGTATTGAAACGTGTTATTTTTGTTCGTCCAGGATATATCCTGGACATGGAATTCAGTTCGTAAGAAATGACTGCAAAGTAATTCCTTGAAACCCAAGAACCAATTAAAAACAAAAACATAACCAAACTTTTTTTTAGATATTCAAATTCTGTCGCTCCAAATGTCATGCTGCGTTTAAAAAGAAGAAGAACCCACGTAAAGTTAAATGGACTAAAGCGTACAGGAAAACAGTGGGCAAGGAATTGGCGATTGACCCATCCTTTGAATTTGAAGCACGTCGTCACACTCCACTTAAATACGACAGACAGACCTGGACCAAGGCAATTGAAGCTATGAAGAAGGTTGAAGGAATAAAACAAAAAAGACAAAGAGCGTTTGTCATGCAAAGGCTTCGTAAAGGCAGAGAACTTGAAACTGAGAGGGATGTTAAAGAAGTTCAAAGAGATTTATCTCTTATCAGGTCTCCAGCTGCTGGACTTAAAGGAAGAAAGCAAGAAGAAGAGATGCATGAAGGAATGGAGGAGTCTGGTGAAGAGATGGAAGGAGTTGTTGAGGATGGAGGTGAAGTTACATTGTAGGTTTAGGTCCCATTGTATTATAAGTAAAAATTTTAATTATACCTTATTGGTTTTTATTTGAAGACTGTTAATAAATCATAATACAATAGATAGGTAAGTAGAAGGGCATGTAGTAATATGTAATCAGAGAAGCTAAAAGTTCATAATGTTCATGTTTTGTTCAATCTTGCTTTGTGTTGAGTTTATTAAAGGACTTTTCAAACTTTGATGAGTAAATTTTTTATTATAAAAACATTTATAAATTGTCACTAACAATAATAAGTAATAATATTAACAACAAATATTAAATACCTTAAAAAACAGCACTAAATTGTAAAAAATATCACATTTTCATTATAGTCCATATAATGATTGTTAATGTCCATCATAATCTAAAAAACAAATAGTTAATAGCTTAATGTATTAAAACAATTTTAAAAAAATATCCTATTACCTAAGTATTTAGTAACTATAGTCATAAGTACAAATCCAAAGGCCACAGAAATGAATTGAAAAATTCCCGCGGACTTTTGGTTGTGCTGTTGATGCCATCTGGCTCTTTCTCTTGGTATTATTTCACTTACAGTCACATACAAAAGGGTTCCTCCAGCTAAACCCTTTAAATAAGATAAAATTATTTTAATAAACCTTAGTGCACTAAAAATATTAATGTTACACAAAAATTCCCGCGTATTTTCTATAAATCACAGAAATATAAAAATTTGAGAGTCTTTAAAAGCAAAAATATGTTCCCAATAGTCAAACAATTAATTGTTCATAAAAACAAAAAATTAGTAGACTAACTACCCAACTTCCAATACAAACTTAAGGATGGTAGGTCATAAAAAAAACTTTGGAAATGCCATTACAAAAGTAATATTTGATGTCCCTAATCATTTGCATTAAAGCAAAAGCAATACTCCCAGGTTTCACCTATTCCCGCAATTTCCCAATAATATTTGTTGATCTTAAAGAAAGACCCGGACAACAATCGGGATTTCCTGGTGAAGTCATGATGATATCACAACGTGATTTTTTTTATCACGCTGTGATATCCTGAGTGCATACCTACACATGCTTCATCACAGTGATATCATGTAGAACTCACGGTGTGATATTTGCAAAATTTGCGCATGCGTATGAGCCCTGCGAACTGCGAATTTAAAACCTGTTTGTTATTCACATTACACCGTTATAATTTATAAAACGTTGTTTGAATATCACGAATGTTGTCCGGGTTCAATTAAAAAAGATATTCCAATGTTTAAAAAAACGTGAACGTGAACGTTTTGTTAAACATTGGAATATCTTTTTTAATTGACAACATTCTTGATATTCATACGAACATCGTGATTTTCACAAATTTTATTCATACTGATATTATACGGAAGTCACCGCGTGATTAATGAAAATCATACGAACGTCACGTCGTGATTTTCACAAATTTTATTCATACGGACATCATCCGGATGTCACTGCGTGAGAAATGAAAATCATGTGATTTTTTATGCCATCACTGTTTGCGATTGACCGATGGCCTAAAAAATCACGACATGATTTTTTATGCTATCGGCGTTTGGGCATAAAAAATCACGACATGATTGTTTATGCCATCGGTGCACCGACATGTTTGGATATTTATTTTTGCATCACATTCGTACATTGAAAGAAAAAGTATGTTAACAATTGAATTGCCAGTTTTTGCGGTCAAATACATTTAATATTTTCTTGGATGTAAATTAACTAATAATTTTAATCCAAAAAAATGTTGAATGTATTTAACCACAAAAACTGTTGATGTAGGTATACTTTTTCTCTCATGTACGAATGTGGCGCAAAAATAAATATCCAAACACCGATGGCATAAAAAATCACGACATGATTTTTTATGCCATCGTTGTGTGGTCATAAAAATCACGACATGATTTTGTATGCCATCGGTGTTTGGATATTCATTTTTGCGACACATTCGTACATTGAAAGAAAAAGTATGTTAACAATTGAATTAACAGTTTAACATTCAATATTTTCTTGGATTTAAATTAACTATATATCGTTAATTTAAATTAAATTAATTTAAATTAAATTAAGTTAATTTAAATTAAATTAATTAACTAATTTAAGAAAATATTGAATGTATTTAACCGCAAAAACTGTTGATTCATCATAATTTTTCTCTTAGTGTACGAACGTAGCGCAAAAATGATTATCCAAACACCGTTGGCATAAACAATCACGACATGATTTTCATTTCTCACGCGCGTGACATCCGGATGATGTCCGTATGAATAAAATTTGTGAAAATCACGACGTGACGTTCGTATGATTTTCATTTATCACGCGGTGACTTCCGTATGATATCAGTATGAATAAAATTTGTGAAAATCACGACATGATGTTCGTATGAATATCACGAATGTTGTTCGGGGACTAGGTACAAATTCTGGAAATAATGTTAATTTTCAACTTTTGTTGGGTGATCTCTGGTTAAATTCAGTTAAACAATAATAAAAATTTATTTAAATTCCTTTTATCCTCCTACTTTATTAATTACCAACCTAATTGTTAAAAATTTAATTAAATATTAAATAATTACCTGTAAAATAGGTATTATCACAGTTATAAAATCATTTTGTGTGTTTGTAATTATCATGCCCAATATAATGCCAGCTACAGAACCTAAGGTGAAGATAAATATGCATGTAAAGTGTCTGCAGTATGTCGTAGAAGTATTTGAGGCTAATTCAACACCTAACACAAAACCCACCACCAGTTTGTGGGAAGCAATGGCACCTAATAATAGTAAAACCTAAAAACAAATAAAAACATTTATTCAATAGCATCTTGGGGTTTAGGGGACATCCATTAATTACGTGAGGAATTTTTCTGATAATTTGGACCCCTCCCTCCCCCTTGGTGAGATGTAGTAGACCCCCCCTATCCCTCACGTGAGATTCTAGCCATTAAACTTTCTTTGCGGACATGATAAACCCAAAAAATAAAAATTGATTACTTTTTTTTTGACAAATTTGAATAATAATACATATTCTTTAAACCCAAAAGTTGACGTGAGATTTTTAATGATCCCCCCCACCCTTAACATGAGATTTGGTGAGATTTTGCTAGACCCCTCTCCCCCTATTTTTATCTCACGTAATTAATGGATGTCCCCTTATGAAATAATAAAAAATAAACTTACTTGGTGAGGTAGACTTTCTAGACCCACTACCAACCCTTCAAGAAGAGCATGCACTGACAGAGCAACTAATAAACCTATGTTGACTGTAGGTGTAGTGTGACAAGGCTCCTGATGCCCAACATGACACAACTGTGAAGGGGCCCTATCTTCCTCAATCAAATAACTTTCACTTCTCGCCTTAAAAAAGCTCGGGTTGTAGGGGGGCTGTCTGTGCTCCATCACAAGAGGGTCTTTTTCTGTGGACCCATAGTGGGAAGAATGTCTTCTTAAGGGGGAATGACTGTGACTTCCATTGAAAACCGATATTATTTCGCCATCGTGCGTTTCTCCGTAGAAATAATGGACTACTTCGTCTAATAAATAAAGAATAAAAAATCCGGCACAAAATATCAGTTCGGCGTGGTCTGGTAGGTCCTCCCTTAATTCAGGGAGGATGTGTACTATTGAAGTTGAGAGTAAAACGCCTCCTCCAAAACACAGCATGGAGGAGAGCAATAGGGGCCATTGCGTGCTCTGCTTGCTAAAACATGCTGGTAATAATCCGACAAACAACGTGCTTATTCCCAATGCTAACACTGCAATTATTTTAGTGTTAAGTAGCTCCATTTTGGTTCACTTTAGTCTGTATCTTCACCAACACTACATTTATATTGCTGTGTACAAAAAAAGGTAAAACGCATAACAAAAACAAGATAAAAAAGTAAACTAATTTAATGTAAAAACCTCTTTGTTATTTTAAGATTTAAGTACATAAACTGCTTTGCATTAAACTTTGTCTGTTTTCTGATAAAATATTATCAGTTTTATATAAATTTGTTAAGTGGGTTATACAAACAAAGATTAATTAACTATCATAATCTAGCAATTGAATTTTTTGAAAATACTTGGGCATTAATTAAAAACATACCTACCGCTGTAAAAAAAATACTGATTGTAATAGGGGGCATTCATAACATTCAGTACTGTGTTAAATTTGACATATAATTTATATTAAATCCTTAAAATTATTAGTAATTAATTCAAATTAATACTTTCAATAAATTTGTCGATTAAGAGTTTTCACCAGCGCCGGATTTAGGGGGGTGCAGAGGTACTAACTGCACCCGGCGGCAAATTTTAGGAGGCGGTAAATGAAATAAATAGAAGACATAAAAAATAAGTTTTAATTATAATTTATTTGTTATTTATTATATTTAGAATTGTTGCTTAATTTATCAGTTTATAGACCAGTGCAGAAGCCTTTAAAAATGGTAAAAAGAGAAAAAAAATAACAGTAGGATGAAACCCATTGGAAAAGAAGGGGAATATAATAAAAATTAAAGGAAAAATAAATTACGGGCGATCTGCGTTCGGGAAGTGGGAGGGGGGGGGTTTAAGGGTAAAAAATGGTTTATCTCGATTTCCGGCAAAACTACAAGTGCTATGGAAAAAAGTTAAATGTCAAAGTTGTAGGTAATAAAAAGATCTACAACTTTTGTATTTACAATTTTTTCACATAACCTCAAATTTTATGTGAAAAATTTAAAAAACCAAGTTTTTGGTTTTTTATTTTTATCTTTTTTAAAAAGAAATTTTTTTCCACGAAATTTGGTGAAAACTTACCTTTTTATGTCCCAAATACACTGTAATTTATTTGATTTGAAATATTTATTATTTCGCCTTATTTTGACTTAATATCAAAAAAGCACCCTAATTTTCAATCGAAAATTCTCGCGTCAAAATATCAGCTTTTTTCAAAAAGTCGGTGTGCTTTTTGTTCGATGAACTCTCTACTTTCTGATGGTGTAAAAAAAATATACATTACTATGGTAAATGTTCTCAGAAAATACAAAAAATATTATAATGAATAACGTAATCAGAATGAAGTATCTAAATTCAATAGTATGATTTACATGTATTTTTATATTTTATGAGATTTTCTGACATAAATGTTATTAAAATTTAATAAATAAACTTTTTAACTAAAAAAAATTGCAACAATCACATTTTTTTGATGAAATTGTACCTACACAATGATTAAAATAAATTTTCGAACTCGAGTTTTTTTCGTTATTCATTATAATATTTTTTGCATTTTCTGAGAACATTTACCATAGTAATGTATATTTTTTTACACCATCAGAAAGTAGAGATTTCAACGAACAAAAAGCACACCGACTTTTTGAAAAAAGCTGATATTTTGACGCGAGAATTTTCGATTGAAAATTAGGGTGCTTTTTTGATATTAAGTCAAAATAAGGCGAAATAATAAATATTTCAAATCAAATAAATTACAGTGTATTTGGGACATAAAAAGGTAAGTTTTCACAAAATTTCGTGAAAAAAAATTTTTTTTTGGAAAAGATAAAAATAAAAAACCAAAAACTTGGTTTTTTGAATTTTTCACATAAATTTTGAGGTTATGTAAAAAAATTGTAATTACAAAAGTTGTAGATCCTTTTATTACCTACAACTTTTCCATTTAACTTTTTTCCATAGGACTTGTAGTTTTGCCGGAAATCGAGATAAACCATTTTTTACCCTTAAAACCCCCCCCTCCCACTTCCCGAAGTCAGATCGCCCGTAATTTATTTTTCCTTTCATTTTTATTATAATCTTCTCCTTTTCCAATGGGTTTCATCCTACTGTTATTTTTTTTGGTTTCAAAAATTATCGACCCTGGTCTATTAGGAATATGCTCCTATTTTTATTATTTTTTATTTAATAATTTGTACCGAAAAATGTGTTTAAAAAAACTGAGTTTTATTGTCACACTATTTCAAATTTAATCTAATAATTTGAGTCCATTATTTGCAAAACTCGCTAATCGACAACACCTTAAAAATTTGTTTTTTATGCAAACACAAAGAAACAAAACGAAACAAACATTTAAATTTTAACGAGAATTTTAAAATTAAAATCGAACATTCGCAAAAATGCAAATATTGTATAGAAAATAACGGTTATATGCAAAACTGGCTTTTTTTGACGTCTTACTCGCTCTTTACTCTGCCGCCAATCAAATTAAACGCTCGTTGCCCACGTGATAAACATGGGCTTTTGTCTTTCTTCAATGGCTCCTAGGAAATTATCACTTGAGAAAACACTGAAAGGGGATAAAAAGACTATTATTGGTCTCCTTGCAAAACATTATGGACAAAATTGGAACAGAATTCCAGAACTAGATTTTTACAAAGAACACTTGCAGAAAGGTTCTTCCTCTTCCTCAGTAGAAGAAACCGTTGATGGTTTGGAAATGGAAATGAAAATGCCGAGGATGACTCCTGTTTTGCTTAAGTTTCCTCAATAAATCCCTTGCCTTCGTTAAACTTTTTTTAAATTAGATTTATTTTCAAAACTGGCTATATGCAATAAACATTAATTTTTTTTTAAAATATGTAACTCTTTTAGGATGCAAATTTCTACTTTCCACTCCTATAAACCATAACCAACAATATATATATATCGTTTTTTTTTTATTTCCCAAAAAAATGCATTCCAGCAAATAGCAAGTTTTGCAAACAATGGACTCATTTCTACGTACCTATAAGAGGCGGTACTTAAATTGTACCCGGTGGTAAATCATGTAAGTTCGGCACTGGTTTTCACGGCCGTATTTTTCCTGATTACTTTAAATTTGGGGGCAATGTGTTCACCATTTTCCGGGTGCAGTAAAAAAAAATTGCCGGTTATGATGGCTACCGATTTTGTTTTAAGAAATACAGTATAGATAAACATAGAAAATAAATAAAAATAGGGATTTGTATGGACCCGTGTAAGGTAGCCATATACGTTTGGTCTTGGTGTTTTTTGTTAGTTTTAACTACACCAGTCGTTTTAGTTGACTTTTTTACGCTTTGCCCCTTTTTTCGAATACAGTACCTACCTACATTGCCCTAAAGCACATATGTGCTACACATATGTCACGACGACTACGGAATCTAACCATTATAATTATTGTAAAAACAAAATCAGATTCGTGTTTAGCGCGAAATTTTATTTAAGGAAAAATTATTGTGATATTCTTTTAATTGAAATTTGAAAACGCGTTGTTTGCTATAACTTTGGTAAAAGGTGCAATGACATACATTGCATTTATTTAGTCGGTACAGCCATTGCACTACTTTACCCCCTTTTACTCTATCTAGAAGGTTAAAGTTAAAATTTCTATTGGTAATTTATTTTAATATAAATTTTTTACTAAATAATTACCTTAAATAGGTATTAAAAAAATGTTTTATTAGAATATTAATATTATCCTTATAAACGGTTAAAGATTTTGATTATTTAGCAGAATAGTATTATAGATTATTATACAAATAATTGAAAAGAAAATTATATTTAATTTAATAATAACAAATACATTTTTTGTAATAATTATAAATAATTAACTCAAAAGCAAAACAAACTGGATTTAAAAATAGGTTATTTCAGACTCATGGATATTGGGGAATTCCCACACAGGTGTCATGTAATAAGTTGTCCAGGGGGGGTTTAGACATCTACTGGGGGTCGAGCACAGAATTAATAAAAGGGACGTGGCCATAATTTGAGCAATTTTTTGTTGTATTATAATTTAACAATTATCTAGCTATTACCAATTTGCCGTCTTGCCAGGCAGGTCTATTTGATTTGATTATTATTAGTAATAAAATTAACTAAGCAGTTTAATTAGGGGGGGGGCGATCGCCCATGTCGCCTCTCATAAAAACCGACAAGACTTTCCTTACTTATCATATGACCCCTGCATATTACGATCTTTTCGCCAAAATATTTGCCTAATTTTGGATCCAATATGTTAACTGAAAAATTAATTTATTTAGTATAAATTAATTTTTGTGATTTTTTATAAAATTCCGGAAATAAAGGCCATCATGGTAACTTTCATAAATTCTTGGTTCAATAATCCTTCCAAATTCAGTAAAAATTACCAAACTAATATATCCTTTATACATTATTCTCGTCCACTTGTTGATCACCATACTGTTTTCTTAACAATTGTAATTTAAAAAACTTTTGATATTCATGTTTTTGAGGTTGACTAGCGGGCAAAAAATGACCACCAGGGTGTTTAACTATCGTTGGTTCCTCAAAACAGTAACTTAAAGCTTCAGACATTTCTAAAAAAAATTATTATCAATTACTATACGTTTTAACTAATCAGAATGCTGGGAAATTTCAAAGGGGGTTTTTAAATAGTTAAACTCCAAGCCCTTTTACAAAATGTATTCAAAATACCTAAAAGGTAAAAAAATAAACAAATACATGTTTTCCAAATTCCGCTAAATTATAGAATTAAGTTTATTGTAACCAGGTAAATCCATATCAAATTAACAAATTTAATTAACAGGTATTCATTACTTTTTTAGATGTTCAGTTTTTTGTAAGCGGTCATTATTGGTGCGTCAGCCTATTTTGCATTTTAAAGAGGTTTGTGTTATACCCCTCAGCTTCTTGATTTTTAAAGATAATAAGTTTAAACAAAAACCACGTTAAAAACATAAAATGTAAAATATTTTCACTCATAATAGAAGTGGTATAATTATCATCGATGATATTTTTTAAATGAAATCGAGTTGCAGATTTTTTTAAAAATAGCTAAAGTAGATATTCGATTTGTCTACACTGAGAAAAAAGTTTATTGCTCCCAAATAAAAAAAATATTTAAATATGGGACAAGGGTACAGTTTATTTATCCTAAATATATTTTTATTCCCGACACATAAAGTTTTACTAAAGTATATTTATCGTTATTATTTCGACTATTTAGAGGTAATAAACAATATATTCACTATTAATAAAAGTATTAGCTACACAGTTTAGTTGTCCCATTTTTTTCTCAGTGTAAAATCGGTTATTTTTAATCTGAAATATTTTGGAAGGGACACATTTTAAAAATCCAAATTTTTAAGAAAACATTAAATTACTTATTGTTTTGCAAAATATATAAAATATTATAATTTATTTAAAATCGGGTATTTTCAATCCGAAATATCTCGCAAGAGACAAACTTTAAAAATACAATTTTTTTTAGAAAACATTACTTTATCTTCGCGTTCCATAATTTAAACTTCATTACTCGTATTAGGCAGCAATACATAGACATTTCACGCATTTATCGTGGCGTGTTGGGATGTTGCGGTTAGTATCCACCTTAGGTTCTGAGGTATCCACGAAAGAAGGGCATGACAAAAAAAGCGTCATGTTCCATACACTTGATAAAGTATTCAAATGATTTAGCACGTGATTGCGCGTGGTATATCTGTTTCAAAGGGAAAATTGTATGTGTGTCATTTATATTGTCGTTTGAAACTGCATGTGCATGTACAAATTAATTTTCAACGTAAAATTACGCTACGCGTAACCTTCGAGTTCGTGTCGTTTGCTAATAATTTTTGTGGTTTATTAACTAAAATGAATAAAAACAACATTTGTATTGTTTTTCTTTAATTCTATTAACATACTCCTTTGATTTTACCTTCCACAAAGCTGAATAAGACTTATAAATCTCTATCAATTTTGTCAAGACTTTGGTGACGTGACGAATATCGGCCATGTCAAAAATCTAAAAAACCAACTACTAAACCACGAAAAATACGTAATAGCGTCAAAAGACACCGTGACGTGGAATGGCGTGTGGACACGGGTGTGAACCATGATATACTTAGGGTGATGATATACTTAGGGTGGGCCGAAAACTAAAAAAAATCGAAAATAAAATATTAATAGCGCGAAAAAGTTGTGTATGGATATAAGAAATAAAATACCCTTATGACTTTTTAAAATCAAAATTAGTCCTGCGGTTCCTCAAGTGGTCTAAAGTTGAAAAAATTTTAATATATTATGTTTTTTCAAACCAACTCGAAATCCTCTGATCCTATAAAAAAAAGTATTTAACAAAAATTGTATGTCTATATAATATACATATTTTAGTCATACATATTTTTTTGATTAAACCCCTAGTTTTTAAGAAAGAAAGAAAATGCAAAAAATATCAAAAAGGGTTATTTTATTAATTTAAATTTTTTACATTGCAACTATTTAACTTAAATAAATAATCCTTTTCGATATTTTTCTTAAAAAGTGCATATTTTGCAGGTTTGATTTTAAAGATTTTAATCACAATCCGGCAACCCTGTCGAAAACGATCAGCTGATTGTTCTATTCTTTGCTATAAACAAAATAGAAAGTTCGTTCTTACTTTGGCTATTAATTTTACGGTGATTATTCAAATTGTGTTTATTTTTATTGTGTATATTTTAAAAAGAATATAAACTAAAATATTCTTTATAAAATTTCCAAGTCAGTTAGTGTTTCTACTCGTGCTTCTATTCGTTGTCCATTATTTGGTGATCCAAAAGAAATGACTTGCATTGTTCTACCAACATTTAAGGATGCGATGTTGCATTATTTTTGGATTAGAAATGAAATTAAAAGCAATACACGGTCGGATCCGTCGGTAAAAATAATTTCTGAAAAATTGGCGCAAACAATAATTCAGATATGGGAGACGTCATCTATACCAACGGTAAGCAAAACCCGAGTTGAACAAAAAATTCGAAGTTACCATGATAAATACCAGTCATTAATGAAATCTTACAAACAAAGAAAAAATGTACCAAGCTATAAAAGTAAATTGGCCAAATTTGAGGAGGATAGTAAGCAACTGTTCGATATAGCTGCATGTAAATGTGATTTTGCCCATTGTATTTGCGATAAAAAAAAAGTGCCATTACGAGAGCAATCTTTCTTATCAGATCAAAGAAAAAACAGAAAAATGGTCATAGGGTCCGTTGACATACCTCTTTCTAAAAAAATATTGCAAAAAATAGCAAGAAAAACTTTAGAGGATGCACGCTTACATGCCGCTGTAACAGCCGACCCTGTAATAAAAAATCTACAAGTCTCATCGACTGCCTTACAACCTGAGCCTGGTACTTCTTCACAACATAAAATTCTAGATCACTTGGATAATATAAAATCAACATCGTCAAAACAAATGAGAGTAGCTTTACCATCATTAGCGAAAACGTCAGATCGATACCGTTTATCAGACCGAGCTGCTGCTGATATAGCCAGTTCTGTTTTAGAAGACATTGGTATTATTAATTCAGAAAATATATCACAAGCAATTGATAAGAATAAACTAAGAAGAGAAAGAAGTAAAGTCAGGCATTTACTTCAACAACAGGCTAACAGTACATCTTTGGTTGGTCTTTACTTCGATGGGCGTAAAGACAAGACCCTAGTGCAAGAAAAAATAGGTAATAGATTTCACCAGAAGACAATTGTAGAGGAGCATATTTCTTTGGTGCAAGAACCAGGATCATCTTACCTTTGCCACATTACTCCTAACTCTGGCTCAGCAAGGGATATTGCTCAAAGTATACTTAATCATTTAGATCAATCAAATGTATCAACCGAAGAGTTAGTTGCTGTGGGATGTGACGGGACCGTTGTAAATACAGGTCATAAAGGAGGTATAATAAAAATACTAGAGAGAAAACTTCATAGGTCTTTGCAGTGGTTTCCTTGTTTACTACATGCTAATGAACCATCACTCCGTCATTTATTTAGTCAACTAGATGGGGTTACAACAGGCCCCAACACATATTCAGGGCCTATTGGAAAGGGTTTGGAAAAATGTGAACAATTTCCAGTTGTTGCTTTTCAAGCTATTGCAACAGATTTTTCAGAGTTCGGGAATATCGACATAGACGATTTAAGTTCAGATCAGAAATATTTACTACAAATTTGTAAGGCAGTTATCTCTGGTTTTTGTTCAGAAGACCTTGCACATAAACATCCAGGAAAATTATCCCACAGTAGGTGGGTAACAGCTGCCAATATAATACTACGTCTCTACGTAGGTACAAAAAGCCCTTCCGCAGAACTTAAAATCCTCGCTGAATTCGTAGTCAAGGTGTACGCTAAGATATGGTTTAAAATAAAAACCAGGTCTTGTTGTACACAACGAGCAGTCCATCTGTGGGAAATGATACACTATTCCAGGTATCTTCCAAAAAAAATCCGAAATATTATCGATCCTGTAATACTGCGAAATGCATTTTTTGCACATCCTGAAAGGATTCTTCTAGCAATGGTTGCCGATAATCGAAAACACATTAAAGAACTTGGAGTTAGACGTTTGATTAAATCCAGAAATGAGAGGAATAATAATATAATTAGAGAGTTCAGAATTCCAAAAGTAAACTTTTACTCAAAAGATTATATTGACATGATTAAATGGCATTAATGCAAAATAACTGAGCCGCCTATTTTACGCAGTGTTCCAGATGAAGTTCTGCAGTCGTGTATTTTAGGTGAGACCGATATTAATATAATAAAGTTTCCTTGTCACACCCAAAGTGTGGAGAGATGTGTAAAAATTGTTACTGAGGCTGCCGCTTCAGTTTTTGGAGCTGAAAATCGAGATGGTTTAATTAGAAGCAGATTGCATTCTAGATCTTTAATGCACCGGTTTGAGCACAAAGCAAATTTTAAAGTTTCTGCATTAAATTAAGGTGTCCCGGATGGAAGGGTGGGAATGGGTGGTACTCAAAGCGCAGCCACCTCCTCGTGGTGAGTCCTGGATTGCTTTGAAGTATTTTAAAGTAAACTAAGAGCTGTGCACTGAAAAAAATGTAAATTATAAAAATATCCCTTTTTGATATTTTTGCATTTTTCAAAAAAATATATGACAAAAAATATGTCTTTTATATAGGCATAACATTTTTGTAAAGTACTTTTTTTATAGGATTAAAGGTTTTCGACTAAATTTGAAAAAAACCTATTTTATTGATTTTTTTTTAACTTTAGGCCCCTTGCGGAACCGCAGGACTTATTTTTATTTTGAAAAGTCATAAGAGTATTTTACTTCTTATAACCTTACACAACTTTTTCGCACTATTAAATTTTGATTTTCGATTTTTTTTAATTTTCGGCCCATCCTACATTGTACAGTTACTGTACTACAGTACGCCACACTCAAAGGAAAGCACTTCTGAAATCCCTTTCCGTTCTACCATTGCGTGCTGCGATGCTCACTAACGCACATAATTTTCCATGTTTTTGCCCTAAATAAGGTCTAGGCATGGCTGCGGCCCGCAGCCTGCGGGGCGCTCTAATCGCATAGGTTGGAGCGTAACTGTAAAGCTACCTATTGATTATCGCCTAGGCTGTAAAAATAATTTAAACCAATCGGGTAAAGTTTGTTTACCTTCTATCCAACTTTACTTTCCACTTTTAATAATTAATATTAAAATTTTACGTTTTATGTATTGTTTAACAAATAAAATTGTACCTTGAAGATAAAATATTCTATGTCATTCGGCTGAGAAGTGTCTTTTTGTTCACCGCTCAATTGTAGGCCTCCGCTACGCCTTGACCTTCAAACTTTGAGCTCGGCTCAAAAAGACTTACTCCTTAGCCTTATGACATAGATATTTATTATTGTGTTGAACTAAGTTCTTAAAATTTTATCACTTAGACTTAAACATGTTTTTATTCAACACCCATTTCATTGAATTAAAGGTTATTCAATTCAGGGGGTCGTAAATTCGTCTGGAGGCATTTTTCGATACATGTTTATTAAACAAACTGGTGTTTTTTTATAACAGATTGCACTGTTTGACTTTGGCCCCCTAATTTCGGGACACCCAACTTGATCGAGGACCTCAACAATGTTTGGTATAATGAATGTACAGGGTGGTCCACGTAAGGTGACCCATATACTTATCTCAGAAACTACTGGAGTCACAAAAAATTTGTAAGGAACAAATATTCACGAAGTAAAAAATATTTTTAAAATATTATATTTTCATTTATACAGGGTGTTCGGTTTTCCTTGGGACGATACCAACTTTCTTATTTTCAATGGAACACCCTGTATTTTTTTGCATTTTTGGATTCTACCCACTCTTTTAGGTATACTTTGTAAATATATTAATTAAGAAAATGTTAATACTTTTTGAGTAAAATTAAGATTTATTAAAATTTCTCTAAATGTAGACACTCGCTAAAAGTTAAAAATAACCAACTAAAAGTTATTATTTTTTATATTATGTAGTATCCATCTCTTTAATAATAAGTAAGCTATAAGTTAATTATTATATTTTTTGGAAAATATCATACAGGGTGTTTTCTATGTCCCGTTGAAAATAGCGATTTTAAAAGTTTAAAATCTTGTTTTTATTCAATGGAACACCCTATATATTTTTGCATAATTAGATAGAATAAGTAATTACCTTTCATTTTATATATATATGTCCTATACCTAAACCTAACAGAAAAAAAAAATATTCGCATTTTTCACAATTAGTAGCTTTTTTCCAATTACCTTAGTTAAATTTTTATTATTCAAAGAAAACACCCTGTATAATATTTTCCAAAAAATAAATTAATTAACTTATAGCTTACTTATTAATTAAGAGATGAATGCTACATAATATAAAAAATAATAACTTTTGGTTGGTTATTTTTAACTTTTAGCGAATGTCTACATTTAGAGAAATTTTAATAAATCCCCATTTTACTCAAAAAGTATTAACATTTTCTTAATTAATATATTTACAAAGTATACCTAAAAGAGTGTGTAGAATCCAAAAATGCAAAAAAATATAGGGTGTTCCATTGAAAATAAGAAAGTTGGTATCGTCCCAAGGAAAACCGAACACCCTGTATAAATGAAAATATAATATTTTAAAAATATTTTTTACTTCGTGAAAATTTGTTTCTTACAAATTTTTTGTGACTCCAGTAGTTTCTCAGATAAGTATATGGGTCACCTTACGTGGATCACCTAAAAAAAATATTCGCATTTTACAAAATTAGTAGCTTTGCGCGTATGGTAACTATTATAGTAATATATATTTATATATAAAAGCGTTTTTATTTGTTGTTATTGAAATTTATTTATTTGAATAATGAAAATTTAACTAAGGTAATTGGAAAAAAGCTACTAATTGTGAAAAATGCGAATATTTTTTTTCTGTTAGGTTTAGGTATAGGACATATATATATAAAATGAAAGGTAATTACTTATTCTATCCAATTATGCAAAAATATATAGGGTGTTCCATTGAAGAAAAACAAGATTTTAAACTTTTAAAATCGCTATTTTCAACAGGACATAGAAATCACCCTGTATGATATTTTCCAAAAAATATAATAATTAACTTATAGCTTACTTATTATTAAAGAGATGGATACTACATAATATAAAAAATAATAACTTTTAGTTGATTATTTTTAACTTTTAGCGAGTGTCTACATTTAGAGAAATTTTAATAAATCTTAATTTTACTCAAAAAGTATTAACATTTTCTTAATTAATATATTTACAAAGTATACCTAAAAGAGTGGGTAGAATCCAAAAATGCAAAAAATACAGGGTGTTCCATTGAAAATAAGAAAGTTGGTATCGTCCCAAGGAAAACCGAACACCCTGTATAAATGAAAATATAATATTTTAAAAATATGTTTTACTTCGTGAATATTTGTTTCTCACAAATTTTTTGTGACTCCAGTAGTTTCTGAGATAAGTATATGGGTCACCTTACGTGGACCACCCTGTACATAGTGTACTATAGGGCCCATATAAAAAAGATCCCAAAGAAAAGTTTTGGCTAAGATTTTTTCCGAAGGCAGGTCGATTTTTGCTTAATTTGACTAGGCTATTATAAAGTGGGTTTAATAATTTTGGTCTGGTACAAAAATGGACTATTTTGTATGTTAGGCAGGTATGTAATTATTTATATTTACCTGTAGGAATTATTTGATCATTTTCACCAAAAATATGTAAAGTAGGAATGGTAAGAATATCACTGTAATACTTTAAATGAGGTAAGCTGCCAGATTTAAATCCCGAGGATATAATGGCAAAATTAAATTTAAAATTTAATACTGAAACAAATTAAGACATTAAAACAAAAATTAAAAAACAATTTCTTTTCTTACATCCTCTTTGCTGTAAGTCACACAGTAAACCAACAAAACATGCTCCTTGTGAAAATCCTAAAATCCCATCGAAAGGCCCCCCAGACTTTACAATATCTTCAATTAATTGTGCACTTTCATCAAAACCAATAGCAGGCCCTCCTTTACGTATTCCACGAAACGATTTATCGTCTCTATTAAAAAACCATCCATATTGTTCTAACAAAAGTTAAAATCCTTAATTAATAATTAAATTGTATAGATATAATAATAATAATAATAATAATAATAAATTATTAATAATTCATTATATACCATGAAAATTTAAAATCGGATAAATAGGGATATAGATTGCTCCCTATTCATTTTCTACGTCACCTAAGCACTGCTTAGTAAGCAGCGTTCCATAGAGAAAGCGTTATTTTTGACTGATATCTGTTCATCTCAGCTACAAATGCAGTGTGGAAGTATCATTTTGAATCGAGTTGGAAATAAAGTGGAGGGGATGAGAAATTACTGGGTTTGTATACGTTTTTTAAATAACATTACTTTTAATTATTAAAATGAAAAGAATCACAATCCAGTCGTATATAGTTTTTTTTGTTCAAGCATAAAATAATTTTCATATTAATATTAATGCTGGACTGGATTGTGATTCTTTTCATTTTATTAATTAAGCTGTGTTGAATATTTCTCCCAAAGGAGTAATTGCTATTAAAGTTTAATAGCATATCCATCATTTTTTTCAACATAACCTCCGAAATTTTATACATATATTAGTTCAAAAGTCAAATTACGACCTCTATATTGTGGAGAGTATTGAAACGCTCGACTGACGAATACAACTCTATACCGTGGCGAGGGTTTAGAAAACTGTATTCAAACGTGGCTTCATCCAATACACTTCTATATTTTTCCGTTTGCTGTGAGGTATAAAAAGAAATATATTTTTTTTTATTGTTTTGATCCTCAGAATTATATTTAATTTTATATTTTGATAAATAAAATGAATTTTTCCATTTGGATGGGTTTTTCCTAATTTCATGCTTTATACCTTTTTTAAAGGAATATTCCTGTCCGAAGAGTCTTTGATTACATGCATTTTACAACGCTTTTCCGAAATCGCCCGCCGACTACAGACAGACTTTGAAAAAAAAAGTAGAATTAGTATTTTTATGACTATTAGTAAACTTATACAAAAGGATGCCAAAATCCCCTGTAAAAAATTTAATTCAAAATAACAAACATTACCGATTCAAAATTGGAAAAAAACTCAAAAATTGTCCGGTATTATATTAACTTCTTACTTAAGTAGCATATCCTGATTGAAAAACTAATTTAAAAACTTTCATTAAAATGTTTTGTGTTTGGCAGATATTGTCCCACTTTTATTAAGTATGCCTACATTAATTTTCTGTTAAGTTATGGCATTGTTTTGTGGGGTAACTCCAATAAAATTTGCGATTTTTTAAGGTGCCAAAAACGAATTACAAGAACAATGATGTTTTAAATCAAATACAAGTCATGTAGAGAATTATTCAGCGAGCTTGAAATTTTAACAGTTGGGTCTTTGTATATTTGTATGTTTAAATATTTTTTAAAATGTATCGAAATTTATAAGGTTTACTGATAAAAACATTCCATACCAAATAAAATTTTATATATGTATATGTCAACATATCAATTAAATTTTAATTCCAAAACACAGCCTTTGTCTTACATTCCAAAGCCCTATGATAATGCCAATCAAATTTTTTAACCATGTTCCACAGAAGATTAAAACATTCAAAACAATAAATCTATTTAAAAAATTTCACCAAGTAAAACACTTTATTCCTTGGATGAATTTTTTATTCATAAATATTAAAATTAGTTAGTACCTACTTACCCATAAATTATTTTACATTTGTCTTATTTTATATTTTACTTATTTATATATTGCATCAAAAATTTTAAATTACTGAATACATGTAAAATGTCTTTCTTGAAAATAAATTATTATTATTATTATTAATTTTATATGAGGAGCTATCTTTTAAACTGCAGTATTTAATCTAAACCAAATTTTTTTAAAGAAAACTATTTCTATTTACAGTATACTGTTATAGTTATACCTAGTTATATATAACTATATTTCTGCCCATGCAATAAATACTCATATGTATAGTATTTATCAAGTTAATTGCATACTTTGCAGTTTGAATGAACCGCTATGACTGTTTTAAATTACTGAATAAATGTAAAATATTTTTTTTGAAAATAAATTATTATTATTATTATTATATGAGAAGCTATCTAATCTATTTAATCTAAACCAAAATTATTGAAAGAAAACTATTTCTATAAAGAAATGAAATTTCACCTAATGACAAAAGCTCGACATCTCAGATTAAACTGAAAGTTTTAGGATTTGAAGATCAATGCTTGGAATGAACTAAAATCACAATAATATTTTTTTATTTAAACACCCTGAGAAATTAGGCGAGGCCATGTCGGTTTACAAGAAATCCTTTTGTAACTTTTTTATTTATTAATATTTATTATCGCTTAATATTTTGTTTTAACCATAAAACAATGTACTTTTAATATATATACCCAGAGCTGTCAGAAAAAAGTATCTTAGTTACTTTAGAGTAACTTAGTTACTGTATCTTGTAACTTAAAAAAGTATCTTAGATACCAAAAAGTAACTTAGATACCATAAAGTAACTTAGATACCAAAAAGTATCTAAGATACCACAAAAAAAGTTCCTTTAGTCAAGTTGTTCGAAACGGCCGCGGCCATCGAAGTTATTATAATAAGTATACTGGCGACTTCAGCGACTGGCGCCAATCGACAGGCGGCGATTTTTGTTATACCTTCTTAATTTTTATTCACCTATACTTCTTTTATAATCTGTGACTTCACCACCCGCTCTGTAGAAGGGTGTTTCCGTTCGTTGCGACTTGAATTTATAGTGGTAAGTCTGAAATAAGTTAGGTTAGGTAAGTACTTGCACTTGCTTCTTTATGATGTACTGATGTAGGATATTGGTTGTTACATTGTACCGTACATTCTATAATGTTCAATGTATGTTTTCCATTTTAAATTTAAAAAAAATGTTAAAAAGGATTAAATGAAAAGTGTGAGATAATTTTTTTATTTTTATAATTAAGTGGTGTTTAATTAACGATTTTACCTCTTTTTATTTTTAAGATATTTTAAAAGTGCCTAAGTTAGACACTTTTTGCATTAGACCCTTCAATGGTTTTAATCAACTAGATTTTGTTGAAAAAAATTGTTAAAAAAGTAAGCTTAAAATTATTTGAAAAATCAGGGTAGGGTTGGAACGAATTTTTGTTGGGCGGTTTATACGAAACTTATTACATAATATACAAAGTAACTAAAAAAGTATCTTATTAAGTATCTTAAAAAGTAAATTAAGATAAGTATTTAAGTTCCTTTTTTTAAAGAGAACTAGATACCCAAAGTAACTTCAGATACTTTTTCAAAAAGTAACTTATCTTGTATCTAGATACTTTTTAAAAGTATCTTTGACAGCTCTGTATATACCTAAAATTATACAAATATTTTTACAAGTGCAGTTTTTTAGTGCTAAATTCACGCTTATTTGAACTGAAAAGTGATTTTTCTACCATTGATATTATGTAGTAGGCTATGAAAATTTGATTTGGTGTATATTTTTAATTAAAGTACTTATAAATATCGATTAAAATATAAAATGCAAAATTATAAAAAAGTACCCAAATTTCAGGAAATACCATTTTTATTATAAAAAAATTCCATTTTTGGCGAAAAAAAATCAATTTTTTCGTCCAGAGGGACTGAACGAAAATTGTTCAAAACTTAACAGAATGTTCTCCTCAATGTAGACTAAAAATTGTAAAAAAAAATTGTGTATTTGCCTTCCTAAGAAGATTCAACGGTTTAAAAAATGCGACAAATATTATAGAAAATGGCACTAAATTTATATATGATTTTTGTTTAAGAAGGCTTTGATAGAAAAGTCAAACTATATTTTTTACATTTAAAAAATATTTACATGTTGACATTTTTACATGTTTACATATTTTAAAATGTGCTCCGTTGGACAATTCCTGAAGGAGAAGTGTCGAAAACTGATGAAATGTGATATTTTATTACAAAATATCGAAGAACCTAGTTCAAACTCTTTTAAAACTAAGAGTAAATGATAATTTTCAAACAGGGTGTCCCTATCATTTAAAAAATATGTGTATAAATATTTAGTAATTTACTTACCTTTAATTTACCAGTTTCTGATTTCATTGACAAAATATTATCAGCAATAGATATTTTTAAAAAGCATCAGTATATTTCAAAAGATCAGGTAAAATATGCATCTTTTTGTTTTATTTTATATTAATTATTATGTAAAGTCGCGGCGAATGTTTCAAATTGCGTCATCAATGTCGAATGTCAAAAACCGATTTCCTAGCGGTTGCTTTGATTATATACGTAAAAGAAAACAACAATAATTGTAATGTCTGTGCCACAATCCACAATTGTGTGGATTGTGGTCTGTGCTTGGTTCAGAATTTGATGACGCAATTTGAAACATTCGCCGCGACAACTATATGCGTTATTTTGTTTATTATAATTATAATGTTTATGTAGCTTAATTTTTACTATTTTATATTTCTTTTTCAAACACCTTTAAATAGCATTTTTTATCAAAGCCATCTTGATAAAAAAGACCATGAAAATAATTCCATATTCTATACAATTTATGGTATTTTAAACAGTTGTATCTTCCTAGCAAGGCAAATACACAAGAAATTTTTGTTGAAGTTTTTAATTTATATTGAGGAGAACATTCTGTTAAATTTTGAAGAATTTTCGTTCAGTCCTTCTGGACGAAAACATGCATTTTTTTTCTCTAAAAATGGGAAATTTTCATAATTATGATCACATTGTTTTATGGTTAAAACAAAATATTACATGATACAAAATATTAATAAACAACTTAGTTATAAGGGGTTTTCTTAGACACCAATTTGGTAATTTTTTATGCAAACCAGTCAACATGGCCCTGCCTAATTCCTAAGGGTGTTTAAATAAAAAAAAATATTGTGGTTTTTGTTCATCCTAAGCATTGGCCTTCACACCCTGAAAGTTTTAAGAAAATCTAACAAGGTTAGCTTTCAATTTTTGTCAAATTTGGTGAAAAATGATAGAATGACTCTAAAGTTATAGTTCAGATATTTCTGTCCATGCAATTTTATTTTATTATATTCATATGTATACTATTTATCAAGCTAATTGCATAAAAGTAAGTTTAAAATTAAACTTACCTTCATCTTTACTTTGTCCTATTTCTGAATCTCCTGTAGTCAACTCATCAACTAGCCTAACTTTATGTGGTGCCGTAATATAAGTAAATTCGGCCCATTTGTGTACCATCTTACGAAAAGATCCAGTTTTTTGTCTAAAAATTGATCCATTCTGTCTGTATCCATGAATCGCAAGAACTTTTAATTTTTGAGGTATGGTCTCGTTGGTGCAGCATTTTTGAGGATTTTCCAATGTCTCACCCATTGCTGCAATTTATTATCATAAAAAAATATTTTATTAAATTTATTTACCATAAAAAAAGGATATTTACTATGGTTTTTTGTGGTTATGTCAAATTCACAAAACAAATTCTGAGGTTGTGTCAGATTCAGTGTTGCCAACAGTACATATTCAATATATTGATCTACCAAGTAGTACCAACCACGAAAAATCCCCGAATATCTTGTCAATGGTACTTTTACGGTATTTTGATAGATTACGGTTTACAGTACGGTATTTTAACGTTTATTTGCAGGAAAAAATATCAAAATAGAAAAATTTTGCCCATATATTTTATTAAATTTTAAAGCGATTTAATTATATACATATAATATTATTATGATTTTGTGCACATACTTCCACACATATACCGCTTAATGCCTATATTCAGTGTTGTTAACACCTTTATAATCTGTGGTTAACATTAGGCAAGTCCATTCCACTAAATGGGAGATCAAAACCCAGACCGCAAAATCACATTCCCTGCACATGCCAGGAATATTCCCAGGAATATTCCAATCGTCCCAGAATATTCCCAGGAATATTCCTAGCATAATCAAATGTCCGCTTTTTGATTAACCCAGGCATCATAAAAAGAATATTCCATATATCTGCCTGCAGAAGACTCAAGGATTATTAGGGGAATATTCCTTGATATAATTTGGGGATTATATTCCCAGCCCATATTGCCTCTTATACCCAGGAACTTAACTTAAGTATAGCCATTATTGAGTTACTGAGTATATCAGTCCCACTATAATCATTGTTTGGCTGTGCCATCACAGACGCACATCTCCAACTAATATTATTAACCTATCGGTATATATAGTTATCAAGCGTGCGTAAGCAACGGTGAGAGGTATTGCAACTAAACTAATGAATATTCACTGGGAATATTCTTAGATGATGCTTGGAAGTTTTAGAGGATCATTCTAGGAATATTCCCAATGAATATTCCTAGAATGAAGCGGAATATTCCTAGGCGATACGGAATATTCCTGGAATATTTTCGAACCTTCATTGCAGTCTGGGAATCTACCAGAATTCCACTACCTTTTTAGTCCGGTCAAAATAGACATTTCAAATAACAAAAAATCCCACAGAGCTAAATTTTGGTAGAGACCTTGGGTACACCAGTAGAAATAAAGTGCCAAAAATCCCCATTAATCCCATGTGTGCTAAAAAAGTTTTTTTTATTTTTCTCGAAAACGGTAAGTTTTATAAAAAATATATTCTAGACAAAAATTGTAGATCATAAAATTGTCGGGACTGTCTACAGTTCCTACCAGTAGGAACTTAAGTCTTCAAGACTAAAGTTCCTACTGGTCGGAACTGCAGCCACTGAGTCAAAAGTTACTACCAGTAGGAACTTAAGTCTTCAAGACTAAAGTTCCTACTGATCGGAACTGCAGCCACTGAGTCAAAAGTTACTACCAGTCGGAAATTCTGTTATGGACGCCAAAGTTACTACCACCTGTTTAGATTAGAAATGGCCTATTTGGGAAATAATGTTCAAATCTTTACTTGTTCTGCACAAAAAAACCATTTTATAAAAATCTTTGGAAAACTTATTTTATTACAATAATGTTTAATCATTGAGTAAAGTATTAGGTCTAATATTATATACAATGCGTTATAAATGAAAAATTGAATCAAACATATTTTTTCATTATTGTATAAAGAAGTTTGACTAATCTTATAAGAAAGAGTATTTCTATAATAACTATAGTTTTGGTATCTTTGCTAAAAGGCTTAAATTCAAAATATATATTTAACAACAAACATTTATTTAGTAAAAACAAAAATAAAATGTAACTTAAAATTAATGGTAAAACATAAAAAATATATCCTTTTTAACTATTTATAAATAAAATATTAAAGTATCTTGCGATTTAGGTAGGAAATCTAGAAATATATCTCTAGTTTTCTAAATATATTTATAAATATATATGTATATATATACAGGGTGTCTCACCAGCGATGGTACCTTAGACGTTTACGGAGAACGGCTGAGGATATCAATTTGAAATTTTTATAGCAATTATTGTACAATTTAATCTACCTTTTAAAATTATTTTGAATAAAATTCCTCTTCCGGTTTAACCGGAAGCGACATCAACTTTGTTATTTCCAATGGAACACCCTGTAATTTTTTTTATTTTTAAATTCCTCATGAAATTCTTAATGAAATTGCTGTACCATTCCCTATACCTAAACTTAATAGTTTTCGAGTTAATAATTTTTTTCTTAAAATTTTGACAGTTGCAGATTCAAAAAATCCTTACGGCATACCAGCAAACCGAATATCAAAAAAGTTATAAGCTATTTTTAATGAAGGTGCAACTGTCAAAATTTTACGAAAAAAATTATTAACTCGAAAACTATTAAGTTTAGGTATAGAAAATGGTACAGCAATTTCATTAAGAATTTCATGAGGAATTTAAAAATTTACAGGGTGTTCCATTGGAAATAACAAAGTTGATGTCGCTTCCGGTTAAACCGGAAGAGGAATTTTATTTAAAATAATTTTAAAAGGTAGATTAAATTGTACAATAATTGCTATAAAATCTTCAAATTGATATCCTCAGCCGTTCTCCGTAAACCTCTAAGCCTTAGAGGTTTACGGAGAACGGCTGAGGATATCAATTTGAAGATTTTATAGCAATTATTGTACAATTTAATCTACCTTTTAAAATTATTTTAAATAAAATTCCTCTTAGAGTCTAAGGTACCACCGCTGGTGAGACACCCTGTATATATATATATATATATATATATACAGGGTGTTTTATAATATATGCGCAGGACTTCAGGATGTGATAGATCATCCAAAAAGATGAAAAAAGTCGCTATTAACTTACCCTCTAAAATGCACAATTTTCGAGATAAAGGGTGTGTAAATTTTAGAAAAAAAATTGTTTTTTTCGAATATCTCCGGAACCATTTATCGTACAAAAAACAGCTTTTGTAAGCATTTTCTACTCATAATAAGCTATGTTTTGTGCCAGAAAATTTTTATTTTTACTTATAATTGGTGGAGATTTTGAAGGGGTAGCGGGTGTTTTTCTCCTCAACTTCTACGCCCCTGAAAAAAGTACGGTTTTGAGAGGCCCATTCCATCCGCCAATGTTTTCTACACAAAAAAGGTACTTGTCATAAGCTCTAAAATTGACCGTTTTCAAGAAAAATCAACTTTTATGTTTAAAAATATGGTCAATTTAAAAAAAAAATTTACTAATTAAACAAAATTTATTTTAACGTTAGAACAAGTAACAAAACCAAACGATAATTGCAAAATTAAAAAAAAAATAAAAAATAATTCAAAAGTTAAATTAAATGTTGGAAATGTCCACCGTTATCTTCAATGCACGCAAAGACAACTTTTGAATTATTTTTAATTTTTTTTTATTTTGCAATTATCGTTTGGTTTTGTTACTTGTTCTAAGGTTACAGTATAGACAAAGAGCGGGAACCACAGAACACCAAGTTCCTACTGGTAGTAACTCTTGACCAGGTGGCTAAAGTTCCTACCAGTAGGAACTTTAGACTCGGCGACTAAAATTCCTACTGGTAGGAACTGTAGACAGTCCCAAAATTGTCTACAAAAATTGTCCTTATACTTTTTTTCCTAAGAATCACCATTCCTATGATATCGCCATTCTAAAAGTTGAAGGAGTTACATTCTACATGATATCCACAGTGTGCATATACGTGGTATTTGTGTGCATTGCCACGTATATACATAGTCAGGCACTTAATATAATTAAAAATATATAGTGTGCATATACGTGGTATTTGTGTGCATTGCCACGTATATACATAGTCAGGCACTTAATATAATTAAAAATGCCTATTTGTATCTCTTATATGTTTAAACCATACAATTCTAAGAATATACAATAAAAGTCCCTTAGCGAGTCCCTTCTATATTTTTGTCTAGTCGAATATGGTTTTAGTTTACACACGTAGCACATGTAGCAGGACCGGCGGTTTATCTTGGCGGTTGCTTGGTAACGAAATCAACAAACTTATGATTTATTATCTATGGCTCATATTCCTGCTTTTCTCAAGTGGTTAAGTGAAATACTTTTAGTGTTGAACGTTCCTTTCGGGTGAATACGAGTGAATACATGTATTTATTGCTAGCGTCTACTATTACAGTTTGTAGAGATGGAAAATGCTCGAGCATTTATTTTTGGAGAACGCAAATTGAGCATAAACGAGAATAAACGAGCATAAACGAGCAAAAATGAGAAATTCCCGAGAATTTATTAACAGCATAGTCGAATTAGGACATTGCACGTTTTTTCTCAATATTCTCAAAAAGATTCTTAATTTTCTTAATATTCTCGAGAAGATTCTCAATTTTCTCAATATTCTCGAGAAGATTCTCGATTTTCTCAATTTTCTCGAAAAGAATCTCAATTTTCTCAATATTCTCGAGAAGATTCTCAATATTCTCGAGAAGATTACCTTTTTTCTGGGCATTAAAATCTTTTCTTTAAAAAAAAAACTTTAAATTTAAATGGTTTAATCGAACAAATACATAAAAAACATATAAATAACAAAAATATCACTTTGAAAAAATAATACCTACACTGAGAAAAAAATGGGACAAAACTGTGTAGCTAATACTTTTTATTAATGAGTATGAGTATTAGTATAAGAGACGTATAACCAGCCCCATTTCATCATCACTCCCGGACCCTGTACAGGCCTGTTTACTTACGCCGATTTTTGTTCGCCCCCAGCTTCACCCGTGTTTGCTGGGTGCGAATGTCCATTGCGTTCCGTACTGTCCCCTATTTGGGGCTCGAGAGCGACATGCGAATAGTTTTAATAGCCATTCTCGGGTTCGCCGAGCCGATGCTATACGCCCAGTAGGGTATAGGAGGAGGGACGGGAGGGTGTTGGTTTTTGGGGGACAATTACGCCGACTTAAAACTAAGTACGACGCGGAATCCCCCTAGACCAGTCGATTAGTATTACTCCAAACATTTGGGAGTACTTTTTGGAGTTGGGGAGTTGTTATTTCGCTGCAGGGGTGTAGTTTCCTAGTCGAGGTCTTCGTCTTGTTCGTTATTTTCATTGTCCGTGTTCTGGTCAGATAGTTCCTGCACTTGGTAAAGTGTGTCAGTTGTTATTTTTTCTATTTTATTTTTATTGTTGCTTAGTTGCTCCCAACTGGTCTTGTTAATTTGTGAGAAGTGCATGTTTTGTGCTAACGTGTCATGATATGTGAAGCATGGTCTCCCGACTTTTTTGTCTGTAAGGTCTAGTTTAAGGGTGGCTTGTAGTATATACTACAAGCCACCCTTAAACTTAAACATATGTTATTGCGTTGCCTACGAGTGACGTGGGCCCAGTATTTTAATTGGGCTACTCTTACTCTTTTGGTAATGGATTTGCCCATTAGAAGGTCGCGGGTATGTTGGTGATGGTAGTCTTCCATTCAATTTTTCGTAAATTTTGTCCCAAGGACGTTTTGTGGTAGAGTTTTGTCTTTTTTTCTTAAATTCTAAAATTAAGTATTGCATTTATTTATTAGTTAAACAAATGACAAGCGCATTTATTCTGTTATCTAATGTTTGGGTTTGCATTACGCATTTGTTGTTGACAGATTTATTGCCCTACGCCTGTGCCTTTCTTAGAGATAAAGATATCTGCCGTGTTTAATTTGCAGATTTTGTATTAGGTCATGCATATTCCTAAGGTAACTTATCAATTTTTTTGCGGATGGCCACCTCCCCTCTTGTTTGACCTCCTTTGTTTGTCCAGTGAAAAGCGTCCAAAGACAGGTGGCACTTAACTCATTCATATCACTTAACACTTCACTCCTCATTGACCGTTACACCATTTTAGTTTGCACTCTATGAAAATTGTTTGTTTCACTATTGGTTTGCACTTTTTAAAAATTATTGTTGGTTTTAATCTTTAAACTTTTACGTTTTAAGAGCTTACACTTACGCGTGGTGCCTTCTCAAGCGCTGGAACCTGACTGTGTAGCTAATACTTTTTATTAATAATGAATATATTGTTTCTTATGTACCTCTAAATAGTCGAAATAATAACGATAAATTAACTTTAGTAAATTTACTAAAGATTATTATTTTGACTATTTAGAGGCAATAAACAATAATTTCACTATTAATAAAAAGTATTAGCTACACAGTTTATTTGTCCCAATTTTTCTCAGTGTACAACTAAAAATGTACCCAAACTGCGGTATATAATATATATTATTAAACCGGTAAACAAAACAAAATATTTTTATTCAAGAGCTTAGAATCTAATCCAATACATCTTCATTTTCTAATAGATCCTCAAAGTCTTCAGAACCATCAGACGTGTCATGAAGACTTATATCTTTATCTGTTTCTTCATCACTTGTCTCAATATCTTCGTTATCACTTGTCTCCTCTTCAATAATTCGTTTTCTTTTTATGCCCGAACAGCTGGGCTCAGATTTATTATTTTTAATTGAGATTTTTCTTGATATCGATGGGCTTGTTGGCATTAATTCTTCGTTTATTATTTCGTTCAATGTTGAAAATTTTGCTGTTTCTTTTTGGGTTTTATTAATACATGTTTTATCTTTTTCTAAATTTTAATTAAAGGAAATACTGCATAGCCTTACCCGGCTGCCTTGGCATTTTAAAATGTCTTTTTAATTACACAAAATAATACCAATTACACTCAAGACACATAAAATAACTAATAATAAAATATCACTCACAGCAAAAAGCTTTTAAAGAGAAGTTTACGGTACCCCTACACGCAGCACGTGAATACTTGGTAAACAATGGTCGTCTTTGTTTAGTTACCCTGCATTTCAGGTTATTAGAAGGAAAAAGACAAAGACATGTGTGATACAGCGCGCCCAAAATATAAACACCGGCAATGTCACATGTTATTCTCGCAATGTTGCCACTTTTATCGCGTTTAACTTTTAGCAATTGTCGATCGCCGATCGAGCATTTTGCGAGAATTTTCGAGCATATTAAAGGGAAGCTTCTCGATTAAGCTCCAAAATGCTAGGCCATGAAAGTGCGCGGAAATTCATTTGAAGCTTCGCGAATCTTCGCGAAGCTTCTCCGAGCACAATCGAGAACGTTCCCTCCTTCATATCACTAACAGTTTGTACCCAATAATATTTTTTTTTAATGTCACAATTGTGCTTTATTTGCAATAAACTTTTGACGGAAGGTGAAGCTGTTACAGTTAGTCGTGGAATGAAAACTTTGATCGATGCAAGTACCGAAAGAGGTGATGAGTTTGTTGATTATCTGAGAATTCTCACTTAAGTGAAAAGTCTGTAACAAATTGTTACTAACAATTCACGTGGATTGCCGAAAATCATATTCCCGGAAAAAAATTGCTGCTATCAAAAGACAACATAAGGATGGACAAGCTAGTAAATCAAAAGTAAGTCCACCTCGTAATAGAGCACGAGAAAGTGAATCCGACTTTAGTTTTAAAAAATGTTGCGCCGGCGATGAAGCGGATGAAGAGGCTAAAAAAAAATCGCTACATCATCGACAAAAAATGTATAACGTTGCTACACTTTCATTTAAAGAATACGTTTTGACAGTAGCTCAGGGTCGTTCTGATTACGTATATATCAAAAGCTGTCACTGAACGCATTAATTTTGAGTATGATTTAGTTGCTGCTGAGGCCAAGTATCATGACAATTGTTACAAATCTTTCCTGAGACCTAATGCTGGCAGTAGAGGCGATGGAGGAAATTTATAATTTTATAGAAAGTAGTGATGATTGCCTGTTTACATTGGACGAACAAAAGAATGTTAGTAAACATGTAGCTTTAGATAAGAAAACTATAAAAATACGATTAAAAGTAAAGAATGGTAGTAGAATTATTATTACAGAAAAGCCGGGAAAATTAACATTTATTTGTTTCGTCGACAATTACCAAGACATTTTAAGTCAAACCTGGTCTGATAAATAAAACTTAAATAAAAAAAAAGAAACAGCAATTGAACAACTCAATGCAACAAATACAACCGTTGTGGTTCGTAAAGATGTTGCACGGACTCCAATTGATAAAATTATTTTCTTTTTAAAACCTGGAAAGGCTCAACAGCGAACAGAAATATACTCTTCAAAAAGTTTATCTGCTTATCCAAAATGTCAAAACAATATTTTATTTTTACATGCGATAACCGGCATTAGCAATGTTCAGAAGGGGTAAAACATCAGTATTAAAATTATTTGAAAAAATGGATTTAATTGATTGCGCTAAAGTATTTGAAGAAATTGAATCTTCTCCTCAAACGATAATTACAAAAGGAATTCGCTTTCTCCTTGCTGTTTATGGAGCTCCAAAGAAAATTGATTGTATAGACAAGTATAGATATTTAACTTTTGTAAAAAAATACACGGAACAAGAAACAAGTACAACTATAGTTGTATAGATATATCTTGTCTTCCTCCAACATCGGCTTCCACACACTTGTATCGAGCATTTTATCAGGTTCAGACTGTCTGACTGAATCAGACATGGCTAGGCAATCAACTAAACCCCGAAGACTGGGGTTGGAAATTAACAGACAATATTTTGGAATCGATTCAAACTATCCTCCCACCTGCACCGGAAAAACTCTATTTTTTGCGGTTGTAAAAAGGTTTGTAGTGCTAAATGTGGCTGTAGAAGAGTAGGGTTGCCAAGGCCAGTCTTGCTCGAATGTTTAATCCAATCATATAGACGAAGATTCGTTTGATATCGATGAAGAGACTGCTGATTCATCTTCAGTTGAACAATTTATGGACATCCAGCAAGAAGAATAGGAAAAAGAAGAAGAAATCGAAAAAGACATGACTGTTGAAGTGGAATTTGAAGAGTATGAATCAGATTAAAATATTAACGTAAAATAACTACAGTGTAAAATAATCACTTATATCAATATCACTAATCATCATGCAGTAAATACAGTATGTTCCCATAAAACTCGTGGAATAGGTCTAGTGGGGAAACCACGTTAAAAAAAAGCTCCAAGTACACTACCTCATAGGTGGCGTGGAAATGTGTGCATATCATGTAGAATGTAACTCCTCGAATTTTTAGAATGGCGATATCTTAGGAATGGTGATTCTTAGGAAAAAAAGTATGGAAAAAGTTTTTGTAGATAATTTTATGATCTACAATTTCTGTTTGCGCTATATTTTTGATAAAACTTACCGTTTTCGAGAAAAATAAAAAAAAAAGAAAATTTTAACTTTGACCTTGAGTAACTTTTTTAGCACACATGGCATCAATGGGGACTTTTGGCATTTTATTTCTACTGGTGTACTCAAGGTCTATACCAAAATTTAGCTCTGTCGGAATTTTTGTTATTTAAACACTATTTTTATGTCTAATTTGACCGGACTATTTTTAGTAAAAATAAACCAAAGTGACTAGAAGAACACCGGGAGTACCGCTATTAAACGTACACCGTGTGAAAAAAAATCCTTATTTAGCATATTTATCAATTGTATAATATTAAATGGTCGCTCAATTTCGCGCTCAATGGGGCGTGGGGGCCCAATGGGGCGGGGTCGGTTGGGTTGGGTTGTTGAGTTTGGGTTGGTTTGGTTGGGTAACTAACGTGCCTTTAACATTTCGAATCGCGGCACATTTGTCAATTAAGCGATCATTCGCAGTACGAGGAGCCGCCAGTGGCATTTAGCGTCTCGTTATTTCTGTGATTGTAATCGATTAAAATTGATTAATTATTAGTATATAAGGATCTTAAATTTACATATTTTTTAGGTTTTTATTTAATTTAAAAATAAACGGGGATTTGAAGTCTGATGGCATCGCATTTAAAGAGGCCTCGCGAGGCCCCTTTAAGTGCGAGGCCGTGGGCGAGGGCCCACTTCGCCTACGCCTAGCTACGCCACTGGATACAAAATTAAGGTTTGCGACAGGAAATGGAATGAAACCAAAAGCAAATGAAAGGATAAAGCTTCCACAACAAAACCTTACCAGGGCTTTTATATATCACGTCTTAGTTGTTTATATTTTTAAGTTTGTATTTTTGGATATTTTATAGTAGGATTTATACTGTAAAAATACGTAAAAAGTATACTTTCTATAGCAAAAATAAAAATTGTATGACACCGCGAGGGCTCGCCCTCTACTGTAGGTCTTAGGTAAGTAGTAGTAGTAGTAGTACGGTTGGGTAGGCTCGAAGCCTGACAATTAGACTATGGTCATTTTTATCTGCCCCTCCTAAACCAACCAAACTACTCCTCATCCTCCTCTTCGCCCATACCAGCCCTTTCGAATCTTCCAGACCTTCTTATAAAGGTCAGGATATCCTGCCAGGCAAGAGAGGCCAACTCTTCCCTTTGGAGTGTCATCACTCCAAAGATTTTATACCTTAGTCTGCCGAGGGCCTCACATTGTCCCAGGAAGTGAAAGGAGGTTTCATCCTCCCTTCCGCATTGGGTACAGGAGGGGCTGGTTTCAGCCCCTATTCTCGTGAGGTGTTTCCTTAGGCCATGACCCGTGAGTATGTTCACAAGTGGGCCCAAGGAGGTTCGGCTCCTACCTAGAAGCCAGATGGATTTGGGTTTGCTTAGGGTGACCAGGAAATCCCTGGTCTGCCTACAGCCACCGCTTCTTCAGCTTTCGTTCGCCCTTTTATCAGCCCAATTATTTAGGGCTGATTTGACCTGCTTTCTCGTAATTCCAAAAATTGGTTCGGGTCCTACACAGGGGGTTTCAGATCCCAATCTGGCCAACTCATCAGCCCGTTCGTTACCTTCCACCCCACTATGACCTGGTACCCATACGAGATGCACTCTTTTTGTACTTGCTAGCTTTTCCAGCGCTTCCTCACACTCTTGAACCAACTTCGATGTGGTTCTCGCTGCCCAAAGCGCTTTCAGAGCTGCTTGGCTATCTGAGCAGATGTATATATCTGTCTCACTCCCTGTTCTTATATCCTCACAGTTTGCAACCTCAAGTATGGCAAACACTTCCGCTTGAAAGACAGTGGTATATCCTCCGAGCGGGTAGCTCCCTGTCTTCCACGTAGAAACCTGCCCCTGAAGACAGTGTACTCGCCATACGAGAGCCATCAGTGTAGCACACTAGTGCATTTTGTGCAAAGTGTACATCCTTTTTCTCCCACTGCTCTCTTGTTGGTATCGTGAGGGAAAACTTCTTTTTTAAACTTAAGCGGTCTTTTGCTGGCATCGTTCTAATACTGCTAATTGGGACCTCCCCCTCAGCCATATCCGCGATGCCCTCATGACCATAAGTTATTCCTTTTCCTAACCAATTATTAACATCCCTCATCCTTAAATGGCTCGCCATTGCTTCTCTCTTTATCCAGAGGGAAAGACTAGGCAAGCTCAGCAAGGCCTCTAATGCCGTCGTTGGAGTAGTCCTCATTGCGCCTGTGATACCGAGACATGCCAGTCTCTGTATCTTGCTCAGTTTTTGAGCGATGGTGGTTTTGCTCACACTGCGCCACCAGACCAATGATCCATAATGTATCCGCGGTCTGATGACAGCAGTATAAATCCAGTGAAGGACTTTGGGATTTACTCCCCAGCGTTTTCCCACCACCCGGCGCAGCTGCCAGAAAGTTGCAATCGATTTGTCAACAACTTTGTCGACGTGTGATTTCCAACTTAACTTCCTATCTAGGGTAACACCTAGGTACTTGACCTCTTCAGTAATCTCAAGAGGTTTTCCATACATAGCTGGTGCCCTGAAGTCCTGTATCTTCCTTCGTTTGGTAAAAAGAATCATGTCAGTTTTTGTTGGGTTAACCGACAGACCGTTTTCTTTGCACCAATTTTCTATTATTCTGCATGCTGTCTGCATTCTGTCGCAGACTACACCTAGAATGCCTCCTCTGATTAGGACTGTACCATCATCTGCATATGCTTGTGCATACAGCCCTTCAGCCGTCAGTCTCTCCAGAAGTCCATCCATTATTAAACACCATAGGTGGGGTGATAGGCAGCCGCCTTGTGGGCAGCCGCCCTTCACACCGATGTCCAAATGGCAGTCTCCCAGAGATGCACTGACCTGCCTCTCCTTCAGTGAGGATTTAACCCAACTATAGTTGGGTTAAATCCTCACTTATAACCAGGACTGGGGGAGTGCCTCTGGCTTGTAGCGCTTCACAGATTGTAGATGTCCTCGCCTTATCAAAAGCCCCCTCTACATCAAAGAAAACAGCTAGTGCCATTTCCTTGTAGTGCAGTGCCTTTTCGACTCTATGCACTATAGAATGAAGAGCGGTTTCGGTCGACCTTCCATTTCTATAGGCATGTTGATTCTTATGGAATGGGTACCTTTTCAGCACCCCTTCTTGCAGGTACCGGTCCACAATCCTTTCTAATGTTTTAAAAAGAAAGGATGTTAGGCTTATTGGCCTGAAGGACTTTGCAGCCGAGTAGTCTTTTTTCCCTGCTTTGGGTATGAAGATCACTTTAGCTGCCCTCCAGGCTCTTGGGACATATACCAGTGCCAGACTGGCTCGGAATATTCGTTCTATTCTTGGGAGAAGAATCTCCAAGCCTCTCTGTAGCAATGCTGGGAATATTCCATCCGGTCCTGCTGCCTTGTATGGATCGAACGCATTTACTGCCCATTCCACCGATCCCTCCTTTACAACGTCTTTGGCAAGGCCCAAGTCCCAGGTAAGGATCTCTGGCCCCTTCGTTGTTGACGTGAGGGAAGGAGTTTCGCCGGGGAAGTGCGTTTCCAGGAGATGTCTTAGGGACTCTTCACTGGGGTTCGTCCACGATCCATCCAACCTTCTTAGGATTCCTACATTCCTTTTTGAGTCACAGCTAAGGATCTTCATCAGCCTGGTTGACTCCTGAAGTGACTCTATAGTTTCACAGTATGTCTTCCAGCTGATATCCTTGCTGCGCCTTAACTCTTTTTTTAAGACTTTCTAGCCTCCCTGTACGTATCCCACGTGGATTGCAGCCCATCCTTGATAGCCCGGTTGAATGCGCGCCTTGCCTTCTTTCGAAGGTCTTCAAGCACGTCACTCCACCACGGGACCTTTCGGCCCTTAGCCACCTTGGCCGGGCAAGCAATCTCGTAGGCTATGGCAAGTTTGACTTTTTAGATTGGTGAGATATTTCTCCCAATCTGTAGCCCTTGGATTCCTCCTTGGGTTAGGAGTGACCTTGTCGACATTTAACTCAAATCTGATCGTCCTGTGATCAGACATCGTTATATCGTTGGTCACTCTCCAGTTAGAAACATCTGCATATACTGACCTTGATGCCAACGTTATGTCTATTACTTCCTTCCGGTTGCAAATAACAAACGTTGGTTCTTTGCCTCTGTTTATTACCTCCAAGTCTGTTGATGCCAAATACCCTAGCAGAGATTCTCCCTTGCTATTGGTGTTGGTACTGCCCCACACGTAGTGGTGGGCGTTGGAATCACATCCTAGCACGAGGGGTATGCACTTGTCACTCGCGAACTTGATTAAACGAGTTAGCTCCGGAGTAGGGCACGGTCCCTCGTACGGTAAATAGACGCTTCCTAATATAATCCTATTTCTAATGCCTCTTACCTTATATTCCAGCAGAATCGCCGTGACATCCCTGGCCCCCAATTGTGGAAGTGGTAGCACATTGAGTTCCTTGGACGTCAGTATGCATGTTCTGCTGCTCTCCTCCTCAGTGCCGACCATGATGTTTAGGCCAGTGGCACCCATTCCTCTAACCCCTTTCCTGTAAACATACGGTTCCTGTACCAGGACAATCTCGCCCTCCCTCCCTGCCAAGACGCTTGCCAGTTCCCCAGCAGCGTCCTTGCAGTGATGTAGGTTGATTTGGCTTACCCGTATGGTGTCCATGACGAAGTGTATCATTGTACGGCCTCAGCACCTAGTTTTCTTCAGTCTGCTTCGAGGTTCCAGCACCAGGTGAGCCCTGGCGCACCACGCTACCCAGATAGCATCTGTGATTTTGTTTTCCCTCTGTGATTTCACACTGAAGTCAGTATAAGGTCAGATGTGATTTTCAGTCATTCAAAATCATGTATGATTTAATACTGAAGTCGGTATAAGATCACGCATGATTTTCAATATAAATTCTAAGTTCCAAATCATGCCTGATTTCTTACTGGGGTGAGTATGAGATCAGGCATGATTTTCAGTTAAGGGTACCTATTCCATATTATGGAACTTAAAGTTCCAAGCTTACAAGCTAATTTTATTTAAGCTTATAAGCTATAGCTTATATATAGTTCTCGTTTAGATGTAATGTAATGTAATCTATAGGGTATAGTTGTTTATTTGTGCTTGTCCCATTGTGTATCGTCGAGGGGACTTTAGGCCAGCGGTCCGTTAATACCCCAAGCTATAGCTTGTGCGGGTAAGGGGTAGGAACGGACTTCCGGCTTAAAGTCCCCTACGAAGGACTATACACAATGGGACAAATACAAATAAACAACCATGCATACCCATAACCATGGTTATGGGTATGCATACCCACGTGAGTTTCGATCGGGCGCGAATATTAGTTCAAAATCATGTTTGTTCTCATACTGGGGTCTGTATGAGATCACGTATGATTTTCAATATGATTCTAAGTTCCAAAGCACGCCTGATTTCATACTGAGGTCAGTATGAGATCACATATGATTTTCAGTATAATTTTAAGTTCTAACTCAACCATAGAGGAATGGCGCCAGGTAAATTGCGCCAGATTTAAGAAATCTTTTTTTTTGTAAATACCTAAATTTTTAATCAAAAAATTTTGGTATTTTATTTTAATTTTTTTATAGCAATTTAAGATTTCCTCCTTCACTGGAATTTTTTTTCTGACAACAGTATGATTTCATTCTGACAACAGTATGATTTCAAAGCCAACGTCAGCGGGACCAAAAATCTCGACTGATTTTACTTATTCTTTAAAGTTTTCTTTCTACCGGTCTCTTTACAAAATCACATCTGATTTCATTCTGACATCAGTATGATTTTAAAGCCAACGTCAGCAGTAACAAAAATCACATCTGATTTCAGTCTGACTTCATATTGCTGACATTCGCGTATGCGCTACTGTCAGTAGCCTACTGACGTCAGATTCTCGACAGACGTGACGAACGATTTTCACGTCTGATTTTATTCTGACGTCAATATGAAATCCTAAATGCTTGCTGGGTACTCCAAGCCGAGACCCTCTTTACAGAGAGGGTCACCAACTCGAAGTAGAGGGCCCACCCAGACTCCTCACAACCTCTTGGCTAACCAAGAAGACTAGATGCCATGCTCCTGGTCCCCCTGTGGTCTCCAGATGTTTCCAATTCCCCACGTTAAGGGAGTGGTTCTGGAGATCAAGCATCTTTGTGACCTCTGCCAGGTGCACCTTTTTCTGCCTAAGCCAGAAACCAATCTTCACTGGCCATGGAGCTTCGGCGGCTTTCACCGAAGTGAAAACCACTCCCTCAACAGTCAGAGAAGACCAGCTCTCCAGCAGCCAACGCATCGAGGTGTCGTCCCTAGCCGATACCAAGTACGAGCCCGGGTCGACAAGGCCCGTCTTGATGAACTTGAGTTCCAAGCGGGAGGATCCCTTAGTGGAATCCTCCATGCTCGCCTCATTTCATTGATCAGGCTTGCCCCGATGCGTTAGCTTTCATTTGGCAGAACAGTACCTCCAATCCTGTTCGACAAGATGACCACTTGAAGACTTTTGTCGATTGTTGGTCGACTAGTAGCCTCCTGTCGAGCTTCTACCTTTCCTCTACTTTTCGGTCCCCTCTCCGACGCCTCGACAATGTCTCTCTTTAAGGGAGAGACATACCGCCTAGCATCAGATAAGGGCCTCACCCTCTTTTTATTATATTCCGGAGGTGTCCCCTTATCCGCCCTCTGCCTTTTGTTGGAGGCTGGACCAGGGGCTCTTGTTTGAGCCCCCGTTTTCTGCCTCCCTGCATTAGCCGGCGCCGATGGTAATGGGGGGACGTTTTTACCCTTTCTCAGGTATTCCCTCCTTTTCGGACCTCTTGGAAGCTTGCCAGGTTCCCCAATTCGATTTGGCTTTACCCTTACCTGGCTTGACCAGCTTGGTTGGGGGTCAGCCATCTCGGATCCGGTTGCCTGTTGAGGAACGTCAGATACTACTAGAGAACGTTGGTCCTCTTGTAGCCTCTTCAGTTCCTTTTTAGCCTCCTTTTGCTTGGTTCTCTTCCTCTTATTTTTCTCTCTAGTCCTCTCTTTTCTCCTTTGGGCTTCGATCTCCAGGGCAGTGGCTTTGGCCGGCTCTGGTGATCCAGCAGGAGAGTTGAGAAGTTCTACCTCTTCTACTGTCAGTGGTGACGACTCGCTTGCCATCACTGTGGAGCTGAGGGGCTCCGGTGTACGTTCTTTTTGCACGTTACTAAATTCTGTTTCATCTTCTTTCATGGTTCGTTTTTTGTTTTCCTGACCAACACACACGCGCACACACTTCTTTGGGCAGATATCTTTGGACTTTGGGCTTCCCAACTTCTCCTAGGGCCAACATAACACAACGTGGATCCCGATGAGGAAGGTTGTCGGCCGCTTTCAAAAAGTGAAGCCCCCCGGAACATGCAGCAGGCCCTCACCCAGGCGCTACCTGGAACTACTACATGTAACGAGATTATACACCGATTGATAGGGAGCCCCCTGGTACTAGCTAGGTAAGGGTGGGCCCCTGTACTACTCGGCGGCACGGGTGTGCGGTCCCGCTTTATTTCACCGCTACCGAACCAACTCGACCTTGATACGGGGTCGCGTAGCGTTAGCCCCAGGAGAGAGGGGAAGCCTTCCGTCCATGCCAGGTATTGGTGTAGAGCGTGTGTGAGCGCATGCGTCAATCAGGTTGGCTACCTGCAGTCCCTGCTGAAAATGACGGATGATTGCGGATATAAATTCTTCGTCAAAACCGGATAAAAGCAGATGATTGCGGGTATAAATTCTTCGTCGAAGCCGGATAAACGCAGATAAAAGCGGGTAAAAATATCATCTGATAACATCTGCTTTTGTCCGCATCGCTATATCCGCGAACACCCGGTTGGTTGTGTTTTATGTCCGGTTAGTGCACCCCCGCAATCATCTGCAATCATCTGTTTTTAACCGTCTTCACTGTGTTTCGTATATGTATATCTGAATTTGTCCGGAATCATCTGCAAACGTCTGCTTACGTCTGTTTTTATCCGCGATTACCTGCATTTTTTTTCGTCTATTTTTGTCGGGTTTTATCTGCAAAGGTCTGGTTTTATCTGCGAGCATATGCTTTTACCCGCAAACATCTGATTTTATCCGCCAACATCTGCTTTCATCCGCGAACATCTGCAGTCACCCGCGAACAACTGCTTTTATCCGCGAACATCTGCAATCACCCGCGAACATCTGCAATCACCCGCGAACATCTGCTTTCATCCGCAAACGTCTAGTTTTATCTGCAAACATCTGCTTTCATACGGTTTCACCCACAAACATGCTTTTATCTGCGAACGCCTGATTTCATCCGGTTAGTGCACCCCCGCAAACATCTGCTTTTATCCTCGAACATCTGCAATCACCCGCGAACATCTGCTTTCATCCGCGAACATCTCATTTTATCCGCGAACATCTGCAATCATCCGCGAACATCTGCTTTTATCCGCAAACATCTCATTTTATCCGCGAACATCTGCTTTTATCCGCAAACATCTGCTTTCATCCGCGAACATCTGCAATCACCCGCAAACATCTACTTTTATCCGCAAACATCTGCTTTCATCCGCGAACATCTGCTTTTATCCGCGAACATCTCATTTTATCCGCGAACATCTGCTTTTATCCGCAAACATCTCATTTTATCCGCAAACATCTGCTTTTATCCGCAAACATCTGCTTTCACCCCCAAACATTTGCTTTTATCTGCAAACATCTGATTTTATCCGCAAATATCTGCTTTTATCCGCGAACGTCTGATTTTATCCGCAAACATCTGCTTTCATCCCCAAACATTTGCTTTTATCCGAAACATCTCATTTTATCCGCGAACATCTGGTTTCATACGGTTTCACCCGTAAACATGCTTTTATCTGCGAACGCCTTATTTCATCCGGTTAGTGCACCCCCGCAAACATCTGCCTTTATCCGCAAACATCTGATTTTATCTGCAAACATCTGCTTTTATCCGCAAACATCTGATTTTATCCGCAAACATCTATTTTAATCTGCAAACATCTGCTTTTATCCGCAAACATCTGATTTTATCTGCAAACATATGCTTTTATCCGCAAACATCTGATTTTATCGGCAAACATCTGCTTTTATCGGCAAACATCTGCTTTTATCCGCAAACATCTGATTTTATACGCAAACATCTGCTTTTATCCGCAAACATCTGCTTTTATCCGCAAACATCTGATTTTATCCGCAAACATCTGATTTTAATCGCAAACATCTGATTTTATCCGCAAACATCTGCATTCATCCGCGTTCGGTTTGCCTGTATTTTCTTTGTCCATTTCGGTCCTGTTTCGTACGCAAACGTCTGGTTTCATTCGCGCTTTTTGTTTTCCTTTTTCTCGTGTATACTTTAGTTAAGTTTACCTGCTTTGTCAAATTTTACTGAGCTTTAACTAACTGGTTGTTAGCCGTTCACGGCTCACAACTTTATAACTCTAAAAAGAATTATTTGAATAAAAACAACCTGTAAAGAAAATAAGTTTATTCAACACGACATTTTCTCAATGGGAAAATAATTTAATTATATTCACCAGATTTAAATTTAAAAATCAGGTATACTATAGTGAAGAGTACCACAGAAATAATAAGTCTATTAATTCTTACATATACACACATGGAAAAAAGTTAGGGATATTAATAAATTATAAACTTATGCTAGATTTTTCTTCGAGCAAAGAACCCACCAATATTGTACATCACTTATAATTCAATACACTATATATATATATATATTTCATTTTTTTAGTGTATTGAATTATACAGTGATGTACAATATTGGTGGTTTCTTTGCTCGAAGAAAAATCTAGCATAAGTTTATAATTTATTAATATCCCTAACTTTTTTCCATGTGTGTATATTAAAAATATTGGTTATGCCAAAATTAAAAAGTGTTTTTCAAACAAATTCCATACAAATTGAAGATGTTATAATTCCAAATGTATTTGAAATTAAACATATATGTTTTCTAACAATTAATTTGAATGTAAGCTTAATGATTAAAAAATATCTATTTATGTCCTTAAAGTATATATACACGAGAAAAAGGAAAACAAAAAGCGCGAATGAAACAAGACGTTTGCGTACGAAACAGGGCCGAAATGGACAAAGGAAATGCAGACAAACCGAACGCGGATGAAAGCAGAGGTTTGCAGTTAAAAGCAGATGTTTGCAAATGTTCGCGGAAAGCTCAGTAAAATTTGACAAAGCAGATAAACTAAACTAAAGTATACACGAGAAAAAGGAAAACAAAAAGCGCGAATGAAACCAGACGTTTGCGTACGAAACAGGACCGAAATGGACAAAGGAAATGCAGGCAAACCGAACGCGGATGAAAGCAGAGATTTGCAATTAAAAGCAGATGTTCGCGGATAAAAGCAGATATTTGCGGATAAATGCAGATGTTTGCGGATAAAATCAGATGTTTGCGGATTAAAACAGATGTTTGCGGATAAAAGCAGATATTTGCGGATAAAATCAGATGTTTGCGTATAAAATCAGATGTTTGCGGATAAAATCAGATGTTTGCGTATAAAACAGATGTTTGCGTATAAAATCAGATGTTTGCGGATAAAAGCAGATGTTTGCGTATAAAATCAGATGTTTGCGGATTAAAACAGATGTTTGTGGATAAAATCAGATGTTTGCGGATAAAAGCAGATGTTTGCGGATAAAATCAGATGTTTGCTTATAAAATCAGATGTTTGCGGATAAAAGCAGATGTTTGGAGATTAAAACAGATGTTTGCGGATAAAAGCAGATGTTTGCGGATAAAATCAGATGTTTGCGAATAAAATCAGTTGTTTGTGGATAAAATCAGATGTTTGCGGATAAAAGCAGATGTTTGCGGATAAAATCAGATGTTTGCGTATAAAATCAGATGTTTGCGGATAAAAGCAGATGTTTGGAGATTAAAACAGATGTTTGCGGATAAAAGCAGATGTTTGCGGATAAAATCAGATGTTTGCGAATAAAATCAGTTGTTTGTGGATAAAAGCAGATGTTTGCGGATAAAATCAGATGTTTGCGAATAAAATCAGTTGTTTGTGGATAAAATCAGATGTTTGCGGATAAAAGCAGATGTTTGCGGATAAAATCAGATGTTTGCGTATAAAATCAGATGTTTGCGGATAAAAGCAGATGTTTGCGGATAAAAGCAGATGTTTTCGGATAAAATCAGATGTTTGCGGATAAAATCAGGTTTGCGGATAAAAGCAGATGTTTGCGGATAAAATCAGATGTTTGCGTATAAAATCAGATGTTTGCGGATAAAATCAGATGTTTGCGGATAAAATCAGATGTTCGCGGATAAAACCAGATGTTTACGGATAAATGCAGGTGTTTGCGGATAACATCAGATGTTTGCAGATAAAATCAGATGTTTGCGGATAAAAGCAGATATTTGCAGATTAAAATAGATGTTTGCGGATAAAATCAGATTTTGGAGATTAAAACAGATGTTTGCGGATAAAAGCAGATGTTTGCAGGTGAAATCTTATGAATCAGACTTTTGAGGACTAAATGAGATGTTTTCGGATTAAAACAGATGTTTGTGGATTAAAATAGATGTTCGCAGATGAAAGTAGATCTTCACGTATAAAAGCAGATGTTTGCAGGTGAAATCGGATAAAGCAGACGTTTGCGGATTAAAGTAGATGTTTGCGGATAAAATCAGATAAAAGCGGGTGAATGCAGATATAAACTTAAATACAGGTATTTGCGGATGAAAACAGATAAAAGCAGACATAGATCTAAATAGATAAAACCCGACGTTCGCGGATAATATTTATACCCGCAATTGCAGATAAAAACCGACATGCCGGGTAAAATCAGATATGTCGGATAAAAACAGATATAAATGGACATAAAACTAGCTTGGTTTTTTATCCGCAATCATCCGATATTACCCGTCTTTTTCAGCAGGGGTAACAAGTTCCTGGGCGATGGGGTCGCCATATCCCGACGCCAGGGGTTACCTTTTAGTCGCCTTTTACGACAAGCAGGTATTACTGTGGGTCAATTCTACTTTAGTGTCCCCGGTGCCACAGGGCGTACATTAAAAATGTCAGACTTTCAGATAGAACAAATAAAATAATTATGAACATACTGTAAAAGATTATCACCCTGTAGATCAAAAATTCAAAATGCTATGTTTATGTAAAAAAACATGGAAAGCACAAAACATTTGTAATATAATCAAGTTTTGAACTGTATGCTTACAAGTGTTTTATATGACCTCCTCCAGCTGCAAACATCTAGTAAATACTCGAACGTTTTCCATCCCAACCGAAGGGTCTGAGTGGTAATTTCATCAATGGCAGTTCGTGTCTTTAGTTTTCACAAATCTTGGGGCTCATAAACTTTATCTTTTATAAAGCCCCAGAGAAAGAAGTCGCACATTGTGAGAGCGGTTGAACGTGTTGACCATTAAAAATTAAAAGGAAAAAAATAAGAAAAAAAAGTTTTTTTAATTTTTTTTCTACAACCCCCGGAGGTGTAGTGACAATTATTATAGGTCATTACAACACAAATTGCTTAAGCAATTATATGTAGTTATTATAAACATAAAGTATACTTTATTGATCGGTATTTCGGAGTTGCAACCTATAGGTTGCAACTCCGAAATACCGATCAATTAGCAGAATCATCAATAGTCAACAAGTGACGTATTGCTGACTTGCAACCATGTTTTATTTTAGTAATAGTTTAAATTAATAAGCATTGTTAAGGCATGCACCTTTGGTACCATGAATACCTGTCAGGAGAGATTGGTTTTTCACTTAAACCCTCCTAATGTACCAGATCCGTGAGTACCCACATTACAAGATGAAGTGCCAAATTGTTGGGCCCTTTACGTCCGATCCACCGATAAGGGGGCTGGACCCAGGTCCAGTTTTCGCGTAGCTGTATATGCAAGGTACCAAGTATTCTTCTATGCATGGGTAAAACGTTAAAACCATTCCAATTCCATGAAAACTTGGTTTAATTAAACACTTCATAAGTTTTATTATAGAAAAATAATATTCTATTTGTTTTATTACAACTTTCATAACATTTGTTTAAGGAAAACATGGAGAAAAAAACCGTAACGGTTAATTCTAAGTATTTTTTAATAAAAACGCGGTAGTGATGCTACATTTAACTTAAACATGCCTATATCCACGTGGATTAGGTACCTAATATAATGTTAAAGCAGGAATTAACAATTTTACTTACCTAAAACAAAGAAAATCTTGGTTAAAATATTTCACACAACGCAATTACAAAGCGGTTCAGCCATTTGCAATTTAGTAAAGGGTTGAACCCTAGTGAAAAAGATATTAAAAAAATGTCATTGCTTCTCAAATTAACATTATTTTGATATCACTTTCCTGATATATCAGGAAATTGATATCAAAATGATATTAAAATGATTCATATTTAATATATTCTAAAATAAATGTTAAAATGAGATTAATTGTATGTAAAAATTACATCAGTATGATATGTCATTCCAACATAAGTACGATATGTCATTATGACCTCAGTTAAATATCAATATTCTAATATCCATTACGAAATGTTAAAATTATATTAATTTTATGTTTAAATAATATCAGTATGATATGTCAGTTTGACCTTAGTATGATATGTCATTATGACATTAGTTAGATATCATTATTTTAATATCCGTAACTAAATGTTAAAATGATAATTATTGTATGTTAAAATGGCATCAGTATGATATTTCATTTTGACATTATTATGATAGGCCAATTTGACATCATTCTTTGATTCATTTAATGATATTGATCTGATGCATGCAGCCATTGCACTGCTTGTCAACTAATGTGGAAAATATGAATGAAAACCGTAAATCCAAACAATTAAAACGTGTTCAAAAACACAGAGAGAATAAAAGAATAAAGAAAATAGTTAGTGACAGAGTAAATTTAGTTTTAAAGGATTTTTTAGGATGTAATTTAAATAATGGTAAGTTGAATTAATTTATTATTGCTTTAAGCCTGAATATTGACCCTTTAATTATTCATAAAGGTAGAGCTACGGCTGAGGCAGGTTCCAGTTTGGATAAGAATAGAACCCCGAATAGAACTGATCTTGAGAATGAAATGCCAGATGGTTTTTTGGAGGCTCGACATGTTGCAGTGCAAATTCTTTAAATTTTGATGAGGCACAGAACGATATAGATAATGGTACCCATGAAGAAGATGATGACAATGATAGCTATTACAGTTATGATGGAAGTGATCAGGATGATGAAAATGATGATGAAAATGGTAACATAAATATTGAATTTGATGAAGTAGATGAAATAAAGGAGTTAGTAATACCCAGATAACACAATACATGCCAGAAACATACAATTTATGTACTATTTATGCCCCAATGTTTCGGACTTAAATCGTATATCCCTGCGATGTTTCCTCAGTAACATTTCTGGTGTGATTTCCCCAAGATGTTGCATAAACATTTTAAATAGCTGATATTGGTACAAATATAAAATAAATTTATATCATAACACATAACACACTATTAAAAAAATAACCAATCAATTTTTAGCAAAACACCAAATTATTATACTTTGTAATTTTTAAATTGAACGCGAACAATGACGTCATACTAGTTACTTTTTAAGTGATTGTTACCTGGGGAATTTTGTTTTGTTTTGTAACCAACTTGTTACAAATATTATTATAATATTAATAACTTTGTAATTTTTAAATTGACCGCGAACAATGTCGTCATACTAGATATTTTTTAATTGATTGTTACCTGGGGAATTTTGTTTTGTAACCAACGGCATCTCTGTAGGTTCGCGGCTTTTATTGCCAAGAATGACATTTCGTGAAAGTCGAGAACGTTCTGTGTCGAGAATTTTCTTCTCGTTTTATAATGTGATCACAGTAATTTAAGACTTAAATTAAATTTTAAGTTGTACACTTAAGTTATTGTTTTGTGTGGGTGGCCTGAGACATCTTTTTTGGTAAGTAAATTATGATGATTTGGTAAGAAAACATTATAAATATTATTATAATTAAATTCTATATTAGTTTCTTTTTTATGGGGAAAAAGGGCAAAAAGATTTGAGCCAATCCAAGATTTCTAAAGCTGTTTTAGGTAGGTAATAACTCGTCGAATCTGCAAAACCTCGTATGAAAAAAACTGTAGTTTTACAGGAGACGAAAAAAACATTAAAAGCTCTCATATCTGGCTTTTTTTAAATATACCTACCTATAGGACAAATTAATTTGTTTTTAAGGGTCTTGAGATTATCTTGGGAGATAAGAGGTTTTACAATCATGTGCATTATTATATGAGGTAAGTACTTAATTATGCAAAAAAATTTATTTCGTCAAAAATGTCAAACGAGTTTTTGCGGATTCATCGATGAAGAGTTTTGTAAATTTTTATCTATTTTTATTTATGCGTATTTTCGGTTATGTTAATGGTTTTATGTTAATTAAATGATAAAGTATTTAATGTTTTTTATTTAAGGAAAAAACCTATAAAAATTACATAAATGTTTTGTATGAAACATTTCTGTTATGTTCTGAAAGTAAATATAAAATGTCTTAAAGACATACCTACAACATTCTAAGATGATCTCAAAACATCCCAAAAGGATGGCCGAGGGACGTTAAAAAGGGCGACATGGTCATTGCCAGAAACATTTCTGGTATATCTGTGGGAAAATAGGGTCATTCCTGGGATGTTTCTATTGTCGCATGCATATGTTTCTGGCATGTTTCTAGTATATACTTGTGTTATTAGGGTAAATTGTAACATTCCAAGAACGGTGGTAACTAAACTTCTTTTAATTTTGAGAAGGAGACTGATTCCAAATTTGCCAAAAACAGCAAAGACATTCTTGGCAAGTCAGGCAAATTTTAATATAATAACAGTTGAGAATAATTTTAAAAAAATCATCCAATATGTGTTTTTTGCCCTTGTGCATTATTGTACATTATTACCAACTCAAATCCATTTTTTTGCTCAAGTTCAAACTGCTTTTGAGAAAAAAAATATAAAACTTTATTTGCAATGTTGACTTTTTTTAACCACAGTTGGACCTAAAGCAAAACAGTATTGGATTTGAGTTATATATATGCATGTTTTAATTTGTGATTTAATTAGGATTTTTATTTATTTTATAATTTGCTGTGATTTATATAAGAAAATGTCATTTATTTTGTTTGAATAAATCAATATTTTAAAAATTTTTTTATTATATTTAATTAATAATTTTTATGATGTATTTTTTGTTATTTTTTATGTATTTTTATATATAGTAATAGCTTTGTTTACAGATCACTTATATTAACTGCAGTTAAAAAAAAAGAAGTGCAATTAAGAACTTTTTTGAATTTGTTTAAAATTTCAAACCAGTTGAACAAATTCATAAGTGTTCCTAACTTCAGTTCAAAATGTTTTGAATTTTTTTAAACTGCAGTTTTAAAAGTAATCTGCAAACAATGCTTTTACTATATAAAAATATATAAAAAATATCATAAATGCATCATAAAAATGCATCAATATAACACTATTGTGATATGTTATTAACATAAAATTAGTATCATTATGACACTATTATGATATATTATTATTATCACATTGATATCATTATGACATTATTGTGATATATTATTAACATTACATTAATATTATTATGATATATTATTAACATCACATTGATATTATTATGACATTATAACCGTACAAAAGCGTTACATTTTGACATCACTATGATGTCATACAAACATAAAAATGATAATCAATTTGATATCAAATATTACTTAAATGATATTATATTGATGTTATTTTGACAAAAATTTTCACTCGGGAATTTACCACAGAGAACCATAGAAATAATACTAGTATTATTTCTATGCAGAGAACGGACGGGTTGGTGAACAACCAATCACAACAAAGGAAATCATGTGGCACATAACATTTGGTCAATCCCACCAATGGTTTACATTCACCTAGGGTTTCCAAGCCAGCTTGATTTATTTTACTGTTGCCTATTGTCAAATTCCCCTTATACCCCCCTGATCACAGAACATTAATACCCGTACTCCCGGTGTACTTCTAGTCACGGCGAAAATAAACAACACATTTTAAAAAATATTGTTTTATTATATAAAATAGAATGTAACATAAACATTGATAAAATTTAAAAGAACTAAAAAATTATAAAAATTTATAATAAACAAGTGTTGGGAAAAAACGATAATTATTGACCAATTGGTGTTAACATATATATTAATATACAAAAAAATATTTATATATATATTTAAATAAAAATATCAAAATCTATATATACATATATATATTTATATTGAAATCAGAACTAAAAGTTGCATTAGTTTTTATTTGTTTGATTACATTTTTTGGAATATCATAATTAAAAACATCATTCTTCTCTTTGCAATCCTCCTTATTTGAAGTAGGCATGCCTACGTGGAAAGTCAAATGAATATTAATACATCGAAACTAAGAATTAAAATGCAATTGCAATTGCATTTTAATTCTTAGTTTCGATGTATTAATATTTATTTGACTTTCCACTTCTGCGTTCGAATGTGGAAGAACTAAAAAAGATAAGGCAAAGTCTGCCAAGTCCTTGAAAGGATTTTCCCAATACTCCGTTCAGATTAAAGAAGAGCAAGAAATATAAATATCTTTGGTTCTCAAGGATTTCGCTGTTTGCGATTGACCGATGGCACAAAAAATCACGACATGATTTTTTATGCCATCGGTGCACCGACATGTTTGGATATTTATTTTTGCGCCACATGCGTAGATTGTGAGAAAATGTATGTTAACAATTGAATTAACAGTTTTTGCGTTTAAATACATTTAATATTTCCTTGGATGTAAATTAACTATTAATTTAAATCCAAAAAATATTGAATTTATTTAACCAAAAAAACTATATGTAGGTATACTTTTTCTCTCAATGTACCTACCAATGTGGCGCAAACATAAATATCCAAACACCGATAGCATAAAAATCACATGATTTTTTATGCCATCGGTGTTTGGTCATAAAAAATCACGACATGATTTTTTATGCCATGACCTTATTTGAAGTAGGCAATTGCATTTTAATTCTTAGTTTCGATGTATTAATATTCATTTGACTTTCCACTTCTGCGTTCGAATGTGGAAGAACTAAAAAAGATAAGGCAAAGTCTGCCAAGTCCTTGAAAGGATTTTCCCAATACTCCGTTCAGATTAAAGAAGAGCAAGAAATATAAATATCTTTGGTTCTCAAGGATTTCGCTGTTTGCGATTGACCGATGGCACAAAAAATCACGACATGATTTTTTATGCCATCGGTGCACCGACATGTTTGGATATTAATTTTTGCGACACATTCGTACATTGAAAGAAAAAGTATGTTAACAATTGAATTAACAGTTTAACATTCAATATTTTCTTGGATTTAAATTAACGTAATATAGTTAATTTAAATCCAAGAAAATATTAAATGTATTTAACCGCAAAAACTGTTGATTCAACATAATTTTTCTCTTAGTGTACGAACGTGGCGCAAAAATGATTATCCAAAAACCGTTGGCTAAAAAATCACGACATGATTTTTTGTGCCATCGGTCAATCGCAAACAGCGATGGCATAAAAAATCACGACATGATTTTCATTTCTCACGCAGTGACATCCGGATGATTTCCGTATGAATAAAATTTGTGAAAATCACGACGTGACGTTCGTATGATTTTCATTTATCACGCGTTGACTTCCGTATGATATCAGTATGAATAAAATTTGTGAAAATCACGACGTGACGTTCGTATGAATATCACGAATGTTGTCCGGGAAGTACACAACTATCACTAAGCACAGAAACCCATAGATTATAAAAAACCCACTAATAAAAAACGACATTCAATAGCGTCCAAAGACTTGTTTGTTTCTTCTTTATGATGGCGTCTCAACCATTTAAACAAGGACTGCGTACGTTGGTTTTACGCAGCTACACGAGAGCCCTCTTGCGATATTTTAATGTATTGGGAATAATCAATTAGCAGATTCCTTTTTAGAATCTTACACTGGGAATGCCCAATTGAATTCAATTGGAAATTACCTATGGGTAGCTATAACACAGTACAACAAAATTTGATTTTTGGTCCCTCCCATGAAAAATTTCTACAGATTCTAAAAATAGAGTTAAAAAAATGATACCCGTGTCTCGGCGTTTTTTCACATCACGTCATAATTTTTTTTTAAGGGCTATCCAATAAAATGTTATTCACACTATTCGCGACATAATTTAATAGACTCAATAACAGCTGGACTGCATAGTTAAAAATATATATATTTACTAAATGGATAGGCAACCATTATAGATGCATTTTAAAATTATTTTAATCTTATACAGAGTTTTGCACATTTATATATATATCAAACGGTTTATTTTTAAACCAAGTAACAAAATGTTTCAATTTTAAGCCAACCAAAATGCTTTAAAGTCGGGTGATTAAAATTTTTATTTATTCATTTTTTTGTAAAAATTGAGCTTTGTTGAATTAACATTTTGAAAAAAAAATTAAAAGATATTTAAATGAATTGATTTAAGTCTTAAAGCAAGTGTACCTAAAACATATTTAATTTAAGTAAAAAAAGTATTTAAGTATACTTATATATACGAAGTCAATTGAAACAGCAAAAAAACAAAAAATTTACACATCTGCGGCATTTAAACATAAAAAGCATTGTTTTCAAAACAATCTTTATACGAGGGTAATACTTTTTTTTTTAATGTTAAATAAAAACATTATTGCAGCGATAAATCGATAAATTTTTCATATTAATTTTCATTGTTGAGTTAACCATCCATTTGAAATCAAAGTAAAAATGCAGTGTCCGAATCGAAATAATTTTTGTTATGTATGTGGTTTATTTGCACCTCCAAGCCATATGCGAAATATTACAAAAAGTGTAGTAACAGCTTTTGAAGACTATTTTTTGGTGACGTATATACCAAACTTATGGTATGTACCAGAGGTTTTATGCGATTATTGTTACCGTTGTTTGCATGGATTGCAAGATAAAACACACAGTATGAAATATGTTGCACCAACAATTTGGCTTCGACCCGTCGCGACGCACCGAACACGCATCTGACCAGTGTTATTTCTGCATGTCAAAATTTAAAAGTTTTGGATTTCGGTACAATACTAGAGAGAAAATTGATTACGCCGATGTAGAATCCGTCATTCTCGCAAGAGTGCGATCTGAAGATTATCCAACTGCTCCTTCAGAAAACATATGTGAGGATAAAAGTAAAAAAACCTTTAACACCCAGTACAACCATTTTTTCCGAGATGGAATCTGAATTTATTCCCTGTAGTTCGGGTTATAAAGTACATTTTATAACACAGGACATGAAAGTACATATGTCACTGAAAATACATATTCTCCATGCTCATTTGGACTATTTTCCACCAAATTTGGGCGATTTTAGTGACGAACATGGCGAACGTTTTCACCAAGACATTTTAACAATTGAAAATCGCTTCAAGGGAAAAGACGTCAGGCATTTGCTGGGTGAATATTGCTGGTCAATTGTTCGAGATTCTGAAGCAATATACAGCCTGTTCAGAATAAAACCGAATATATCTATATATATATTGGGCGTGGCCTCGCCTCCCTCCAAGGCGCGTCACAGTTGCTTGTGTGATAAACGGCATGACGAAAGGTCGAGCAGGTAAGGACTTAAAAAATTAAATGATAATAATGCAAAAAATCTCATTAGCGATGCAGTCTATTTGCTTAGCTACTGTGTCGCGCATTGGAGGAAGGCGAGGCCACACCCCATATATATATAGATATATTCGGTTTTAGTCTGAACGAGCTGTATAATCGTCAAACTAAACGACCAAGATTTTATTCCAACATGTATTGAATATAAGATAAATACAAAAATGTGTTTCATTAAAAAAAAATAAAAAAAAATTATTTAAAAAAAATCAAAATATAAACTTTTTTTATATTTGTTTTTTTTATTGTGTAAAAACATACAATATTTACAAAAAAATATATTTTTAACCGAGTAAAAAATGTACAATCTGTATAAGCATAAATAATAGGAATGACGGCTTAAAATTTTTTTATGACGTGATCTCGTGAAACTGTGAGACACGGGTACGTTTTTTTTACCTCTATTTTCAAAATCTGCTAAAATTTTTCATGGGAGGGAAATCGTGTTGTACTGTGTAACCAATCGAAACTACTAAAAAACAGTAGAATCCTAATTGGACTTTTCCATATTTTAAAGTATTGGGAATAACCAATTAGCAGATTCCTTTCTAGAATATTACACTGGAAATGCCTATGGGTAGCATTAACCAATCGAAACCACTAAAAAACAGTAGAATCCTAATCGGACTTTTCCATCATGGAAAATACCAGTAAAAACCAATTTCTGTTTTATATCGCTCCCAATTAAACCCAGTAAGTCCAATTCAGACCTATTGATACCAACCAATACTTAAATTGGTTTCTATAAGGAATTAATCGGTCATTTACAACAGGGTTGCTTATCACACGAGAGGGATCGATACCCGGCGTCTGCATTAACTTTTTTGTTTTTTTTAAACAAATGCTTGCCATAAGCATTCACGTGCTTATTACCATCAACATGCCTGCAGGCATTTATTCTTCACAACATTGAATAAATTAAGTTTATACTCCCACAAGGGTTCAAATCTTCAATCCACTGTAAAGTGCTTTGAATAAGTCAATATTTTCTCGTTTGCAGTGAAATATATTTTTTATAAACCGGGGAGGCTCAACGCAATGAGATTCGGAATCCCTAGACTTGGGTTGGTATTTTGAGGGTTACCCCGTTGTTTAGCCTATGGCCTAGAGCGTAAGAACCCGTAATTAGCAAGATTTTTATACATATGCCTCAGAAACCAAACAGTTTCTAAAAGTTATTTTATTGAACAATAAATATAACACAAAAAAAGGATTTCGTCATAAAACATGCTGTTTTAATTGTCTCCCGTAAAAAATCTAAAAGCCGTATTTTTGATGCTGGTAACCCTTAAACCAAGAAGTGTCAGGTGGCAACTCTACCTATAGTCTATAGACTCTTATTAGCATAGTGGTAACAACTTTGCCGCAAGGATTCGGAATTTTTGTTAGTACCTTCACCTTAAATAGATATATGAAGTTCAGAAAATAGGTTTCTCCTGTATGAGCACGTGGAAGGATGGGATAAACAATATGTTTCAATAAGTCCTTCGGAGGGGACTTTAAGCCCGCAGTTCGTTCCTACCTCTTACCCGCTCAATCCATTCAGTTGGCTTCTGGGACTCCTTAGGAAGTGAAGGTGAAACTAAAAGAGAACTTTTGTATATATCTACTGTTAAACACAAAAATATATTAAGGATATTTGAATTAGTATATTTTATTAAAAATATTAATTTTAAGTCACTATTTGTATTAATTTTAAGGAAATTAAAGAAAAAAATTAATAAAGTTTATCATTTTATACTTATAAGTATTAACGTTTACGTTAATTAACAGTGTTTGGATCTTCATTATAAAAAGTCTTTAACAAAAAATATACACCCAATACAATATTTAATTTTGGTTCTCAAATAATAAATTAAATAATAATAATAAACATCTTTATTGGTTTCCCAACAGGCTATCGACCGTGGTCTTTCTGCCCAATTTTACAAAAAAAAATTTATAAATATAATAATTCTTAATTGTAGTTACAATATTGAATTTATATAAAAAAAAAATTAAATATATGTTGAATTTAATAAATAAAAAACGCCTAATTTTTGTCTGGAGATTTAGACCATGATCTGTTCCTTGGTTCTCCTTCTTTTGGAAGCGACCACGATTTTGATCTTGATTTCCTTTCAACTGACTTATTAACTTTTTCCCTGGATTTTGATCGTGATTTTTCCTTTAATTTTCTTGGAGATGTTCGCGGGCTTTGTACCCTGTCTTTTTTGGATCTAGAACGTGACCTGGATCTACTTCTACTTTTTTTATCGCTTTTAGATCTTTTGGTTTCTGATACGGATCGTGATCTGGATCTACTTCTAGTGTATCTTCTTTTACTTCTTGATCTAGACCTAGAACTGGATCTATATCTAGATCTGCAACGGCTATATGACCTTGACCTGGACTTGGTGTAGGATCTTCTCCTGGAAGGACTTTTAGACCGACCTCTTGAAAACGATCTGGAACTACGAGTGTGCCTATTATCGTGATCGTCGAGAAATTTGGTAAAGTACCGAGAATATTCCTCATCGGGAAGATGTCTTCTGCCACGGTAGCCTCCACGAAATCTGGGATTATAACCCCTACCTCTTCCACGAAATCCACCTAAAATTTTATAACGAAATAAAACATTTAATCATTTAGTTTTAAAATAAGTTTTACCCCTGGAAGGTCCTGGAAAATTGTTTTCCATACCAGTATGGTACACATTTGGAGGTGGATACATGATACCCTGAGGCATATGGTAGGCAAAACCCATCCATGGTTCATAAGGAATTTGTGGTAATTGCATTGGTGCATTGTAATTGACATCTATGGGCATTATTTTTCTTTGGCCTGCAAACATAATACACTGAAGATAAATAAACATAAATTTCAACAGAGCTATATAGGTAGCTCTCTTGAAATTTATGTTTATTTATCTGGCAATATTGCCACATGTTAATTGCATTTTATTTAACTTAGTTGATTTTTTTAAATATTTATTTATGTAACAGGATTGAACACAATTTTTTATAAAAATTTCTTAAAGGGATTCCAAAAATCAACATTTAATTGACGTTAATCTTTATTATTTGTAAAGGTTTTTTTTGTGGTGTGTAAGCAGTGCTTACTAAGCACCATACAGAACCCCAAAGGGGTAAGCACCTTTATGATGTAACTTGGACAGTACCTACCTTTATGTTTAATTTTTATTAAATTATGAATGTAATGCGATCTGACTTATGCCAACCAACCCCAAATTCGGATTCAGGGACCCCAAAAACGTATAAATATAAGCAACACTTAAAAGTTTTACTTTGGAAAATTCCTAAGTAAGATTTTTCTTCGATATCTTCTTTAAAGAATTCTAGACCGTGGGACTATTAATAATGTCTCAAAAGTGACGGCACAATTTCGTTTTGGACTTTTGAAAAGCCCCGAGCGAAATTGTGCCGACCCCCGAAAAGCGGCAAAAACCTTCCATTGTCGAATTATATGCATGAAAATCTGTACATCTGTATAAATATATTCCCATAAAAATTGTCTTGGTTTTATTTTTTTTTTAATCTTTTCAAGCAACATTTTTTAAGAGAAAAAAGTGAGCGTTGAGCAATGTGTCCAAAACAAAAAGGATACTAATATCAATTCAAGTACGGTAGCCCAAACTAGATTTTACCTATATAGGTAAAATCTAGTTTGGTAACTATAGTTACTTTTGCTGTGTGATGCGTGTTTTGCAGACCATGTGCTTTAATTTTCTGCGATGTGGGATCAAAAACGGTCTTTGAATTTAAGGTTAGGTCATCTGTCAAATTAATCTTTTCTTTTATATTTTTTGCCAGGTAGTCCAGTCATCTAGGCATTTCACCTCGGAATCTAACGGAATAAGCTGAATTTTTGTACAAACCTTTATTTTAGCTTTGCAAATGTTGTCTCAAAAGTCACATATGCCAACGTGTGAGCGGCCTTAGATATTCAAGGTCAAAGGTCGCAAAAATCAATTTTTTGAGAAAATCTCCTTTTCTCTGCCTCCTATCGTATTTGAATTTATTATACAAGTTGTAGAGAATAAAATTCTCTACAAATTTTGTTTAAAACATTTTTTCATACGTCTAATCGTTTTTGAGATAGAGGGCGCAAAGTGTGGAGCGCTCTGGAGCGCTCAGCCATACGTACCTTTAGCGCAAGGTAAATCATAAATCCCAATCTATTATACCGTTTTTTTAATTAATTATTTATTAAATATTACTTAAATAACAATTTAATACCTTATATTTATTTTTATATATTTTTTAAAACAAATAGTCATTAAATATTACTTACTTTTGACATACAAATAATTAAATAATGAAGTGAATCATTCTAAATATATTCTAATGTTATTCTAATTAATGATAATTATTTATAAATGCATATTAAGAAGAAAAGACATTAAATGAATTTGCCTTGAATATGTCTCTGGTCATCTCTTGGATCCAGATATTGCTTTTAAAATAACAGACCTGGAAATACTATAGTGGGCTTGCTATAAATAAAAAGGTTAGGTATACCTATATACTTGTGATACTGTACACTGTGGTACTGTATACCTTGTGACAGGTAATATTCGTAATATTTTAAAGGTTAAAATGGCTGATTTGTGTTTTATTTGTAATAAGTTACTTTCTGAAGGTGATTTTGTGACTTTTGTGCGCGGTATAAAGACTTTAAAAGAAGCAATTATTGAGAGAAATAAACATAAACTACCTAAATACTTTGACTTCTGTGAACGTTCATATTGAGTGTCGAAAATTGTACGCTATAGCTTACTATAGTAAAATTGCAGCAGCAAAACGTCGCCTTGAATAGACTGGACCTTGAACGTCATCAACTGTACCTCGTAAAAAAGGGAATGATGTGTTTGATTTTAAAATATTGTGCTTATTTTGTGGTAAAGTCGCAGATGAGGCAACAAATGCAAACAAAGTACAAACACGTTATAAGTAAGTTTTTGAAGATATGGCAATTAATGTCAATGATAACGAGGAGAGTGATGATGAGAATGAGTCTGAAATTGCTGGCCAACCTGAAGAAGACAAGGATGAAGAAGATAAAGATTAATAATAATAATAATATTAAAATAAATAAAAACATTTTTTCCTACTCCGATCCAATTATCCTTCATTAAAATTAAATTAAAATATAAGATACATATGAAGATAAAATATATTTGATTTAAAAGAAATATAAGTATAAGGTATTAAATTTTTTTTAGTAAAATTTATTATATAAATAATTTAAAAAACGGTATAATAGATTGGGATTCACGATTTACCTTGCGCTAAAGGTATGTATGACTGAGCGCTCCACACTGCGCCGTCTATCTCAAAATCGGTTCGACGTATAAAAAAATTTTGTAAACAAAATTTGTAGAGAATTTTATTCTCTACAATTTTTATAATAATTGCAAATACGATAGGAGGCAGAGAAAACGAGATATTCTCAAAAAACTGATTTTTGCGACCTTTGACCTTGAATATCTAAGGTCGCTCACACGTTGGCATATGTGACTTTTGAGACAACATTTGTAATGCTAAAATAAAGGTTGTCACAAAAATTCAGCTTATTCCGTTAGATTCCGAGGTTGATCCCTTTTTTGACTAAGATGACTGTACTAAGGTTTATCAAAATTTTATGTAAAGCTCGGTGAATGCTAGGTTATATTTTCGGAACCGCAATCGGAAAATATTCTGACAGTTTTTTATGGCTGTCATCAAATTTTAAAATTGAATGAGACACCAACTTTCTGAAAAAAAACGCGTTAATTGTCACTGTAGTCAAGCTAATAAAAAAGCTCCCAGTTAGTTTGGGCTTTTATAATCTGTGGTTTGGGCTATACCCGGAATCCAATTTTGTCCCTATGAAACATAGCTGACCCAGGAGGGGCAAAATTGGATTCCGGGTATAGAAATATACCTGTATTTTTGGACAATATCGCAAGCTTTGACCTTCTAGCGAGGTATTTTGTTATTTGTACAATACATTGAGAGGATGATCCAAGATTTGGAAAATTCAAGTGTCTATGGGTGGATGGCTTCGTGAAGCGCATGGACATTAAAACTTGTTGCTGGTCAAAATGGTACATTGAAACCGAGACCATTAAGGCCTTTGGTCACCAAGGAAGAAGAAGTAAGGCGAATATTTTACTTTAAACCACAAAGACTACAGACAGTTGTACAAACTAATTTTTACTCGAGTTTTTACTTTTTCAATAATACAATAAAGTCACATATTTTTAAAAATAAACAATTTGTTTTTATAAAAATAATGATTATTTAACAGTCAAAGTAAAAAAATATTTTTTCGATAAATTCACTGGTTTAAAAGTTATTTAAGGTTATAACCTTAAATAACTTTTAGACCAGTGAATTTATCAAAAAATTATAAGAAAGTTTGCTTAGCATAGGCGTTTGTGTACGCTTGACTAGTATTGTCAGTTTTTTAGCTAAACAAATTATTATTACATTTTCGAAAGATTGTGTACCCATCTACTTAAGTAGATTGGTACATGATCTCATAATCTCGAAATTCATTTTTTGGACCCAAGGTTCGTTTTCTTGAAGTGCTTCACATATCATATTATCCGTCTTACCTACTTATAAAGCCATGATGAAAATGAGAACAATGTTTTAAAAATTTTAAAGAAATTTACCTTTATTTTCATCTTCAAGAGATAAAGATGAAGAACTTGATGAAGACCTTCTTCTCCCATCTAAAAGAATAGTTTTTAGCATGACCCTGCCTTTAATGGCATTATGAAGTTTTTCCTTTTGTGTTAAAACTGCTAATTCACTAGTGTTTTTGTACATTTTTAGCTAAAATAAAAAAATTAAATATATATTAATGAATTAATTAAATTGGAGTGTAAAAATAAAGAATAATTTAATTAAAACAGATGTAACACTAACAAGAAACTGTGATAAGCACAATTATTCCACAAGAAACAGGCCCGGCTCCAGACATTTTGGTACCCCATGCAAAAATATTTTTGCCGCCCCTCATACTTTTTAGTGCCCATTAATTAGGTATAATTTCTAAAAAAACGACCCAAATAATATCGTCCCCTTGATGCTACAATTAGATATCTGGAAAAACACATTTATGAAATTTATAAATGTGTTTTTCCAAGATATCTAATTGTAGCATCAAGGGGGCGATATTATTTAGGTTTATTTAATAAAAATATTCTAAAATTGGTATGTAAGTATTTAGTAGAACTTGATTCGTAAAATTTCGAGTTATCCAGTTGTTGTAGCATTAAGGGGAAGATAAAATTAACAAAAAAGTTTAAAAAATTATTATTTAATAACAAATAAATAAAATATCATCGCATTCTAAATAAACAGTAATATATTCTAATAATAATTATTTTATCGAACATTATTAAAATGACTAGTAGTAGTAGATCAGATTTTTGAAAATTTGTTTGGAAAATTATTCAATGTATAAAACTCAAAATTTGTACAAAATAGTTTTAGGGAAGAGAAATAAAAATTTGCCATAGTTTTTTATACTACTCCTAGAGGGCGCTAATGACACATGTCGAATTGGATGAATTAATTAATTAATAAAAAAAGTATTAATTCACCCAATTCGACATGGGTCATTAGCGCCCTCTAGGAGTGGCATACAAAATTATGACAAATTTGTATTTCTCGTCCTTAAAAACTATTGTGTAGAAATTTTAAGTTTGATATATTGAATAGTTTTTCAAATATAAGAAATTTTCAAAAATCAGATCTCACATTTATCGCCATGTATCTCGTTTATTATTAACATTTTACTAAGACATATTTGTGTTAATCGACCTATTTTGACCTCCTATTTCTACAGTTGCGGTATTGTCCATTAGTTATGGGACACCCTGTATATCAATAAGAAATAATATGTAAATATAAAAGAAAAATTGTAATACTACTGTGATATTTTAAATTTTAACTCTTAATTATTAATTATAAATATTTAATATTACCTACATGATGTACCTGATATGGAATCTTGTATTCTTTTAACTATGATTTCGCGAAAGAATCGAACGATCGATTTACAACACATCTCAGATTTTTTTTTAATTTTAATATTTTGTTTATACATCCAATTTAACCCTAAATCTAAAATTTTTCTTTTATCTGACTTAAACTTTAGCTCCTAGAAACCATTTAATTTTGCCTTTCACAAAAAGGCCAAATTCCATTATTTTGGCATACATTTTTTATTAAAATATTGAATGATTTGAAATTTGGCCCATGTATGACAGCTATTAGTCTATTCTGTCAAAAAAAGTTTTAATTTTTTACATACAGGTGGCGCTGCAATTTTTTTTCTTCGAAAGTAGACGTTTTTTGAAGACAAAAAATTCTCTTAAGCAACAATGCTCAAAAAAACTAAATAGCGTACCAGATAATATAGATATTCCTTTATAATTCGACATATAAAAATTTACTTGCAAATGATGTTGCCGCCCGTAAAGCCAACTTAAAGTTTGGTCTACCGCATTAAAAAAAAATTGAATTACACTTTCAACTCCATCCTTATTTTTAAACTAAGGAACTCCAGGTGATGGCTTTTATTGGTAACTAAAACGCAACAAAAAAAGTTTTATTTTTTTATATACAGGGGGCGCTGCAGCCTTTTTTTAAAAAATAGACGTTTATAAAGACCATAAAGTAACATTGTTTAAAAAACTAATGACATTATTTATAATGTATCAGATAATATAGATATTCTTTTATTGTTTGACATATAAAAATTTATTTGCAATAATTAATGCCTGTTGTAGGGACGATTAAAATTATAACTAGTGCACGTACCCGCATATTGTTATATAAACGCCTTTTTTCGCTTTTATTGTTGTATGCGGACAAAAGGTAACAAAACCAAAGAAATTTTAATTACAAATGGTAACAAGTATTTCAGTGACTCTATAGTAATAGTAATAGTAATATGACCATTTGTTTAAATATATTTTAGTATACTTCGAGAGGCAAAGCATTCTTTATTATCGTACTTTAAAATTAAACTAAAGTCAAGCCTATAGGCTGGGAATCAAGTTACCCCAACAGTTGACAGTTACTGTCAAACGGTAACCATAATAACATTTAAAATTTTGCCGTTATTACAAAAGTTGAAATTGGAGAGGGAAAATATCATGCTTTTAAAGGTACGCAATTAAATATAGGTGCGACGAATTAAGCTAAGAACCCACTTGGCCCACGCCACGCTACGCCATGCTACTCGACGTCGACTGACGTGGGTTCACGTTTTCGAGTCACCGTACACACTAGTAATACGCTACGCCACGTCTTATGACAAACATATAAAAAAAATTGCTTTATGAAATTATGAAATAATAATAAAATTGATTTATATACTTATTAGTATTAGTATTGTTTGTTTTGGTAAATAAAATGGAGTGTGCAAGTAGTTCTTCATCTGATGAATGGGAATGGGAACTAGAGGAGTGTTCTGTTGCTATTATTATAAATAAAAAACAAAATTTCTTTAATGTTGATTGTACAGGAACTCATATGAACACACTTTTTCAATAATTTGTTCATCCATGTTTGAAAACTGTTTACAAAACATGCGCACTCCGTGTGTAGCTGCATGGAGGGGGACAACACGCGTTCACACGTCTCTTCAAAATTCAAAACAATTTGATTTTCGAAACGTCGTTCGACGTCAGGTGGCATGGTGTAGGGTGGCATGGGACAAGTGAGTACGTATTGCATTAAAGCCTGTGTTAAATTCCTGCATAACAAAACGTCGCGTAGTGTAGCGTAGCGTAGGGTGGCGTGGCGTAGGCCAAATGGGTTTCCAGCATTACTTTGCAGTAGGGTTTTTGAAAATGAAGATGATCTTCTAAACCACCTAAATTTCAAAATCATAAATTTCCTGAAATTAGACAAACTATAGGAGATGTTGCTAGAATGGAATTTTTAAAACAATAAGATTTTTTAACTGCAACTAGTTCAACAATATCTACCGTCAATATATGCCCAAATGAAGAAGATAAAAACACGTTTTTTCGAGTTTATGCAAAAGGGTTCGGAAGGCGCAAAATTAAAAAATCACGTTTTAATTAATGAAAAACAAAAAGATTTTGTTGGCAACCTTTTTGAAGAAGGTGAAAAAACTAAAATTAAATATACGCCTGAATATATAGCAACAGCTTTATAAAATTATGAAGTAAATGGCAAATTTTATTTTTCTTCAAACGAGTATATGCATCCTAATCAGATACGCGGCTTATTATCAAGATTATCGTCATCGTCATTATCAGTTTTAAAGTATGTAGTTCCTTTGCGGCCTAAGTAACTTTTAAGTTATAAATAACCCTGGTTAAAATCTCTAGACTGATTCTGAGAATCGCTCTAGAGATTTAAACCAGCCAGTATCATGATATAAACCAGGGTTATTTATATAACTAAAAAGTTAGCGAATATACCCCTTAGAGCCCAACAAGTTTAAAATTTAATGTAAAGGCAATAATTATTATTATTATAATAATTATTAGGATATATCTGTATTATTTAATATATGCAAATCTTGCAGATAAATTGTTATATGTTAAATAATAAAGAAATAGTAATATCAATAATAATAATAATAAAGAAAAACATAATAAATAAAATAAAGAACAAACCTATTAAATAAATAAAGGAATACGTAACTCTTTATAATAAAGGAATACATAGCTATATTATCTGAAATGCTATATAGTTTTTAAAGAAAAAAGGCTGCAGCGCCCCCTGGGTGTGAAAAAATAAAACTTTTTTTTGCTGTGTCATTGTAACCAATAAAAGTAATCTCCTGGAATTCCTTAGTTAATAAATAAGAATAAAGTTGTAAGTGTAATTCAATTTTTTTTAATGCGGTAAACAAAACTTTAAGTTGGCTTTACGGGCGGCAACATCATTTGCAAGTAAATTTTTATATATCAAATTATAAAGGAATATGTATATTATCTGGTATACTATTTAGTTTTTTTGAGGATTGTTGCTTAAGAGAGTTTTTGGTCTTCAAAAAACGTCTATTTTTGAAGAAGAAAAAATTGCAGCGCCACCTATATGTAAAAAATTTAATTTTTTTTTTGGTAGAATTGTAGGTACTAATAAGGGTCATTTATGTACCACATCTCAAAACATTCAGTATTTTAATAAAAAAAATATGCTAATATAATGAAATTATGGCTTTTTGCGAAAGGTTAAATTAAATGTCTCTGGGAGCCAAAGTTTAGGTCAGATAAAAGAAAAATTTTAGATTTAGGGTGGAATTAGATGTATAAACACAATATTAAAATATAAAAAAAATCTGAGATGTGTTATAAAAAAATACCCTAAAATCGTTCGATTCTTTCGCGAAATCATAGTTAAGGTGTAAAAAATAAATTAAAAAAAAAAACTTAAAAAACATGATTAATTTACCTCTTGATGTCCTATATTTTTTTGCATCTCATTTAGACCTACTTCTGCCTGTTTATCCTTAAAAAAATATCTTTATTTGTGTTATTAAAAGGTTAATTATAAGTCTTACTTTGATTCTCCTAAATAACTCTTCAACCAATCTAATAGCTTCCAGTTTTCTTTGAGCCTTCATTAATTTTTTTTCTTCTTTAGCTATTTTTTCATTAATTTCATCAGAACCAGATATTTTTAACTTTTCCAGTACCTTGGATTTTCTTCTTTCTTCCCTTAATTTTCGTTGTCTTTCTTTTTGGTTTTTAAGATCTTGGTCTTTTTCTCTGTAAATTATTACCAATTTCACACACAGTGTGTTTTACACATGAGTAATACAACTTTTTTTCTAGTTTTTTTAATAACTTAAAAATGTTTCATCAATAGCCTTCTGAACTTTTAATAGGCAAGTTGGGTTAAATCGACCTGATGTAATTGTACCTGTATTATACATACTTAACAAGTTGTACAGTATACAGGCATTAAGAAAATAGTAAATTCATATTACATTTTATAAATTTTATACCAATTGATTTCTTAATTTTATACAGGTGTCTATTAATGCAGGTTATTTAAAGTATACAAAAATTCCATTACAAATGTTTTAACGTAATTAGCATTTAAGTTTAAAAAACTTGCCATAACTTTGCTGTTATTAAAAAAATTACTTTATATTTTTGAAACTTTACTAACAAAATTGTTTAAATAAAAAATCCTATTAAAATAAAGAAAATTCAATTAAATTTTATTACTCAAACACTGGTTGTCAAAAATGTTTTTATACTTAAAATAACAGTGTGGTATAACTATAATGCTCCATTTTTGGACACCCTGTATAAAAATAGTTTTTGTTTTAATTGAATTTCTTATATATAATTATATATAATATATTATATATCTTATATTTAATTTTTCATAATAAAGTTCATAATTTTTTTTTGCAATAAGTACCTAAGTAAACAAACCTAATATATTTTTATTAAATTTATGACCAAAAATATTATTTGCCAAATACTTTATGATGTTGTTTATTAGTGTGAAAAACTTTTATGGAGTTAGCATTTATTTTTCAATAATTATTGTAAAATAAAAACAAACTTAAAATAACCTTAGTATCTCTTGTTCCCTTTGTATGTTTTCCAAGTCCCTTTTATCCTTTTCCTCTTTTTCCCTAGCCTTTTTAATCAACCTCTCTCTCACTATTTCCCTTCTCCTAATTGTTGCCTCACTTAAATGTTTAGTTTTATCATAATCCGCAACAATATTGGTTTCAACAGCCCCATCATCTTCCTTATGAACCAATTTCATACCACAAAGTGCATCCATTGCATCAGTAAACCCTATGTAATCTTTGAATTGCACATACCCTTCAAAATAATCTGTTTTATCAAATGTTGTTGTCTGCAGACCTGAAATGTGGTCTTTCATTTTTTTCCTGTAAGGATCACATATAGGAATGTCAACATTTCTAATTCTCCCAAATTTTTCAAATATCCTATACAGTATTTTTTCTGAAGGCAAAGCTTCTTCGTCATGTGCAAGGTGAGGTGGTACAAACCATTTAGTGGGTAGTTTTGATAGATGAATTGTGTCTGGTCTTCCTGCTGTTTTTGGATTTCTAATTCTTTCAGTATGAAAAAATTCATCCCATTCTTGCCTCTTGGGAAAACTTATTTTTGCCTTTCCAGCCTTTACTCTCATCATATCACTGAAGTCTTTAAGTTTGATCATTCTGTTTTTTAACTTATCAATAGCATAGTCTATCTTATTTTTAGTCTCCAATTCAGCCTCTAATCTTACAATCTCAATAGTCATTTTAACCACTTTTATTGAAGCAAATTTTTCTGGAAGTATCAATTCCTGAACCTTTTCCATTATCTCCCTATGGGAAATGCTTTTCGTTTGATTCTTCACATTTGGAAGCTGTAAAGAGATGTTAATTTTTGATATTGGTTTCAAAAATAACTTTTGCGGAAGATATAGGGGTACCAAATCGGCCGTGTTCTTGCATTCCTGAAAATCATTCATAATTAGAGTTGCTGTTAACAAAAGCTAACGAACAACTCTTATTATAAATGTTTATTATGTTAAATTTGCACTTATTTTTCATTAAAATCTTATTTTTTGTCTAGAACTCAAAAATGTTTGTGTAAAATTTGTTGGTTATCTATGATTTGTTGATTAACGTCATAAAATTAGGTTGCTGTGTTGCTGTTTTTTGTCATGTCCAGGGAATTTATTATTTTTAAATATTTAGTTTAAATTTCTAATAAACTTTGTTTTCTTAAAAACACAGTTTCAATATTTTTTATTTTACCTATCTATTATGCGTTGTATTAATTTAATTTAAAAACGTATCTAAAAAGTTTTGGCAACATAGCATTTATGGTTTGGGGATTTTTAAATTTTAGTTGGTAGTTCCAATGGTATATCTCTTGTCAGATATTTTCCCGCCAAAGCGAGCGTTTTGTTGTGTGCATATGGTTGTGTAGTGTTTTTAATTTGTTCTTGTTAATTTAACTACATTTTCTTGTTAAACTGTAAATATGATGGAAGTTCAAGATGTTGATCAGCGTTTACGCGAAATGCAAAGAGAGTATTTGGATTTCCTGGATGATGAGGTAGGTTTTAATTAATTTAATTTTAAAACAACAAATTTTTAACGTTAAATTTATAGGAGGATCAAGGGAAATACTCTCAATTAGTTAAGAATATGATAGCTGATAAATCTAGGCGCCTTGTAGTAAACGTGAATGATTTAAGAAAGAAGAATCCAACAAGAGCCAAAGCATTATTAAATAATGCTTTTGAGGAGCAGCTATCTTTTCAAAAGTCCTTAAAAGAATATGTATTTACTGTCGCCAGTGAATATTCCAAGGATAAAGAAGATTTTTTTGTTGCTTTCGAGGGTAGTTTTGGTAATAAACATGTTACTCCAAGATCCTTAACATCTAGGTATTTGGGAAACTTAATTTGTGTGGAAGGTATTGTTACTAAATGTTCTCTGATACATCCCAAAGTAGTAAGAAGTGTGCATTATTGTTCTGCAACAAATAAAACTATTGAGAGGAAGTATACAGATTTAACATCACTGGATGCTTTTCCCAGTACTGCTGTATATGCTACAAAGGTAAGTACCATAAAGTTGGTTAAATAAAAAAATGATTTTCAATAAAATTTAGAGAATCAAAAACAATAACTCCTACAATTACATTTTTGTGATTCAAATATTCATTTTTCTACTGCATCATTTCTTAACCTTTTTATAGGTACCTTACAATGGGTTGCCAGAAATCAAAGTTCCATTTCTTAAATGGTATTTAATTAAATAATTAAATTGAAAATATAGATGTTTTAAAAAATAGATGATTTAAATAAAATATTCATTACCATAATAATTATAATTATTTCTTTACGTATATGTATATAATTATTGCTAATTTAAGAAAAATAAATTTATTAATATATATAATAATAATAATAATAAATGTTCTTTATTGAAAAAATACATTTTTCCAAAAGGCCATTGACTTTCGTCCTTCAGCCGGAATATACATTTTTGAAATACTTATTGATAATTATACTAAAATATTTTGATTGTGAAAAAATATACAAAAAAAAAAATATATATATATAGGTATATATATATACATATGTAACTAGTTTATATTATCATTGAGAATTATCTCAATGGTTGTTTTTGATGGATGTCTGGGCCTGGCATTTTCCAATCTTGTCATGCAGAATTCCATAAAAATATCTTTTGACTCTTCTCTCTCTCTGTATTTGGCTGCCAAGATCCGAATTCTCTCCGTTATTGGAATTATTCCTGTTCTTTGGTATAACAAAGGATTGGGAGGATTATGTAGCGGATTGTTGGGATGTCGGATTTTTGAAATTTTCCTTAGTGATGATGTTTCAGCTACTTGTAGGTTTTTTAAGGTGGGAGTTTTGGCATTGAGAAATAGGGGAAAACCATATTCGATAATGGGTCTACAGATCAGTTTATAAATTCTGATAAGGTTTGTGATGCTTAATCCATAGTTATTAATCCTTAAACCAGAAAAGTGTTTTGCCCTGGCTATTGTTTTCTTTTTTGTTAGTTGGGTGTGCAGTTTCAGATTTATTTTATGGTCTAATAGTATGCCCAGGTAATTGGTGGATTTTTCTAGGAGAATTGTATGGCCTTGCAGAGAAATGGATGGAGACTGGTCGGTAATACGGTGGTGAAAGATTAAAAGATGAGATTTGCTAGGATTTGGTGTAAGTCTCCATTTTGAAAACCATTCTGATGTCGAGTTAACTAGGTTTTGCAGGCTCATCATCACTTGGGGTATGGATTTTTTGTGGGAGATTAATACCGTGTCATCGGCAAATTGAAGAGTGTATGCTTCGAAACTAAAGTGGTTTTCATTTGGGAATTGGTGGTTATATATATCGTAGCAAAATATGTTGTAAAGCAAAGGCGAAAGGGGAGAACCTTGTGGTAGGCCTTGCTCGGTGACGAATGTTTTTGAGTAGGAGTTTCCGACCTTGACTTTGAGGGTTCTATTGTTTAATATTTTGAATAGAAGTGAAATGAAATGTTTTGGGCAGTTCATGTGGAAGAGTTTAAACAATAGACCCTTTATCCAAATGGAATCAAATGCCTTACTTATGTCCAGAAACAGTGCTGCCGATTTTTCTCCATTCAGTTTGGCTGTTTCAATGTTGTTTTTCAGTATGGTTAGAGCGTGGATAGTAGAACAGCCCTCCTTAAATCCGAACTGGTACCGGGGTATTTTGTTACCAACCTCGTTTTGTAGTAAATGCTTGAATATTTTTTCAAAATTTTTCCCTATTACTGGCAAAAGAGTTATAGACCGGTGATTTTTTATTTGAGAATGGTCCGTGTTTGCTTTGGGAATTGTGATAATGGTGCCCATTTTCCACTCAATTGGAAAGAAGTTGTTAACAAAACAGTATCTGTAAATTTTAATTATGTATTCGTGAATTTCAAGGTCCAGTTTTCTTATATTGTTTTTAGTAATATGGACGTGTCCTGGAGCTGTGTTTTTGCCGGTAAATACAATGTCAAAATACAATTCATCTAGGTTGTCCAAATTTAGTTGGAGAGTCTCATTAGGTTCTGTTGAAAAGTTGGCAAACCATGCGTCAACCATATTATATGTCTCCAGGTCATAAGAAGGGTCCCATGATTCTTCGTATATTCCTCCAAAGTAACGGGCGAATGCTTCAGCTTTTTCTATGTTGGAATCTATCAAAATGCCGTTTTCTTCAATGGATTCGATTTTAGTTCTGTTTACTTTATATTTACTTAATTTTTTAATGTCCTGCCAGTAAGTTTTGCCTTTCTTGGAGTTAATTTCTTCACATGTCTTTAAAAAGGTATGGTTTTTGAAATCTTGGATGAGCCTTTGTATAGTGTGATTAAAACGATTTATTTCACTTTTTATCGTGATGTCTCCAGTTGACCTGTATTCCCTATACATAGATCTCTTTCTTTTAATCATATTTGCATAATAATTCTTATAGGATTGATATTGATAATATATATATACAGGGTGTCCGGGAAAATGTGGGAAATCTCTCGGATTCAGATAGAACATGAAAAAATAAGATGACACGTTCCTATAAATTTTTTTCCTACTGGCCATCCTTACAGAGACATGGGCCCCGAAAGGACTCCCCTGCAAATTGGTTTTCCTTGAATAACTTTTAAAGTTCTAAATATAATTAAATAAAAATTTAATATGATGGACCCTGGTAAGGACCTCTTAAAATAGTGTCATTGAAACATGTTTTGCTTTTTTTGTTTACCAGGGGCGGACTAAGTTTTACTTTTTAATGCTTAAATTTTGAACACCCCGTATGACAAAGACTTAAAAAAACTAAATCTGCATAGCTTTAACCTTAAACTAAAATAAAGGTACTCTTGTTTATTGTCAATAAAACGAACCGTTTGCGAGAAAAAGAATAATAAACAAATTCATGTTTTATTTTTTAATAAAAAGGACCATAAAAAAATAATATCACGTATTGTTGCAAACCTTAAATTGAAGGACGATAATTCGAAACAATTAATTACAATTACAAGAGGGTTCAACATGGGTTCCGTGAACTCTGATACATTCGCGGGCACGACGAATTGAGGACTGCTGTACCCGCCAGAATAACCCAGAATTGTTTCTTATCATATCACAATAAAACGTGATTATCTGTAGAAGTTCCTCTATCGGAGTGGAATACACCAAGTTTTTTTAGGTATCCCACAGGAAAAAATCCATCAGCCTAAGGTCGGGAAATCGAGGAGGCCAGTCAATAGGTCTTCCTCTACCTATCCAACGGTTTGGATAAACGTTATTCAAGTGCTGCCGCACAGCAACGCTGAATGTTTAGGCGGGTTTCAAGTGGTAAGGGCTCTATTAAATCCCGAAAAGCGTTTTGGAGAAACTCCAAAAAAGTTGTCCATTCAATCGTGCCAGCAATACGAATGGTCCAATCAAAATATTGCCAATGATTCCTGCCCACGTATTAATTGGTTGGAACTGATGTTGAAAATGCGAAACAATAGTGGCATAAGGATTTTCATCAGCCCATACATGTGTGTTACCTTTTTTGTAAATCCTGCTTCATCCGTGAAAAGAAAACTTTTTTTACAAACGTAGGTACCTAAAATTATGAAGGAAGTCAATAATATTACTTTCTCGATTTTTATGTAAGAATGTCATATTCTCGCACGCAAAATCGTTGAAGAATGAAGCTCATTCTTAAACGATTTTTGGTAACATTTAGTTTTTAAGTATTGGTACCCCTAAAATGTCAAACTGTTTAATAACCTCAAATTCATTACTTTTAGGATTATTTATAATAGCTTTGTTTGTTATCCTGCACTAGTGCAACCTGAACTACACTTTTATTGAAAATGTAGCCTTTATTATTGTTTTGTTATAATAAGTTTGCTCCAACAATGCATTTTAATGCAAAATTTTAAGTTTAATGTGAAAAAGTGCAGTTCAGGTTGTACTTGTGCAGGATAACAAATATTGACAAATAAATGAGCCAAACAGGTCAATCAAACTATATTTTATTGGAAATATTATATACCCACAGTACACACAACACAAAACTACTATAAATTAATCACTAGCACAATAATTATTGTTATAAACTTTTATTGTAATATTTGGTGTGGCTTGTAAAACCTCCTGTGACATTTTTCACTGCTAAAAGTAAACACAATTGTTCAAAAATATCAGAAAACATTTAAAAATAATACAATACTTACACAAAACCTTATTATCCAGTTGACAAATACAGACAGATTATTAATAAATAGTAAATAAAAATAAATCTACCTGTCCATGCAACTGTCATTTTGTGTTGCCAACTGACATTTTGCGAGAAAAATCCCCCAACTAAAAACGACCACAAAACAATTAAAAAAACCTAAATAAAAGTTAAAATCGAGAAAATAGTATAAATCACACGTTGCAGAAGGCTATTCTCGCACTCATTCGTTCGTCCACTCGCTCCTTCGTCGCTCGGGGCCAAATTTCGAATTCGTGCGAGAATATGTGGCCTTCTGCAACTTGTACTTTAATATACTATTAATAAATGAAATTGTTCACCATTCTCTTCTTATTATTCGAAATCAGAAGACATTTTAACGAATTGACAAACGTCTTAGAGAGAATGGTGGACAATTTCAGTTATTAAAGTAATATTATTGACTTTCTTCATAATTTTAGGTAAGTTTGAAAAATATTTTAAATGCTGTAGATGACACTCCTTCAACGAGCACTCGAAAATTATCAGCACAGTTTAATACGTCGAAAACAATAGTGCATGATGTTCTTTAAGAACAGCTGTTATATCCTTATCATATGCAAAAAGTGCATAAACTTATTTCTGAAGATTTTCCTTGTAGAATGCAGTTTGCAAACTGGCTATTGGATCAGCAACAAAATAATGTAAACTTAATTAGCACTATTCTTTCCAGCCCTTACCACTTGAAACCCGCCTAAAGATGTACTTCTTGCACGATGGGGCACCACCTCATTTCAGCGTTGCTGTGCGGGAGCACTTGAATAACGTTTATCCAAACCGTTGGATAGGTAGAGGAGGACCTATTGACTGGCCCCCTAGATTTCCCGACCTTAGGCTGATGGATTTTTTCCTGTGGGATACCTAAAAAAACTTGGTGTATTCCACTCCGATAGAGGAACTTCTACAGATAATCACGTTTTATTGTGATATGATAAGAAACAATTCTGGGTTGTTCTGGCGGGTACAGCAGTCCTCAATTCGTCGTGCCCGCGAATGTATCAGAGTTCACGGAACCCATGTTGAACCCTCTTATAAAGTTTTTAATTAATTGTTTCGAATTATCGTCCTTCAATTTAAGGTTTGCAACAATACGTGATATTATTTTTTTATGGTCCTTTTTATTAAAAAATAAAACATGAATTTGTTTATTATTCTTTTTCTCGAAAACGGTTCATTTTATTGACAATAAACAAGAGTACCTTTATTTTAGTTTAATGTTCAAGCTATGCAGATTTAGTTTTTTTAAGTCTTTGTCATACGGGGTGTTCAAAATTTAAGCATTAAAAAGTAAAACTTAGTCCGCCCCTGATAAACAAAAAAAGCAAAACATGTTTCAATGACACTATTTTAAGAGGTCCTTACCAGGGTCCATCATATTAAATTTTTATGTAATTATTTTATTCAAGGAAAACCAATTTGCAGGGGAGTCCTTTCGGGGCCCATGTCTCCGTAAGGATGGCCAGTAGGAAAAAAATTTATAGGAACGTGTCATCTTATTTTTTCATGTTCTATCTGAATCCGAGAGATTTCCCACATTTTCCCGGACACCCTGTATATTAATACATACTAAACATATTTTAAATTCAATTTAACAAATAAGAGGCCTAGTAACAAAACAATATTCAGTTTTTATAAAAATTTTCATAAAACATGACAAAGTATGTTTACACCACATCTAGGAATCAAATGAACAAGGGGCACCCTTAGGTTAAGTTTGATTGTAAATGTTTTTGTCAATTAAATTAGGTATTATTTAATTAAATTGGAAATGTTTATAGTATATTATGTATCAAGTTTTATAAGCGCCATTTTATTTACTAGGTTTATATGGCACGAGCAAAGCTTGCGAGCGGGTGTTTAATAAAAACGAGTGTCTAGAGAAGTTTATAAAACGAGTTGCACACTATACTTTATCTATGACGAAAAGACATAAAAATTTAAAGCCAATTTTAAATTATAAATGTTTTACATCTGACGAATTTAACCTCACTTTTTTGCAAGTTAACTTCAGCCTGTGACTAAGAGGCCTATTCCCTTTCGCTAAACAAGCATCTTTACGAACACAAGTGGCTAGGTAAAGCTCACGGGAGGAAATGGAGCTCCCGAAAGATACTGGTGCTACCCGAAGTTTACCGATGCCATGATTTCACGATTGTATTATATTATAATATACATTCTATATTTTAATTTCCTATTTCAATTATAGTTTTAACCTTTGATTGACTATTCAATCAATGTTTAACACAATTTAATTTTTATTTTCACGCTAACGTCAAAATTTTAAGATTTTATGCTACGATAAAACTAAAACAAACCAACCAACCCAACCCAACACTTTTTAACAAAGAAACAACAAATTTATAAAATAAAAAAATAAAAAGAAGTTTGACAACTTCCAAGTATCGAACCCGGTACCTCTCGCATCTGAGGTATCCAGCTTTACGTCAAATTTATAACGCTCGGGAAATAAACACGGATTTACAGTGTGTGACGTCAGTCGGCATCGAATACGAGTTCCTTTTCCTTCCGTGAGATTTACCTAGCCGCTTATTTCATAAACTACATATGTTTCGTAACATAAGTGCCTATTCCCTTTTAATTATTTCGTTTATAGACGCATGCGCTCAAAGAATTTCTTGTTTATAAACATCATTGGTGTTTAAATGGCTATTCCGTTTTTAAAATTCGCTGTTTGGTGAACTTAAAAGATGTTTGAAAACGTATGTTTATGAACGCTTGCCTGAGAGGTGCTGTTAGCCAATATTTGAGGTTTTTTATCTTGCATTAATCATAAATTGCGGCGTTGTTTGGTACAGTATCATTATCAAGCATAGTAATTATGAATTAATTACTTTTTCATAATGAATACCTAATTAATTATAAATGATAAATAATTATTTATAAAGGAGAATAGGACAAATCACATAAGGTTTCACACCAAACAAATAAAAATATATTTTTTGGTAATTTTAAAAATATATTTATGATTTGTTTTTGTAATTATTAAAATGTATTTCTTAATTACAATACCAGCATACAAATTTTGCTTTGCGGAATTTTTTTATATAATTTATAATAATTTTATTATAATAATAATAAATATTTATTTAGAAAAAACAGAAAATTTAAAAAATCTGAGTGTGAACTGAGAATTTGGGGGGAGGAAGGTCAAGATTTTGACAATATATGTTACAAGGGGGACAAAGTGTCTAAAAACGACCCCTAAAAACTATATATAATGGTAGAATAAAAAATAACCTGGAAAAAATATATTTTATTTAAAAAATACAACAAATATAAAATATCAAATACCTATGTTATATTATTACTCAAAAATATAGACAAAATATTAGTCAAACAAAGTATAACTAATAAAATACAAAAAATATGCATATAAAAACTGTTCTAACATTTTTTCTTCAAATGGGAGCTTAAACTTTTTGGTTTAATTTTAAAATCTTTTAAACCCTCTACACCTTTGCTACTCATCAGAGTTTGAGTTGGACTTTCTTGGCCTCTTTATGCCTCTCTGTTGTAAAAGGGGCCCTTCCACCTGACCTTATCAGCCTTTATAAAGGCTGATCAATGAAGAGTTCCAACGATGGTAATCCCTCCACCACGCAACTTTTACAGTGCTTCCTCTATTAGGGCTAGTAATTTATCCTTAATGTCATTAAGTTGTTTTACTGGCTCCATGACATTGCCAGTCTCCATGTGAGAAATGCGTAGTTTTCTTGCCATTTTCAATAAATGGGCCTTCAAGTCACTAAAAGCGTGTACAAATAAGTACCGAGTACCGAGGATTTTCGTCCGGCCCTCCATCCACAGAGGATAAAACTTGGTTTTACATTATTTTGAAACTTGATAATGACGTTAAATTCTTCTAAATTGGCCAGAGTTTCCAGATCCAGAGCATGCGAATATGCCGTCAATGAGAAATGTTTTCCGGTTCTGATTGAAATAAATGTTTGGCCTTATACCAAACACCACTCGTATCCCCAGGAACATTCTTCTTTATTTCTATTCCTGCGTAGACGGAGGGAATCAATTTGTGCTTTTCAGTCACTACCCAATCATGGTCGGGCAAAGAAATTTTGAGAATTTGCTGCAGTCCAGCCGAGCGGAACACGAGACTTTAAGTCATTTAGGGGACATCCATTAATTACGTGAGATAAAAATAGGGGGGGAGGGGTCTAGCAAACTCTCACCAAATCTCATGTTAAGGGAGGGGGGGACATTAAAAATCTTACGTCAACTTTTGGGTTTAAAGAACTGTTTTGTTGGCTATAAAAAGTTATGTAAAATATAAATAAATAAAAATAAAAATAGGTAATGTATTATAATTCAAATTTGTCAAAAAAAAAGTGAGGGTTAGGGGGGAGTCTACCACATCTTACTAAATCTCACCAAGGGGGAGGGAGGGGTCCAAATTATCAGAAAAATGCCTCACGTAATTAATGGATGTCCCCTAAGTTGTGTTAGGGGCCCTAACACTGTAGCTTCTTCAGAAATGTGTTCAAACTGAACTATATAAGTAGATAGATTTATATAACAATTACAGTTAGGTTGTTTTGGTACTGTATTATGGATTAGGTCTATATAAAAATATTTTATTAGCGTAAAATTGTCTAAGAATTATTGCGGGGAATTTATTAGGATTTTTTCCCGCAATTATTATTATTGTATTATTATTGCAATTATTATTGTATTATACCTCTTAGACAATTCTGCGCTAATAATAGTTATTTATGTATCAAGGCAGTATTGAGTCCTATTTTTTATCACGAATGTGCCAATAACCACATGAATGAAATTTGGCAATGACACATTGTTACCTAATATTTTGTTGGATCCCCCTGTAATCGATTTGATTTCGGAGATTTTAATTGGTTAACTTTTTTAAATACTCATCAAAAATTAAACGGGCTTTCGGCCGATTAGTTTTTGTTCGATGAAGCTCATCTTTTAGTATGTCAAACTTTGGTCTTTTACTCGTCGATTCGTGTATTTCGTTCGGCCAATTTCGAAAATTTCTCTCGCCCTACAAAACGTTTGAAAATTTTTCGAAAAAAATCAAAAAAGATTGCTGCTTGAAAAGTTTCCGGCGGATGCGGCCCGTTTGCAATAGAAAACGAATTATCGTCCCGAAGCACCTTTTCCTCGACACATCTTTTTAAAGGTCTTTTAATTCTTAAAATAATATAAATATAAATAAATAAGATTCTGTAATTTTTTCAAAGTGGTTTTAAGAAAAAATAACAATGTTTTTTCTGCAAATTTTATTTGGACACCTGTCATTTTGAACGTCGTCATTTTGACAGGACATTCAGGCAGCTGTCATTTTGGAACCTGTTTTTTGACAGCTGTCATTCAGGCACTTGTCATTTTAACATATGTCATTTTGACATTTGCCATTTCGAACAACGTCTGTACTATTGCATGGAAGGGAATCACTTCGTTGATGTAAAAATTTTTTGTTTTTCTCTTCATTTTAATATTAGGGGTGGAGCGCGAAGGGGTGTGAATAGTACGTTAAAATTCGTCTCCCTAGAAATAAAAATTGATGTGTCCACAAAACGTTTAGGGGGGGGGTAGAAGTTTTCGTTGGAACACCCTGTATAGGATATTTTTTAAATGTTTAACACAAAAATTATTTAAATTAAATTAAAAATTGCAAGAAACTTAATTCTATTAAAATCCGGCCATAAATAACGGAAATAAAAGGTTTATGTAAAAACAAAACAAGTTCTATAATTCAAAAACAAGCCTAAATAAAAATATTTATTAAAAAAAACTGTTCTACAACCTTTATTACGTTGCCAATTTTAAATAAAAACACCTTGTGTTTATAACTTTTACTTCGATAATTTTTAAAATAATATCCATAACAAAAACACAATAGGTAATTATTTTATTTGCGCTGCATATATAAGTAGTTTAAAAAATACATTGGCACAATGTCAAAATAGAAATACTTAGAAATACTACATTAAAACATTTTTCTCTCACAATCGGTTTTAATAAATCGGTCGTCATAATTGTAGATTTAACAAAACGCGAACGCGCTGCCCAAAATTACATTACTTTACATTGGAACAAGTGGATATATTTGACGAGAGTGACATCATACGGAGCGAGAGGTGCGCTACCATGCGCAATGGCATAACATGTTTCCTTGTATCATGGATGGACTTAATGGCCCCGCCAGAAGATCTGTGCTTAAGCTAGTTCAGCATGAAAAGTTTTTCCAAATATTTTTAGAATTTGTGTATTTTCTTAAGTTGTGTTTAGTATATTAAATATCACCAATGATTTTTAAGCTGGAATACAATTTTAGTTTACGATCTGCGACTTTTAGGTTATTAAACTAAGATCCTAGACCAAAACTAAGATACTCTCAGTCCCTGTTCAGAAAGATTCAAGGACAAGACTTTTAACATAATATGTTTCTCATATTATGAGAAACGGAATAGCCTTAAACATATGTGATGTTTGGGTTGTTGTTGGGTGAACATTAGGGCTGTCAGAAATAAAAATATGAGGCGGTTAACCGGTCATAGGATTTTTAACCGGTTTTTAAAAAACCGGTTTTGAAAACCGTACATAAACGGATTTTAACCGGTCGAAAAAACCGGTTTATTCGACCGGTTAAAAAAAACAATTTTTTTAACCGGTTAAAAACGATTTTTGAACCGGTTAAGAAAACCGATTTTTTTGACCGGTTAAAAATCGATTTATTTGACCGGTTAAATTCGGTTTTGAAAACCGGTTAGAAATTGATCCAAAACCGGTTTTTGATTATTCAGAAAAATCGATTTTTAACTGGTTTTTATGAACGAGTTTTTAACCAAGTTATGATTCTTTTAAAACTTAACAGCAAATTGCACGGTAAATAAAAACCAACAAATCAAATTCTTTTGGCAGCATATAAAGACCACTATGAAAAAGAATTTCTTCCGAAGAAAGATATATCAAATGCTATAAGATATTACTTCATGTTTCATGATGGTTCATAGGTACTTCTTAAAGTACCTAAGTTTTAATGTAAAGGCAAATGTTTTTAAACAAAAGATTACTCTCTAAACAACAAAATTAGTCAAATATCCATAAAAAAACACTAGTTAAACCATTTTATTCAACAATCTAGCTTTATTCACAACTGTCATTCATAATGTTATGAACAGATGGCGGCAAAACCACGTTTTTGAAAAGAAAAAGTTGTTTATTTTATAAATCTTTATTTTAATTATCTAAATGGTATTTAATAAATAGTATTTATGCGTATTTTATGTGTATTTAGTAAATACACATTTGGCCCAGTCACAGAAAAGTCAATATTTTATTTTTTACTTAATTTTAGACAACAAAAACAAAAGAAAAATCTATTGAATCCAACTATTACAATAATAATAGTTGAATTCAATAGATTTTTCTTTTTTATTTACCAAAATTAAGTAAAAAATAAAGTATTGACTTTTCTGTGACTGGGCCAAATGATATGATTCTGGGCTCGTACATTATATAAGCACACGCCGCTCACGAACGGCTTGTGCTGCAGTGCTTACCGACAAAGGCCGCATCACACAGTCCGACTTTTAAAATGTATAGACTATGACCGGTCTTGGATCGGTCAAGAAAACTGATTTTCACCAGTCGAAAAGACGGTTTTCAACCGGTCGAAAAAAACGGTTTTCAACCGGTCGAAAAAAAAACGGTTTTCAACCGGTCGAAAAAAAAAACGGTTTTCAACCGGTCGAAAAAACCGGTTTTCAACCGGTTGAAAAAACCGGTTTTTAACCGGTCAAAAAAACGGTTTTTAATCGGTCAAAAAAAAACGGTTTTTAACCGGTCGAAAAAACCGATTTTAAACCGGTCGAAAAAACCGTTTTTTATTAAAAGTATAACCACGGTTTCCACGGAAAATAAAAACCGGTTAACCGAATACTTGTGACAGCCCTAGTGAACATACATGTTAAGAAATCGATGTTTATGAACAGCAAGAAAGAGAATAATAGGCCTCTAAAACGCAATAAAGTCACAGCTCAACAATGTAGAAGTAGATATAGCAAATTAAAATATACATGATTTAATTTTATTAAATCTTTATCAAAATTTCATATATTAATCTATTTATTTATAATTAAATGAATAAAAATTATATTAAAATATATTTATATTATAATTAAATTATATTATAAAAGTATATACTATATTGTATGTAAGTTTGATACATGGCATTTTAGGCACAAGCGAAGCTTGCGAGCGAGTGTTTAATAAACGAGTGTCTAGATAAGTTTATAAACAGAGTTGCTTTATTAACAACAAAAACAATAGTTAAATAATTTTTAAAAATATATAAAATCAGACATCTGTCAGACTGTTGTAACCTCACTTTCTAGTTGCTTTATTTTGACACTCCTTAATTTCAATTAAATTTCTATTCAGTTAAGGTGCAACATCCACCGACAAACAACAACAACGACAAATATATATAGGTCCACAGTGTGGGTTCCACACCTAAAGGTCTTAATTTAGAACATTTGACGAAATTAGCGTTAAACTGACAGAATACAAATAATTGAGTTTATCTATCTGAGATAGATAACCTGAATTATTTATATTCAAATGTCAATATAGGACTTTTGGGTGTGGAGCAGGGCTCCCAGCAGGTAGTTTTTTTAAAGACTTGTCTATATTTTTGTCTTAAGTCTATAAAAGTCTATTTTTTTACCTAAAGTCTATAAAGTCTATATTTTCTGTTACAATCAACTATTAAAAAATATTTTTTTAAATATAAATATTCAGTTTTATAAATATCGAAACCACAGTAAACCAAGTGAAACATTCAAAAACTTCGCCAAAATTATTGCTGAATTGTTTCTGGTTTGGTCTAGGGTTTCGTTTACGTTTATAGTTTCGGTTCGCTAGGTTATCACTACCTATGCATTTTTCATGAAATTAGTAAGTACCTAGTATCTATCAAAGAACATGTGACAAAGAATGTGTTCCTATTCTATGTTTTATCATCCATTCCATAACCCTAAAAAAATATGTTCAGACGATAGCAAAGGTAAGTGTATAACTATAGTTTTGATAATTAAAAATTATACATTTATATTATTTAATAAAAACAAAGTTTAAATGTACTTGTACTGACATAAAAAAAAAAATTGAACGATTAAGGAAGGGTGCAGAAAATAAAAAAATGACTAAAATATGTATGGCTCAACTAATGTTTGAAGGGGTGAACCATCCCAAAAAAGAAGCGGGGAAGGTAACTTACAAGATTAGTCGTCTAATAGAAAAACGAAAGGCGAAAATTATAGATCAACTGCAGCCCACCAAAAAAAATATAACCCATTAAATGACTGATGCCAGTGCCTTTTTTATAAATGTGATTCTATTTATTATAAGTTATAATTTATTACAGAATTTAATATAATAATTTTTTGTTATTTATGTATTTTATAACAGTTATGGTTACTTGTTAAATTTAATTCAATAAAAATTTATAATCTCTATGTATTTTAAATTCAAATTTAGATCTTTTATCCCAAAAAAATGTATACCTCCATTTTATAGTTATTTCGGTAATTAATTTGGTCTATATTTGGTCGTTTATTTTTTATTATTAGTCTCTTAAGTCACTATTTCTCGCAACATGGACTGCTGGGAGCCCTGTTGTGGAGCTAAGTACAATAATTGAAATAAAATAATGAATTCCAAGGTTAATAAAATATATTCTTCTTATACCTAATATGTTCATAATATAATATGAAAGTAATTTACATACACTTTATGTAAATACTTTGTCAGAAATTGCAAAAATTTAAGATTGTGAAAATTTTTAATGCTAACTTTGTATGTATGTAAATGCTACACTGCCTTGTACAAAATTTTGTACAAATGCATGCAAATGTGTCTAAAGGGTTAGAACGCGTTACATTTTTTAAAAAATATTTATTTTTTGGATTATAAAACTGATACTGTCATGAGAAAGAGTTTAATAAAAGAAAATTATATTTTGTAAGTTATATTTTTTAATTAATAACTTTGACTTTAATAAAGTCAGACAGGCACCTTGTCAACAATTTTTGTTAATCTGGATCTATATTTTTAGCATATTTAAGTTTAAACATTTATTTTAAATAGCACAACAGATTTTGTTTTATAATAATTTTATTATTAAAATTGTAAACAATTGCATTTTTAAGGATGATGAAGGTAACACTCTTGAAACTGAATTTGGTTTGTCAAGTTATAAAGATCATCAAACCGTAACAATTCAAGAAATGCCTGAAAAGGCACCTGCTGGTCAGTTACCTCGTTCAGTAGATATTATTTGTGATAATGATCTTGTTGATGCTTGTAAACCTGGAGATAGAATTCAAGTAGTAGGTAACTTTAGGTGTTTGCCAAATAAACAGGGAAGTTTTACCAATGGTGCATTCAGGTAAATTAAAAGATTTAAAATAAAGACAAGAATTTAACATATATTTTTTAATACATTTCAGAACCATTGTCATTGCCAATAACATATCACTACTGAGCAAGGAGGCAAATCCTTCAATTTCAAGAGAAGATGTTGCCAAATGTAAACATCTTGCAAAATCCACCAAAGATATCTTCAGCCTTCTCTCAAAATCATTAGCGCCCTCTATCCATGGCCACGAATACATAAAAAAAGCCATTCTGTGCCTTTTATTGGGAGGCGTTGAAAAAATTCTGCCCAACGGCACTAGGCTCAGAGGTGACATTAACGTTCTACTTATCGGCGATCCCTCTGTTGCCAAATCTCAATTGCTTCGGTACGTTTTGTGTACAGCACCGAGAGCCATACCGACTACTGGAAGAGGTTCTTCGGGTGTCGGTCTTACGGCTGCGGTCACCAGCGACCAGGAGACTGGCGAGAGAAGGTTGGAGGCTGGAGCTATGGTTTTGGCTGACAGAGGTGTCGTATGTATTGATGAGTTTGACAAAATGACGGATATCGATAGAACTGCTATTCATGAGGTCATGGAACAGGTAAATTAAAATTTTTCCTAATTTTGTTTTTATCGCTTCAGTGCAAGAACCAGGTATCTCCAAACATTGAAATTTCAAAGAAGGTAAAACTATATATACTACTATAAATTAACCTTATGCTTTAAACAAAATTTCACTTGGCATAAATATATACAAATTTTGTTAGCCAGGTCACTTCACGTCAGATCAAACAGTGCACTTCTTCACTCCAACATATTGTGTAGATTTGTATAGGCTAGGATAACCCCAAATCTTAATTTTGAGGGTTCTTTATGGAACGCCTTATTACTATTTAATAAGCCTGTCTTTAGTGGGAAATTCTCTTTATCAAACAGGAGACCTATTTTTAGTTTTGTTTTAAGATAATTGATTTATTTTTATTTGTTTTCAATTATTTTATTTTTTAAAGAGAATTTTTTATGTTTAAACGTTTTTTTTATAAATTAAACTTTTTAATTAAATGCAAAAAAATGATTTTACACCTTTAATTAATAATTTACTATTAAAAGTGATTACTAGGGTGCTTCAAAAAATTTTTTTTTTCGCTCTTACCCTCAACTGTTTCTATTTAATATAAAAAAAATCCTCTCCAAATATGGGCTTTCCACCTCAAATCTAAGAGGTCGCTGTTTTTATTTTAGTTTCCCATTTATTAACATGGAAAAATATAATTTTATGTTTGAAATTTTATACCTCTATATCAAAGTAATTTATGGCAATGATCATTGCAGTTTCTCATATAAAATGTAACGCTCTACAAAAAAGGTCTCTTATTATTTTTCAAAAAATTGATTTTTTAGAGTTATTTGAGGTCTAAGTTTGATTAACATCAAATTGTCTGTTTTTTTTTTAATTTTAATTAGCAGACGGGAGGTGAAAGGGGGCAAAACAAGGCAGCGAGGGGGAAGCAAAATGGGGTTTGTACTCGCGATGAAACAAATTAAAAATACGGATAAATAAATACACAATAGTATTACCTACATAAATAATTAGTAGTTGTTTTTATAGTTTCTTGGTATTTTAATTGTAATTAATTTATAAAAATAAATCGTTTAGTTCGTTAATAAACCAGTGCGTATTTTATTCACACTATTGAATAACAAAAAAGTTACAATATTATTAAAATTATTATTATTTAACCAACCTCTTTAAACTAATTTCAATTACACTGTAGGTAATTTTTAACTTTTGAAGTATTACAGCTAAACGCTCAGACAAGTAAACATAACTTTTGGTCTTAGATTCCAAATCCGTGCTCGGTTTAGCTGTATCAGGTCTAAAAAAGTTTTTCCTATTGGAAATCCGATCCGGGGACACACTGTATGCTGGTATATTATAATTTGTAAAATAATATTATTCACCTCTTGCGCCAATAGTTTTGTGCTTTTTATTTCATTTAATATAACATCCTTAATTGGTTATAAAAAAAAATCAAAAAAAACATTTCAAATTTCTTAAATTATCTAAGAAAAACGCTTAGGGACACGTGTTTCTTTTGATCAATTAACAAGAATTTGTTTTTTAATTTGGAACTGATGTGTAGGTCCAGCCATATTTATTTTTTTTAAATTTATACAGGGTGTTTCCAATATCTTTAAATTTTGACCTGATACAGCTAAACCAAGCATGGATTTGTAATCTACGACAAAAATTAAGTTTACGTGTCCGAGCGTTTAGCTGTGATATTTTCACCTCCCTACAGTATATAATTATTATTGTACTGAAATGTGCATTTTATTATTTTGTTTTAAATAAGTTTTTTTATTTATTTAAAAAGATAATTGAATTAATGGATTATCCATGTAGCTATCCATTATAGGTACTACATATGCTTTTATACTTAAATGTAATCAATATATTGGGCTGTTTATAAATGTTAAGCGGTTTTAAAGAAATTGTAACAGGAAAATTATAAATCTTATGGGTTTAAAAAAAATATATTAAAGTCAATATTCTATTGGGAAAATCCTTTTATATCAATACCTAATATTATTCAGATGTGAACCATCGCGTTATAAACACTTTTGATTAATTGATTTGAAGGGAAGCCTTTGCAGGCAGCCTTACCTTAGAAGCCCGCAGCTTTTAAGAAAAACGGAGACCCGCTCTGGTCGGGCATGCTGTATTTTTCCGGATCCAGATACCTGCCCTGAGGTGTCTTAGTCTGCAGTAGACTAGAGCGTCGCATTCGCTGATTATATGCTCGGTAGTTTCGTCTACTTCGCTGCACTATCTACAATCCGTCTCATTGCTGAGTCCGGATTTGTGCAAGGGCAATAGTAAACCTACCTGCGGGCAGCCTATGGTTACGGTTGAATCTCCGTGCTTCCAATCAAGCTTGTAATGATCCTGCTTTCAAGCATGACAAGTATCCATTTGACGATGGTGTTCTCTATGCCAAAGGTATTGCTAAATGCTTTTTTGATGTCTAGAAACGTGCCCAGAGTCATCTCTTTGCGACGGATCCCACTTTCCAGTCTTGTCACAAGGCTGTGGAGAGCGTTAAAAACATAAACAAGTTTAGAGGCAAAACGAAAAAATCCCGAAACACTTATTTATTTTTTTTGTAATGCTTTATCCATTTTTTAAATATACAGCAAGATACATACACCAGGGTGCACCAAATACACTTCTATGTATTGGTATCTTTTTTATTTGAAGAGCTAGAGCAGCGGTTATTAACCTTTTTGGCTGGCGACCCACAATTCAAAAATATTAGAAGCTCGCAACCCGATAAAAAATAAAATCATCAATTTTCTACATTTTCTTAATTTAAATTAAGGATGCAGTGATTACGGCGCGCTTTTTCAAAAAGTCCCGCAAGTCCCGCGACCCATCTCGATATGGCCCGCGACCCAAATTTGGGTCGCGACCCGAGGTTAAGAAACGATGAGCTAGAGCCTGTAGCCTACAGGGTCGTTTAAATTAGACAACAGTTGTGTTATTATAAGTCTATTAAAATGGCATTTAAAAATTGAAAAAAAAATCAGCGGTTCTTAAATGATTTAAAAAAAAACTGAAAACCTGACAAAAACCAAAAATCATTATAACTTCGTTATTGCTGGGAATTTTAAAAATAATAGGTTTTATAAATATACAAATTTATCTACATTTTCATCCAATTTTTGATTTTTTTCGCCTACTAGATTTTGACCACCATTTTTTGTATTTGCTATGACCGCCATATTGAAATTTTACATGGTTAGATTATAAAAATTATTATTATTATAAAAATTATTATAAAAACAAAAGGTAGTGATGGCAACTCACCAAAACATAGTAGCAATGAATATGAATAAAAACGTAGATTAATATATAAAACTTACTTTGTTTCAAAGTTCCCAGGAATAACAAAGTTATAACAATTTTTGATTTTTAAAGGTTTTTGTTTTCTTCATATATTTTGAGAATTGCTGTTTTTTTTAATTTAAAAAATTCATGGTAATAGGCTTGTAATTATGCAACTTTTCTCTAATTTAACTGACTCTGTAGCTCTTCAAATAAAAAAATCCCCATAAAAGTATCATACACATAAACATACTAATGTTACGTTTTTAAGTTGGTCAAAAATGATGAAATGTTTTAATTTAAAAAAATATTCATAAATTTCCCTTTGTTTTTTATTACTTTAAAAAAATTATTTTTAATATTGATTAAACTTTTGTAGGGAAAAGTAACCATAGCCAAAGCTGGTATACATGCTAGTTTAAATGCCCGTTGCTCTGTATTAGCAGCTGCTAATCCTGTTTATGGAAAAGTAAGTTATATATTAAAATTCGATTTATTTTATATATTTAAATATTATATATTTTTAGTATGACCAATACAAAACCCCAATGGAAAATATTGGCCTGCAAGATTCATTGTTGTCCCGTTTTGACTGTCTTTTTGTCATGCTGGATTCAGTAGATGAAGATCAGGACCTGAAAATATCCGATCACGTTGTCAGAATGCACAGATACAGGTATTTGAATCAGCAAATACAACATAAAAATTACAAATATACTCATGACATTTTACAGAAATCCCTTGGAACAAGACGGCGAAGTTCTGCCAATGGGCTCCTCTGTGGACATGCTCAGCACCATGAAGCCTGACCAAGTGGACGGTGAAAAACAGACCCCCCTCTACGAAAAGTACGACGCCTTGCTGCACGGTTCGAGTCGTAGAAAATCGGACAAAATTCTTAGCGTTGAGTTTATGAGAAAGTACATTTACTTTGTAAAGATATTGAAACCGACCTTGTCCGAGGAAGCCTCGGAAATTATCGCTGACGAATATTCCAAGTTGAGATCAGAAGATTTGATTGAAAATAATGTTGCCAGGGTAAGTAAAAAATATTATTTTTTTTAATAATTTATCCATATTGTAATAAAATAATAAAATTAAGTTACTTATTTTATATTGCATGATTAATCAATTTTGTTGACACAGTTACATAGTTATTTGTTTATAAATATTAATTTTTCAAATTGCAAATATGCAATTTTATTTGTATGACATAATCGTTTTTATTTTAATAGCTCATTATAAGTTGTTTTCAAAATTACAGGCCATTTTAAACTCAGATCGTTAAACAATCTAAAAAGGTTTTCTTTTTATCTTTAAAAACATTTTAGCAAAAATAGAGAAAAAGGAGGTAATGTAGTGCACGTTTTGTTTGTCGGCCATATTTTTAAAGCGATTTCGACAAATAGGCCTGCTTTGAAAGGATCCTCACACATTGCTATGCTAAGATTTTGTGTAGCTTAAATATGGTAATTGTACCTAACTCAAAACATAGTAGCAAAGAAGTTGGATGAAAATGTAGGTTAATGTGTATGTTTACATGTAAAACTTACTTTGTTTCAAATTTTTCAGGTTTTGAAAGGTTTTAAGTTTTTTTCAAATATTTTGAGAACCGCTGGCTTTTTCCTAGGGTATGTGAGGGGACTCAGTATGACCACAAAAATGACCTTTATTAAGCAACCCCTGGAGTTGTAATCTCCCCAACTCAATTTAATTAAATGACAACACTTTCTTTGTGATACCTCATTGAAAAGCTCTTAAAAATTGCTAATTAAGCGTACTAAAAAATATTTTTTAATAGTTTAATAATTTCTTATAATTATTTATTCAAATTTCTCGTTATAAATATGAAATTAAACCATTAAATATCAAATTAAACCATTAAATATCAAATTAAAACATTTTGATGTCATAAAAACATAAGTAAAAAACTGTAGAACAAAAAATAATTTTAACAAAAGTATGATAAACTAAAAAAGCATAAATAAACAAATTGTTCAACAATAATCCAAACACTTTAATTTTTAGCTTTTTAAATTAAATGCAAAAAATAACTCCAAAGAGTATATTTTTAAATAGTCTATTATTATTATTATACTGCAGTTCATAGACCACCACGATTTTGTGCACCATAAATAAAAATAATTTCAACACGTTCAGCTGTTGTGTAAACAAACAATACTATTTTAAATATTAAAACTATTCAGCATGAATTATTATTATTATTATAGCAGTATTTTTTGTTTTTATAAATCTGGTACAAAAAATCCACCAAAAACGTACACATTTCATTGAGGATATAAATTGTATAATAATATATTTCGTCTCAAAAATTCAAGTGTCGTTTTAATTCAAATACAATTACAACTTCCATTCGAATTGTTTCACTGCGCGAACAAAATAGAAAAATGGGAAAGAAATTTCAAGCTACCATTAAAATGATAGTTGGGTCAACGAAATTCATTTTATTACTATTATTGAATTTCTGTCTTTTTCATCTATCATTTAAATTACATATTGGTAAAACAATTCCATTCCATATTGGAAAAATACCTACAAAAATGACATTATTTGATTTTTTTTCCCATAGACTCAGCCAGTCACGCCTCGTACATTGGAAACAATGATACGTCTGGCAACCGCTCACGCAAAAGCAAGAATGTCGAAAACCATTACTGAAGAAGATGCCTATGCCGCCATAGAGCTGGTGCAATACGCATACTTTAAAAAGGTTTTGGAAAAGGAGAAAAAACGACGCAGAAAAGGCGACTCGAGCGACGAAGAGGTTGAGGAGGAAGATGGAAAGCCCACCAAAAAGCATAGATCTGCTGTAAGACTAATTTAATTTCTCAAATATATAAACCTATTTTAAAGTTGATTTTATAAATTGTTATTTTACTAAAAAACTTTGCTTTTTCATACACTTTTAGAGAGCCGCCGAAGATTCAGATGAAGAACTTATTTCAACACAGAGTTCCACAAGAAGTCGGGCATCGACCAGAATCCGTCCAGAGGATGAAACTTTGGCGGAAGAGATTACCCCCACTCCTACCACCAATGGTCATACACAAGATTCTATGGAAGTGGACTCGACGCCAACGGAAATCTCATTTGACAGGTAAATTTATAAAATTTTTGGGTGTGTAAATGTACATGTTACATTTTTTCTAAAATAGTTGGTTTATTTTAAATAAATTTTATTTATGCTTTAGGAAATTTATCTTTAAAACATTTTTTTTCTGAAATATAGACAAGCATTAATATACAAGGTGCACCAAGTATCTTTCTATATCTTTTTTATTTGAACAAGGTCGGTTAAATTAGATAAAAGTTGCATAATTACAAGTCTATTAAAATGGAATTTAAAAATCTCGATAATTTGTAAAAAAAATAAAAACCTTCAAAAACAAAATTCGTTATAACTTTGTTACTCCTGGGAATTAAAAAAAAGTTTTATAGGTAAACATACACATTTATTTACATTTTCATCCAATTTGTGATTTTTTTGCCTACTACTTTAAACAAGCCAACCCTGTTTTAAATAATACAAAATATATTTTAAATGATAATATAATATATAATTTATTATTATAAAAACAGGTTGGTAATAAATTATAATTATTAACTTAATAATTATTCTTGTTTTCATTACCAATTATATTTGTATTTATTATTTAATGTTAAATTTAAATTTTTCTAAATCCACGAAATGAAAACAAAAATACAATCAACACTACATATACAGGTATCTCAATAAAAAATATGAATGGATTTTAAAAAATAACTTGTTGACATTAATAAAGTTTATATTAAGCCGTTAAAGTTGAAAACTTTTTTGTTGCATTAGGGGACATCCATTAATTATGTGAGGCATTTTTCTGATAATTTGGACCCCTCCCTCTCCCTTGGTGAGATGTGGTAGACCCCCCTATCCCTCATGTGAGATTCTAGCCATTAAACTTTCATTTGACAAATTTTAATTTTAATACTTCTATTCTTTGAACCCAAAAGTTGAAGTGAGATTTTAAATATAAAACATAAGATGCCTTTTAAATAAAAAAAATTAAGAAAATTGTTTCCTTTTATTATTAAGGACGATAGGCTGTTTTTTTAATATACTGATAAAACGGAAATATTTTCTGATGCCATAGTTCTCTTCATCATCCTCATTCATACATACACTTTTTTTCAGTATGGTTTTAAAACTGACAACTTTTACACATACATATGAAAACAAATAGAAATAATATAACTTATTTATTACAATCTCAAAATCAACAAACTTGTTAATTACATGGTATACTCTATAAAGCATAGTAACGTGATCACGTCGACTACATCTCTAAGCTGTCCATATTAGTTCAGTCAAACTGTGGAGAAAAATAGCCTGACCTTATGTACCGAGGCACTGTCTGTTTTTTTTTATTTTAAAAGCTTAAACCAAATTTGCCCCACCTGACCATTTTTTCTTACAAAGGTATACGCAAAATACTTTTTTTAGTTTTTAGCGACTATTTCCCTCGTCTTAATTTCAACCAATCATAAACGCGCAATTTTGGTTTCTAGGTGAAAAAACTGTATGACAGCATCTGTCAGCAGTTTTTTCGAGTTTACCCGCGGCAAAACTTGACAGCTGTTGTCAACAAAAATTTCAATTTATATTTTAATTGTTAACTGTTACTCATGAAATAGTCTTGTCAAATACCATTCGGGCATCTAATTTTTCCTGTGAAAAAAATCGAAAAAACACAATGGTAAGTAATATTTTTTAACAAAATGCATTCGTGCAAGTGCAAAAATCCTTGTCTTCGACTCGTATTTTTGTTGCCACCAGCACTCATGCGTTTTGTTAAAATATTACTTAGCAACGTGTTTTTTCAATTTTTATCGGAAAAATTAGATGCCCTTATGATATTACTTACGAATATCTCGCCCCTGTATATTGCACAATAAAAAATAAAACAGCAAAATTATTTTTTATAAAAAAGCTGCTGAAAAGCCTGTTTAAAATATTTTATAGTTTGCCAAGCCGGGAAAATATGTTTAAACGCTCGTGGATTGGTCGCCTCTAGTTAGTCGCACCAAGCTCTATCTTTTATATTTTAGAAAATTAATAGGGCTACAAAATGTTTATCGTATTAATTTCCGTAAATTGAAGTTGACGAAATATTTGCAAAAAAGTAAAAAATAACCAAAACTTTTAATTTAACCAATTATATTTTATTACTTATTTATATAAACAAAAAACATTTTAGACAAAAATTATAGGAAATTTTATTTTTTAATTTTTATTGTGCAGCAAGATATTCACTAAAAACTTAACAAATGTATTTTTGCGTATATATTTGTAAAAAGAAATTGTCAGGTGGTGCAAATTTCGTTTTATGCTTTTCAAAGAAGCCCCTATCAATTCATGAAAAAACCCAGACAGTGCCTCAGCACGACGGTTTGAATGGACTATATGGCCGTATCCAAAAATTTGCATATGTGCCTTTTATTTACACAACAGAAAATTTGTGATATATACAAAGTAATTGTAAAAATCACAAATTAAAGATAATTGGTAAAATTTACTCAACTTAAATAATTTTACCGACTACGTGTTCGTAATATTTACGTATTCTAGTTCGTAATTCAACTAAATATTTTTTACTTTTTACCACAATACACAAACACCGGTATGCTGATGGCCATGTTATAGCTATCTATCTCGCACCGTGTGACGTCATCTGCGAATTAAAATCTGACGGGTAACTTGGTTGATATGGTATTTGCACTGAAAATTCACGTTATATTCAAACTTTTTTAAAATATTGGACGGTCTAGGTGAATTTATTTATTTTCTACCTTTCTATTATTATTTTTCAAAATAATATTTATATAATTAAATAATAATTATTAATAATAATTGGATAATTGTGAGATCTCAGATACTTATACTAGGACTTCCCTGGTGTAAATACTTGGGACAATGCGTTTTCATACTTTTGTATTGTAACATTCTTTTCGTCTAGTACTTGTCTAGTACTTCTTGTTTTAATTTGGCGTTTTCTTCTAAAGCTTTTATTTTTTTGTTCATTACATCGACATTTATCTCGTTATTTAAACTAAAAAATAACAGTTTTGTAAAACATTCGTAATTTAATTAAGGTGAGATGCTTACTTTGGTATCATTGTATCTTCAATCAACGCCTGTGTGCTAGTGAATCAGTGGTCATTCCATTTAAAAGGTTTTTTTTTTGTACAAGTTAGCATAACAAGAATGGGCATAATATCCACTTTTAAGGCTCCATCACTTTTAATTCTTTGATTTTCGTAAATATTTTTTATGAGCATAAACTACAGCTGTATAAGAGTATTGAATGTCAATATGAATATAATCAAAGGATATACTTTTTTTGAAGTTTGATTTTTTAGTTTTGTATATTTCAGCCTTTTTTCACCATTTTATAAAACTGAAATAAGACAAAAATATATTTTTCTGAGCCTTTATTTATTGCTTTTTACAAGGATGATAAAATTTTACTCCCGCTTTTGTAAGAGTTTTATTATTTTAATTTTTATAAAAGTTTGTAAATATGAACCAAAACATTGAAAAAATTACCCCCTAAATAATTCCTTAAATATTGTTTTTTGTCTGCTGTAGCACAGCCCAGCATATTTTAAATAGTTATTAAGATCAACAAATAAAACATAAACTTAATAAAGAATCTTGTATGAAACACCTGTGCATAAGTTATGCCTTGTAAATAGTTATTGTTATTCAATAAATGCAGTAAAAACTTTGCAAAACTCCCGTGCGTGGCTTATGCTTTGAAAAAACAATAATTGCGGGAAAAACTCAAAAGAAATCGTAGTAAAGCACCTGAGCGTAGCGTGCGTTTTATAGTTTCAAAATTCTCAGGAATAACAATGATTTTTGCTTTTGAAAGGTTTTTAGTTTTTTTCAAATATTTTAAGAACCGCTGGCTTTTTTTAAAAGGCTTGTAATAACGCAACTCTTGTCTAATTTAAATGACCCTGTAACTTTTCAAATAAAAATACCCATAAAAGTATTATTAACATAGAAGGATACACCCTGTATAGTAAAAAATATTTTTTTTAAGAAATATGGAAATAGAGGAGTTTTTTTCATTTAAAAAAACGATTTTCAGTATTTTATAGTAAAAATATGTTTTATCGTTTTTAATGCGATTCTATTTAAAAATCACTTTTGTGGTTCAAAAATGCATTTTTTTGAGTTATTCACAATACTTAATACATTGTAACAAGTCAATAGCCTATTGGGAAACCAATAATAAATAAAAATAAATGTTTTATTAAAGGTTTTAATATATATATTTTTTCTTTTAGATTGTCATCATTTAAGAGCAGTTTGCAGAAAGCATTTAGAGAGAATAGAACTCAGTCCTTGTCTTTGGCTAAAGTAAAAGATTTTGTAAACACAAGTAGTGCTTCTCCGTTTAGTCAAGGCGAAATCAGTGCTGCAATCGAAAAAATGACTGAAGACAACCAAGTTATGATGGCAGATGGAATCGTCTTTCTTATTTAGGATTTACTTAATTTATTTTTTATTTAAGTTTTTAAATGTACCCACTTATAACAATAATAAACTTTTTAATTATAAAGGTGTTTTATTTAAAATCTTACATTTACTTGGTTATTCAGTAAATTTGGTACATGAAAATAAAATTAATAAACATATATTTTGTCATATCTAATATCTATTCCGACTATTATTTCTCTCATGGTAATTCCTATTATAATTTCTACGGTGTCTACCATATTCATTATGTTTATTATCTCGGTTATCATGTTTGTGGTAATCACGCCTATTATCCCTACTGTCATGCCTGTAATCATCTTCCCTGTCCCTATAATTTTGAGAAGTATGTGGCATTGGTAAGTTCATCGTTCTTTGATTAGATTGGCTTTGTGGAGCTTGTCTAGGTTTCACATTTATTTTTTTTTCAAATAAACTCGTACCGTTTAGAAGTTGGGTAGCATATGGCACAGATATTTCGTGTTTCATTGTGATAAAAGCAAAATTTGATCTTCTACCTTCTTTATCCGTCGGTATTTTAACTCGTTCTAAAGGGGCAGCTTGAAGAAAAAGCTCATAAAGTAGTTCCTCAGTTACTTGATTTGATAAATTTCCACACCAAACTGTTCTTGCGTCGTCCATAATACAATAATAACAAGGTAAACGTGAATTTCAAATGAACTATGTTCTGTGAATGAACTCTCAGTAGTGTCAAACAAATATGCTGTCAAATCACTATTTTTTTGTTTGTTTTTTAGTTGGTACCAATGTCCATTGGCAATGGGACATTTGAACTACTGATACGAGGGTGCGTCGAAATGCTGCGATTTGGCATTGTTATTTGAAATTGGGTTACTAGTGTAAAATTATTGATTATTTCAGGAAAATGCGCTCGATAGTCCTTTGATGTATAATTTCCTTGAATGTTCGTTTCAAACCTTGAACCTCATTATGATTGTTAATATTTAACAAGAAACTCTTATTTTCCTTTAATAAAATGGGTTTTCAGAACTGGTACATTTTAATATTTTCTTCACTTTTTTTGGTCGATTTCGGTAAGGATTATTTTTTCAAATTATGCACAAATAAAAAACATTTTTTGTTATTATTTTAGGTTTAACAATAGACTGCTTTAAATGCATATCAATTAATAATGATTATCTACCTTGTGAAGATCCTTTTCATAATAACTACACATTAGATATATATCATTCCCCTTGTTTGGGAGGAAGAAAAGGAAGAGATGGGCTGTTTCCAGCCACTTCTTGTATTAAAATTACCGGAACTTTTGGTAAAAAATGTTTTATTTTTAATTATTTACTAAACATTTTGTTTTTAGATGATAATGGTGATACAGTTACCTTAAGAAGTTGTGCCTTAGATAGTGGAACATTAACAACTGATACAGAACTAGTAAGGATGTCACATTGTGGGGGCTTTTATTATGGAGATAGGTAATAGAAAAATTTTTTGGGAGTTCGGAATTTACCGTGCTAGCACGAGTTTTTTCCGCGACGGCCGATCATTTAATCGCGTAAATGCGGCAACTGACTTGTATTATATTCTACGTAGGTATTGCTTTTAGAAAACAAGTGTATAATAAACATAAATTGGGTAGTTTAGAGCCCATTTTTTTTTTAAATTTTCGTGTAATGTGAACAAGTTCTGCATATTAATTAACGCAAACATTAAAACAAGTTATACAGCAAAAACTTTAGTTAATAACTCCACTATTTTTTGCACTTGTGCCCTTTTGCTTCTAAAGCCTAATTAATAGATTGCTTTCCTTCCTTCCTCCCGTAAAATATAAACAATACGAACGAATAGTTTAATTAATTTTTAATGTGAACATTTTTTATGATTTTCTATGCAAAATTATGTATTTTTTAATTAATTATTTATTTCTTTTAACACAAGGGCAACGAAAACTTTTTACCGTGCTAGCGCAGAGTAAAGGTCAGATTTAATTTTAATTATTTACGTTCACAGTATTTTTTTCATAAAGAACGTTACACCCTAGGGGTCACGTCTAGCGTAACCATTTGTCATTCGAAATTCGTTATTTTGACTTTTTTCAAGAATATTTTCTTCATTTAATTTCTGCCAAATTAAATATATTTTATACATAATTTTTAAAATTTGTAACGTGACATACCCCTTCTGTGGTAGTTTGCGATGCTGTGCCCATTTGTGCCAAAGGGGAGGTTGAGTCAAAGATTCCCTAAAAAGCGTGACGTCCTTTATGAACGGCCAGAATAAAAAAAATAACTTTAATTTCAAATTTTAGATATGTTAGAGGTTGCGTACAAAGCTGCGACGACGCTGATGCTTGTAATAAATCAACACAATTATTGTTTTCTGGTTTTATTACATTTACACTAACTTTTATAATAAAGTTTGTCCACTGAGTAAAATACAATCTAGTTTTTATAACTTAATTAATTATTACATGTATAAAATTAGTACAAAAACAACAAACTTTTACTGCCTATATTTAAATAAATTTTAACGCAATTTTTGACTTTTCATTAAACCTAAATTGGGATTATAAATTAAGAACTACTATGCTTGGGTTTTGTTTCTTGGTCAGTTACGGTTCTAATGTAAATGGCATCCTCTGGTAAAGGATTAGGGGGATTATCTTCTTCTAAGAAATAGGAACATGCAATTGCCAATACTGAACCTAAAAAGTAAATAAAAATAAATTAAAAATTATAGAAAAGAAAATAAATAAAATCAATCTTACCGTTATGACTAAAACTAAGAGAGGTAATTGAGGTGGGATATTGATGAAACTGGCACAATCTTTTCTTATTAAATCCATCCCAAACATTTACATAACCATCAGATCCACCAGTCGCAAAAGTATTGTGTCCAGGGTGAAAACTAAAAATAAATCAAAATTTATACAAAATAGTCCAGTCAAATGGCCTTGCGTGCTGAGGGACATGAATCGAAAGGGGCCTATTTAAAAAGCTTAAAACCAAATTTGCGTGACCTGACTATTTTTTCTTACAAAGATATACGCAAAAATACATATTTTAGTTTTTAGCGTATATATCGGCCACTGTAAATTGCACAACAAAAAGTAAAAAAAACAAAATAATTTTTTATAAAATTTTCAATAATTTTTGGTTGAAGTATTTTTTGTTTAAACAAATGAGTAAAATAATATATTCAGTAAAATGATTTATTTCTTTTTATCCTTGGTATTTTAAAACTTTTTTGCAAATATTTCGCAAACAATTTGTTTTATAATAAATTATTCTGATAAACATTTTGTACCTCTTTAAAAATTTTACAATTTCAAAAAAATAGAGCTCGGTACGACAAAAGAGCAGACCAATCCTCTAGTGAACATGGCCGCGCTCGTACACCCATAATAACGCTTTTTCTCACTACTTTAGAGGAAGAGTCTCATGCTCGGTTTTTTAATGCGGTGTTTCCTGTAGGTCTAATCCATGTCAAAATATATTTATTTCTTCTATCTTTATGATCGTTTGACTGTATACAGTCAAACGATCATAAAGATAGAAGAAATAAATATATTTATCTCCACGCGGTCTATAATTTAAACTTTATTGTTGTCAACATTCGATAAAGAAATACCTTGTTATGGCCTAGGCCGATAAAAATTTTTATGAGGCAAGTAATTAGTTCAATTTTTTCTCGCTAGGGGTATTGTTTTGACAAATTAATCCTTTTCTAAGAAATTAACGTACTAAACTGGTTTAATTTATTTATAATAAGCACTAATTTGTTTGTTTTACTGTTTTAACATTATAATGTTTAATATTTTTCATTAAATTATTGTAAAATTAAATATGAATAATAAAACAAAAAGTGTGGTTAGGACATTGCAATTTGACGTTTCTGTGGATTTCACAGTTGTTTTCTTTTTCTACGATTTAAATTATCTTTAAATTTTAATTTGCTTTAAATTTTCAGTGAAATTAAATGTTAAACACAGCGTAAACATTCCAAACTACCTATTTTTTTAATAAAAATGCAAACAAATTGAAATTAGATACCGTAGAGTGGTGATATATGAAACGATTTTTGAATATTTCTATTTACCCTGGGTTTCCCTTTCCTTTATTCCCAATTATGTCAGTTGGGTCCCACAGGGGTAGTACTAGTCCACAATTTCCATGGCCCAAAAATCAAGTTCATCTTTAATGTCCTGTTTTAAAAAAAATAAACTGTGTTTCATATAACCTCGGCAGTTCGGGTTATATGAAATGATCTTCATTTTTATTGGAAATGGTTATAAACTTAAAATTTATATCAAATATAACTTTTAAGTGGGTTATATGAAACAGAGATAGTCTTTTTTAAAATGTTCAGTTGAAAGTACGTGAATAGGGTGCTTTCTGGGGCGGTTATGATTTTTCATGTGAAAAGGAAATGTGTTGTTTCATTTTAAACTGTGCGCCTTTATTAAAACAGCTTTATTTTTAGAAAAAAATACAAAAATTAACAAGCAAATAAATTCTTCTTCAAAACTATAAATATAATATTATTATCAAAAACACAAAAATAATTATTTCATATTTTGGTTAAAGGTATGGACTCCACGGCATATAATGGGGGACGAAACTTTTTTCTCAATATTATCCCGACGGATCCAAGCGATATCTTCCACGTCTGGAAAAATAAACATATTTTTCCGTCCTTTGTAATTTCGTAGAAATTTAATATTGAATGTGTCGTCCTCGAAATTGCATGCTATAATTTGCCCCACAAATCTCTTTTGGATTTCTTTTTTGGTGCCCTTGTCATAAGTCAGTCTTACTATCACATATGTATTCTCAGTGAATTTGTCACAGCTCTGGGTTTCATTTGAATTTTCAGTCTCATCAATTTGAGTCTCTGGCTCAGGAGTCTGGGTATCAAACTCATCAGTCTGGGTTTCAAGAATATCTTCATCTTGGTTTTCCAATGCTTCTGTATTCTCTTCAGCATTATTGCTGATCTGACGGCGTCGAACAAGTCTTGAAGGACCAACCGCCGGTTCTTCTTGCCGAAAGTCATTAACAGAAATTGATTTTCCAGCAGGGACATTTAATTTCTTGCGTCGCTTAGTAGTTTTCTTGGACTCGTCATCTTGGTTTGTCTGTTGAGCCATGACTTCAGAAAATGAACGAACAAGTGCATCATTGTCCCCATCAGCATATTTACGTTTCAGCAGCTTTCGTTTCACTCTTTCGGGATCCAGTGGAATTATTCCACTTCCAGCAAAACCTGCTTTAATATTGCTTTCCATTTTCGGTGCCAAAGCGACAATCAATTTGTTGAGTAGGCGGGGAAAGACCGATTTCGGAATTACTCCGGTGTTGTTTTCTTTCCAATTCTTGAGCACTTTTCGCCATTGTTTCTTCAGTGGCCCAAAAAATGATACATCCATGGGCTGACATAGATGGGTGCTGTTCTTGGGTAGAAAAATAAATCCGATGTTATTTTGCTCGCAGTCTTCAATTATTTTGAGTGACAAGTGGCTTCCTAAATTATCTCCAATCATAAGTTTTCTTCCATCTTTTCTTCTCAAATATGGCAAAGCAACATGCGAGAACCAGTCCTCAAAGGTGTCGCCATCAAACCAGCCGCTATCGGTTCTATTAAAACGTCATCCTGGCGGAGCACCCTCACACCATTCTGGATAAAGATGTTTACTCTTATAGACGACGTACAGCGGCAGAAGGACGCCATCACCACTTCCCGCAAACATTACCGAAGTTGAGCTTTTTGATGTATCCATAATTCTGGAGGCATGTTTTGTTCCCCTGGATACAAATACTCTTTCTTTTCCCGGATCATCGCACAGATTAGTTTCATCATAGTTGATGATATTACCAGGCGGAATAGCTTCGATTTCTTCTCCGAGATGACGAAAATATTCATTGATGATCTCTTCCGAAAGATCTGCTTTTACTCTCTTCATATTTTCACAGTTTCGGCTTGAAAGTTCCGGGTTTCTTTTTTGAAAACTGTACAACCATTCTTTTCCAGGTTTGTTATCATTAAAGCAGGCAATGTTTACTCCCTTTTTATTTAAATAATTTTGTACAAATGCGCAAATTCGTTCCTCGGTAAATGGGTAGCCATAACCTGCCGCCACTTGCATGGCGGCGACCAAGTTTTTTTCTTCATGGGGGCGTAAAACGGGAGGTTTTCCAAGTTTATCGGAGGTTAGACCCCGAAATTTCCTCCATATTGTTGACCTCGGCACCCCAAAACGTTCCTCTGCTTGCGCAAAAGAAATGTTTTGTTCGACAATAGCTTCTAGTGCACTTTCAAGACTTGCCATTGAATAATTTCGTCTAAATGCAGTCCCCGGAACGTGTTTATGGACCCGACCCATGATTATTTAATGTTTCATAAATCCTTAAAAAAATCAAAATTTTTACATTTTGGCCGTTTCTGAGAGTATGAGTAGTTCGATGGAATTTGTATAGGTATCAAATAAAAGTTGAGGTTATGATCTAAAACTAATTCCATTGGCTCATAACCCTATTATCTATGGTATATGCTACACAGGATAAATAACTTGTACTTTATGAATAACATAAAAATTGACAGGTTTTTAATTATTTATTATCGCTTACCTGTTGAATTACAATCGAGCCGGGTTACCGCCATTTGATTGACTTGTTTGTCACCAAACTGTCACATACCTTGGTATTTGATTTTTAATCGGTTGGCCACATTGACGGCGCTAAATTCAAAACATTGACACTCTATTTCATATAACCCACACTATTTCATATATCACCATTCTACGGTACCTATTTATTAAACAATGAATTGAATTCAATGTAATAGCAAGAGGGTAAGTAAACCATTTTCTTACAAAAATCCATTTCTACTTAAATCATGTAGCTAGGTATTGTCAAACTATTACTGCTTCTAAAAGGAATAATAATTATTGTACATTTAATGTAATCTTTAGCTAATAAATAAATGAGGTTCTAAAAAGTGAGGTTAGGGCGATTTCATGTTGAATTAAATTGACCTATATAAAGTGCTTTGAAGATAAAATGTTGTATGCCATTCGGCCAAGAAGTGCCTTTTTGTGCTTCGCTCAATTGTAGGCCTCCGCTACGCGTCGGCCTTCAAACCTTGAGCTTAGCACAAAAAGCCTTACTTCTTAACCTAATGACATAAATAACTATTATATATAATTTTTTTTAGTGGAAGTGTCGTATGGTAGGTCCGGCCCTTTTTCAGATTTGCTGTATCTTATTAGAGAAACCATGGTTGGTAGATCAAACATATCTCTTTGTCAGAGTCAATGGCAATCTATCTTAAGTTTAAACATATTTTCCTGCAAGAAAATGTTTTAACTGCGAAACATTTTAACCCGGCCTTTCGACAGCCGCGAACGTTGCACCGCATTGATTCGTATAACGGCACGACAAGTGATATTGGTTTCGTTTCTCCTGACTCATTGGCTTAAGAATTATGTTCAACCGGTGATTGTCAATCTCGCTAATTTGCCAAACACGAACATTTCATAAGATTCAGGCATAGCTAGGAAAAGAGTAAAGCTAAAAACTTGTCACGGCCTCAGGAGGGACGGTCCCATCATCACTGGTCGACATAATTTTGTACTGGTGTACGAATGCGGCGCGGTGCGGCACAGCAAGCAACTTTCTAAAAGCCGGTTTAAAATGTTTTGTAGTTTGCAAAGCCGGGAAAATATGTTCAAACGCTCGTGGATTGGTCGCCTCTCGTTAGTCGCAGCAAGCTCTAATTTTTATATTTTCGAAAATGTTTTTCTTAATAACACTGTAGGTAAACTTTTGAAATATCACAGCTTATCGCTCGGACACGTAAACATAATTTTTGATCATAGATTCCAAATCCATGCTCGGTTTAGCTGTATCAGGTCTAAAAAAGTTTTTCCTGTTGGAAATCCGATCCGGGGACACACTGTATACTGGTATATTATAATTTGTAAAATAATATAATTCACCTGTTGTGCCAACAGTTTTATGCTTTTTATTTCATTTAATATAATATCCTCAATTATACTCAATAAAAAAAAATCACAAAAAAAAACATTTCAAATTTCCTGAATTATCTAAAGGCCGTATTACAGCCGGAAATTCTTCTTGCAGCAATTTTTCTTGCAGCAATTTTTCTTGCAGCAATTATTCTTGCCATTAAGTTTTCAAGGCCGTATTGCATGTTGTTTTACAGTCAGCAATGGCAAGACAACTTGCTGTTTATTACCGTGCTACCAACCGAAGAAAAATATACGATTTTGTAAACACTAAGTTTATTTGTTATTTAGTAGAGATATTTAAAAATTAATAAGTAAAATGGATACTAGAACTTTGAACAAAATGTCAATCATAAAACAAATAACCTTAAACTGTTTAAGTCAACCAGCGTCTCTTTAGAGAATTTGTAGTAGGGTTGGTAACATAAAAGTTACCAGATTTCACCCCAGAATTGCCGTGAAACGGCAATAAAAATCCATCCGGACCGATTTTCGGCAATTGCAAGAGATTCGTCGAAAGGTCTCAACCGCGCATGCCTATGGTAATTTTCATTGCAATTGACCATATGCAAGGAATGCGGTCGATGTTGCCAATGGTAAAAAAATAAAATTCCCTATTGGGAACATTCAATTATATTACGTTGGCTACATTGAAAATTTGAATTTCCCGCACAAACTAAATTAATTTCCATCTTTTTTTTTAATAATAATAAATAATAATAATTCCCACATTTGAAATTCGCACCTTCATTTATTATACAACATTGGAACTACCTTCTTTATCTCTGGAAACTACTAGAATGTATGTCAGTTTGTGCGGGAAATTCAAAATTTCAGTGTAGCCAACGTAATATAATTGAATGTTCCCAATAGGGAATTATTTTTTTTACCATTGGCAACATCGACCGCATTCCTTGCATATGGTCAAATTGAAAGAATTGCCGGCTGTAATACGGCCTTAAGAAAAACCCTTAGACACGTGTATCTTTTTATCAATTAATTTCAAATGTTGCAAGAATTTGTTATTTTTTAATTTGGAAGTGATGTGTGGATCCCGCCAAATTTAATTTAAAAAAACTTATACAGGGTGTTTATTTATACAGGGTGTTTCCAATATCTTTGAATTTTGACCTGATACAAGCACGGATTTGTAATCTACGACAAAAAATTAAGTTTACGTGTCCAAGCGTTTATCTGTGATATTTTCACCTCCCTACAGTGTAATTTACCGTAAAATACACAGTTTGCGAAATATATAAGTAAAAAAAAACAAAAAATAAAAAAAAATATTTTAACAAACTATATTAAATTACTTATTTGTATAAACAAAACACCCTTTAGACAAAAATTATAGAAAATTTTATAAAAAATAATTTGATTTTTTACTTTTTATTGTGCAGTATATCCACTGGTGGATAAAAACTGAAAAAATGTATTTTTGCGTATATCTTTGTAAAAAAAATTGTCAGGTGGTGCAAATTTGGTTTTATGCTTTTCAAATAAGCCCCTATTAATTCATGAAAAAAAACAGACAGTGTCTCAGCACGCAAGGTCAAACGACAGTTTGACTGGACTAAAATGAAGGTGTAAACAATAAGGGTTGCCAGATTCTGTCAAAAAAAAGTACACTTTGTGAGAATTTACCTTAAAACAATAGTGGTGTAGCAAATACCTATGTATTGGAACTTTTTTACAATGGTCAAGTGATGCCACAAATACATACCCATGCAGCACAAACCAGAGAACCAAAGTTTAAGAAACAAATTAGTTAATTTTTTCCCAACTAAGTTTGGCGTATGTACGATATTTTACATTTATTGGGGTTTATCTGGACATATAAATTGTCATTTTCGTTACGTTTGACCAAAAATGGACATATTTTTCAATATAGATATTTTTGTCAAACTTCGTTTGTAATGAAGTTTGGTCGAAAATTGGCAAATAAATTAATATTTATGTTAAACAGCTAATATAATATAGTGTCAGTTACTTAAATAGCTATTTGTGTATTAAGAGTGCAAAGTGATATATTGTCGCTCTGAATGTCACTTTGCGTTCGAAGAACATAAGGCTTTTTTTGTAACAATTTATGTTTATAACGTAGTAAAATAAACTTGCCTGACCTAGTTATTAATTGTTCATTTTTTATGAAATTTGGTATGTACCCATTCTGAAGTATGCCGCTTTGAGTGACTTAAGCTACATTTTCAATAGACCTATCTCATAAAACGGACTTTTGGATAGCGCGTGCGTGAAAAGCACGTCGTCTTTTTTTAATTATATAAAAGAGAAAGAGATACCACTCTTCTTCAGGCACGCGCTATCCAAAAGTCTGTTTTATGGGATAGGTCTATTAACTTATTTTTGTCCTAAACCTTCCAAATGTGTTTTATTTTGCGTTTAACGGTTATAAAGATAACAAATAAACATATCTAACATGGTTATTAATTGTTCAATAACATTTCTCTGATCCAGCTAGCGCTAGCTCTATTACCAAGAACCGAGTAGATATAAGAAATTCGGCGAAGTTGATACCATAGGCCCTCGAAAATTTGCCGTCGCAGGCTATAGCTTATCTAGCCTATTAGAAATTCGCCAATGGGTATTGCTGTTTGTTCATTTGCTATTGACTTGAAAATTTTCCCATTTCATTAAAATGAAGAAGTCCCTTTCAGGCCCGCGCGCGGAATAATAAGTTTTGTTTAATATAAAGTATATTCCGTATGATTTAGTGGTTGGGATACCTAGCTCTTAATATGACAAGATTTTTTGTTTTAACTTTTTTCCTAAATAATTTATTGGTATAATGTAATTATTAATAACCAAACGAAAAGTAAAAATTTGCGCTTCCAAAAGAAAGCGCAAAGTTGCACTTTTTCGAGGAGCGACCATTTTTTTACTTTGTCGCTCGCCCGAGCGACAAAGTTACTTAGTTGCTCGCTTAGTGAAACCCATGGAAACCATAATAAAGAAACGTTTAGTGTATTTGGGACTTTTGACACAAACGTCAAATTTGAGGTTATCAATAATTATTAATTTTTTCCAAACATTCTTATAGAAAGACCGGTTGTAGAAAAAATCCTGTGTGTAATTCGAGCGCAAAGACTAATGTAAAAATGAAAAATTCCGATAAGAAGGATCTTACTATTAATATTAAGAGCTCAAACGTAGATAGGCTTCTTTTTAGGTACCCTACACAGCAAACAATTTTTTAAATATCAGAAGTAAAAAAAAAAATTTTTTTTGAATCACCCTAGTATACATAACTATGATATAATATAATATACATATTAGGGTGTCCCTTATTTTTTATTTTTTTACGCATACCCTCTAATTATATTTATTACGTGTTTATATACTCACAGTAAAAATTTCAGCTCATTCTATAAACGGGAACCCGTGCCGACTTGCATCTGAACCCTCCGTGAGCCAACGTTAGGCGCGCGGTATTTTGTAACACGGTTGGCCGCGAGGTCTTCGATCGTAAGTCATTTTGTGTTTGTTATTATGTGACCCTTATATTATAAATTATTGACAAATGTTAAAATATAGTTTTATTTATGTGTATACTTTGATAAAAATGTATATTTTCACAGGGAGTGGCTAGTTACCCGGAAGGGTCTAGTGAATATGCCGTAAACTCTGAAATTGATAAACTTAATGGGATTTACTCTAAATAACTAAAAGAGTCTATTGTGAGAGATGACTACCGAAAACTTTCTGAAATATTTTTGGGAGGACATCAAGAAAAGAAATGCTTATAAAAAGCTGAAATTTCATATAACAGTATATTTTAGCAATACTAATTAGTATATTAATATATTTAAAGGATAAAATCAACTAATTTTTTTTTGGTTATTTTTTAGCTGTCATTCAGATATAATAAAAAAAAGAGTTTCGGGTAATTAGTTTTACGGCCTATTCACCCGACACTTCTGGGTAACTAGCCACTTCCTGTAAAATTATTCATTTTTATTAAAGTATACACATAAATAAAACTATATTTTAACATTTTTTAATAATTTATAATATAAGGGTCACATAATAACAAACACAAAATGACTTACGATCGAAGACCTAGCGGCCAACCGTGTTACAAAATACCGCGCGCCTAACGTTGGCTAATGGAGGGTTCAGATGCAAGTCGGCACGGGTTCCCGTTTATAGAATGAGCTGAAATTTTTACTGGGAGTATATAAATAAGTAATAAATATAATTAGAGGGTATGCGTAAAAAAATAAAAAATAAGGGACACCCTAATACATATACATCAAAATTATTTTTGGCAAAGGCAATACAAATAATTATTTAAGATACCTAAATAATAAGAAATCCTTAAAAATGGGTTTGAATTTTTTAGAAATTTGATAAACAGTACATATACTGCTGAAATAAAATGTGTGACTTAATGCAGGTTGACTATCCCTCTTATTGTTTTATTTCATAAAAAAAAACAAATAGCAGAATGAATTAAGATAATTTTAGTTGTATTAACTTATTTTATATACAACTTACCTTATGGCATTTACAGGATATATTTTTTCAGTCCCATCCTCCTTAATCCTATGACATTTAAATGCATACTTCTTTTTCTGAACATCAGGATTGGTATCCAAATACTCAACAGCCACCCTACCTTCAATACTACTTAAAACAAAACCTTGCTTATTGGGAAAACATCTGATTGCTCTAGTTTGATATTTTAATGAGGATTCGCGTTTTTGTAAAGCATAGGACATATTTCTTATGTCCCAAACCAAAATTTTCCTGCCAGCTGTTCCTACCACTAATTTTTCACCACATACACTCATAGCATAAACTTTGTCACCCTGATTGTAACTACCACTGCACATGGGTGTTCGAGGATCCCATAATTTTAAATGGTGATCCCAACTACCAGTAAGAATACCATTTACATCACTGCAGTATTCTACACATTTTATTGCATTATTATGGGTTCCAATTAAACTTTCTACAAAATAATGTAAATTAATAAGTGCAAGTGCTGCAAATTTTTTAATGTTTTTGGATGTGGGAGGGTCAGGACAATATATTTTTTTGGAGGGCACACATTTTTGTTTTGAGACTGCTAAAGGGCAGGGTGTACTGGGTGTATTCCTAAGAGTTCTGCCCTGATGCAATATAAACTATACAAATAAATCCCATTTATTTCTTTAAAACACTGAATTTCCTGTAATATAAACTCAATAGAATCGCTCAATTGACAGGTTTAGACCAACAAATTATAAATGTTAATTTTATTGAGCACGCCACATGTATTTACAGGATTTCAAAACACAAACTGTAGTTTATCACCATCATTATGAAATTTTAAACATGAAGCATTTTACACCATTTTTCAAAAGTAAATCAAGGAAAAATAATTTGAAAAATATTTGCATTCAAGCAAGAAAAAATTAAATGTTAAGTATAATACTATTCTTTTCTAACCCTTTTAACAAAATAATAACAAAACAATATTATACCTGAATTCACATTAAAATCGTATGTTTTAAGAGTATTATCCAAGTGTCCACTGTATGAGTGAACAGCATCCTAAAAAAAACTATTACTAAAAGAAAATATTATTAAAATAAGCAGTACTTACTGTAAAGCAGCAATCAAGCACTGGAGAGTCTTGTCCGTATTTATGCCTTAAGATATTAGCGGCTACATCGTATAATCTTACTACACCATCCCAAGAACTTACTAATAAAAATTGGTTTGTATTTGGTCCAAATTTCACAGACGAAATTGCGTCGTCTGGTGGAGATTTTAATCTATATTCGGTTTGTGACTTCATATCAGCAATATTGAGGCTTTAAGTTTAATTTTAATAAAAAAATTCCAGCGGTAATAGAGGTTATGTTTTGTGGTTATGTTTACAAGCAGAGATACCAACTTTTTAATAAATACAAATTTTCATACCAACCTCAGAACAAAATTAGAACCAAAAAGTTATAGTGATTATTTAGGGAATGTTTATTTTTAAGGATGAGTCACTGTCCGTCAGTGACTGACGTTCAATTTTGACATTTGTAGATGTCACTAGAAAAAGCGGATAAAAGGTGTGAGAAGAATATTTTTTTATTTAAAAATGGAACAGTATGATGTAATTTTGAATCAACCCGTTGTAATAGACAATGTAAGCAATAAATTATTTTTTGTAACGGTGTTTTTTATTGTAGTTTTTTGTAGGGTACTGGAGTGATTAAAGCTGGGTTTGCTGGTGATCAAATACCAAAATGCAGATTTGCGAACTAGTAAGTTATAAACAATTTTGGCTTTACCGGCTTTTTTCACGTATTTTTATTTAATTTAGTGTTGGAAGACCAAAACATGTTCGTGTAATGGCAGGAGCATTGGAAGGGGATATTTTTATTGGCCCGAAAGCTGAAGAACACAGAGGTCTATTATCTATCAAATACCCAATGGAACATGGGATTGTGACTGACTGGAATGACATGGAAAAAATCTGGAACTATGTGTATTCAAAAGATCAGTTGTCAACTTTCCCTGAAGAACATCCGGTGCTTTTAACAGAGGCACCCTTAAACCCAAGACCTAATAGAGAAAAAGCTGCTGAAATACTGTTTGAGACTTTCAATGTACCTGCATTGTTTATATCCATGCAAGCTGTGCTTAGTTTGTAAGATCATTAAGAAATTACACAGGGTGTTGGGACATTAATTTTAACAGGATATATACTTACAGGTTCTGGAGAAGTATAAAAAAAATTCTTACAAGTAGTTTTTGGGTTATTACCCTTAAAAATACAAATATATAGTAGGCATACTATATACAGCGTGTCATAATTTCTTCTGCTTGATATATAAATTCGATTCGCGTTGAGAAACATCCATTTTGTTGTACAGGGTGAGCAAAAATACTGATTTTCAAAATTAAATTTTTTAAATATATTTTTTAAAAGTGCCAATAGGTATAAAGAGCTGGTAAGGAGAAATCAAAAAGTCAAATTAAGTTTTTTCATATGAGTTTTTAATACTAAGATATTTGAAATCGAAAATTTAAGATATTAGTTTTCAAATTTTAACAAATAATTGTAGACATTATGTCTAAGACATATGACATATGAGTTGAAAGCAACTCATATGTCATATGAGATAGCAGTCAATTTCTTACAAGCCCTTCATATTAATAATTCAAAATAAATATTTAACAATTTTTAATTTTGCAAATCTACAATTGTACTTTTTTTGCACACCCTGTGTAACAAAATAGAAGTTTCTCATTGTGAATGGTATTTATATAACAAGCAGAAGAAATTTAATTTCTGAAATTATGAGGAGTGACTTTTCTTCGAAAAATTTAAAATAAATATTTTTACAAGTATAGTTAAGTCCATCCATGGATACTGTAACTTAACCTCTATAGTTAAAAAATGGTTTAAATGATCTTTCCTGCTGGGAGGTATAGTGCCATTATACAAATCCCCTTTTTAATGCATTTACAAAATGTAAGATAAATATACTATATTGCGTTTTACGCATTTTATTTTTTGGATTTGTTGCACTTTGCTTCTCATATAGGTTGTGTGGTGGATGCCAACAGAATACTTCACCAGTACATCATACCACATACCTAAATAAGTACAGAATGAGTTTTATGTTGACACTTTTTTTAACAGTGTGTAGAAATACAAACAAATATTTCAAGTAACTTTTTTATAAAAACCCTCTAAAATAAGAGGGAAACAGTATTTCAAAGTTAAATTAAATTTTGAGGCAGAATGCAAAATGTCATTGTTAGGAAAAAAGATAACCATAAAAACAAAAATGCCAAATTTAACAATACATAATGGAGATTCCATTGTATATCCAGAATTTGTTTTACTGCTGAATATTTCTAAATCAAGATGCTCTCGTAATCTACCAGTTTCCCTAGCTCTTTGAACAGCATTAAAAAATACCAGTGGGCGCAGGTAAATCCGGCTTGGGTAACGATTTACACAGAACGGCCCTACCTTTAGTAAAAAATTACATTTTGCATTGTTAAATTTGACATTTTTATTTTTATGGATATCTACAAGTATAGAGAAATTTTTGGCAACTGGACCGGCCTCAAATTTTAATTAAACTTTGAAAGGCTGTTCCTCTTTTATTTTTGAGTTTTGATTCACAAGTTTACTTTATATACCTATTTGTTTGTGAATATGATTTTTACATGCTGTTAAAAAAAACGTCAACTTAAAACTTCCACTGTACAAAAAATTACAAAAATCTTTTACTATATATATATTGATTTTAGCAATTCACTAGAATAAACGTTTTATATTCTATAGTAGTTTTTAAGTAGGTACTTTTTTAAAACTAATTAATATTATTTTATAATTATTTGTTAAAAAGATCAGTTCGTATTAAACAGTTGCTTAGTACAGACGTGAAAATCTTGCTGCAGTTTATTCGCAATTAGTGTTAAGAATGGCGGATGAAAGTGACGGTGACGTATCCATGGATGAAGATGGTAACCCATCAAATAGGAAGAAAAGAGGCACAAAGGAAAAGGGCAGTAAACCAAAAAGACACAAATCATTCACTCAAGAACAAATCAATGAAATTATAGGTACACAGAGTACATCAAACAATTCCACACAAAAAATTCAACAAAAAAACACCACAACATTAAAAACAAACAAAAAATTACTACAAATAAAACATTCTACAATTATACACCAAAAACAATGACAGCTAAAAAATATAAACACTTCTTCCAAATCACGGCTGAAAGCAATTTCACAAGAGAGGCATTTATAAAAATATGGGAGCGTGTACACCCTAGAGAAAATGACATAATAATTAATACACGTTCTGGATTTCTTCTAAAAACAAATAATGAACTCGCTGAAACAACTCTCGAATCACTTATCAACTCAGGAAAAATTGAAAAGTTTGAACTATCCCTACCAAAAACGAATGCTACCAACTCTACCCCTTCAGAAAGCTACTCTGTCGTCATTGCTATTGTTGACCTGGAATACGACGAGAAAAACATATCAGAAACACTGGATAAGAACGACCTTTACCACAGATACTGCAAAAGAATTATTTCCAGGACAACTGGTAAACCTACTAAATTTATCCGGGTAATAACTGGTTCCCAAGTCACCTCCGAAAAACTCCTATCCCAAGGATTCTACTATAAATATAACCACTATCCTGTATACCCTAGCAAACCCCCTATTCCTTTACCTCAACCTTGCAAAAAGTGTCTTTCCTTTGAACACACATCCGAAAACTGCAAAACGACTAGAAAATGCTCCAAATGCTCCGGTACACATGATGAAAGCAAATGTACGTCTCCTCTTCCTCCTAAATGCTCTGGATGCGGATCTGAAGAACATCAGGCCTGGTCACTTCAATGTCCTAAAAGACCCACAAAACCCATTGAAGGTATTCCCAACATAACTATTAAATCCACCAACAAAAAATCAAAAGAAGTCTCAAGAGAAAACCAAAAGTCTCGCATTCATTCACCCCTGACAATTCACGACATGATTATTTCCACCTACATCAACAAACTGAACGATAACAAAAATACAAACAGAGAAGAATTAATACTAAAACTTAGAAAAACATTTGTTCAAAACTTTAATATAGACACAGTGGCTATTTTTTCGGGATCCAGATTGTACATCCTAATGTTTGACCTGGAGGCCGATGAAGGCTCTCCTACAGAACCATCCAACCCAAATAGTAACAGCCAATATGTCCTTGACAACTAAAATAATCTATGCCAACATCAACAGCTACACCAGAAGAATGTTTTTAATAAATAACTACATAGAAAAAAACGATATACATGCCGCAATGTTTGTAGAAACAAAAACACTGGAAACCTCCAACACTTCATACAGAAACTGGAACATTTTGCAACACAATGGATACTCACCAAATAATCATGCCAGAGGTGGAAGTTTGATACAGTCCCATCCCAACAAACCCAGAATAAACAATGCCATGAACGAATGCCTACACTTGACGGTGCCATTCAAAGAAGATAAATTACACATTTTTCTAATATACAGTCATCCTAATCTCCGTATAGAAGAAAATATTTTTGTAATGGCAAGCCTATACAAATATGCCCTAATAATAGGTGATTTTAACATAAACAATAGATCAAAAAAACTGCAACTAAACAACTTCCTCTCCAATTCAAATTTTATAAAGCACGAAACTCCGCCCACATTCATTATGCCTCTAAACAACGACACCACGCCAGACCTGCTCCTCTATACCGAAAACATTAAGAATAATATAGAAAATGTTAACCTATTTCCAGATCTAGGCTCAGATCATCTTGCTATGGAAATTAAAATCAACTTTGATAAACCCCTTAGCTTTGTGCAACCCAAAAAATATAATTTTAACAAAACAAATATGGAAAAGGTAAATAGTGAGATAAAAAACTGTATTGGCCTTGAAGAGAATAAAAAAATAACACCCAACACAATATCTAATTTTAACAAAAATCTTTCAGACTCTATCCTGAAAAACTCTCCTCAAATATCTCATAGATTTTACCAGCACCAGCTTCCGCCATTTATAATCAAACTTATTAAAAGAAAGAGAGCCATGTATAGGGAGTATAGGAACACCGGAGATGACACAATAAAAAGAGAGTTAAACCGTTTCAACCACACCATTCAAAGGCTAGTCCAGCAATTTAAAAATCACAACTTTTTAAAGACGTGTGAGGAGATTAACATCAAGAAAGGCAAAAGCTACTGGCAAGACATTCAAAAATTGAGCAAATATAAAGGTAACAGAGCAAAAACTAGTACCCTCGAAGAAAATGGCAACCTGTTAGACTCCGACCCTGATAAAGCAGAAGCATTCGCTCGATATTTTAGCAAAATATACGAGGAATCACAGGACCCTTCTTTTGACGTAGAGACATATAACCTGGTAAACAACTGGTTTACCAATTTTACAGTAGAACCAGATCCGACGGTTCAAAGAAATTTAAATAACCTTGACGACCTATACTTTGAAGTAGTATTTACCGGTAAAAACTCAGCACCAGGGCACGACCATATTACCAAGTGCAATATTAGAAAACTGGACTCTGAGATTCACGACTATATTATTGATATATACAGATATTGTTTTATTAACAACTACATCCCAAAGGAGTGGAAAAAGGGCACGATTATAACAATACCTAAAGCAAATTCTAATCAGGCGCTCATAAAAAATCATCGACCCATCACTCTATTGCCGGTAATAGGAAAAAATTTTGAGAAAATCTTAAAGCATATGTTACAAAAAGAAGTTGGCGAAAAAATACCCAATTATCAATTCGGCTTTAAAGAGGGCTGTTCAACCATTCATCCTCTGACCATTCTAAAGAACAACATCGAAACAGCAAAACTAAATGGACAAACATCGGCAGCACTGTTCCTTGATATAAGCAAGGCCTTTGACTCAGTTTGGATAAAAGGTCTTCTGTTTAAACTTTTCCACATGGACTGCCCAAACTATCTAGTTTCACTTTTATACAAACTTCTAAACACTAGAACCCTAGCAGTCAAAGTCGGGAATTCCCTCTCAAGCAGTTTCGTTACCAAGCAAGGCCTTCCACAAGGCTCACCCCTTTCCCCTCTTCTCTATAACTTATTCTGTCACGACATATATAGCCATCAATTCGCAAACGAAAACCACTTTAGCTTCGCATCTTATGCATTACAATTTGCCGACGACACAGTCCTCATCTCTCACAAAAAATCCCTTCCCCAAGTAATAACAAGCCTCCAAAACCTGGTTAACTCTACATCCGAATGGTTCTCTAAATGGAGATTGTCACCAAATCCCAATAAATCACACTTCTTAATCTTCCACCACCGTATTACCGATCAGTCTCCTTCAATTTCCTTACAAGGCTATACTATTCACCCAGAAAGCTCCACCAACTACCTTGGTATACTTCTAGATCACAAAATAAACCTTAAACTCCACACACAAATAATAAAAAAGAGGACAATAGCAAGGGCAAAACACTTCTCAGGACTAAGGGTCAACAACCATGGACTAACTACCAACAATCTAACCAAAATATACCAACTTATCTGCAGACCGGTCATTGAGTATGGGTTTCCATTATTCCTCAATTGCAAAACTCCCACTTTAAAAAACTTACAAGTTGCAGAAACATCCTCCCTAAGAAAAATTACCAAAATCCGCCATCCAAACAATCCTCTCCATAACCCTCCCAATCCTTTCCTTTATGAAAAAACAGGAATAACACCAATAATGGACAGAATTCAAAACCTTGCTGACAGATATAGAGAGAGAGACAAGACCTCCGAAATTCTTTGGGAATTCTGTATAACAAGAGCAGAAAATGCAAGAAACGGATATCCGCAAAAAACAACCTTAGAATTAATATTTAATGATGACTAGTAATATAATTATTATTGTATACATATTTTTTGGTTTTTTTTTTTTGTAAGAATGTGATATATCTATTTTTAAAATACCATTGTTATATTATAAACATGTAATATTCTGGCTGAAGGACGTAAGTCAATGGCCCTTTGAAACTTCAATAAAGAACATTAATAATAATGTTAAAAAGATTAAAAACAATTTTTGAATCACATTACAAAAAATTGTTAATAATACCAAACCTAACTTAATTGTTTTTTAGCACTGACTTAAAATTTAACGTTTTGCATCTATTAATTTATAAGTATTTTATTGTAAATAAATATCTATTATCATAATAATTATTATAAAAATATTACTACACTAACAGTCAAAACATAAATTCTCGACCTTTAAGTTAAGGGTATGCGTAATAATAACGTTAAAAATATAGATAGAGACCACCCCTTACCGAATTGTTACTGTTTGAGTTAGTTCTATGACCTGTTAAAATTTATGCATTAACTTTTAGAACCCTGTATTTTGACATAAGTATTCAAGATCTTTTTAATTATAGGTATTCCACTGGTCGTACTACTGGTGTAGTGCTGGACTCAGGGGATGGTGTGACTCATTCTGTGCCTATTTATGAAGGATTTGCTTTACCACATAGTATTATGAGATCTGATATAGCTGGAAGAGACGTTTCCAGATACTTAAGGTTACTGTTAAGAAAAGAGGGCATTATTTTTAAAACCACTGCAGAATTTGAATCTGTGAGGACATTAAAGGAAAAAGCTTGTTATCTGGCTAACAATCCAGTAAAAGAAGAATCTGTGGAGACAGAATTAATCAACTATACTCTTCCAGATGGTAGTGTTATCAAAGTGGGCCCTGCCAGGTTTAGAGCCCCTGAAATTTTATTTAAGCCTGATTTAATCGGGGAGGAGTTTGAGGGATTGCATGAAGTACTAATGGATTCTATTTTAAAATCAGATTTGGATCTTAGGAAAGTTTTGTTCAAAAATATTGTGTTATCTGGAGGTTCCACATTATTTAAAGGTTTTGGCGATCGTTTATTATCGGAAATAAAAAAATTATCCCCTAAAGATGTTCAAATTAAGGTAAAAAAGCACAGATCAATTAAATGTTATATTTATTTATTTATTTTTATAGATATCTGCTCCTCAGGAAAGATTGTATTCAACATGGATTGGTGGGTCTATTTTAGCATCATTAGACACATTTAAAAAAATGTGGGTCTCAAAAAGAGAATTTGATGAAGAAGGACAAAGAGCAATTCATAGAAAAACGTTTTAATTTAAGATATTTTTAACCTCATATGTGATTCTTTGTTTTTGCAGCATTGTAATCTATTTATTAAAAGTCAATGTTTTTAATCTTATTTTATTAATTTTATATTTATTTTATATGGAGTTTTTGTTGTAAAACCCTAGTTTTGCCTATGAGTTATTAGTAAATTTATTATTAAGCTTATTAATGTATTTTTACAATTTTTTTATATAGAATATAACTTATTTATAAGAGCACAATAATACTATTCATTTTACTCTTTTGCTTAACGCCTACTTGTTTAATTCTTAAAAAAATTTTATCAACAGTTTTATTTAAAATATATATTTTTAATATCCACAATTAACTAAAAAACTTATACTGTTCACTCAACTGTTTTGTTCTATGGTTTACTTAATGCTTATACAGTATACAGGTTGGTCTGTGGTATAAGGTCATTATAAAATAAAATTGGGCATGTACCTTGCTTAAAATACCCCATAGAGACCTGTCCATGGTTTTTTTCCGGATACGGCCCGATAGAAAATTTATAGGAAATTACCCATAGGCACACCATAACTTTTACATTTTCGCTATTGAGCGATAGCAAATAACTCAATGAAGGATATATGGGGATTTCCCTATAGAGCAACCATAAACCATTTAAACCTAAGGGGGAAAAATTAATTTCTACATTTATATGTATTTTCCCCATTGAAACCAATAGCAAATATATTTGCTATTGGTTTCAATGGGGATGTATGGTTGTTATATAGGGATATATCCACCCTTGATTTATAAATCAAGGGTGGATATCCCTATAGAACAACCATACATACCAACTATGGGTCCTATACCTACCGATACACCCTATAGAAACACCATACATTCCGATACAAATATCTATATAGATATTGGTTTGATCAAACATGTTCAAACATGGTCTCTCTGGGGTATTTTAAGCAGGGTAGGCATTAACACTTTCGCTGTGTATTTCTCCATCCAAGGGACCAATACGGCGTTGTAGAATACCTCGGCTTCGAAAGTTTTTGAATTTATATTTTGAAGTTAGGTGTGGTCCCTGATTTATAAATTTTCTATTCTAATCCATTATTTATTGAATAAAACAATGTATTTTGTTTATATAAATTTTTTTAAATGAAAATAAACATACATTGAATAAAAATAAACAACAAATTTTTTTAAAAATCATCGGAATCTGAAGAAAATTGAACAAAATTATTGGCCAACTTTTGCAGCTCATCCTGCGTAAGAGGCCTTTTCTTGTCATCTTGTCTTAACAAACTAAGAATACGACTGTATATAAACCAACTGTCAGTTCACGCCAGTGATTTAAGATTATGGTCCCATATATGGGACCAGCGGCGTATGGCAATTGATTGTAGTCTACTACGCCGCGCTGGCCTTTACGGCCAGAGCACAAAAACTCAAAAACTATTGTTATTTTTCAAAATATTGATAAAAAACTTTACCACACCTATTTACTCATCTTTTGGGATGTTTACGCGCAATCGGCCTCAGCTATGCTAGCCTAGAAAAAGAAATAATTTAAAAAATTTGCGTGGCAGCGAACGTCCGGACGGGCCCGGACAACGTTCGTTATATTCATACAAACATCACGTCGTGATTTTCACAGATTTTATTCATACTGATATCATACGGAAGTCACCGCGTAATAATTGAAAATCATACGAACGCCACGTCGTGTTTTTCACAAATTTTATTCATACGGGCATCATCCGGATGTCACTGCGTGTGAAATGAAAATCATGTCGTGATTTTTTATGCCAACGGTGTTTGGATAATCATTTTTGCGCCACGTTCGTACACTACGGGAAAAATTATGTTGAATCAGCAGTTTTGCGGTTAAATACATTCCATATTTTCTTGGATTTAAATTAACTATATATAGATAATTTAAATCCAAGAAAATATGGAATGTTAAACTGTTGATTCAATTGTTAACATACTTTTTCTACGAATGTATCGCAAAAATGAATATCCAAACACCGATGGCATAAAAAATCATGTCGTGATTTTTTATGCCCAAACACCGATAGTATAAAAAATCATGTCGTGATTTTTTATGCCATCGGTGTTTGGATATTTATTTTTGCCCCACATTCGTACATTGAGAGAAAAAGTATACCTACATATATATTATATTATAATATATATTATTATATAACATACATATAACATACATTTTGTCACAATGTACGAATGTGGCGCAAAAATAAATATCCAAACATGTCGGTGCACCGATGGCATAAAAATCATGTCGTGATTTTTTATGCCATCTGTGTTTGGATATTTATTTTGCGCCACCCCAGTAAGCACAAGCTAACCGGCCCGCACAGAACATACGGCCCGAATACGTTTTGCCGAATCGGCTATGTTTACTCGGCCGAGTGTCGGCCACAACAGCAATTCAAAAAAGCCTTCAGACGTCCTGGATAGGTACCTATATATATATATATATATATATATATATATGTTTAACACACTCGACTATAGCTAGCCATTATTTGTTACTGAGTAGATGAGGATGGAGATGGGGACTTCAAACAATTAATGTTCATGAACATTATAGCTATACCATTACAGACGCACACTTCCAACCTTATGTTCTGTGCTTCCAACTAAATATTGCAACCCATCGCTACTTATAGTTAGCTCGCTTGCGTAAGCAACCGTGAGATGTATTATGCCGCGGCAGGCCGTATTTCGGCCGTAAGCGGGCCGGCTAGGGCAAGCCGAACGATTTTGCAGCGGCATGCCGTATTCTGGCCTACTTTTGGTTAGAACATGGCCAAACGATACAGGGCTAACCTTTTGTCTATGGGCAAGCCGAACCGCCGGTCAACCGCCTATGCACAGATTATAAATGTTATGCCTATGCCGAGCGAAGGCCGACTGTTTGCCGAGTGTTTGGTGCTTACTGGGACATTCGTAGTACGAATTTTATTCATTGAGAGAAAAAGTATACGGCAATTCCACGCGTAACGGATGGGACAGTTGCAAGTTTTTATTTACAAAATAACAAGTTTTTATATAACAAATTTTTATAAATACCTAGTTCTAAACAAAAGCTGTTTAACAAGGTTTTTATTTGGCAAAATTAGGTATCGTAGTTGACTGTTTAATTAATTCCTTAAAAATTAATTTTTTTATTCAAAAGACTACTATTGTCGAGTAAAATTCAGGCCAAGTTGAGCGCTTTGGTGGGAAATCATGTGGCCGTTGATTACATTAAATATCGAATCTTCGCGAGATTTCGGTAACAAGAATATGATTTATCAGTGCCGCGGCTTGCTGTTTGTTCGTACAGAGCGGCTACCGAAATACATGTATTTAATATATCAATTTGACCATATGCAAGGAATGCGGTCGATGTTGCCAATGGTAAAAAAATAAAATTCCCTATTGGGAACATTCAATTATATCACGTCGGCTACATTGAAAATTTGAATTTCCCGCACAAATTAAATTAATTTCCATCTTTTTTTTTAATAATAAATAATAATAATTCCCACATTTGAAATTCGCACCTTAATTTATTATACAACATTGGAACTACCTTCTTTATCTCTGGGAACTACTAGAATGTATGTCAGTGTGTGCGGGAAATTCAAAATTTCAGTGTAGCCATCGTAATATAATTGAATGTTCCCAATAGGGAATTTTATTTTTTTACCATTGACAACGTTGACCGCATTCCTTGCATATGGTCAATTGTGCCTGAAAATAAAGATGATGGACGGGGTGACATTCCTTAGACCGCTCAAGTTAGCCTGAACGGACAGTATGCAGGATTTATGCCATAAATGGCTGATGTTGGCAACACTGCTCTGCAGTTACTTTAGAACCTTCTTTATCTCTGCTTCAGAGGTTGGCAACAACGTTCAGTATTTTTTGACGTCTGTCGAAAATTTGTTTAGTGACGTTTCTTGTAAATAATTCAATATGTTTTAAAAATGTTATTGTTAGTAATTAATTAAAATGTGCGATACAAATAATATTAGCTTGGAAAAATGTAATGAAATGCCTGAAGCAACAGAAGTTAAAAACCAAGAAGTTTTAAACACTAATTTAAATGAAAATGTTTCAAAATTTTTTGGTAATCCTGTTTCTGAATTAAAAAGTAATGAAAATACATTTGAGATTACCGATGAGGAAGCAGATAATAACCCAAAAAAACTTTTAATTGAAAATAAGACTGAAATAAATATAAAACTGAATGAAACAATATGCCTCCAGGAAAAGATAATAGAGCAGAATTCAGATAACATTAAACAATTAACTGAAAAATGTACCCACCTCGAACAAGTTAAAAAAGAATTGGAGAAAAAATTTGACTCTGTAGGTGATAAAATAATAAATTAAATTGTATTATTGTATTGATTTTTAGGCAGTTAAAATAAAAGAAAATGCTATGAAGGAAAAAGAGACTACAGTAATAAGGTATGCAGTGAGTGAAAAGAATGTTTTGAAAGAAAAACAACAAAAGGAAGCTGCAGAGAAGAAATTGAAGGAAATTCAAAAGGAAAATGAAATATTACAACATAAATTACAATCAATGATTTCAGAGAAATCTAGAATATGTCAGATGTTAGACAATAAAGTAAATTGCATTTATTAAACAAAGATTTCACCCAACTAACATAAAGAAAATTTAGACTCCTTTTGAGTGTGTTTAAAATATTTAAACTATTATATAATAACTTTTAATTTGAATACTTTCTACACTTATTTGTTATTAAACACTATAAGGATAAATCTACTTTATACTTTATATAATATATGGGATAAAGACTATAATAGGTATACCTAAATTGGTACAGATTAAAGGGAATCTTTGTTTAAATTTTCTCCACTTAAGTTTAGACAATATGCAAATATGTTATTTTTAACATTTAAATTTTAGTGTTATGAGCATAAAACAGCTCAACAAGATTTGGAACGTACAAAAGCAGACCTAACAGCACTTGAAACTAAACTAAAATGGTCACAAAACAGCTTACAAGGAGAAATAGATGCTCACAAGGTATGTCTTATTATTATTATTATTATTTAAAGATGCAATTACCCTCGCAATTACCTAGCTTCATTAGGAATATAGTAGTGTCCCTAAAAAACACAGCTTACACAAAATTTAATCATAATTTATACAAATAATTTGCAAAGCATTTGCACAAAATTTGTATACAGTACTTTCTTTTCTAACACTGTCCTACTGTCCTTCGAAGGATTATGAAGTACCTACACCTAAATGTACTTTTTTTTAAGATACACAATTTTAATTTTAACCCACCTGCAAGCCACTGATCATCTTGCTGTTTAATGGGGGTTTCCCATTCTACAGCGCGGGGCGACACTACATAACGTAATAATCTAGCTTGCCGATATCGACTCGGTTTTCATTTATTGACCACAGTTCGAACAGACAAGCCGCGGCAAATTGTTCTAACTTTCTTATTTAACATGTCACTGCCTCGAAGAAAATGTCATTTTAACTCTGTTGCAGGCATTGTATCCGTTTATGAAAGTAAAATCAAGTGATTCACCGCATATTGATATTAATACAATTGTGTATTGTGTATTAATGCAATTGCGAAATTTGCCGAAGTTATGTTGATATTTCTAACAGTGGTCGCAGCACTATTAAACAACATTTGTTGAAGAAAAAGCATGTTTTAGCTGCAAATACAAAGTCAAACAGTAGCAACCCGGACAACATTCGTAATATTCATACGAACATCATGTCGTGATTTTCACAAATTTTATTCATACTGATATCATACGGAAGTCACCGAGTGATAAATAAAAATCATACGAACGTCACGTCGCGTTTTTCACAAATTTTATTCATACTGACATCATCCGGATGTCACTGCGTGAGAAATGAAAATCATGTCGTGATTTTTTATGCCATCGCTGTTTGCGATTGACCGATGGCACAAAAAATCATGTCGTGATTTTTTATGCCAACGGTGTTTGGATAATCATTTTTGCGCTACGTTTGTACACTAAGAGAAAAATTATGTTGAATGAACATTTTTGCGGTTAAATACATTTAATATTTTCTTGGATTTAAATTAACTATATATAGTTAAATTAAATCCAAGAAAATATTGAATGTTAAACTGTTGATTCAATTGTTAACATACTTTTTCTTTTAATGTACGAATGTGTCGCAAAAATGAATATCCAAACACCGATGGCATAAAAAATCATGTCGTGATTTTTTATGACCAAACACCGATGGCATAAAAAATCATGTCGTATTTTTGCGCCACATTCGTACATTGAGAGAAAAAGTATACTTACATATATATTGAATCAACAGTTTTTTAGTGGTTAAATACATTCAATATTTTTTTGGATTAAAATTATTAGTTAATTTACATCCAAGAAAATATTAAATGTATTTGACCGCAAAAACTGGTAATTCAATTGTTAACATACTTTTTCTTTCAATGTACGAATGTGGCGCAAAAATAAATATCCAAACATGTCGGTGCACCGATGGCATAAAAAATCATGTCGTGATTTTTTAGGCCATCGGTCAATCGCCAACACGCAAAACGCATAAAAAATCACGACATGATTTTCATTTCTCACGCAGTGACATCCGGATGATGTCCGTATGAATAAAATTTGTGAAAATCACGACGTGACGTTCGTATGATTTTCATTTATCACGCGGTGACTTCCGTCTGATATCAGTATGAATAAAATTTGTGAAAATCACGACATGATGTTCGTATGAATATCAAGAATGTTGTCCGGGTTCAATTAAAAAAGATATTCCAATGTTTAACAAAACATTCACGTTTTGTTAAACATTGGAATATCTTTTTTAATTGAACCCGGACAACATTCGTGATATTCAAACAACGTTTTATAAACTATAACGGTGTAATGTGAATAACAAACTATGTTTTAAATTCGCAGTTCGCAGGGCTCATACGCATGCGCAAATTTTGCAAATATCACACCGTGAGTTCTACATGATATCACTGTGATGAAGCATGTGTATGCACTCAGGATATCACAGCGTGAAAAAAAATCACGTTGTGATATCATCATGACTTCACCAGGAAATCCCGATTGTTGTCCGGGAAATTGGAAACTTTCTTAAAAATGAAAATTTCAGCTCGGAAAATGTGATAATTCCCGCCAAGGAAGCTACATTTGCAGTTTCAGATCTTTAGACTGCACATCAAAACTAATAGTAAATATGTTTGAGCCTAAATTTGCCGCCGCTCTAACCAAGAATGTCAGTCTAAATTAAAAATTGATCTACTAAAAGCAAATTTTAAAATTGTTAGCATCACTATAGATTCGTCAAATCATAAGGAAATTAAAGTTGTGCCCTTAATAGTAAGGTACTTTGATTAAAAAAAGGGTATCAAAGTGAAATTACTTCAATTGCGGGACTTACCTGGTGAAACATCAGAACAGTTGAATAACTATGTGGTTAATGCTTTGAATAAAGACAATTTACTTGACAAATGTATCGGATTGTCTGCTGATAATATCAATACAAATTTTGGCGGAATGAGAAAAAAAGGGGTGAACAATCTATTTCAGTACCTTAAAATTACAAGGTTCTAAGTGCAGCTGAACTGTTAAGCGAAAGTGACTTTATCTACAATATTAAATATTGCAGATAAGGCATTTTTGCTTAACATGGCAACTGCACCTAGAACCTTGTTATTCTAAGGTACCGATTTACCAAATTAAATACTTCTCGTGGCAAACCCTTGGTTGGCATTGGTTGTGTGGCACACATCTTTAACAACTGTGTTAAAAATGCGACGGACGCCTTGCCAATTGACGTTGAGGTTATTGCTGTTAAGATTTTTAAGCATTTCTATATTTTTACACTAAGAGTTAATAAGCTACAAAAAAATGTTATCATTTTCAAAAACCAGATTTTTTCGAACCCTTGAAAGCATATTTTTTTATTCATTGACAAATGTCCAACAGTTAAAAACAGTTTTTCCAAAATCCAACAAGCGAAGCTTGGGTGTGGTTTCCCTGCTTAAAATACCCCATAGAGTCCCTGTTCAAACCGATAGATATTTGTATCGGGATGTATGGTGTTTCTATAGGGTGTATCGGTTTGTATAGGACCCGATGTTGAGATTTATGGTTGTTCTATAGGGATATCCACCATTGATTTATTTGCTATCGGTTTCAATGGGGAAAATACACATAAATGTAGAAATAATTTTTTCCCTATAGGACCCTATAGGTTTTAATAAAATTTTGTCAAATGTTTTATGGTTGCTCTATAGGGATATCCCTATAGGATATATATATATCCTTCATTGAGTTATTTTCTATCGGTCTCAATAGGGAAAATGTAAAAGTTATGGTGTGCCTATAGGTAATTTCCTATACATTTTCTATCGGGCTGTATCCGGAAAAACCCATGGACAAATGCACATATAGAATCCGGTAGCGCCCGATACATTATTTTGTATAGGTCTCTATGGGGTATTTTAAGCAGGGTTGTACATAACATTGCATCTGTCTTCCACAAAGTGATTTTAGATGTAGAAGGTGACTAAATATGCGCAAGAGAAGCCGCCTTGGAGTATTTCGAACTAATAAATAACCCTGCTTAAAATACCCCATAGAGACCTATACAAAATAATCTATCGGGCGCTACCGGATTCAATATGTGCATTTGTCCATGGTATTTTCCGGATACAGCCCGATAGAAAATGTATAGGAAATTACCTATAGGCACACCATAACTTTTACATTTTCCCTATTGAGACCGATAGAAAATAACTCAATGAAGGATATATAGGGATATCCCTATAGAGCAACCATAAAACATTTGACAAGATTTTATTAAAACCTATGGGGTCCTATAGGGAAAAAACTAATTTCTACATTTATGTGTATTTTCCCCATTGAAACCGATAGCAAATAAATCAATGGTGGATATCCCTATAGAACAACCATAAATCTCAACTATGGGTCCTATACAAACCGATACACCCTATAGAAACACCATACATCCCGATACAAATATCTATCGGTTTGAACAGGGTCTCTATGGGGTATTTTAAGCAGGGAAGATTCAAAATCGATTAAATGAATTATTTTGCCGCTTAAAGTGAGAGAGTCACTTTTAAAACTTGAAAATATGGAAGACATCAGTGTAAACTATCGGGATGTCTTTACTACTCATGTCAAACAATTCTATTCAAATTGCAGAACTGGAGTTCAAATTTAAGTGAACTAAAGCTTTTTGGATGGGTTAACTTGAAAACAAGCTACTTATGCTGAAATTTTGTCTTCTTGTGAGGCTTTTAAGGACTACATCGGTCGGGTATTAAATCAGGACGAACTGTTCGATGAAGTAAGTCTAATACGAACCAACGTTACAGAAGAAAAAATTGCTGACTGGAATTCCAGAAATATTTCTACTGAAGATCGATGGCTCAAAGTTTTCAAAATAGACAAGGAATTAAAAAATTTAAAAATTTTATGTGAGTTTATATTTTGTCTGCCAGGCACCAGTGCATCAATTGAGCGGTTGTTCTCAAATATAAATAACTACTGGAGTTCTGAAAAATCGCAGTTGAAGTTAGCTACCCTGGAAGCCATAATGCAAGTCTACAGAAACTTTGATTAGACTTGCAACGAAATGTTTCACATTCTTAAGGGTAAACCACAAATTTTGAAGGCGATTCTTAGTTCCCAAAAGTACGACTGGTACCAAAATAATGATAATCTGGATGGTCAAGCCAGCACGTCAAAAGAAATTTAACTTTATGATAATTATTTTATTATACAAATACTTTTTCTTTCTGCTGCATCTGTGTGCAATAAAAAATTTACATGTATTTATAAAAAAGGGTTATCGGTTAACCGGTTGATTAAAAAATTAAAATAACCTCTCAAGTTAACCTACCTTCAAATAACCGGTTATTAGGTTAACCGGCGCTAAATAACCGCCTGTTATAATTATTAATTATTAATACTACCAGATTGGCGCACAAGCACAAAGACTAGAGTACAAACCAATATGTAGGGGGTAAGGAAAAAAGCGTCTGCAATGATGAAGTTTCTCAGTGCTCCATAGATGATACGTCATATTTTAATTGGCACTAATCAGATTGGGTTTTTGCGCATTGTAGTGGGCACTGCAGTTTTATTTGTTCTGTGCCGTCAAAAAAATACTCGTCAAACCTTAGACCCTAAGACCTAAGCGTCAAACATAGGGAGTTTTTATTCCTGTATCTAGTCTTCTTGCGCCACATATAAATAAATATAAGCGGCGTAAGCAGTGTTGCCAGGTGAAGCAAAACAAAAAGTGGTACCAAGTTCTTGATTTAATCACAATCCACATACACATTGTGTGGATTGTGGATTTAATACTATTTAACCCAAATTCACTATTAAATGGTACACATTTTGTGCCAGAAATACGGGTCAAAGGAGAATTGGACACACTGCAACTATATGGTTTACCCTGCTTAAAATACCCCATAGAGACCTATACAAAATAATCTATCGGGCGCTACCGGATTCTATATGTGCATTTGTCCATGGGTTTTTCCGGATACAGCCCGATAGAAAATGTATAGGAAATTACCTATAGGCACACCATAACTTTTACATTTTCCCTATTGAGACCGATAGAAAATAACTCAATGAAGGATATATAGGGATATCCCTATAGAGCAACCATAAAACATTTGACAAAATTTTATTAAAATCTATAGGGTCCTATAGGGAAAAACTAATTTCTACATTTATGTGTATTTTCCCCATTGAAACCGATAGCAAATAAATCAATGGTGGATATCCCTATAGAACAACCATAAATCTCAACTACGGGTCCTATACAAACCGATACACCCTATAGAAACACCATACATCCCGATACAAATATCTATCGGTTTGAACAGGGTCTCTATGGGGTATTTTAAGCAGGGTAACCAACTGCCAGAATACATCAAAAATGCTAATTACCTGTTATGGATTCTTGTAATCTTTTTGGGTCAATAAATAATTAAAAAAAAAGTTCAAATTTTACATTTAAATATTAACTCACAATAATTGTTATAATAATAGTTATAATAATAGTTATTAAAAGTATAAAGTGAGGTTCGATAACTTTAGCTGTCAGTTAACGAATTTTTTGATTGTTCTTAATTATTTTTACAGCCAAGGTAATCGAATACTTTGGTAGTGAGCGTTGAAAATTATGCGGTCCCTTTTCCTAGTCGCGCGGCTTGGCGTCTAGCCTTCGGCCTGTGGGCCCAGAGGGTCTCTTGGAGATCCCCTCCGGTAACCTGGCGGTAGTGTTATTCGACGCTGTAGTTTCTTTTTTGGAAAGGCAGTGCCCACATGCATGAGTAAGGAATTTATAACGCTGGTTTCAATTTGGTTTTATACAGGGGGTCCCATAATTAACGTGCAATACTTTAACAGCAGATTCTACGTACAAAAATAAGACAAAAAATCCTATAAACATAGGTTAGAAATGCTTCCCAAGGGAGCTACAGCCCCCGAAAGAGGAGCCCCTGAAGATGGTTTTTATTTAATATCTCCAAACCTCAAAATTTGTATGGCCAATAAGATGTAATATTAACAATTTTAAATTTTCCATTAGGGGTGGGTTAGATAGATAGGGGTAAAACCACCCTAACTTTTTTGTACGTGTCTTTTCCCAGGATTTAATGTTAAATTATTTTATTTTGTAGGTTTACGCACAAAAAAGATCCTATTTTTCCATATTAACCATTTTCGCTTAAAATCAATTTGCAAATTACCTTACATGGAATAAGGATGCCATGTTTAGGAAACATTATTCAGATGATTTTATGCAATCTAACAGGGAGTTTCATTAATTCTCAAAATTTCATTTTTCTATCTTGAACGGTTTTGGAGATATTAAATAAAAAGGGCTCCTCTTTCAGGGCTGTAGCTCCCTTAGGAAGTATTTCTCGACCTATGTTTATGGAAACTTTTTTCTATTTTTGTACGTAGAATCTGCTGATAAAGTATTGCACGCTAATTACACCCTGTATAGGTATATATACCAAAGGTATATTAATAATTAATAATTAACATCTTCACGCGAAACGACCACTTTTATCACATTTTACCTTTTGAGATCGATAATTTTTGAGCACATTCAAGGGAAAGTTCTTGATTGTGATCCAAAATGCTCGGCCGGGAAACTGCGCGCAAATTCATTTGAAGCTTCGCGCAGGTTCTTCGAGCGCAATCAAGAAAGTCCCCTCATTTACAACACTGCAACTTTAAATGAGAAGGTGTTTTTAGGATCGCTTTTATGAAAATATTGAATCTATGAGTATTTGATAAGTACAAGAACGAATGGCAGGCCCCATCGGCAACGCCTGACAGGGTTATTTTACCCCCTTTCGGTTCTCGTACGTATTCCGCCACTGCACAGCGTTACCTGTGTTTGGTGGATCCGAATTTTCACCCCGGCACACATACGGACGAATCACCAAATTACGGCGCCAAAAATATTAAAACGGGTTATTTGCGATTATGATGATAAAAAATGCTTTTAAGGACTTGATTTAATCTTTATCTTAAAAAAAATGCAAAGTTTTGTTATTTTCTTGATTATTTTGTGTAATTAAAAGAAAATAATTAAGGGTGTAAGTAGGTGTTAAAAAAATAGGTAGACAATTTTTATGTAGGATAAAAAGGTTTTTATTAGCGCTAAATAAAATTATATTCAAAACTTTAATTTACTATACCGAGTGTTATTTTTTACCATAACCATTAATTTTCTTAAAAATGACTTTACAAAAAAAAATTCTCAAAATAATAATAGGTTTAAAGAGGATATCAAAAATACTAATTAGACAAAAACCCTTAATCAAAATATTTATTTAAAATTTAATATACAATAGGTCGTAAAATATTAAACATATGTTTAATATATATTATTAACAACAATATATATTCACCATCTTAATTAACAACAATTACTTTCAGGTAATGCAGATTAAGAAAAGATTAAGATGATCTAATATTTTATAATTGGTTCATTACATATTAACAAAGTATAATATTTTTTTGTATGGCTAGCTTTTTTAACACGTTCACTGTTACTTACTTGATAAAAAAAATCTCTAAAACCTATGGCTGGACTCGGCTGGAACTAAAATTTACATGCTCATATTGGTAATAAGATACGCTATATGGTAGCCAAAAATGTAGGCGGAACTCTGCGGAACTTTTTTTAAAACTCTATCTAAAGTTATACTTTTAATTTTTTTTTCATAAAAATTCTGTTTCATAAAACATATATTCTTACTTTTCCATGTATAATTTGTTTAATAACAATAATTACATATAAAAGTATATACCATAAGCTTCCAAACACAACTAAAAAAACTTTTGATTTTACATTTAGAGTCATAGGACAAGCATTCTAATTCTGTCAACTTTTACCCGCGAGTACTTCATAGTAGTGCGAATAAAAGGTCAACTTTGGGGTGGTGCTGAGTCTTTTGTATACAATATATATATAAAAAAAATACGTTTTATTGTGGACTGGTCTATTGACAACGTGTTAATGATGTTTCTGACTAATTTTTTTAAAGTTCATTTTTCTATTTTTGGCGCGCTAATGTGGACGTTCGTCCTTATGTGCGGCAGGTAGATCTCCCCTAGGAGGTCGTGGATGACAGTGTCGATGGTTAAGGCCACTCCCGGAATTTTGTCGCCGGGCCGGGCCATATGCACGATTTAGGCTCGTGAAGTGTAAGACAAGGAGGGACAACATTTTGATTTTTGGGGGCATTGGACTGACCCAAAACTAAGTACAATTGGGGTTTATGAATGAGGCTTGGTTTATTAGTACGTTGCTTGGACATCCTTGCTGGTCTTGTATTTCATCCGGGTATCTGTCCAGGTGCTGCAATTCGGAATTTGCAACATGCAGTTGTTTCCCCACTGTGCAATCTATATTTTCGCTCTAGAGGACTATCAATAGATAGAATTTGGTCGGCAATGTGATTGCCGGTTACCGATAGTTTTTATTTTAAAGTATAAGTTATGTATGCTTTTCTTTGTCCACGTTTTGTGGTTAAAATTGTGTTCTGTTTTTTTTTCTAACAATTATCGTGCTGTAATTGTTCCCAGTCCTACCCATAACCCATTCGTGAGTGGTCGTTTAAGTACGCCTCTGTATTGTGTTAATTTTCCATCGGGTGTTGTTTTACTTTCCCTACTCTCTTAAAATAAATCACTCAAAAATGGTTATTTGACTCATTGTCCCAGCGAAAAGGCAGTCGCTAATGATTAGACAAATTTTACCGAATGCAAAGTCAATAGTGGATTTGGTTTAAAAAGTTTTTTTTATATTAGTTTTTGTTTCCTCACAGAAGCAATCGCTGGTGCCTTATTTTAATTTGTCTAATTTAACTATTTAAGTAGTAGAATAGCTATTTATTGAAAACGACTATTCGTTGTTTTCGTGTTTCGTGTATACTGCTTCTAACATTTGTTTTTTTTTTAACTCGAGAAGATCTCGCAGTTTGTTTATTTAAGGCAAAGATTAGAAAATGGTTTAAGATTTATGTGTTTATTAAGTACTACCTACTTGTCACGTCCTATACGGCTATCTAATTTTAAGTCTAACTTGCTTTACTTTTAAGTCGAACTGGCCTATGCATTCGGTATCTTTGGTCTATTTAATGTAGGGTTCGTTAACCCTGTTCAATTCTTTTAATGTTCTTTCTTGTTGATTTCTATATAAACACACACGTAGGCTCGGTGAACGCGTTTAAGTATATCGAATAGCGAAGTGCAAATATAAAAATACTTATCTGAATTTCGCAGATGGCTTTTTGTCCCCTCGTAATTGGTCTCTTCCAGCTTCCTGTCGCGATGAACCACCTGTTCAGGTAAGTGGTTCCGTGGCTCCGACCGGTGCACACTGGAGTATGGATGCCTATCGAAGGGACAAAAAGGAAAAAACATACATTGTTAATTTTGTTAGAAATCTGATGCAAAATTAAACTAAAGACATTGCTTAAACTAGCGCAAGCAAAACTAGTAGGCTGTCACTTAAAACGGGCGGTGATAGCATGTCAAAGATATCAGTGTTGATTGAACGCTTTGCTGTCATAGTTACTCTAAATTTATTTTCAAAACTTCACAGCCATTTCAGGAAAAGCGAAGATTGAACTTTTCCAGTTTTTTGGCAAAAATATATTTGGTAAGCCATTAGATTCTTACCTTAATGGCACATACTAATTTAATATGTCCATTGATTTTATATACAGCGTTGTTTGTCAGTATCGCAAATTAGAAGTTTTCTTTTAATTTTTGCTTATTTTGGCAGAGGTTATAGTTGTGTTCCGGGCGTTTCCGAAATGAATAGTTCATCACAGAATAATGACCAATCATCGTTTATTATGAAACCGTAAAAAAAATGGCTAATATTTGCTATTCCGTAAATCCCTGAATATAATGTTAAATGCAGTTAACACGTCATTTTTGCACAATACCAATGTATTAAATTATTTTGGTCAGCATAATTCAAAAAGTATTGATTCAATTTTGATGAAATTTGGCAGGCGATTTACGTACAACAACAGAAAGACTTGATTAGTTTTTTTTTAAACCCCAACATGGCAGATCAAAATGGCGGCCACTTTAATTTTTGATTGGCTATAATTCATGAACTCTTATCCCGATGTCAATAAAAATCTATTAGGTAGGTTTGTAAACTTAAAGAAATATTTTTCACAAATTCAAAAAATTCAATATGGCGGAACAATATGTCTGTTTTGATAACCCAAAGAGTAAGATCGATTAACTAATAATCTTAGCTTTATCAACTCTGTCAAAATAAAACAATGGGTTTAAAAAAAAAATTGATTTCTGTATTTTTTCCCGCAATTATTTATTTAATTTTCAGTTTCAGTTTTAGTAAATAAAATATGCAATTCAGTATTGTCAAGTGTGCAAAATTTCAACATTATTATAAAATAATACTGCAAAAAAAGGTTTAACTACCTAATTGGTATGTTTTGTTATTTTTCTTGAAGCTATACTGGATAAGTAGTAAAAAAATTTATAAACCTCAAAAAATGAAACACCCTGTATATATTTCCATAATTTTAAGTTAATAATTATTGTCAACATATTTCCAGGATATTAAAGCCTATTAATAGTCGGAATTCCGACTTAAAGCTCTCAACCTATTTTGAAAATGAAACGCCCTGTATATATTTCCATAATTTTAAGGTAATAACTATTGTCAACATATTTCCAGGATATTAAAGCCTATTCCGACTTAAAACTCTCAACCTATTTTGAAAATAAATTTTGTCCCTTCATGGTGTCCAAATACCCCAGTGTGCGGTGGGGTGGCAATTCACTTCGCACTTGTTTATAGTTCGGAGCGGAAAGACAAGCACGTCTCAATCGTAGAAGCGATACTGTCGAACTGTTTATGAAAATATTGAATTTATAAAAAAATAATCGGATTTTTTTAAAAAGTCAATTTATGTCGCAATAAAAAGTGTTAAAAAGATATACGAAAGTGTCCTCGTACGTTTTTTAATTGCTAAAATATTAAAATACATTTTAAACTCACATACAGTGAATATTTTTTACATTTCATGAAAGTATTTTGCACTTACGGATTTGATGGATTACGATAAATAATATAAGTATTTGTCAAACCATAATCTGAGGTTTCGACTGTGCGTTCTTATTTTAAAATCTGTAAGGTGGATGATTAAGTTAGCACTACTTCTGTTTCTTTGCGTTCGATATGGTTCGAATTACTTTTCAGTGTTTAAATTATTGTTATTGCGTTGTGTTAACATGTTCTGTTTATGCTAAACTTTTTTTTTTTTTAATTTATTAATAACCCAAAAAGAATACAAGATTCCATAACAGGTGCTATGTATAGAAAACATAAATAAAATATATATATATAACAAATACAGTATAAGACTAATATAATTTAACATAATTAAACATTCAGGTACTTTTAATTATCACAGTGTTATCTTAAAGATATATAGTAGTTTTTAACTGATGTAGAGAAGGCTTCTATTGTTCTTTGGTTTTTGGTTGTCTCAGGGAGTATGTTGAACCACTTCAGGGCAGATTGCGTTATTCTCCTTTCTCCAAATTTGGTGGTGTTTGGATCTATGTGGTAGTTTTCGTTTGTTCTAGTATTATATGTGTGTTTGTCACAGTTTTTAGTTAAGTTAATTGTTGTATTTATCAGGTTATTTTTGATTTTGTACACTACTTTAACACTGTCCAACATTATCTCCTCATTAATGTTTAATATATTCAATTCATTATATAGATCTGTAGTACTTATTGTTTTGTATTTCGTCAACTTGTTTTGTTTGTGTTTGAGTTTGTGTTGTGCCATTTGCATTTATTAAAATGCGGTGTGCCATATTTTGATGCAATAAAATAGTATATTAGACTATAAGGGTAGAAAGTGTGAGATTCCTGCACTGCGCGCCATGATGCCCGAGGCGAAGCCGAGGGCATCATGGCGCGCAGTTCAGGGCTCTCACACTTTCTGCCCGTGTAGTGTATACTATTTTTCTTGTTACCCCGCAGAAAATACGGAAAAAAATTAAATGTATATAAAAAAACTTGCGTCAAAATTAAAATCTGACGTTTAATTTAATTCTGACGTTTACATTCAAAATCAATCAAACTGTAGCGTTGTCATGGTAATTCAGCGGTGCCAATACAGTAAAAATAAAAGGTTGTATTTTAATTAACAAATTACTACTTTATAACAAATAAAAGTACCTACCATTAAACACTTAAAACAACATAAAAAGTAAAAAAGTAAAAACATAAATTGTTTATTTGTTGTTATAATTGCAAAATTATGGTTTAAAACTGTCATATTTTTGTGTTTCTCATGTTGGCAGTACGAAATTTGAATTGTGCTTAACGACTAAAAAATTTTTACTCCCGCTATTAGAGTATGCGCGTATAGCTTGACCAATGCAAGAAACGTAAACTTTCTGCCGTGAAATCGGGGACGAAACAACGTATTTTGAGTCGAGGTAGTAAGAAAATTTTATTAATTATTAATAAAATTTAAAAAAGTTTTCAAAAACAAAACGCGCAATAAAAATCAAAAGAGAAAAACTCAATAATTAAAATGTTTATATTCGCGGTTACAACGTTGTTGCACCCTACATTGTTGCAGTAATTCAATTTTAAAATTGGTTACAATTTTTGTACTTTATTAATAATAGTAATAAATTCATTTAAAATGATATTCAATATTTTTTGTTAATATTTTTTTTACATAATAAAAAATAAATTTAATAAATAGTAGAAGGTTGAAAAATATTTTGGAGATTTAATGACAATTTTATTTTTTTTTATATTTTTAATTTATTGGTATTTTTTACTGTAGGTATTCAAATAAAAATTTAACATTTTACGAAATTTTATATATTGACCGAGTAAGGCAAAAATATGAAAAATACCAACAATCTACAAACTTTCAAGATTAGTGGAACCATTCAACTTTATATTTTTCTTTGTAAACAACCTTAGATGGAGTTTAAACCCCTCCGCGCCCTATTAAAAATTTTATTTTGAATTTATAATATCAAAAGTTTTAAAATAAATCAATACAAAAATAAAAATTCATAGAAATTTATGAACTTTTTTCGTAAATTTTTCGTTCTATAATTTTAATTATTGTTCTACTTATTTTTGGTTAAAATTAATGTATTTTCTTGTTATAATAAAAAAATGCATATAAATAGAATTAAACATTTTTTAAAGCATCTAGCATTTATATTATTAACACCATATTTTAATAAATATGTTTGGTTAAAACAAATTATTGTATTTTCTTCTAATATAAAAAAAAAATAGATTTAAATAGTAATTAATATTTGTCAAAGCATCTAGCATCTGGGTATATTATAAACATATACTAATAAATATTTTTAGTTAAAACTATTGTAGGTATTTTCTTTAATAATAAAAAATATATTTAAATTGTACATAATATTTTTTCAAAGGCCATGTTGAGCGATACTAAAAACTAGAGATGGGAAAATTCCCATGTGACGAAAATTTCCGGAAACTTTCCATCGAAAATTCCCGAAATTTTCCGAAAGTTTCAAAAAAATTTTTTTTATTGCGAAAATATTTTTTTTATGCCAGGAATTTGCAAAAATATATACTTAACACATTAACTTTTTGTCAAATTTTTGGTTGCATTAACGACATAGATTTTCTTACAGAACTTGCTTGAGAGCATGGTCTTTTTTGTTTTTTTGCACTATTTTGTAATAATTCCAAACACTAGATTTTTCTCTTGGCATTGTGCTATGCCTATAAATAAACAACAAAAATGTAAGAATGATTTTAAATTTGTTTATTTTTTTTTTAAGTTTTTTTGTGTTGATGCTGAATAATCCGGCTTCATTGAGGTAATGTAACATAACTTACATTATTTATACTTCTTCTGCTTTAAATTAACATAAATTAAATTCTTATTCAAAGTTTCTTGGCCTTGTATCATGGCCTTAACGAAAATCAGCGGTTTAACAATTGACATTTAAATGGAAAAAACAAGGAAAGTTTCCAAGGAATGTTTCCAAGGAATGTTTCCGGTAGCTTAAAAGAAACTTTCAAAATGAAAATAAATTCCCAATTGGAAACTTTCCAAAACGGAAAGTTTCCTTAAAATTGAAACTTTCCGATTCCCATCTCTACTAAAAACACTAAAAAATGACTTCTATTGTTGCAATGAATAACACTGTGCAACACAAAAAATGAACTGGGATCAAATCTGAAAAAATCGAATCTAGGCAACCCCCAAAACAAATCCTTTAAGTGGTTTTACCAGTTTAGCTCGAATAATGGAGATATACAGGGTGTTTCTTTTAACTTGAGACAGCTCAATCTCGAGAAATACGCATTTCACAGAAAAATGTCTTAAATAAAAGGTTAATGTGACTAAAGGGGACATTATTTGGTGCTACCGCTAGCCACCCCCTACCCCTCCTTAAGGGTGAAACGGGGGGTAACTTTGGAAAGTCAAATGGAATGACCCGATTTTTTTCACAGAGTTTGGTAGTACATAAAAAAATAAATAACTTTTATTTAAAACTTTTTTCAATTTATCAACAGATGGCGCTGTAATTCAAAATTTAAGAAAAATGAGTTTCCTTGTAAAATGTATTATTTGAAACGTTTGAAAAAAAAAATTAACATTAACAACAATAGTCGGCTATGAAAACAATTTATAACAAATGTTCGAAATGTCGTCATTCCATTTCAACACATTTTTGAATGCGGGTAATGAATTCTGGCAAACAACGCGCCAACATGTCGGGCGGTATCGCCGCACAGGCGTTCCTGATCCGCTCCAACATGTCCTCCCAAGTTGTAGGAATTGCAGCGTAAACTTTTTCTTTCAAGTAACCCCACTGGAAGAAGTCTGGTGGCTTAAGATCAGGTGATCGAGCAGGCCAAATTACTGGACCACGTCTACCGATCCACCGCGGTGCACCGGCCATTGAACTCCCGATCCAACACCTCTCGAGCAATTGTCGAATAATGTGCAGGACAACCATCTTGCTGGTAACACATGTTTTGGAGCCGTGCTAGTGGTACATCCTCCAAAAGGTCCGTCAGATCGTTTTCTAGAAAATTCCGGTACTTTTCGCCATTTAATGCACCGTCAATAAAGAAGGGTCCGATTAATCGTTCGCTTAAGGTACCGCACCAAACGTTTACCGACCAGGGACGCTGGTGCTCCACTTGGTGTCGAAATGGAAGGACGACATTTCGAACATTTGTTATAAATTGTTTTCAGAGCCGACTATTGTTGATTTAATGTTAATTTTTGTTTTTCAAACGTTTCAAATAATACATTTTACAAGGAAACCCCTTTTTCTTAAATTTTGAATTACAGCGCCATCTGTTGATAAATTGAAAAAACTTTCAAATAAAAGTTATTCATTTTTTTATGTACTACCAAACTCTGTAAAAAAATCGGGTCATTCTATTTGACTTTCCAAAGTTACCCCCAGTTTCACCCTTAAGGAGGGGTACGGGGTGGCTAGAGGTAGCACCGAATAATGTCCCCTTTGGTCACATTAACCTTTTATTTAAGACATTTTTCCGTGAAATGCGAATTTCTCGAGATATTGAGCTGTCTCAAGTTAAAAGAAACACCCTGTATATCTCCATTATTCGAGCTAAACTAGCAAAACCCCTTTAAAGATTAGTTTGGGGGGTTGCATAGATTCGATTTTTCCACATTTCATCCCAGTTCAAATTGTAAGGTCAAAATTTGTCGCACAGTGTAATTAAAAACCAAAAAATTTGATGAAATTTACCTACTAATTTTTAAAGTTGCTTCCCGAGCACCGTGTTTGCGCATAGCTTGGCAAAAGAGAATCTAATTTCAAACGAAGAGGTGTCATTAAAAACCACAGCTTTTATTATTGCATACATATATGTTTACGTGGATACACCTGCTATTAAAACTCAAGTATATTATACTCACTATTATAGTGAGTCGATTTTTTTGCTGCCAATTTGTATTTTTTTAAATGTTATATTTTTAGGAAAGCCAGGCAAAAGTAGAATCTTTAACGGCCAAACTACAAGAAGTATCTGATACAATTGATTCCTCAAAAAGAGACGCAGAAAATACTGTAAAGGCTTTTCATAATTCACAGGAAAATAGAGCTAATGTTTTAGGTATGTATAAAAAATATTCAACATATTCTTGCAAAACATCGAAAATAAATAATATAAAAAATTTTTTAAAATCTTTCTACATACCTTCTTCTAATCTTATTTTAAACGCAATCATTTGGGCGGTTAAATTAGTTCATCATTATACATTTTAAATTTTATATACCAGAGCAACAGTACCGCTTGTACCAGTCAGACGTATATTTCTATCGCTCCAAAACGATACAAATAACCAGTGCATTTTTAATCCAGAATACCTAAAAGGTAATTATTCTATAATCTATAAGATTTCGTTAAACAGTGTATATCAGGTGCATAATCACCGCATCGACTAAAGTGCAAAGTGTATAGTGCCATCCACTTGTTCAATGTGGCGGGAAATTGATATCAATCAGAGGAAACAAGGGGCATCCGCAAAAATTTCGGATAGGTAAGTATTTTATTAATATTTGCACGTCGCTATTCGCAATACTAAAAACTTGTAATTCCGTAATTCACGAAACCTACGGGTTTCTGCCTTCTCAAGTAGAAAAATCCGTAGGAACAACAAAGATAAATATAAAAAAAACAAAATAGGTGAACAGGGAACAACAAACCAACATCGTAATATACCAAAAAATACATATAAGTATTTTATATATGCCTATACAGCAAAGCAAGTTTGACTTAAAAATTAATAAACAAGCATACCCGACCGGACGTGACTTGAAATTCAATAAACCCACAAATCAACAGGGAGCAACAAACCAACATCGTAATATACCAAAAAATACCTATAGGTATTTTATATATGCCTATACAGCAAAGCAAGTTGTTTGACTTAAAAATTAATAAACAAGCATACCAGACCGAAAGACTTGACTTGAAATTCAATAAACCCACAAATCTTAAGTAGGTAACACGTGTGCACGAAACCAATTACTGATTGTCTAACATAAACCTAAACAAATAAATGATAAAAGTATTAGTCTTCTGCGAGCCTAAAATAGTATAACAGAATAATTGCACTTACCTACCATTTGTTTAACTAATAAATAAATGCAATACTTATTGTTGGAAATTAAGAAAAAAGACAAAATACAATTCTATCACAAAACGTGCTTGCCCAGGTAGCATAACGTGACGAAACCGTGACGATTGCTCACAAATCGTCACGGTTTCGTCAAGTTTTGCTACCTGGGTGGGCAACACAATAACTAATAATTTCGCACTACTGCGGTAATAAACATTAAAAAAAAAACATCAAAAGCTCTCGATGACTATCGGTAGTTACATGGCCGACTACTGAAATATCTATCGATAGTTTTCGACCTCAAGACTGAAGAATGGATTTCGCACAGTGGGGTAGACAATCGACGTACAGCGGTTCCCGAATTTTCAGCAAGGTTATTTTCAGCAGACACGGCCCGACCCAGCGACACATGTGCAGGAACAGAAGAAAGAAGAAAAAGAGAGAGGGGGAGACCCCTAAAGTAAGAATTGCCACGATGCTGTCATCCGCGTAAAGGAACACGAGTGACAACAACATAACAAATCTTACAACCTCAAGCCCATGTCATACCTCGTCTTTCCAATCCTACTTGGACGTAGGCCCCTGCAGAAAAATAACTCCCGAACTCCATACAGTTATCCCAAATGTTTGGAGTAATACTAACTGCCTGGTCTAGGGGGGTACATCGTCGTACTTGGATTTGAGTCGGTGTAATTGTCCTCCAAACACCAAAATGTCTAATTAGGGGACAGTAAGGGACGCAATGGACATTCACACCCAGCAAACACGGGTGAAGCCGTGCCGTTGCTGGTGGCGAAAGAAAATCGGCGTAAGGCGGGGCCCGGGAGTGATGAGGCCCGTTATACGTCTCTTATACTCATATTCATATACTCATACATTTTAAATTTTATATATGAGTATTCCTCAGAATTTCATGTTAAAAACAATATAAAAATAATAAAAACATTTATCCAATATTAAACCGATATTATTAATATAGTATAAATTATTATAATTTTTTTAATTCTCCTAATTTTGCTAAATTATTTTAATTTATTCAACACCTGCAAGGAATTTGTAATTTCGTGGCCCTGCCGAGTGGGCAAAACAATGAATTCCCTGATAGTTTCCTAACTTAAATAGCTTTTCGCCCACGGGCTGAAGTTGGCTTTAAGTTAGTATTGAAAAATTCAAGTTAAAACTGTAACAGAACTGTCAAAAATTTGAGATTCTGAAATTCGTTCACATTCGGCCTAATTGTACTTCTATTATCTTTGGGTGTGAATGTAAACCCAAATATATTTTTTTGTATGAGGCTTGGTTGTTCAGTTGTGGGCTTCTAGATTACAAACATCAAAAATCAAAATTTAATAACTTCGACCCTCTTTTAAATTATTTTAATTTCAAAATATATACAGGGGGTTTTGAATAAGAAAAAAAGTTCATATAAACGTAGGTCCGGCAATGCTTAGTTTTCAAGATACCGGCTGTTAAAACATTTAATACCGAGCATTGGCGCATGTTTTTTGAAACACCCTGTATCACAGATAAAATATTAAATTAAATTGGGGTTAAATAAAATATTGTGTGATTTCACTTGCGTGTTACCGCAATCTCCTTTTTCTTCCACTAGTCGCACAATATACTATTGTTAATTGTAGACCAACAAGTAAAAGAACAACACGCTGCTTTAATCCTCCTAAAACATGAAAAAACTGACAAAGACAAACAAATTAGCACCCTGCAGAAAGAGCTTGAAAGATTGCAGACCAAACAGAGGGATATGCTGCAGGAAAACAATCATCTATCTGTTAAAGTCCAGCAATTGGAAAGAGACCGATTAGAAACTGAACAGAAGCTGAGTGATCTTAGAGGTTGTGCTGATCAACAGAGGCAAGATGTAGCTGATTTGCAGGTCAAGTCTTCTCAATTGGAACAGTTTAAACTGCAGCTGAAACAGTAAGATTGCTAAACAAATTTTCAATTTAATTAAATAAATAAGTGATTACACTAAATATAACTTTTCTATAAAAAATAATTGTATATTTTAGTGATCAAGATCAGTTGGTAGTGTGTAATGAGCAGATATCTTTAATAAAACAAAGAAATTCTGAGTTGGAATCTGACATGGAAGCGTGTAGGGTTCGCGAAGCTGAATTATTGCTTTTTACCCAGCAATTGACTGACAAGAATGTGCGATTGCAATCAGAATTTACCACCATGGAAACAAAAGTAAGTATTTTTCTCTGAGAAAGTTTTAATAAGAGTTACTTTGTATTAAAAAGTCTGAATAATACTTATTAAGTCGGAAAAAGTCAGAATAAGACTTATTTTAAAAATAAAAATAAAAATAAAAAATTCTAGTGTTTGCCGTTTTCTGCTCATTAACTTTTAACTTCTATATATACTAAAGTATTTTTTTTTCATTTTTTGTATTTGTTATTTAAGGTAGATAAGATAAACAATATGTTTAGAGGCTGAACAGGATGCTGAGCAATACAATCATTTTATGGTTAGGTTTTAGCATCATGGACAGCCTGCAAAGTGAAATACATTTCTGTTTTAATTAATTTATTGTATAAAAGCTGGTTGTTAAATTGGTTGAATAAATTGATTTGATTTGATTTGATTTAAAAAAGTCTGAATAAGTCTTAGTAAATCAGACTAATAGCAAGATTTGGGAGTCTTCTGGAAGAGTTAATAAGACTTAATAAGACTTTTAGCAGAGAAATGGTAGGTACCTATAGGGATTAAAATAAATATCCGGAATTATTTAGAGACGTTGTATTTGGTTATTGCAAAAGAAAGCACAATGAAAAGCATTTATAGAAACTGTTTTTGTTTTCTTATAAGGCTTATAAAAACCCGGAAGCAATGTTTACAATATAGGTAAACAAACTTTATTTTAATTGAACCGAATAAAATAGTTGGGAGATACGTTTGGTTTGTGTACATACAGATCCCTTGTTGATTAAGTACATATATAAGGTATAATAACTATAACAATTTTTCGAAACGCATAGGCATGATATGGTCGACAGTACACAGATTATAAAACTCATAAAACAAATATGGTTGATCTTCGAGCCGCTTTCATCAGCTGGTTCATGGAGCCTACACAAGGAGCCAGAACTCAATAGGGAAAATTGACAAAACCTGCTCTCTAAATTGCACAAATTAAGTCTTTTTTTTTCACCATTAGCGGCGCTCATTGTCGATGCGTACTAGTACGTCAGCTGACGTCTGCTCTTTTGGTAGCGTTCCGGTACAAACGGAACACCAGCGCCATCTTGTCTTAGGAAGATTCTTCTTTACATAAAGTTCGGACTCCTTGTGTAGGCTCCATGAGCTGGTTCATGTGTTTTATACAGTGTTGCCGGATGAATGTCATAAAAGTTCCCGACCAAAAATTACAAAATAGGGACTAAAAAAACTAGTTATATTTTAAATTTAGTAGCGCATTCGCCCTGTTTTAAAAAAATAATTAAATTAATTTAAAACTTTTATATAAGTAAATAAAAATGTAACAGGATATTCTAAATATAATAAAATAATTATGCATTTTTAGTAAACATACAATATTATTTACTGAAAATATCTTCAGTTAGTATTTTGATCGAATTTTGCAAAATATCCGAATTTACCCGCTTCAAAATTTTACCCGCAAACATGACGAAAATACCCGATTTCCGAGTAAAATACCCGCTAATGGCAACACTTGGTAAGTAGTGACAGGAGAGCTATCTTGAAAACGCGGAAAGATGCCATCACATGACACATCAGCTGTGCTCTAATTGGTCAGCTGAGAAAATCGATATTGTGTCTAAAAAGTGTTTGGAACAATGGTACATCATAAGTAAAACATTATAATTGTTATAATTATTTCACCTCAAATGTTATTATATTATATTATAATAACATTTGAGGTGAAATAATTATAACAATTATAATTTTTTACTTATGATGCGCTGGACTTGATTTTATTGTTGCCACTGTACTGTTTTATTTTAATAGTTTCTTTTTAAACGCAAATATTCAAAATATTCACTAACCATTGTTCCGGGGTGGTAATAAGCCAAGTTTATTGCATAATTACATATATTATATGTAATTATGCAATAAACTTGGCTTATTACCACCCCGGCAAAATGTTAATAATTAATTTTCTTTGTGTTTTATTTTATAATAATCAAATACAACCTCTCTGAATAATTCCGGATATTTATTTTAATCGCTTTAGTTAGTTTCCTACCCTTTCTCTGCTAAAAGTCTTATAAAGTCTTATTAACTCTTCTAGAAGGTTCCCAAATCTTGCTATTATTCTGACTTACTAAGACTTCTTCAGACTTTTTCCGTCTTAATAAGTCTTATTATGACTTTTTCCGACTTAATAAGTAATATTCAGACTTTTTAAGAGAAAGTAATACTTTAAAAAATCTTATTTTTATTTATTAAAACTTTTTCAGAGAAAAATTTCCACAAGGGTAACAGTTTTGTTAAAAGGCTGGTAAATAGCTATAGTAGGGGAGCTCAGAGGGCTAAATGCGTTTTTACCTGAGCCCTTTGAAGACCTATCAGATCGCGAAGATTAACGGCTAAACAGAAAAAAAGTTTATATGATATATATCTTTTTACTGGTGGGGAGACCGTGTACGAATTTTCAAAAATGAAAAAAAAATCTTTCCAAAAAATTACTCAAGCGCGTCAGTGTTTGATACCGTGTACAGTAGGGTGTCCCTTATTTTTATTTTTTTTACGCATACCCTCTAATTATATTCATTACGTGTTTATATACTCCCAGTAAAAATTTCAGCTCATTCTATAAACGGGAACCCGTGCCGACTTGCATCTGAACCCTCCGTTAGCCAACGTTATAACGTATAACGTATAACGTATAACGCATATATGCGCGCGGTATTTTGTAACACGGTTGGTCGCGAGGTCTTCGATCGTAAGTCATTTTGTGTTTGTTATTATGTGACCCTTATATTATAAATTATTGACAAATGTTAAAATATTGTTTTATAATGGATAGTTACCCGGAAGGGTCTGGTGAATAGGCCGTAAACTCTGAAATTGATAAACTTAATGGGTTTTACTCTAAATAACTAAAAAGAGTCTATTGTGAGAGATGAATACCGAAAACTTATTGAACTATCTGAAATATTTTTGGGAGGGCATCAAGAAAAGAAATGCTTATAAAAAGCTGAAATTTCATATAACAGTATATTTTAGCAATACTAATTATATTAATATATTTAAGGGATAAAATCAACTAAATTAGTGAAACAAATGATAGAAACAAAAGCAATAATATTAATTAGTAATCATATTTAATAAAATCATTAGAAAAATACAGTCATGAAGTATATCTTCTTTTTAAAGTGTTTCGTGTTACAAAATACCGCGCGCCTAACGGAGGGTTCAGATGCAAGTCGGCACGGGTTCCCGTTTATAGAATGAGCTGAAATTTTTACTGGGAGTATATAAACACGTAATAAATATAATTAGAGGGTATGCGTAAAAAAAATAAAAATAAGGGACACCCTAGTGTACAGTCTTCGAACTCCTGTTTACAGAGAGATATTAGTCTGACGGATTGATAGTGGGAGCTGTATTAAGAGGTAGAAATTGGGGAAAAAATGATTTTACTCGGACTTGTCAGAATTTCATAAGAGGGGTTAAATAAACGATAAAAAGTATCCTATTATAAAGACTGACGGTTTGGGCGAGACCAAACGTTTATAGTCGATACTCAAAAATGCAAAAAAAATCGTGACATTAAAATACTCGTGCGCGTCAGAATTTTATACAGATGGTTCAGCTCGATATTCTAGTGGTGATAACTCTTAATCTGATAATTTTGTAAAGGAATTTTTTTAATCTGACAGTTAAAAGTAAAAAAAATAACTTTCCGAAAAAAAATTGGAAATTTTTAAAAATCGGGAAGTTATTGGTTTTACCCCGTTTTTCGAAAATCGAGATTTCATCAGATCTTGACGTTTTCAGGTCCGGGAAAGCTTTCCTGACTATTCCCGCGGTGGTGTCCTCATTTCTGTATGTATGTGTGTGTGTATGTATGTATATAAACCTATTATAACTTTTGAACGGCTTGACCGATTGGAATGAACTAAGCGGGTTTCTAAAGAGTTCTATCAAACTTAGATTTCTTGAAAATTTGAACCGATTCGAGCCGGAAGATTTTAGGAAATCTCAAAAATAAAAATTTGAAAAACTCTTTTTTCTGAGAAACTTTCGAACGGCTTTACCGATCGATTCCTATTCAGCTCTTACCCTTGAAAAACCACGTCGATCGCCGCTGGTCCGGTCAAAATCGGTTGATTCGATCGTGAGATATCGTGAACGAAAGAAATCTAAAAACGTGTTTCTTTAACTTTTGAGCTGTTCGAGCTCAAAAGTACAAATGAGACATCCGTTTGAGGTCGAAGAACTGAAACTAGCACAAAAGTTATATTTTTGAGCTCTTTACTTATTTAACAAGACATATTAACATAATATCACTATAGTAATTTATTTTCAATAAAAATTTTGATCTTGATTTCTAACAGTTTAAAAAAACATTTAATGCGAATATTTCAGAAACGGTTGAGTTTAGGTATATGGTTTGTTATATGAATTATGCTCAGAATTTTACAAGGAATCGAAAACTAAATTCATATATAGGGTGATCCCTAGAAAAAAAAATAAACTTTTTGTTTTTCCCTGTACCTATATTGATCAATTTTCCATTTTTTTATTTACATAGAAAAAAAGTATTTTTTAGTACAACCATACTTTTAAATTTTTTGGGACACTTAAAATAAATAAGTTAAAGGGGGGCGACATTATAGGGGATCACCCTGCACATACAACATTCTATTATTAATTTTAGGTGCTTAGGCTTATGAAAATCGGCAGAATATATTATTTCTATAATTTTTTAAGTATTTTCTTTAAAATGAAAAAAACCAAATTCGCGCTCGAGTATTTCAAGGTAACGATTTTTTTTGCAATCTAGTGACTCGCTCAATTTTTTATGTCACGCTTAAATCGTCAGATTATTGAAGATATTTTCTTTTCTGCATGTAATTAACTTATTTTGTTTAAATCTGATGCGCTCGAGTTTTTAAGGGGATCGATTTTTTTTTACTAATGTGATCGACTACCCTAGGCGTACCCCACTATATTAAGGGACCATCATTGGTAAAAGTACTTAACAGGGTACAAAGATTCTCCCCGAATATTAGGCTGCTACGCTCAGGTCACATCCGAAATCCCCGCTGGGGCTCCCCTACTATAATTACAGAAAAATAATATTATTACAGATGTTTCCTGGCAATACTTCCCGGCATCAATAATAGTATATTCTGTAACAAGTTTGGAATACAGCATATTCCGCTCGAGTGAAGAGTTTGTCACACGAGCCGAAGGCGAGTTTGACGGTTTCACGAGAGCGGAATATGCAATTCCAAACGTTTTTCAGACTATACTTTTTCTACGTTTCCAAAAAATACCATAGAAAAGTCATTTGATTGGAAAAAAGTGAGGTTGGATCGGTCTAAAATTTGTTAGATATTAAAAACAGAGATGTCGCCACGAGTGTTTATTCTGTCATAGGATGATAGAATATTTCATTCTGTAACACTTTACTGAATATATGTCATTCCATAGATAAAATTGATAATAGAACGGTCAAATTCCGTAATAGGAGTAGAAAAAATATCATTTAAAGCTTCATAAACTTTATAATGATTTATGTTGTTCTTTTGATTTTGCGAAATGAGGAAAATAAATTTAATTTAATTTTTTTTTTGTTGAATTGTGTTCACAACACAATGCATTGTATTTTGAATTTTATTTTCCATTGTAGCTGTAAAAATATTATATAGGTGTGTGTGTTAGTTTCCGGTTTTGGCTTAGGCCTTCCTCAGGGGACTATGTCTATTTACATTATACGAGCCCTAACCACATAATGTTCGGACACTTCATAATTTATACAGAAATTTTTTTCGTGAATACTATCTCAAAATTATTTGAAGTTATGAAAAATTCAGCTTATTTTGGCATATACCCCTCGAAGCGATTTTTATTTTTAAAAAGTTTACCTTTTATTTTTAGCTTTTAAAAAAAGGCTAACTTTTTAACTTTTTTTTGCATGAGTAAAAAAAGTTATAAATGGGCCCATTAAAAAGAGCATAAAATATTATACAAACCCTGAAAATTTGGTAAAAAATAAATAAGTTATAAAAAAGTATAAGTAATTTAAAAATGCTATTTTTAAAGAGTTTTTGCAATTTTCTTAGGAAACGGGAGATTTTGCAGATATATATATCGCTATAACTTTCTTATTATTTATACAATTTTTACCAAATTTTCAGGGTTTGTATAATATTTTATGTTCTTTTTAATGGGCCCATTTATAACTTTTTTTACTCATGCAAAAAAAAGTTAAAAAGTTAGCCTTTTTTTAAAAGCTAAAAATAAAAGGTAAACTTTTTAAAAATAAAAATCGCTTCGAGGGGTATATGCCAAAATAAGCTGAATTTTTCATAACTTCTAATAATTTTGAGATAGTATTCACGAAAAAAATTTCTGTATAAATTATGAAGTGTCCGAACATTATGAGGTTAGGGCTCGTAGTATGATTGGAGAAGTCATGACATTTAATAATAAATCTCACAAATTAATTATTACAAGTTAATTTTCAATAACCAGTTCTTAATTAATTATATATTATATATTATACTATAATATATATTGTGTATTCAAAGTAAATAGACGTAGTCCCCTGAGGATGGCCTAAGCTAAAACCGGTGGGGAACATAAAATAAAAACAAAACAGCAGAGAAGTGCATTATTACGCACACCTATTATTGGATAATACAATTGTATGTATGCATTCATTGTGTAAATACTTAAATCATAAATGTAAACTTTGCCTAATATTTTGTCTTTTTATACTTATCATTTTTATTATTTGCAATTGTAGGTACAACAACTAACCTGTGAGCAGACCCTTTTAAAAAGACAGATAAAAGAGCAGGAAACTAAAGCGGGTATGTTATCGGCGAAATTATCAGAAGAACGTGTGAAATTTACAAAAGAAAATGAAGATTTATCAAGAAAGTTATCCGAAAGCCTAATAAATTTGGAAAATTATAGACAGGAAGCAGTCGACCAAAAAGGCGAAAACAATGTTATAAAAAGAAAATTTGAGCTTTCCTTTAGGGTAAAAATGAAAGTATTATTTAGCAATAATTATATATTTTTTTAATTTTTTAGGAGATTAATAAGGAATTACAGCATTGCCGAAAAAAAATAGAACACTTTGAAAATGCAGAAACCACCACAAGCAGTAATGGATCCAATACATCACTGAATGTTACATCTGATAGACCCACTGAAATATTACATCCAGAACAAGTAAAAGTAAACAAAAATACAATGGTTTTTAAGATGTTTTTATTTATTTTTTATTTTAGGTCATCCAACCATCTGATTCATCAAACGTTGACAGGCAAGCCCTTATAGAGCACATAGTTAAACTGCAAAGAATAAGTGCGAAGAAGTCAGAAAAATTGGACTTCTTGGAAGAACATGTAAATACTTTAGTTACTGAATTACAAAAAAAGTCCAAATTACTTCAGGGTTATGTTCTGCGGGAGCAGGCTGGCACTTTGACTTCTAATTCTATGGATTCTAATAAGGTATATAACAATAAATATTCTAATTATCTTTTAAAAATTGTTTATTTAGAAAAAAAAATAATTTTTAATATTTTTTTACTTTTCCCGCTAGTCTTCAAAGTTCTGGTAAGTTTCTAACTAAAAACTTGTTTAAAAGAAATATACCTATTTATATTAAAAAAATATTTAAATATGTTATTATATTATTATTAGGATGTCCCGAAAATGGCACACCCTGGGTTGTAGGGAGGTTATTTAAAGTATAAAAAAATTGCAAATATTTTTTGAGATATAAATTCCCCCACGTTTTATTGACAATATAAAAACGATAAAGTTATATCTTGGAAAGTATTTTATTATAAATAAAAAAATACACATATAAAACAAAAAATGACCAAGAAAAAAAAAATATATAACTATTCAACATCCGAATCAGACGCAGTTGTGTTTAAACTAGAGGGGGGCTTTTAGAATATTTAAAGCTTCAGAATCAACTTTTATTTTATTATTATTATTATTACTAATATTATTTTTTTTAACGTGTTATCCTTAAGCAATAATTGTAATAAGACAGCATCTAAGGAAAATAAAAAGTAATTAAATATATCTTTTATTTTGCTGAATATCTTCTAAAGAATGTGGCAAAAAGAATTTTAATTCACTCTTAGTAATTGTAATCAATAAAATACATTAATGATATGGGTAACATCTACTTTTTATTAAGGCCTTAGGTAAGTAATACGTCACATAAATGTCCCGTTAGCAGTACGGCATCATTCGGCTCCTTTTACAGCTTTCAACCATGATTGTCGTATTTTTAAACTCAAGGAACCCAAGAGGATGTTGGGCAATCTGCAAATTTACTACGCTATTTTAGGAAATTTGCAAAATGTCTGATGCGATAGTCAATCTGGGGATTAAAGGTTTTTACTTCTCACATTGACTAGGCAGTATGCGCAACACTAATTTACGATAGAAATGTAAAATTGAAAAACTGAATTTTGTTTTAAAAAAAGAAATACTACAAATAAAAATTAAATTTACAAGCACTTATTTATATAATGGTACAACAAAATATGGTAAAATAAAACATTTTTAGAAAGGTATTTACGCCGTGATGTAATTATTTAGCTAACTTTCAAGTTGTATAAACATTGATTAAAATTTAATTAAGTGATTGAAATACAATTAACAACAAAATTAATGAAATGTCAGTATGAATTACTCAAACCAACCCAAACTCAACAACCCAACCCAACCGACCCCGCCCCATTGGCCTCCCCCGCCCCATTGAGCGACCATTCAATATTATACAATTGACAAATATAAAAATTTGCTAAATAAGGATTTTTTCCACCCGGTGTATGTTTAATGCCCGTACTACCGATGTACTTCTAGTCACTTTGATTTATTTTTGCAGGGATGACTGAATAGCGAAGTTCAAAATAAGTAAAAGTATTGCGCACACTGCCTAGTCAATGTAAGAATTAAAAACCTTTAATCCCCAGATTGACTATCGCATAAGACATTTTGCAGATTGCCTAAAATAGCGTAGTAAATTTGCAGATTGCCCAAAATGATAGTGATTTTGCACAATGTCTGGTAAATTGGTCAGTTTGCAGAATATCTAGACATTTCGCACATTGCCGGATTTTTTACATTGCAGGTAACATATATAGATTTTATATATTCTATATAAATATTCCCATTTTATTAGAAAATTATTTAAAAATTAAAAGTTATAACCTTTTAAAAAATCATTCATAAAATTAAGAAAAAAATTCATATAGGAATTTAACTAGGATTAACTTCGATTCACCAGGTGATCTCTACGTAAGGTTGTTCAGTAAACTTTACTTTACAGGCACACAAAAAATTAGCTGCATATACGTGCCTATGAAAAAGTTGATTTGATGATTTTTTATTTATCGCGCTGCATGGTTAAATCGCGGTAGCTCGTAACTAACTAAGGCACTGTCTACGCACTCAAGATTTTCAAACCTTTAGATCTATGCTCATAGGTTTTAGTTGAATTTATTTATTATTATAAATATTTAAACAAGTATTACATTTTGTATTTTGTTTATAATATTATCAAAAAATATATACATATACAAGTACCTACCTAGGTTTATTAATTAATTACCAACTCAAAACAAATTATTAGGTAAAAAATTATTCGCTTTCATAGGTATAAATAATATTACCTTAAAAATGCCATATGTATGTATAGGATTTGTAAGGTAATAATATTTTACATATCTATTGAAAGCAAATTTAAGTTGGACTATTACATTTTGAGAGGAAAAAAATATCATGTAGGTATAAAATACGAACTTCGAGATGAAGTTAAGGAATTATTAATATAATTTATGTAGTTTTTTTTTGTATTTTTTAATGATTAAAACAACTAAAAGTAATGTTTTTACAATATAACATATTGTTGTAATATATCTATATTTAAAATATTATGGTAATAAAAAATAAAATTATTTCCCCCTCAAAGTTATAAAACCCACGTTAAAAAATTAAAAGTTTCTATTTTTTGGATTTGTGTTATTAAATAAATCATACCTGGCACAATGTGTCATGTAAATAAAATAAAATTATTTCCGCGAACGGTGTGTTTTTACGATATAAAAATGCGATGTAAAAACATGCTTAATTATACGTATTTTATCCTATTTAAGACATTAGAAAAGAAAAAAATAATATTTATTTGTAATATAAAGTTATTGAATTTTTGCCGCAAAACGGCATTTTTTGACCACTGTACGACGGTTTTCCAGCCCACATGTGGGCCCCACATATCAGTTTTTGACAAGACGCACGTAAGACAAAATGAGGTATTTACGGCGACAGAAGTAAAAAAAAACAGAATACAATAATATTCGATTCTTTACATAGCAAAATGTTCCCAAATATTTAAAACCTTAGAAACAACAAAAAAATTGTAAAAAGGATAAATACAGGGTTGAAAAAATGTCATATTGTTCGAGTGTTGTCAGGTAGTCGTGCGCGTAACCTGTATTTTACCAAATTTAGTGCTAATACATTGTGTAAATTTGCAGTCGCCGCGAAGTAAATCTAAAACTTTTAAAATGGAGGTGTTACCATGTTGTAAGTACTTTAAATGAACGTATATATTAACGGTGTAAATCTAATTTCTCTATGTGAATTATCCAATTATCTAAACAGAGTAAAATTTGCATTGTTTAGTTTATTATTAAACTTGATAAAAGGTTAAAAAAAAGTTTCGCTTGCAATGGCATTGAATATTGGTTTTACGAGGAAATTATTTTTTTTCCACATACTTCCACATTTAAGTGTTTTCGTCTTTATTTTCAAGTTGTGGAGCTAAAAAGTGTATCACAAGATAAGAACTATATTTAGTCCTAAAAAAAGAACGTTTTTTTGAGTAGGTATTTGCTAATAAAGTGTTATAAACGATTATATGAATACATTTTGAGCAGTTTACAGACTTACACTTTGTATTTAATGTTTAAACCCATAAATAATTCGTAATAATAATACCTTTATTTTTTCAGGAGTCCAATCATAAAATGTATATCATTATTTCATTAACGTATTAAAAATATATTTTTTTTAAATAAGACATTTACAGAAATACATACTCGTGGCATTAAATGGCATCCGTACCCTGTTGCCAAATTTCGGTTAAATAGAAAATGTTCGGAGGTATATCACCTGGTATACTTAATTTGGTAAACATCTGTATAAAACAGTAGCGCCCTCATCGTAAGAACGGTGTGTATTAGCCGTTTTGTACATGTAAATTTAAGCATGGCACTGGATTCACCACCCCTCAAAAGACACTATTGTAGCGAGTACGGCTCTGGATATCGGAATAATGACTCATCGGCGATGAGGCATCGCTGGTGAGTCAGCGCTCGAACAATCGAGAGTGTGGAGCTCGCTGAAATGTTCCAGAAGACTTGGGCGCTGAATATATAAGGAACAGAGCAGTCAGTTAAGTTTTGGTACTCGCGACGAAATAAAATAAATATACGTTCAAATAAATAGACTCTTGTACAGTAGTGAAATATAAATAATTAGTAGTTAAGTGTTTAGTTAGTTTTATAGTTTCTTAGTGTTTTAAGTGTAATTAAGTTATAGAATAAATCGTTTAGTTCGTTAATAAACCAGTGCGTGTTTTAATTCACACTGCGAACAGTAAAAACGTTACACTATACTAAATTTTATTGAAAAATTTTATGTAGAAAAATGCACAATAATAACTACAAAAATTTATTTTGTCAAGTTATCCATGAAAAAACATTGAAATAAAATTAAACTAATAGTAACATGCTGCCTTGCTTAGATTTTGTTTAAAAAATCACTAATATAAATTCTTAAAAATCTACTCTTAAAAACTGACATAGTAGGCCTTGCATTTTGTACTAATATGGCATCTTTTGCTCCAAAAATAAAGTTTATCAAGATATACACTTTAAAATAAATCCAGTTAATATCGCACAATAAATAAAGATTTTACAGGGGTAAGTCGCAAACAAATGGGTCACACTGTATATATATAGCAACTTATTTTTATTTTGTTTTATGCACGGTAATTTCGAATTAGAATTATTCAAAATATTGTGTACTTTACTTTATATAAAAAAATGGCTTACTTTGAATATCAAACCGACTTAAATATATATATTGTAGCGAGTACCGCCCTGGATATCGGAGTGATGACTCATCGCCGATTAGTCATTGCCGGTGAGTCATCGCCGGTGACTCAGCGCTCGAATAATCGAGAGTGTGGAGCTCGCTGGAATGTTCTAGAGGACGTAGGCGCTGTAATATATAAGGAACGACGCATCACAGAGCAGTCAGTCCAGTTTTGGTACTCGCGTCGAAATAAATAAATATACGTGCAAATAAATAAACTAGTAGTGATATAAATAATTAGTAGTTAAGTGTTTAGTTAGTTTTACAGTGTTTTAAGTGTAGTTAAGTTATTAAATAAATAGTTTAGTTCGTTAATTAACCAGTGCGTGTTTTAATTCACACTACGAACAGTTAAAAACGTTACAATATCTATTTAAGTTGGTTTGGGGTGTTTTCCAGTGTTTTCCTTAGCTACTTTTATTGTTTGTTTGTTTTTATTGTTTTATATAAAAACAATAAAAGTTGTGTTTAAACTAGAGGGGGGCTTTTAGAATATTTAAAGCTTCAGAATCAACTTTTATTTTATTATTATTATTATTAATATTATTTTTTTAACGTGTTATCCTTAAGCAATAATTGTAATAAGACAGGAAAGTAGCTAAAGAAAACACTGTTTAGACATTTGCCTATCATAAATATTTTTGACGCCGTAAATACATCATTTTGCCTTATATCGTATACGATACAAACGGATGAAAAAGAACAAAGTCTATGAGGGCCTTAAGTTGAATTTTTCTTTCCTTATTTTAATCTTTTAAGAATTTTTATTTTATTTATTTATACAAAAAAAAAATTAAAAATTAAAGACAATTTTCTAATGACGTTTCAAAAATATTATGATGATTTAAAGACAGAAACTGTCAGAAAATACAGGTAGCAGCAACTTGATGTTAAAATAGGTATTTTAACTTTATGTTGCTGGTAGATGCCTTGTTTATTTTGTTTTATATACAGCACAGAAAGAACACAGCGTTGAAGTTTTTTAGACTGAAATTAAACTCGAAAATCCCTGTCGGAAAATTGTATTGTATTTTTTATACTTAAAATAACCTCCCGTTACGACGTGAATGCGCCACCCTCTATATAATATAATATATAATATTTTTTTAGTGTTTAAAATATTTTCTTTAAATAAACTAATTTGCTTAAAATGTTACTCTTAACTCGCCACATTATTATTCGACACATCTAAAAACTCATATTACATTTTCGAAAATGTAAACAAAACTAACGTGTAGTACTCATCACCCGCGATTATTTTCATGTATCCTTCGATCGCAGTGCCACCTGGATTTTGCTTGTGCCGCCTTCTACCGATGGAAAATGTCACGTATTTTTTATGATGAAAATAAATATTATATCATGTTGTTATAGGTACAAGTGATTTTTGTGAAGTGATCTCTTGATAAAAAATATATGAGGAACTTTGAAATATAAATATGAACAACAAAACCTAATTAAATTTAATTTAAAATCATGTTAGAACCGTTTTCCGTATTCAGAACCACTTTTTCCGACCGTCACACATTTTTATGCGAAATAGATGTGTATGTTAATATTACAAATAAAAATATGCGATTGTTAGAATATAACATCCAGTTAATAGGTTGGTATACATATGGCAGCTAGTTGATCAGCTCTATAAGGACCATAAATTATGATAAGGACGAGCCAATGTGAATGTTTCACAGAAATAGAGAGGGGTGTTCTAATCTCCCCTCTACAGCTCGTTCAGAACTAAAATCGAGCCCCTATTTAACATTATTTTATTGGAAAAAATGACATTAAAATCGTCATATAATTTGTACAAGACTTTAAAAACGATGTGGCTCCCGTCCCGAGGCGGGACTTAACTTTGATCCCGACTGACGTCACACACTGTAAATCCGTTTTTATTCCCTGAGCGTTATAAAATTTATGTTAAGCTGGATGGCTCAGATGGCATGCGAAAAGGTACCGGGTTCGATACTACTAGAAGTTGTCGAACTTTTTTTATTTTTTAATTTTAAAAATTTGTTGTTCCTTGTTAAAAAGTGTTGGGTTGGGTTCCCTGCTTAAAATACCCCATAGAGACCTATACAAAATAATCTATCGGGCGCTACCGGATTCAATATGTGCATTTGTCCATGTTTTTTTCCGGATACGGCCCGATAGAAAATGTATAGGAAATTACCTATAGGCACACCATAACTTTTACATTTTCCCTATTGAGACCGATAGCAAATAACTCAATGAAGGATATATAGGGATATCCCTATAAAGCAACCATAAAACATTTGACATAATTTAATTAAAACCTATGGGGTCCTATAGGGGAAAAAGTAATTTCTACATTTATGTGTATTTTCCCCATTGAAACCGATAGCAAATAAATCAAGGGTGGATATCCCTATAGAAAAACCATAAATCTCAACTATGGGTCCTATACAAACCGATACACCCTATAGAAACACCATACATCCCGATACAAATATCTATCGGTTTGAACAGGGTCTCTATGGGGTATTTTAAGCAGGGTTGGTTTGTTTTATTTTTATCGTAACAACAAATTTTATGAAGTTACTCGGGACTGAACTTAAGCCCCGCCTCGGGACGGGAGGGTTTAAAAAATATGATAATCAGCGTATTTTTGTTTGTACCTACCTATTGTATTACATCAAAAAAATGGTATCCTCCCAGGATCTCCGCCCCCCAAAAATTTGACACCTTGGGCAGTAGCCCATATTGCCCATGCCTAAATCCGCCACTGACTCAGTCTTCTATTGAAATTCTGCTGAGTTTCCCAAGTAAATAAAAGGAAGGTCAAGAATATTCCATTGTTGATCAACCTGCCAGGGTGGTTTTATTTTGAGTAACATGTTAATAGTTATTTAAAGAAAATGTTTAAATAAGTTTTTTATGCAAATTCCAAAATTATTTTTTAATTTTTATAGGCGAAGCTAGCAAAACTAAACGGCGTTATGGCATCTGTGTATAGTTCCAGAGTGGCTGATGAAAACTTAACCTTAGAACTATCCCTAGATATAAATAGGAAACTCCAGGCTGTACTAGAAGATGCACTACTTAAAAATATTACTTTAAAGGTAAAGCATCTTTCAAATTTTGTTGTTTATCAGGACTAATTTGGTTTTATTTTTTATCCAGGAAAACGTGGAAACATTAGGATTCGAAATAGATAGGCTAAATAAATTACAATCTTAATATTTGTAGCATGTTAAATTTATGTATTGTGTTATTGATCTCATTAATTTTACTCTATATTCTATAAATTGTAAAAATAAAACTTAATTCAAATATAATGATTTATTTAACCTAAGCACATAATTAAACTCAAATCTGATTTACGTCATCATCAACCATATCGGCTGCATCAGTAGCTACCTCTGTATAATCCTTTTCCAATGTTGCCAAATCTTCTCTAGCTTCGGAAAATTCGCCTTCCTCCATACCTTCACCTATATACCAATGCACAAACGCCCTTTTGGCATACATTAAATCAAATTTTTTGTTCAATTTCTTCCAAGCAGACAGTATAGCTGTTGTATTTGACAGCATGCAAACCGCTCTTTGAACTGTTGCCAAGTCACCTCCAGGCACAACAGATGGTGGTTGGTAGTTGATGCCAACTTTGAACCCTGTGGGACACCAGTCAACAAATCTAACGTTGCTTCTCGACTTCATGTGCGCAATGGACGCGTTTACGTCTTTTGGAACAACATCGCCCCTGTAGAGTAAACAACAGGCCATGTATTTGCCCTCTCTTGGGTCACATTTCACCATTTGGTTGGATGGGTCAAAAAGATCTGAAGTTATTTCGGCCACAGACATACCTAAAGAATGAGAAACAATTATTAAGTATCCCAACTGCAGTTTGGTAAAAGACATTCAGAACTAAAAACAACATAATTAATTTAGGTTGCTTATTACCCTCATGATATGCTTTTTCTGAGGATACTACAGGTGCATATGAAGCTAGAGGGAAGTGAATTCGCGGGTATGGCACCAGGTTAGTTTGAAACTCTGTTAAATCCACATTTAAAGCACCATCAAATCTTAAAGATGCTGTGATAGAAGAAACCACCTGACTGATCAGCCTATTCAAATTAATGTAGTTTGGGCGTTCTATTCCCAATTTTCTTCTGCAGATGTCATAAATTGCTTCATTGTCTACCATAAACGCGCAATCAGATTGGCTTAGAGTTGTATGGGTGGTAAGTATGGCGTTATATGGTTCCACAACCGCGGTGCACACCTTTAAAAAATAAAATAACATTAAAGCTTTATTAAAAATCCATATTATTACTATTACTTGAGGAGCTGGATAAACAACAAATTCGAGTTTGCTCTTTTTTCCAAAATCTTGCGATAACTTTTGCATCAACAAGGAGGTAAATCCGGATCCAGTGCCGCCTCCAAAGGAGTGGAACACCAAGAAACCTTGTAAACCTGAGCAATTTTCTGCCAGTTTGTACAGCCTTTCCATTACAGTGTTTATGCATTCTTTGCCCACAGTGTAGTGGCCTCTTGCGTAGTTATTTGCAGCATCTTCCTTTCCTGTAATCATCTGCTCAGGGTGGAAGAGTCTTTTATAAACCCCACCCCTTATTTCATCTAAAAAAGCAAACGTTTTAAATTTATAATAAACTGTTCTTGGGTAAATATTCACCAACCGACAACAGTTGGTTCTAAATCAACCATAAGGGCTCTGGGTACCATTTTTCCATTTTCAACTTCAGAGAAAAAGGTACCATAGCAATTATCTGATACCACCTCTTTTTCAGTGGTTATTCTTCCATCAGGTTGGATACCATGCTCCAAACAGTAAAGTTCCCATGTTGCATTACCTATTTGGACTCCAGCTTGTCCAACGTGGATAGAAATGCACTCCCTCTAGGGTTAAAGGTTGAATATGTGATAAAAAATGTTTTTTATATTCTTACCATGATGGTTTTTTACTAAAATTTTATAATACGATATGATTTTTACTAGAATTTTTTGGTCCAAAATAGATTTTTCAAAATGCTACATAAATTTTGATGGTTTTGACAAGGAGTTCACTCAAATTTTGGCTTTTTGTTTAAATATTGTTTATTTTTTACTATGGAGACATTTTAATTGATTACTAGATTTTCCTTTAGATTTCGACAGTAAATATAAAATTTAATTATTAGTAATAATATTGGTAGGTATAGGTATTTATAAACTTATATCATGGTCCGCATTATTATTATTAATTCTCTATACAAAATGAATTCAAATTTCGCGCTATTTCCATTCTGTAAGTTTTGACAGTACTGTCAGTGACAGTCTGTCACTAAACGTCAAAAATATTTTGATGATGTGATGGGTGGTTTGTTATTTATAAATTTAGCTTAATATTATTTAAATTTCTATAATTATGGACCAGTCCCCTCCAATTAAACCCCCTCGGGGGGTTAAACCTGTAAAAGAAACTGTAAGTATTCGGGTTAGTTGATTTTATTTAAGGTTATAAACGGAATATTTTGAATTTTAGAGTGGTTTATTAATGTCTGTAATAAGGACATTATCATCTATTGAAACTAATGAACAAAGAGATAGAGAAAAAGCCAAATTGGAAACAGAGTATAAAAGTTGTGATGCTAAACTTGACAGCTTAGTATCAAAACATGAGCAAGATCTTACGAAGGTAATATTGCTTGTGTGGTAAAACACCAACTAAGAATTAAGAAAAGTATGCCATATTTTATATATTGTCTACTTTTTATAGTGAACTGTGGTATTTATATAGGCATTACATTTTCATATTTTTTGTCAGTGTCCTACCTAAGCAGTAACTGCTATGTTATTTAATTAATAATGTTAAAGGTTTTACATTTATTTGGAAATATATCCCAAATTATTAAAGAAAATCGAGATAAAATTACCACTGTCAAGCAAAATCTTAAGGAATGTAAAAGAAAATTACACTGCAGAAGAGATGAATTAAAAACACTATGGCTTGAAGGTTTACAGTATAAATACATGTTGGAACTCTTGCAAGAAATGTAAGTCTATTATATTAGGTGCTTTCCTTTCATTTTTGAAGTGAGCCAAGCAAAAGTGAGATAAGCGAGGCCACTTACGCGCACTCATCTTACCTAAAATAGACCAAAGGAACGGTTGGTAAGCCTATTTTCTCTAAAAGTCACACTTGACAGTTTAACCCTTATGTTCTGTGGTTTAACCATTTCCCTCGACGGTTTAACGCAAAGATTAAAGACTTAACGAACAAAATGTCGAATCAAATAATACAGGTAGTTAAAAATATAAATCCAATTTAAACAATAATAAATACCTTTTTTTATTCTTTAATTTTATAGAATGTAGTGAATGTAATATTCAGCAGCGATTCTGAAAATACTAGTTTAATCGTATCGTAATACTATCATCGTAATCGTAAATTACTATTTAAATAGTCATACCTACAATTGTAGGTATTCTAGTCGCCGAATGAATCATTCAATTTGAAATCCGAATGAAAATATGCGATTAATAATCGCGGATTACTTAATTCGAAAATAAACGGCGATTATTAATCGCATACTTTCATTCGAATTATCAATTCGATTAAATTATTCCGATATTAAAATCCGAATGAAAGTATGCGATTTATAATCGCCGAATATTTAATCGAATTATCATCCGATTATTGAAATAATCGTATCGGATATAATCGGATATTGATATAATCCGATTATGCCCATCACTAATATTGTTTTAATTTTCTTCTGTTTTGTTTGATAGAAAGTGTACAACCTCACTTTTTGGCGTGCGTCTATCCCCACCACTAAGTAATCAAAATTTCTCATTTGTAAGTGTGCTCCGGAGGTTGTGCTTGATCGGTAAGGGGGGAGGTAAAATTCTCACTTTGGCTTACCTGTCATTTTGCAAATGAAACGGTCTCTAAAGTGAGATAAACCAAGGTGAGGTAAGAATATCTAAGAATCGTGGCAAAAGGAAAGCACCTATTGTATGGTTAAGTCAATGAATTAAAAAATCCACAGATACAACTGTTTTCAAAAGGGGCGGATTTTTGTACACTGGGAAAAATCCCGTGGCAACACTGGGGGCAAGCAAGTGTGAGCTTTCTTTTTATTGTAATATTAAAGAAATATTAGAAATTTAAATATTTTTATATAATATATAAAAATATTTAAATATATTATATTGCTTTTAAATATTACACATATATATGTTACGGCTAATGTGCAAACTTGGATGGTTTATAAACTAGCTGGATAGTTTATAAACTAGCCAAATTGTCAGCTATTTTAATTGAAAACATATTTTCAACTAAATTAGCGGCTAGTTTACAAAATAACCAAGGATCTTGGCTAATTTACTTGAAATTATTAGGGAAACTAAAATTGCTGGATAGTTTGTATACTATCCAATTCAGTTTGGCTAATATGAAAACCAAAATTTCTAGTAACACAAAATAGCCAAGCTTTAGCTAGTTTGTAAACTAACCAACCAATTCTCTGGATAATTTATTAAAAAAGTGAGGTTACGGCATTGTTTTTCGTTTTGCCGGCTTAACCGGATTTGTTTTGTGCATTTTAACGTTTTTAAAATGAATCATAGGCAAAATTTTAAGGCTTCCTTGTTAGAAAACTCAACAACACAACCCTACCGACCCCGCCCCATTGGCCCCCCCCCGCCCCATTGGTCAAATGGTCAAAAATAAGAAAAAAAAAACCCAAACCAACCCAAACTCAACAACACAACCCAACCGACCCCGCCCCATTGGGCCCCCCCGCCCCATTGAGCAAAAAACCCAACTAAAATGGGCAATAGCAAGAGAATTAGTTGGTTAGTTTACAAACTAGCTAAAGCTTGGCTATTTTGTGTTACTAGAAATTTTGGTTTTCATATTAGCCAAATTGAATTGGATAGTATACAAACTATCCAGCTATTTTAGTTTCCCTAATAATTTCAAGTAAATTAGCCAAGATCCTTGGTTATTTTGTAAACTAGCCGCTAATTTAGTTGAATATACATTTTCAATTAAAATAGCTGACCGTTTTGGCTAGTTTATAAACTATCCAGCTAGTTTATAAACTATCCAAGTTTGCACATTAGCCGTGACATATATAACAAACATTTTAAATGAAAATAAAGTTGTTTCTGAGGATTAAAAAGTAAAAACTTTTATAGTTAATTTAAATAGGTTATTATATAAACACTTCAGTAAATAAATACTCATATTCAATATGAGTTGGCTAGTAATGTATACAAAAAACTAAAAATTTAATGACTTGTAGAGAAAAAATGACAGATGTTCCAAACAGATTGGCTTCCTATATGAGTCACAAACATTATTTACATGCTACCATGTTACTAGTGGAGGCTGTAACTTTGGGTAAAGATACTTTGGAAGGGGTAGAAAGTCTAAAGGAATTAAGTACCGAATTGGAAGAAAAAAGAGAGGTAATTTTTGGTGCCTAAACTAATAAACAAATTTTATGAGATTTTTGGTTTCAGCAACTTCATATTAAACTGTTATCAGAATTAAAAGAGAACTTGTATAATAAACCTTCTAAGAATATTTTGGCTTTAAGAAGACAAGGTTCAGGGTTTCAAGTCAATTCACCCCTACAACGAAGCATGGAATTGAGATTATCAGGCAGAAATAGATCTGCAATGTTTAGAAATAATATGGATGATGTTTTGTAAGTGTTTTTAACTGTTTGTTTTTAATTTATAAAGAAATTATTCTTCATAGCAATATGGAATTTGAGTTAAACGATTCCTTTGATATTGAAGAGGATTTAGATTTAAATCCTGAGGAAAATTCTAAATATTTTGTTGCAATTTTAGTAAAAAGCTTATGTTTGTTAAACAAACTGCCTTATGCTATAGATGTAAGTATTCTCAATTTAATTAACCTTTACTTTTTTTGTTTGAAATAATTTAAAAAATATTGTTCCAATAAATAAATAACTTTTTTAATAAAACCTAATAAATAAATATTCTGGATACAATAATGGAAAATTGATTCAACTTTTTTATAAAAAGTAGCTTATGTTTTAGGAAATCAAAAAGTCAATGCAAGATACTCTTGTCAAAATTGTTCAACAATCCACAAATCATGTCAAAAGCTTTGTTGATTTACAATCAAGCAATAAGTTAGCTTTAAAAGAATTAGTTCAAGTTCTATTTGACCAATTTAAAGAAATAGCTCAAGCCCACACGATTTTATTAAATTGTTTAGAAAAAGCAACCAAAGCCCACAAAATAACTTTAGACTCATATGATATTAAATTTTTCTGGAGTAAAGTTCAAAATGTTATGGTTGCACTTTTAAATGATTACTTGGACATACAGAATACTTCAATCGAAATGCAGATTAATAATACTCCAGAAAGTAGTGACGTAAATTCCTTTTTCTCTAGAAGAAAGCAACAAAGGTAAAATTATCTTGTTTTAAAAATAACATTGATTGTAATTATACTTTTTTCAGTAAAAAAAAGTCTTTATTTAAGTTTGATGGTTCATCAAGTGCTCTTACTTTGAGTAGTACTTTAAAATGCTCAGATAAAAATAAGGTTTTTATTTGTGTGCCACATCCAAATAATATTCTTGTCATTTTTATAACTTTTATAACTTTTGTGGAGGATATGGAGCAAAATATAGGCATACTTAGACACAAGTAATTTTGAATATTTTATTTAAATATATATAGATTTAAAATGGTATTTTTTTGTAGAAGCGAGTTATATCAGTTTATTAGTACTTATGTATCTGGTACTTATCTAAAGAAAAAATCAACCGAAATACTAAATCAAATTGAAGCTTCTGTAAAAGCCACTGAAGCCTGGAAAGCCACTGTGTTACTCAATGTTACATCAGACTATAAGCCATTATTAGAGGTAAAATATTGAATTATTAGTATATAATTAATTATTTTTTATCTATGCAAACTTCGTCCAGATATGTAAATTTTTTAGACTTAATGTAAAAAATAAATAAAGACATTCATTATTATTATTATTTTAGAGCTGCGTAACTGTAGAAAGATGCATAAGGGAATGGCGTACAGTTTTAAATGCACTACCTCTGTATAGCGAACAAATCGCTGTATTTTCTTATAATGCTTTAAAAGAATATAAAGACACATGTAATGCGGCCTATAGAGGAATTGTTCAACCCTACTCTGAGGACAAGAGGATATGTAGTGCTGCCTGGCTCAAAGATGAGGACATTAGCCGATTTTTGAAGTACGTAAAGTAAAAATTCGTATATTCCCTGTATATATTTTCATTCCCTCCCGCTAATCAGGTAAGAAATGTTCCATTACCATGAAGACGCTTCGGTGTGATTGGCTTTGAATGTAAACGTCAGATTTATATAATTTTGACACAAGTTCTTTGCGGGTACCCAAATTGTGTATTTTTAAGCGAAAGTGAGTTTTTATAGTTTAGCCTAAATAACTTGAACTATACCTATAGGTTAGCCTAGGTTAGCGTACCTATTTACTTAATTGGAACGACTTTAGGAATGTAAACATCAGTTTTTAATTAAACGTTACTTTGTTAATTTTCAAAAAATTAACTAAAAATTAGCACCACTCGACAAAAAAGTATAATGTTTGCCTCGCATGGAATCGCAATTACCCCCTTAATGAATTCCTTCTCTCGCCTGTCGGCTCGCTCAAAAACTTTCATCATCGGGAGTAATTGCTGTGATTCAACAATATACCTACTATTAATTCCAAACTTTACATTTACAGTCAATTACACAGTAGCGTCGTCATGGTAGCGGGAGGGAATGAAACATGTGAGGAGGTCCATTCCAAAACTCGGCTCATCCACTTTTTAATGAAAATGAGTTAGTGGAGTCTGTACATTCAACATGTAGCTCCCTATACCCTGAAAAGGTCATAATATTCTAAAAATCATCTTATTCCATTTAAAATTCATTTACAAATTGACTATCATTCCAAAACTTGCCTTATCTATAGGTTATATCATGTCAGAACTGGCTTATACGTATGTAATTTTAAATTATTTTAAATTGGAAATATACCTTTTTAATCAAGGTATACACTTATGCCTATATATTTCGTTTAAAGTATTATGTTGGCCTGATATGCGTTAGTACTCACCTGTAAGGTTTTTGACATATTGCTCAAAATCACCTAATATGGATAAGCCAAGTTTTGGAGTGCACCTCCGCATGACTTACCTGATAACAGGGAGGGAATGAAAATATATACAGGGAAAGGAAGTTATTGCGATTCCACGCGAGGTTCGACTTAAAATGTAGATTGGGTGAAGTGGGGTAAATGCACCCACCCAAGTGCAAAACACAAATAGAATAGTTAATAAAATTCTTTACAACAATGGTAAGAGTCCAGTCTTTGGCATGTATACAACTCCCTTAGTGGTGTATCTCATGGCAGATCTAAACTCTGCGTTAAAGGTAATATGCCACCACAGCTATTTGTAAAAAATATTTACATGTGGGTGCACTTGCCCCATATTTGGGGCAAGTGCACCACCACCAGTTAGTTCCCATATTATAAGTACGAACGTATACAAACTCACAGTTTTGTGAATTTTTTGCAATTTACCGCAATTAAATTTACTTATTGGTTATAAAGTTATTACATTTAACTCGAATATTGGGAAAATTATCTGGCAAAAAAAATACATGATTACAAACTGATAGTTTTTATTCTCAACTGTTTATGAAATAATCAAACAAAAATACAATACTATTAAAAAACAAAGATAGGTAAACTTCATACAGTAAATCTAATTAATATTATAATGCGGGAAACTGATGTAAAACTTCATTTCGCCTCTTCTTCCTATGGTACCTATGAAAAAAATGTGCTTAGAAACAGGAACATACGGAACTGCGTAGGCCGAACTAACTCCGGGGAAAGTGGACGCACTTTTCCCCATGAAGGTAGGTGCACTTGCCCAATAAGAGAAAATTTTGGGGCAAGAGCACCTACCCCTTCAAAGTTAGCTTATTTTACAATAAAGGTAATTTTGCATATTAGTTTACTTAAAACACATATAAACTTTCAAAATAAATATCTAGTAGCTTTACACATACCTTAGCTCCAGTAATAAGTGTTTTTTTCACAGAACTGCGCATTTAACACGCGAGTAAAAACGACAACACTCAATCAAGTCGCCATTCTTTGTTAACCAATTTGATTTCGGTAAAGAAGGGATGTGTATTTTAGTGGAAAAGAGTCATGCTCTCGCACTTACCAGAGGGTGCCACCGCAGGTTGAATAGTTTTTTTTTAAAACCCAATTGGTGCACTTACCCCAAAAGCGCACTTACCCCACTTCACCCTACTCATTTTCTTTATCAGGACGGCACACACTGGGAGGAATTTCAAAAATTGTGAAAATCAACATAGCAAATTTAGTTATAAAAGAAGAAAGCCCAGAGATTATGATTTTAAAAAAATATTTTTTTTTTATGATAAAATGCCCGCTTAAACTTGCTTCAAAAGTAACATTGTTTGTGTCGGTTTTTTAGAGCAAATTGGATGTAAGTTTTTCAAGCCCATTTTTGTTTTGCGTAATTAATGAAAGGAAATGATGATATATTTTATCACATTCCTTATCCTTTTTCTTTTATATAAAAGTCTAAAATTACAAATTTTACCAAAAATAACGTTTTTCTAAACCTTTGACCATTGCCTTTCAACGAAGATAAACCTTTTACAAACCAGAACATATTTCTTTAGGTGTGTGTTGGTGTGACGCAAAGTATTTGATACCAGAACGTTCATCAAATTTTCTTTTTTAAAAGGGAAAAGAATTTAGCTGCCTCTTTTTGCCGGTTTGGTCAGCAGGATATGGAATATGTCCATGGATCCCAATCATCCATTTCCGTCAAAACCTCGTCCTCCGTTGGTTATCACTGTCGATACACCGCATTCTACCGCCCATTTTAGAGCATCATTTATGTATAAAGCTTCTATTTTTTCGAAAATTGTATTAACCACCCCAATTGCACCTTATTCTGGCGGTGGAAATACATCGATGATTAAAGTATCAGGGTTTTCTTTGATTATTGGAATGTTAACGCAGCATTTAAATTCTTTAGAATTTTTGTTATCGCGTCCACTGGCTTCCCATTCTCTATAATTTTTTATAATACATCTGACAGGTCATGACATCATTTCATGTGTATTGGCTCCATTTACTGTTTGTTTACATCTAGTTGAGAACGATTGCATTACGTAAATACGAAAGAAATATTTTAGGTAGAATCTCTTGAACGAAAATTAGTATACTTTGTAGTTATCTTAGCTATTTCGCGGCATTCAAAAAACAGTAATATTTATATTGCAGTCCAAAAAGCATACATATGGTGTGTGTGTGTGTGTGTGTATACACAGTTATTTATTTAAATTATTTTTTATTTACATTTAAATCGGCCGGGACAAATAACAAAACTGTTTTTATAAAAAAAATTAGGTAATTTATTATATATTATTTTTGCAAAAAAATTCTCAAATATATTCATCTTTTATTAGGCTATACATTAAATAAAAAAAATCGCAAGAAATATTTTATAAAAGTAGAGATAATTTCAATAATTGACAAATCTTTAAATTTCAATTATTAAAATTATCTCTACTTTTATAAAATATTTCTTGCGCTTTTTTTATTTAATGTATAACCTAATAAAAGAAGAATATTTTTTATAAAAACAGTTTTGTTATTCGTGCGTTTCGCGCGTTTGAAATGCCGAAATGTCATTTTTTTTAAATCGTAATTTGGTTAAAAAAAAAGAAACGGGCTGATTAACGATTTTGATTTTTCGATATTTTGACTTCTAATAACACAATAAAACATACTCCGCAAGAAAATTTAGAGTTGCTTTCAACTTACATTTAAATTACTTAAGCCCTGCCGTGAGTCATTCTTAACAATCGCATCGTGTTTTTGTATATTATTAACGCTTTAAAACTTACCGTACCGTAAACACGGGTGGCTTTGCACCCGCTGGGTGACTTTAACCTTTTTATGAAAAATCGTTTCGCATTCGATAAAATTAACATTTATAAATTATAAATGTTAATTTTATAAATTATAATTTGTCAATTGAGCGATTCTATTGAGTTTATATTTCAGTATTTCAGTATTTTAAGGAAATAAATGGGATTTATTACACTTTAAAATTGTTTATATTGCATCAGTGCAGAACTCTTAGAAATACACGCGCTATAATTTCTTTATTAGGCTATGATGATCCTTGGTTAACTACAGGTCGATTTTTTATTTTTTTTATCGGTAACCCCGTGAAACAGATATATGTCGCTGCTAACATGTGTCTAATAAAATATTGAGTATACGGAAAGTACACTGTGAGACAAAGTTATCCGCAACCAGGGGGTAACTTTGCACACCCAGTTTTTAATTTTTATTTTTGAAACTCAGCCCTACGTTATATTATATAACATAGTTATTAATAACTTATTATGAAAGAGCAACTCAAGACTCAAATTTTGGTATATAATACAATATTTAATGTTTATGATTGTTAAAACCACAAAAATTTTAAGCTTAAGTTTGAAAGTGAGTTAAAGCCACCCGTGTTTACGGTACACATATTCTTAGTGCAAAAATAAAATGAAACAAAAAAAAGTTAATTTATTAGCAGAAGTTATTTTACAAGGTAAAAACGTATTTATCAGTAAATCCTCCGACTAGGTTAGGTATAAAACGTGGATTTAATCGATTTTGCTCTAAAATCAACTTTTAAATGTAATTTTAAAATCGATATAGGGTTTTTTGGGCCAAGTCACTTTAGTAGTCGATATAAATAAAGCTAAAGATGCGAAATTGACAAAGAAAAGATTTACCTAAAAAATGGATATAAGTTATTTTGTTCGAATGTTCCTTAATTGTTATTGTTTTTTGTTTACTTTTCAATTTTTAGCCTAGGTAATATTGCGTAATTTATTTGTTTATAAAATAAAAATTTTGTGAGGTTTTGTACATAATTGAAACATTTTATCATATAATATATATTATTATATCACGAGAACTATGAATTTAATCGGTTAAACTAGGCTCAGTAGTTTTTTGTTTGGTTTTTGTTGGAAAATGTTGAATGCAAAATAATTTAATAAAATCACGAGACCGCGTAGCGGTCGAGGGGTTTTATTTTTAATTATTTTGCATGAAACTATTTTCCAAAAAGAAAAATCAAATAAAAAACTTACTGAGCATAGTTTGACAGATTAAATTTATAGGTTGAGTGATATACTATTAACAATTCATAAAATCTGACGTATACATACACATGTGTCAAAATTTATAAATATTTTTTTAAAGAAAATTCCATTAATTTAAGGTATGTAATGAGTAATAATTGATATTTCGTAAACTAGATAACTTATTTTTTATTGTTTTTTAAAAAATGTTTGTTAAAACTTGTAAATAACACCATAAAATCGTAAACAAAAATCCAATATGGAGGCTAAAATTTAATCGCTGTTAAATAGGTCTAGTGATTTAATCGCTTATTTAAACGAAATTTATTCGAAAATTCAAGGCTTTTGATTGGTTCATATTATAATGAGGGAAATAATCATTATTAATATTTTATCATAAATTTACTACCGCATAAACCTTAAAATAGTATAAAATAATGTGTCCCCAATTTTATCCGCGATTTTTTAAATTCCTCCCACTGTGCGGCAGCATAGTCGTTGAAGAGCATATAAATATGTACAATTTAAAAAAAATTAAAAATTTGTCCAGTGGCATTTATTTATTTTTTGGACAAAGAGATGTTTTAAGCTATTTTTTAATCTTTAAAATCCTTTTTTAAACAGTTCCCAATTACTAAAATTAGTTTCTAGGTAGAACTGTTTAAAATAAATAAAAGGCAATTTTTAAAATTAAAAAATTTGCGTAAAACATTTCTTTCTGCGAAAATTTAATTTAACTTTTTTCCTCAATTTTTAAATAATCAAATAATAATAAATATTCCATAACACCAGGAATGTGAGAAAATAAAGACCCTCAATTAAAAAATTAAATGCACTTTGTTTTATATCCGGGTATTCGTAATTTTGACTTGACAAACTAGATTTATTTTTTGTACGAAATTATATCGTAAAATGTTTATCTTAGATCACTTCCAAACTGGCTAAACCTCAAAACCCAGCAGGAATATCAAGCGCGCAACGAACGAACGCGTCGCGTCCTCAAAAGAGATCAACCTTCCGAGGAAGAGAGTCCCGAAGACGTCAGAATGCGTAACCGTCGCGAGGCGGAAATACTGGCAAGCAATTTGGGCGAAGGCGGCGTCGCCGCAAGCGAAATCCTCTCCGACATGTCGTTGCTAAAAGAGTTGGCTCAGTTGCAAGAGAGCATGGAGTGGTTTTCGGTGAGGATGTTTGAATTCACTAGCAAGTTTAGACAGGGGCCGTCGAGCTTGTCTCCGACAATTTACAAAGAAGCAAACGATCTAATGCAGCCTGTTTCCGCGGCAACATTGCAACAGCTTACCAGCGTTGCGCAAGAGTTTGACGAGTTAGCCAACACTTGTCTTTTACTCTTACATCTTGAGGTAAGTTTTTTTTAATATTAGGTGCGTTCTTTTCACCTGAGATCTCAGTTAATCTTAGCTCACATCGGTAAAATCTGGAAATGTGCGCGTTCTTTTTGCTTCACTCACCATAAAGTGAGCTGAGATTTTTCCTCCCCCCTCACCGATACTGCACATGCTGTGCGGGGGAATCAGTTTCAATTTAGTCGGAAATAAAGGGGAGGGGATAAAGAAATTATTGATTTGTTTTTAAATATAACCTAATCCTATTTATGTGAAAAATTTTGTAAATTAGCTATAAACTTGATATAATAAATAGAATTCGAATAAAATTGCTTTTCAGAACGAGAAAAACACTTTTTACAATATACAAAGAAAGTAAAAGTGAAGATTTTTTAAATCTTATTTTATATCATAAAATTAATATTTTTACGAAAAAATGATTTTTTGCAATAAAACTTAAATTTCCATAAAAATAATTAAATTTTGTAAATTGACTATGAACTTAATATAATAAATAAAATTCGATTAAAATAGTTTTTCAGAAGTATTATTATACGAGAGATAATGCAGGCTAATATTCACAAGGATGAGGTTTAAGTATCGAGTCGCCCGACGAGAGACCTAAATCATCCGCGGCTCGTGGCAGTAAAATTTGTGAGTTCTGCCAGTGGGGTTTAAAAAAATGTGGCGCAGTTGGCATTTAATTAAATGGTACCTACAGTTTTCTTCAAAATAAATAAATAATTAAAAAACATGGTTTAAGTGGTTTTTCGATGTTTCATGACGTTTAATTTTTTCGCTTAGGTGCACTAAGTCGATTACACCAACTATGGTCCAAGTTTTTTCTCCACCAAACAAAAGGCACGGAAAACAAAAAAGGGAATTTTTTTTATTGCATCCGCATATCCAGTCGTTTCTGGCATAAATGTCTCTTGTAAAAATCTTTTTATGCGATTTTCCCCGGCTTGAACCACACTTTTCTATTGAAATATCGGGCAACACCCGTCCATCTTCTTTTAGTTTTAATTTCTTCTTTCAAAAGAATACAACAACAAACACAAAAATACACAGAATTAACAGTCTTCTAGTTAAAATAACAAACGTGAACGCGAAGCGAAAAACAAACGACCGGGAAGTAGGAACTGTATGTTGGTGCAGCTCCGGTTTGGGTTAAATTTCGCTATCTTAACCCAGGACCAAGAGCGGCGCGGAGCAAAATTACGGTATTGAAATGAGAGCCAGAATTCGAAAGTGGCCCAGCTTTGTTGTATTGTAAGCGTTAACACGTTAACAGCCAAGTCGGTCCCAGGGGACCGCTAATACTTTTTCCATCCAGGCCACGGCGGTCCCTGTGGACCGACTGTCAATTTTTTGTTTAACATGATTTTCTGGCCAGCGGACCACTCGTATAAGGTATTTTAAAGCATGCATAGGACAGCTTGGCCCTGATGGCTGACGAAGATACCAGAGTTTTTTAATTATTTATTTTTCAATCTGTATTTGGGCGATTTTATTTTTTAAAAGGATACAAGTAAATACAAAAATAACAACTTGGCCCAATAAAAAAAAAATCACCAATAACGCCGTGGCGTTTAACGTGTTAAGCGTTAGAGACCTTTACCGGTCGTTTGGATGACTGTAGTGGCCAAGTACGGCGACACGGCGAATGTTTATAATAAAAACTTTTTATGCAGCCATGCGTTTGAAATAATTATACACTGTCGCACTTAAATATTAAATAATTAAAAAATTAGTCAAGTAATAAGACAATTTTGGGAGTTCTGCAGCTCTGCAGCCCTTATGCACTAGCCGCCCCTGCTTTATCTACTCCAATAAGTAGATAATTAAATGATTTTTAAAATTAAATAAATAAAATCTGACATCTGTCAAATGGTTAACCTTACTTTTTACCAATTTTAAATGTTATTATAGTCGCCTTCTTCCAATTTAAAACCCGATTGGTTCAAATCACAGTGAACGGCCAATCACTGATGCCTAACAACGTGAATGAGTTTATTATTCACGTTGTTAGGCAGGAAATTTATAATGCTTTACAATATTCACGGAAAAACACCAAAATTATGCAATAGGAGTAGATAAAAACACTCTTTACAATAAAATTAAACAAAACATGTTTTTTTTTTTAATTTTTATTTTGTCATAAAATTAATATTCTTATCAAAAAATTGTTGTTTTTGTTTGTCACCCAATTATGGAAAGAATAAGTATTATAGATCGGGAAACGTCTTTAATATATACTTAATTTGTCCACTAAAGATGCACAGAGGGTGCAGGAAGGTATTATCCATAATTCAACGCAAATTTAAACATAGAAAAACACGAAATTTAAACCAATAAGGATATGACACATAATTATATCAGAGATAGGTCATGTTGCCTCTTATTCACGTATGCGCCGTCAGATTGCGCATTTCAATTGAGTGTCTCGTTCTTTTTAATGCTTACTCACATCACTACATCTCATATCACATTAACTGAAGTGAGCTGAGATCTCAGAACGCACCTATTGACTCATTCAATAAAACCACGTGCGGCCGCCATACTCTATTAATTTATTTCTTTCTCTCTTGCTTGGGCCACTCTCACTCATATTGGTTTTCTTAGACAGCTAACTTCTTGGTGTCGAAATTTCATTAGGTGTGACGTCACTTCCGTTGCCTTTACTTTAATTTACATTTTACTCACAACTGGCCAAAAAAAGTAACATAAAAAATAATGAAAACAAAATTTAATTTGAAAGCTGCGGAAGTTGCTGTTTTCTTTAAACATAGAACTGTAAAAAATATCAAAAAACATCACGACATTTATGTGTATTACATCAAATTGTTTAACCTAATGAAATGCATAAGGCATGCCTTATTTTTGTATTTTGAATTTTTTTCTTTAGGTCCGGGTGCAATGTTTCCATTATTTGTTAGCTCAAACTCACCAAAACAAGGAAACGCACGAGCCAGATCCTAAAGTACTCGAGTTGAGTCGAGTACTGGCGAATGTTGACGAAGCTATGACGTCGAGCTTACACTCAAGAAAATGCAAAGTATTTAAAAAATAATAATACAAAACTATTTCTAATATTCATATTTTTTAGTATATTTTTGAGGGTCTGGGTCATTTAATAGCTAAAATATTAATTAGTTCAGCGCAGTATATGCAACATATTAATGAGAGCGGTATACAGCGAATAATTAGAAATATTTTTGCTTTGCAACAAACTCTAACAAATATTACCATGACCAGGGAGGTAGCCTTAGATCATGCCCGACATTATTTTGAACTTTTCTGCATAACTCCAGAGGTAAGTTTAATTTTAGTTCTATGTGGAATATCATACATCAAAAATACTTTATATTTTAAATCATATCTGCAGTCATAAATTCGTTTTACGGTAAGATTTTTGAATACCGACCTAATCAAAAAACCGTATATTTCCTTATTTAACTTTTTAGTATTTAAACCACACCTAATTTAGCTTACCTAAATAAGTAAACAAATAGGTATATATTAAAGAACAAGATTTACTTTAATGCCCAGTCTTATTTATTTTACTGCTTTCCGTTATAACCACAGACTACCTGTCTGGATGGATGGATTTGTATTCACAATAAAACCAGGAAGGGGTTAGTTTACATTTGTTGAAATAATTTTCAATAAGCATTAACCATCTATTGATTAATTAATTTCAATTTATTACTCTTGTACTTTTGTCAGATTTACATTACAGGCCGAAACAATAGGCTGAAATAAATATTTTTTAATGTAATTTGTCTAAAAATCTAACAAACACTGCCTTTATTATTCTTCCTGGAATCTAGATTTCATGGTGGATGTATAACGATCGTTAATAACGATTTGTTATTAAATTTTAATGTTAAATTCACGATCTTAAATCTATTAACGGTTGTCCTTTCTCTAGAGGAAAATTAACATTAAAATCTCCACTTAAGATGATGGGCAGTCGCAAAATCTCTTTATTAATAAATCAATTTCTTGTAACGGGTTAATCCGCAAAATGCATTAAAATACGTAAATGCATAAAACCATTTTAAAATTTTCACCTATAGGTAAAGACATTTATCTTTATAGTAAACAATTTTATGGAATGAATTAGATGTACAAAAATTAATATTTATTGTATTAATTTAAAGATGGTGATTGCTAATTGTATTTTTGTTAATATTGTAAGCAGATCTGTGCTCATTAAGTTCTTTTTTTTGACACATTTGATTATGGTAGTATTGTATGTTAATACTTTGGTATTTTTAATATTTAAAATTGTTACTCCTAAACAAATATTAGAAATATTCCCCATCACCAAAATAAAACACAAAGTGCTTAATGTACTTTTTGCCAACGATGTTGGCATTTTTAGAAGCGAAGTGTAACTTAATCTAACTGCTAAACCTACCATATGTATACTAAATATAAGCTAAGGTTGACTGAACCGTAAACGGATGCAGTTTACTAAATCGTGGACCGTAACCGCTTCAGTGAACACGTAAACCGTGACCCGATTCTAAAGACGCCAACGTCGTTGGCGAAAAGTACTTTAGGCACTTTGTGTTTTGTTTTGGTGTTGGGGAATATTTCTAATTTTGTTTAAAATAACACCAAAGTTGTCCTTTTTCAAGTATTGGTACTCCTGTTCAAGCCATTAAATTATAATTTTAAATAAATTTGTCATTTAACTATCAGAATTAAAAAATAATTATAAACATACATGTGTATTTGTAATCTGGCAATGCAAATTTGCCTTTTTTGGGCCGTAAAGTTACCTAAATTTCATTAAAGGTAAAGTTATTTCATTTTTTAACAACTTATATTTGACATTTTTATCTGGACTTGCAAATTTAGGGTTTTGGTTTGGTAAATACAGTTGGTCGCATTGATTAAAACAAACTAGTTATAAATCTAATTGTGGTTATGTATAATTTATTGTAGGTTACATTGTGCAGTTGTCAAGTTGAGTTGTCGAAATTCGTAGTTAAAAATGCAATTAATTTGGCTTTGGTGGTGCTTGGATGAGTAAAATCATATAAAAAAGTAGTTAAATATATCGTCCCCGTTCTGGCAAAAGTAATTAACTCCATTTTTGTCTAAAAGTAGTTGACTACCTTTGCGATCATAGAACAATTATATCTGTGGTCTAGAAAAACTTATTAAATGCAGTATTGTATTTTTAGCATGCTAAAAATACAATACTGCACTTAATAAGTTCTTCTAGACCACAGATATAATTGTTCTTTGATCGCGAAGGTAGTCAACTACTTTTAGACAAAAATGGAGTTAATTACTTTTGCCAGAACGGGGACGATATGTTGCTTTACGGCCCAGAAGAGAAAGTATTCCTAGCGGATAATAATCTTCGCTTTGAAAAGAATTTATATAAAAGAAATAAAATTTTTTTTTGAACGTAAATGTCCAATGGTGAATGATGTGAAAATAATGTGTGATGTATTATTTATAAAACCAAATTCGTTACTTTTTTACTCCAAAAATGTCCATAAGGCGATGTACTTTTTCTTCCATTGTGGCATTTGGCATAATTTTATTAAAATGAAGTTTTGCCCTGAAAAGGGCTTTTACATTCGAATTCGTTGCTATTATTTTTGGTACAATTATCTTTTTATTTATAATTGACAAGTAAATTATCAATAATAAATCTTATTGTCAATTTGACAGTGTCAAAGTATTTAATTAAATTCTTTAGCAGAAGTACCATTTTTAAATACTAAAAATACCAAGTCAAACTGGCATAAGCCACCAACCTAAGAAAAAAACACGAGTCCAGATAAAAAAAAATGAACTGTAGCTAATTATAAATTTAGGGTTCCTAGAATTTGTCAACTAAACCCCCAAATTTTTGACGCCAGATTCCGTATAAAAAAACGAACTGTAGATTTATTTTAAGTAAAGTTTTAATTTAAACAGTAGCAAAAAAATCAGCAACCTATTTTTAGGAAATTGCCCAAATCGCGGTTTGCAATTTTCATAAAAAACTAGGCCCAAAATATTTCTTAAAATCGACAATAAAGGGCCGAATCTGCTCCGGACCGTCACGGCTCGAGCCGATCGGCGAGTGTTGCAACCATAGAGAAAGAGATATCTTGTTTAAAGCGACGCACTGTGGGCCCTATGTCCAAACTAGGTTGCATTAATTCAATTTTTTTTTCTATTTACTTAAAACTTTAAAAATAATTAAACTTTGAGACTAACCAATGCTGGTAATTATATAATTTATTTTTTTATTTTCCAGTGTTGCCACATTAGTATTTTTGAAAATTAATGCCAACGTTATCTACGGATCAAAATAATTCGATTTAACCCAAATTACCTATTCACTAAGATGATTCGTTTAGTCCTTCAAAGTTTTGAAAAATAACTATTTTTTTAAATAATAAAAACGAATTAATGAATTTTGAATATTTTTGGAATATAAGTTTTAACTGCCAATTAACGTCGTTTGGTGCTACACTCAGTTATCTTTAAAAATTAGAATAATCAGAAAAGCAAGGTTAAGGTACGGATTCGTTGATGCAACTCGCGGCTGCGGCTTGCGGCTGCGGCCTTAAGGTACGGATTCGTTGATGCGACTCGCGGCTGCGGCTTGCGGCTGCGACCTTAGCCGCGCCACTGCTTAGTACAATTTGTGTGTATACGATTTGGTTGGCGCGTTCAGTCGCAGTCTGCGACTGAACGCGTCAACCAAAACATATACAAACAAATTGTACTAAGCAGTGGAGCGGCTACGATCGCAGCCGCGAGTCGCATCAACGAAACTGTACCTTTAGCCGCGCCACTGCTTAGTACAATTTGTATGTATACGTTTTGGTTGGCGCGTTCAGTCGCAGTCTGCGACTGAACGCGTCAACCAAAACATATACAAACAAATTCTACTAAGCAGTGGAGCGGCTACGATCGCAGCCGCGAGTCGCATCAACAAAATAGTACCTTTAGGTACTAATTTTCGCTTGTATTTTTTTACTGTTGATGCAATGGTTACCAATTTGCTAGCAAATAGAAAGCTCACTTTGTTTAAAAACTTTTTTGTCTCTTGTAAAAGTTGGATGAGCGGTTTAGCCAGAAAAAAAATGTTTTGTAATGTCGATATATCGCGATAGCTACTATGTTTTATCCCGAAAATTATTGAACATATTAAATCTAGAGATTCCTTTTCTGAAAATAGGTCAACTTGACTCCACGCAGTTGCTTCGTTTAGCAGATAAAAAGTGAAATACAGAGTGTTGGTAATAGGTAAATGGTGTATAAAGAAGAGGGTTTTCGCATATTTTTTCGGTCCAGGTTAAAAAAACTAACTAAATAGAAACCCCTGTATATATTTACATTCTCGGATTCTTAACATAATTCTGGAATTAAATGTGATTTTTTAATGGCTTCTTAGCAATTTTTAACAATACATCTAGGCCACCTTGATGTAATATTAAAAACGGATAAAAAGAATAAGTAGTCGTAAACACAAATATTAAACGTATGTATATAATCTGCTCATTGCCCAAGAAATACATGCGATAAACAACTTAAGATGCATATTAATTGTTATTTTCTTTTCTCAGAAGTTTACATTTTTGACTGGGATAAGTTTCGCGATTTTTTTGGTTAACAGTTTTTAGTAATCTATATCTTTGTCTAATAAAAAATATATATTTTGGCTTGGCATTCGTTGGCCTTCCTATTTTTTTACTCTGCAAAACTTAAAAAATTAAATATTCATGTTAATTACCTTATCAGTTCTTGCCAAAAACAAAAAAAAATACGAATTTTCTATAATTTCATGTACCCAACACAACTAATTGACAGGTCTAATGTCAGTTATGAAATGTTTAAGACGAATTTTGCTTTTCACGGCCCTCTAAGATGTAAAAAAATCGCAAAAATCGTAGTTTTAATTAAAACGATTGCATTAAAAATAGACTTTCTTTTAAAGATCTGACATTGGGCATTTATAAAAAAGTCTTCGTAGAGTATTTTCAAAAAGCAATTATGTTTTTACAAGTTTGAATATGTTTTTAATAAAACAATAGTGGCAAATTATACATTTTCAATAATGACTTATTGCAACCTAGTTTGGGCATAGGGCCCACAGTGCGACGCCATACATAACTTTGGAAACATATAGGTATAGAACCTGGCTTACTGGGAACTTTATAAAATGTAATGTAAAGCTAAGATTCCAAAATCGATATTATATTAAAAAGGTAATAACAATAAATCAAAGTAAATACCTAAATAAAACCAAAAACAATGTGTTTTATTATTTATATTTTTCAAGCAAAATAATTAAATTAAACTTTAAGTATTATAAATATTACATCCTAGTGTTATAAAACCCAGTTTTTTATTTTAGCAATTTAAAGTTTTCTCAGATCCTCCATAAAAATCGAAATGATCCTCACGTCTTATTTTTTGGTAGGGTGACTTCAAACAATTTTGTCGTTTTTTTACATTATTGGGAAAATTTAAAAAAAATATTTTTGTAGCCATTTTTGTTAATTTGTACATAATATATATTTGTACAACTTGGGGCAATACATTTGTATTTATAGGACCCCAGTTTTTTTCCATTCAAACGTTAATAAAACTCATTCAATAATCTATGCATCCATGTTTAATATATGCATCAATGTTTAAAAATTTCTGACATGCCCCACAATATTTATATGGTAACCAATGGTTATTAACCATACAAAAGGCAAAACTAGATACTGAAGTTAAGTAACCACTTGCCTTACAAATATATGGATAATTCTCTTTGGTTATGTTACCATTAGTTTACCCAGTTATGTATGGGGGCGATTTAAACGCTGTACTTACTACAACAATGCATTTGACCACTTTCTTTTACTTTTTATATTAATATATACATGTATAATAATAATATGGTTACAACCATTCGTCGTCCAGCGTTGCCACTTTCGAGGGACTTGTGGCTCTCCTCTTTATTTAATGTGGCTCTTTTGTGGTAGTGGTTTTTCGTTATTATTGTTTAAGCATTTATATATTTTGTTATTAGGTATTTGTCTTTGTTGTTTTGTTTTTGGCTAATTATATTCGTTAAATTTTGTAAATTAATTGTGGTTTTAATCTATTGGGTGCTCCTATAAATTAAATTACACCTATTATTGCCGATTTTTTACTGATGAAAGTTAATATACAGCAATAAGAGACACATATTTTTATAGGAAATTAAACGCTGTACAAAAAAGCTTTCTTAAGATTTTTTAATAAATTCACTGATTTAAAAGTTATTTAAGGTTAAAGTTAAAGTTATAGTTAATTTTTTCGATTTTTTATTTTTGAAAATATGTGATTTAATTGTATTATTAAAAAAATAAAAATTATTGAAAAGAGATAAGTGAAAATTATTGACAAGAGATTCCGATAAATTAATTTTTTTTATTACCTACCTTAAACGAATCTGGTACTAGTTTTACTCAATTTTAGTACGATTACTTTTTACATAATCTTTATAATTTCTGTGAAATTCTACAAAATTTTATACGATAATTTAAAATATTATACAATAAAAAATTTTCCTTCAGTACAGCTAATGACGTAGAAATTCTTTTAAGAATTATTTTTACGACAAAATAAAATTCGTATTTACGCATACGTTTTCTTGAGCATGAGATGCAGACATTTCCGCTACACCAATCCTTTTCAAATAAGTTAAATGTATTTTTCTACTCTCACCTTTAAAACGCCCTTTATAGTACATGTTTCCATGACACTAAGTGACCTTTTAAATACACATTGACAAGTTGTGGCTTTATGGCTTTGTGGCTTTTTGGCTTTAGTCACGGGCTGAATTTAGCAACAGGATTTTAGTCACGGGCTGAAGTTAGTTTTAAGTTAGTTGACAGTTGTCAAATGTCAATCGTTAAAATAAAGTGCCTTTCTTGTAAAATAATACTAAATGTGGAAATTATTTTATTATTTCAATACAAAAATACAAAAGTATTAAATAGTTTCTCAACGCCAATATTTGAAAAGTTTATATGAACATTGTACTGACCTTTTAATTTCTTAAATTCGGGCACGGACTCCACTGTAAAGTGTTCATAAAACATTTTCTTTACTTTCACTGTGAAAAACTGTCAATTTTCAAGAAATACATTTCGATTTATAACCTTTATAATCTGTGTTTATAAAATATGCTCCTCAGATCATCTCTGAATACCGTAAATTCTTTGCAGGTGCAAATAAAGAAACAATATTAAAAACAATTTAATTTTTTAAATACAAAGTGATCAAAATTAAGTAAGCAAATATTCTAAATACAATTATTCTAAATTTTGATATTTTGTTTGGCTTAATTATTTTTATCGTTTTACCTTCGCAATCAGCAAAAAAATTACTGATTGTTTGTTAATTTCACCGACATCATAGAATCAACAATAACGAAGTTAGCGATGGTGCGCCCTTAATTTGGATCACCCTGTATAGTATTGTATGCATAATTTGATTAATATTTCTCCCGTAATTATAATAATAACAATAAATATTATTATTTATAATAAATATAAAATTAAAAATTACTTTATCATTTTTAATTAAAGTTTTAGTGAAAAAGTGGTTCACAGGGGTAATCTAGGATAGACCTATAGGCCTGAAATTTGGCACACATTTTTTCTTCCTATTTTGAGTTAATTTAAGGGGCGGCCAGGTTAAATTTTGTTTTACCCGACATAACGACCACCCTAATATATATATATAATATATATATATATATATTTCATCCATCTGTAGTGAAAATGTCTTGTTACTTATTTAATCTGATGTAGATTTTATATATTTGATAGTTACCAGCTTATGTTTGTGCTGGGATTTAAATTTTGTCCCTCCAGGGTCACAAAGTCACTTATATTTCAAACTCTCATAGAGCAAGTGCACGACTTGAAGAAAAAACCCGAATGCACAAAAAGAGTTACTTCTTGACCAAATGACATAAATAACTATTAAAACATTTAATAATAATTTTATTTAATAATTTCAAAATTATCGTTCTTCTACGATAATTATCATACATCTGGCAACATTGAATGGCCGTCATCCGTCAATAATACCTATTAAGTTCTCTCTCTCCTAGGCAGCGCCACGATAGACTAAAATCGCTATTCGTGAATAGCTTGTTTTGGTTAAAACACAATCCACACATGGATTGTGGGTTAAATGTGTTTTATAACTGCTAGAAAAAAATTAGCTTAGTGACAACGTTGTTTTCGTCACATCACAACCTCGGTTTTACAAGCCTGCTTGATGTATTATACTGTTGCCTATTGTCAAATTCCCCTGCGTCAAATCACAGAGCGTTCCATAGCAAGTCGCATTAAATTACCGCCACCGCCCTCGTCACTAGTCAGAACTGTGGATAATGGGGATAATATATTAAGATGGCTTAACATTAGCTAGGTTTCGCCGTTGGCAGACCTCCCTTATCTCAAATAAATTAAATGACTTGTTGTTCATTATGGATGTATTGTATAATACTGTGATATTATTGTTAATAAATTTCTATTGATTGATTGATTGATTGACTGTGGACTACAAGCCAAGACGTCGTGGTTCGAATCCCACCAGTGTGTACTCCTGTAATTGGGCCTGTTGCATGTTAAAAGCACATTAAAATAATAAAATAAAATAACATTATTTTGCCTTATCGTGCATAAAGAAATTTCACTTAAGGTAGTTGTGCTGTAAGCATAATATCAGAAATTTTTTAATTTTTGTATACTTAATAAGTTATTAAGGACATGACAATACATATATCCTTAAAATTTGAAGTCGATTGACCGTCTATAACCCGAGATAAATTCATTTAAAAATTGGATAATTAACATGGATTGTATAGGCTTTCTGTAGTTCAGTTTAAAAAAAATAATTAAAAATTTTTGACCGTCCAATTGTTTATAAATAACCGTTTAAAGTTCAACAATTTGTAAAAAGTGTCAGATAAAAACAACTTGGCAAGGCTGTACGCGAGTATAGATAATAGTTCCGCAGTAAATTCAAACGGACTGATTCAGTCTCCAATCTATTGGTTGAGCATAAGCCACGTTGTCGGATTAAAACTTATGAAAATATTTGAAAGTATTACGTAAAGGTAACGTCTCCAGGGTACAGTCTTGCGAACAAATTTTGAATCACTTAGCTACAAGCTCGTATACTTTTACGGTGCGTATAATCTAAAAATTTTTGATTATATTGTACCACGACAACTACCTTAAAAAAACAAAATATTTTTTATGCTTGGTGTGACGTAACGCACTATCCAGATCGACAAATTAATAAGTGGTTGGCTCTAAGGTTACCAGACAATAGAAAAAATGAAAGTTGTTCAGAAGTCCATCCATATATGTAAAGGTATATCTAACTGCCCCGGAAGTAGCATTTCCAAAATTTCCCCTGCTCCTACAAGTCTTGGAGTCTTTGACTCCACGACTAACCAGTGATTTTTAGGTAATTTAATTTAATCTTTATTATTTTTTAAGGAAATTTTAAATGGTATCGTTGAAAAAGGACCAGAATTCTCTGAGTTGGAGTATATGAACGCCCTTCAGTTACTTAATAGGAGTAAATCGGCTAAAGACATTGGATCAGTGTCTGTACATTTGGAAAGATTGTCAGATATTTTAGGAGAAGTTGCAGTAACAGTATAAAAATGATTTTAAATTATTATTTATGATAAACTTTAACAAATATGTATAGTCGTTAAGTACTAATATTTTAATAGCAACACAATTATATGACTGAATCATATAAAGCAACAACAGTAATTATGTTTAATAAAACTTTATTTTATAACTAAGTATATTTTTATTATAATTCATCTTTGTTTTCTTTGGCTAATAATTTTTCATTTTCTGCAAAAGGTAACAAATTCCAAAACTGTTGATTACTGATGTCTTGTAAAGTTTCCATTTTAATAGAATTTGAATTTTCAATGTGCAATACATTCAAAGGATCTGCAAGATTTTTAGAAACTGGATGCCATTGAATCTTGGACATTGGTTTTCTAAGAATACAAATCAAAATGTAATGGTAAGTCACAGTATAAATTATATTTATTACCCTGTTTTCATAAAAGCTGTGCATGTATCCATCAAGAAATCACTAACTGCCCTGTCTTCAGGAGTTGAATTGGTATCAAATGTGTGAAATATGTAGGCGGTATCGTCCGCATGTGAGGCACCTAATTAATATAAGTATAAATTAAAACTAAAAAAAATATGCAAAAATTACAAAGTCGATTTTAAAACCCAGATAGAATAATCCATATAGATAAATAGTTTCAATCAATAGCTTAAATGACTATAAAAATACGTTCGAAAAGTGCTTCGTGCACCACTACTTACCTAAATTATCTCTACTTCCAGATATAAAGTCTGATGCGCTATAAGCTCCCCTATGACTAAATTTATACGAAAATACATCGGATTTAACTGCAGCAGAGTGTAGTTTTACACCTTTTTCAATATCAAAGTAGAATAGCCTATCGCCAATTAACTAAAAAATAAATATTAATATATTTTTTCTTTGGTAGGAAGAAACTTTTACCTTAACTAGTTTTGAATATGTAGTTTTTGAAACTTTTTTATCTTTTAAGTAATATGTTTTAATTTGACTGCTTATTTTATCCAATTCATTGTGATTAATAGTAAAATTATAATGCAAAATATGTGGTATTATATCGTTCCATTTTGAATCCAATTCTTGTAAATATTCTTCTGGGTAAAATTCTAAAATTTGAATGCATTCAGTGTGCCCAAACACTTACATTTATCACAAACCTGAAGCAGGGTAAAGTCCCTCTTCTGATGTAAAAGAGGAAATCCATGGAACATCATAAACTTGTTTATTTTTAAGTAAATTATAGGGATGATCTCTTAATAAGGGGTTTTTTGACCAACTATCCACGACCACTCCAAATGGAGAGAACGGATTATATAACCATGGCTAAGTATGGCATATATTAGCTTAAATATTTTTATATTTTATTAAATACCTGAAAATGAGATATGGCAGAAACAATCTGTCTACCAGGCCTCTTTTTTAAACACTTCACAAGCTTCTCTGTATTTTTGGTACTACAACCTACTGCAGCTCCCAATTTATTTGCTTGCTCTAATGGGTTTTCCATTATAACCCATGGGTTCAAGGATACACCACTTTGTGAGACACCCTTATGAAATAATCCTATAACCATAATAATTTGTTTATTGAAAAATGATTAAATAATTTATAAAAAGCAAAATAATTAAATTTTATCATTTGTGACGCGCTTCAAGAAAAGGGACTTGAGCGTCTCATCGCTAATTTTAAGGTGAGTACTGACTTGAGCATATTTACTCGCACTAAAGTTTTGCCCGCTTGGTTATTATTCAATTCATTCGGCACCGAATTTGTGTGCTCAGTTTGGACGTAATTTTGCTGCCTTCCATGCGTCATATAAAATGTTATACGCACGAGCTTGTAAATATGCCCAAGTCAGTACGCACCTTTAGTGGAGAAAGGAAAGAATAGGCCACCGCGCTAGACGGCAGAACAAGCGAAAATGTTACATGGAAAATATTCAAGGAAAATTATGCCTGGCTTCAGATAATTAAAGAGCAGTCTGTAATTAACCTATAACCTTCATAATCCAGAAATCTATTTTTGGACACAGATTGCTTTCTTTGCTTCAGATAATTAAAGAGCAGTCTGTAATTAACCTATAACCTTCATAATCCAGAAATCTATTTTTGGACACAGATTTCTTTCTTTGGAGCGCGTCAATTTTTTTTATAAAAAACATGTTTGTCTTATAATTTTTCTTTAGATAAAAACAATACATATATTTATTACATAATATTGGAGGTCAAAGTTTGAGATAAATAAAAAAAATTGTTTCTTTTTTTGAATTTTACCTGTACTTTGGACTGTAAACAAATAATTTAAAATAATAAATAATTTAAATTTTTTTTAGGCTCTAGCCTAAACAATTTTTTTAAGTTCGTTAATAAACATGTTACGCAAGATAATTTTGTAGGATATTTTAAATGATTTAATGTTAAAAGTATTAACATTCAACAACAATTTAAAATTGTTTATCTACTCCTACATTGACGAGCTGTGACTTTATGGCGTTTTATTGACGGGCTGAAGTTAACAACAGTGGCTATTTAGACTGTTAAAAAATAATTTATAATATAATAAGATACAAAAGTAAAAAGTCACTCATTAATTCAGAAAATAAAAGATTATGACAATACTTTTGATTTATTTATTGTCATGTATTCATAAGCGTATGTCACTAAAATGTCCTTTAGACAGGGTTAAATGATACAGGGTGTCCTAAAAATAGTGTGCAATACTCTAAAGACAAAAATAGGAAGAAATCTTCTTGTAAACATAGGTCGGCAAATGGCCCCTAAGGGAGCTGCAGCCTCTTAGAGGGGCGCCTCTAAAAATGTTTTTTTATTATTTCCGAAGCGGTTTGAGATAAAATAATAAAACTTTGTGCTTACTTAACTTTTTATGCTGAATAAAAAAAAATATTTACGACTGTATTAAACAGGGGCGGCCTAGGGTATTTTTAGCCCCAAATTTGGCTGCTGAATATGAAAATTTAGAGTTTTCTACGTAAAAAAAGGTATTGTTGAACATTTTCGAATAAAAATAACAAACAATTTAAAAAAATTGCCTTTTTCCTTTTTCATTTTAATAAATATATATAAATAAAAAAAATAGATATATTTCCCGAAAATACAGTTATCTCAAACCGTTTAATAAATAATAATAAAACATGGTTAGGGGCGCCCCTTAAGAGGCTCTGTATGTCCTTTATGGACCATTTGCCGACCTATGTTCATATAGTTTTCTTCCTATTTTTGTCTCTAAAAACTGCTTGTAGATTATTGCACACTATTTTTGGGACACCCTGTAAATGTACCTTAAAGGTGGATGATCTACAGACCCTTATGAATCCCAGAAAATTGTTAAAAAAATTCTTCCTTCTTTATTTAAACGATATGAGAGCTTGATCATAAAGTTTTTAAACTTAAAAATTATACTTTACCTTAACTATATGCTTTAAAGTTTTATTATATAGATTCATCATAAGGAATTTATGTTTCATCTTATGAAAAAATGCATTTTTGGATTTTTACTTTAACAATACGCATGCGTTTGGCAACATAATTGATTATAATTATAAATTGGTAAATTAAAAGTTAAAATTCAAAATTAGATTCACTCATAACATTTCTTTTAAATATTGATATGTATCCCTTTAATAAGTAATATAATATACATACATATATATATAATATTATAATATTATTTTATTATATTTAAATACTCCTTAGACTTACCTTTACTTTCTGGGATTAAATAATGTAATTCTACACTAGCCCCACCAGCAGACATACCAAATATAGTTATTGAATCAGAATTTCCACCAAATAATTCAATGTTATCTTTAACCCATTTCATGGCTAAAATTTGATCTTTGATACCGTTATTTCCAGGTACTAAATCATCTTCCGTGCTAAGAAACCCTAATGTTTAATTATAATTATTAAATTTTATTTTAATTTTTAACGTATTAATTTACCAAACGGCCCCAATCTATAATTGATATTTACTTGTACAACATCTTTGTCCATTAATTTTTTAGGCCCCTGTACATTTCCAGAGTTAAACATAAAAGCACCTCCATGAATATAAACGACAACGTCTAGATTTGCGTTTTTCTTCAATATTGGAGTAAATACGTTTAGGTAAAGACAGTCCTCCTCGCCCTCTACCTTGTCTCTACCAGGACAATTAAAATGGTTATATTGAAGACAAACATAAGAATTGTTTGCTTTCCATATTCCCGACCATGGTTTATTAGGTACCGATGGCTATAATCAGACATAAAACACTTTTATACGCGGTGTAATAGGAGAGTATGCACATTGCTTCAACTTTTCTCAGCCTCATATCTCGAGAACTAATAGTCCTATTATATGACCCCATACAAAATTTACGTAAACGTAAAACTCCTATAGTATACGTATACGTAAATTTTGTATGAAATCATTTTTATACAGATTTATATCAGAAACAAATTGTATAATAACCAAAATTTGCGTAAAATAAATAATAAAATAGATAATAGAGAATATTAAAGGAAAATCCTAACCAAGACTGAGATATATTATATTTTGAGCCAACTAATCTAGAGATTTTAGGACATTCACGACTATTTTTTTTTAAATAAATTTTATTTTAAAGCGTTCTATAATTTAAGCTTTTTTATTGTTTTTTACATCCTAGTCTGTAAAAAACCCGCTAGGACCAATCCAAAAATTCGATAGCTGTTGACACATTTAAAGCTATCTAACCTCACTTTATACTTTTTATAATTGTTATTATAATTGTTAGTTCGTTTTATTTATCGTTTAACAAATAAAACTATGCCTTGAGGATAAAATGTTGTATGCGATTCGGCTGGACGTGTCTTTTTGTGCTTCGCTCAATTGTAGACATCCGCTCATGCGTCGGTTTTGAGCTCAGCACAAAAACACTTCTAAGCCTTATTTTTGCCATAAACAAATATTTTTTAAGGTATAATAATAATTAGACCGCATGTCTGTTGCATGGGATATTTCATATGATTCTGAGCTAATTTCTGACGCTGATTTCAAATATGTTATCAGTTTTTTTGTATTACCTCTAGTTTCTGAATTTTCACTGTACAAAAATATTTAAAACAAACTATACACTCTGGAATTTTCCGAATAATTTTGTAGAATTGTTCACTCATGTCACCGAGATTTTCAGAAAAGTACCCAACACCACCCAGTACTTGATATGGAATTCCAATGGAAACCCAAAACATTCAAAATACGCTCGTTTCACCAAATCTGATACACTCGAAACGCGTTTCGCGATATTCATGACAGATATTACAAAAACAATTTGGATCGTTAACATTAATTCAGACCCTGCTTGACGAACACATGATGGAAAATGATGGAAAATACAAAGATTAATCTAAAACTCATATGTAATAGATATAGTTAATGTAAACAGACTCAATATGACTTCAGGCAGAAGATGCACCTGAAAAACTCGAGCTGCTACAAAAAAACTAAAGGTCGAATCAAAATCAGTGACCTTGAATTAGTTAACAACCTTTCGATTCGAAAGTTTCGAATACTATTAGCTATTTTCGCGGAGCTTATTCCGAACACCCTAGGCATGCGCTTTTTAAAATTTGGCGTTTAAATTGTAAAGTGCGCATGATAAATATTAAAATGCGCATGCCTAGGTTGTCCAAACTAGTTCGGGATTAGCACCGCGAAAACACTATTACTATACCTACAACGGAAAAAATAATAGAATTATTTAATTACCTCAAATCTATATTTTCCTACAGGTGGTTTAGCAAATGGTATACCTCTAAATGAATAAAAGTTCCTACCATTACTTGATTTTTCAATGTTACCTTCTATAAGACCCAATGGCGTTTGTACAATTGGGGCATTATTTTCACTGCTTACAACTAAAACATTTAAATTTTATATTTTGCTACTTAGAATATTAATAATAATAATATTATTTTCTTACCAATTAATAAAAATGAAGTTATAAAAAATAAAATCATATCTGTTCTTTATTGCGCGAAGTATTTTTAAACACTGATAGTTATTTATTTTGAAAATTATTTAAATAAATTATTGTTGAAGACAATATTGTGATAACAATGTATTATTAACAACATAGATTATACAATCTCTATAAATATTTATCATCTTATTGGTTATTTTATTTTAATTTTATAAAATAATTCAATGCTTTGTTTACTGAGTTCATACCGATGTATATGTAAACAAACAGTAGATAAACGTTTCTTTGAACGCATTTTAATTAAAAAATGTTAGAAGAATTTGGGGTTGCCAGCTGGCCTAGGCCTTCTATATTTACAATAATAATAGAAGTCTTCCATATTTAACGAAAATCTTTTATCTAGTCTATGCTCCCAAAATCTTCTATATTTCAGCGTTTTAGAATATAAAAAATTATAACTAGTTGCAATGTTCAGTTTATATTATTGTATTTATTGAGTTGGGTTTATAATATAATGTTTAATAAAATCACTATTTTAGACTTTAGATTTTATTTAAATTTAACAAAATATGTTTAGAATGTATTTATTTTTAATAAATTAGCAATTGTACCTAATGCAATACATGATTTGTTTAAATCTTATTTTGTTATACTTCTGTATTTTCTAGTTAATTCTTTCATTTACGTCATTCTGATTTCTAGCAACCCTAGAAGAATTGTATTTTCTATAAAAAATATTTATTGAAAACCTATTACGGCCCTCGGTGGTGTAGTAGTCAGTGCTGCGGACTACAAGTCGAGTGGTCGTGGGCAAAGATATTATCTTTGGTCGTGGGTTCGAATCCCACATGGGTATGGCTGTTTATTTGTGTTTGTCCAGGGTTAAGTGGTAGGACAGCTTATCCCTGTTATAAATGACCGATTAATTCCTGTAGAAACCAATTGAAGAATTGGTTGGTATCAATGGGTCTGAATTGGACTTGGATTGATTGGATTTAATTGGGCGCGATATAAAACATAAATTGGTTTTTACTGGTATTTTCCATGATAGAAAAGCCCAATTAGGATTCTAATGTTTTTTATTGGTTTCGATTGGATAAAGCTACCCATGGGTAATTTCCAATTAAATTCAATTGGGCATTTCTAGTGTAAGATTCGAAAAAGGAATCTGCTAATTGGTTATGCCCAATACTTTAAAATATGGAAAAATCCAATTAATATTCTACGGTTTCGATTGGATAAAGCTACCTATAGGCCTATAGGTAATTTCCAATTGAATTCAATTGGGCATTCCCAGTGTAAGATTCGAAAAATTTGCTAATTGGTTATTCCCAATACAATACAAATATCGCAAGAGGGCTCTCGTGTAGCTGCGCAAAACCAACGAGGTTGAGACGCCATCATAAAGAAAAACCAACACAAACAAGTCTTTGGACGCCATTTATTAGTATTTTTTTAGTCGATTTCTGTGTTAAAATCCTAGTGATAGTAGTGTACTTATTAGGGTGTTTCATTTAAAACGAAATTTTTTTTTTCTTCCTGACACATGAAAATTTTGTTTTTTAGGTTGAAAAAAAAATTCCCTGAATACTTGAGCCCTTAATTTTGATTCTAAGTACTTCCTTTTTAATTTTGTAGTTTTTCCATATAAAAAGCATGTATTTTTAATCATATTTACTTTAAATTTCTATATTTTGGCCGGGTTTTGAATTATAATTTTTATCACCATAATTTCCTGCCTAGTATTCACGGTTTTTAAAAGGCCCTGCATCAATTTTTTTTTGATTTATTTACGTTGATTGTAGTATCTCCAAAAGTTGTTTTTTCACTTTTTCTCACATATTTTTGAGAAAATCGAGCGAATGACTGGTTTTACCGAAAAAATTCAAATGAAGAAGTTGTAGAAAATGTAATTTTTGACAAAAAAGATTCTCACGTTCATATCACTAAAGTGCTTTGTTTAAAAGATATAAGCAATTCAATAACCAAAAATAAAGATAAAATAAGTTGTATTGAAATTTATGTATATGTAATTTGATTCAACAACTATTTATCAATTGATTCCTTAAATTTAACACAATTAACATGCAATAAATCGACAATCGATGTCTTCTTCCGTCTCACTTAATTTTTTTTTTTTACTGACTGTCTTGCTTACCGCGCCCTCTGTTTAGATACTTTGTTTGCTTTATTTACCGTTTTGTTTGACCTTCAAAAAGCTTTTACCGTAAGCACCAGTATAGTTAACTAAATATGGAATTTTAAAAAAACATTGCAATTTCCAATATTTTTTCTGTACGAGGAACTAAGGTTGCTATGGTCCATCCATAGGCTATGGAGGATGACAGTGACAGTTTTGTTGAATCATCCCATACTTGTCATATATGGCTTCCAAAAGCTATCAAATTGTTTTTGCAAATTTATGTTTTACTTTTGAGGTGTCTACTTACTTTTAAAAATGGATATGTCTCCGACTGATGTTGCCAGAGCATTGATTTAATTCAGGATGGACGGTCACAGTATTATGTGGAAAGTGTTTTAAACGTCACAAGAAGTAAAGTACAAAGGGCAACATCAGTCGGAGACATATCCATTTTTAAAGTAAGAAGACACCACAAAATTAACACATTAATAATTAAAAAAAAAAAAAATTATTTACAAAACACAATTTGGGAACTTTTGAAAGCCGTACCTATATAACATGTCCAAGTATGGGATGATTCAACAAAACTGTCACTGTCATCCTCCATAGCCTATGGATGGACCATAGCAACCTTAGTTCTTCGTACAGAAAATATATTGGAAATTGCAATGTTTTTTTTTTTAATTCATATTTTCCACAAAAATAAATATATCAAGGTGAACCAAAAACAAAACTGATAAAAATAGATGTGACTTAATAATTAAAACTTAATTTTGAACAATATACGGTTTTGCCACTCTACAGAGCCCTTGCGGCCTGAGTTCACGGTTTATTCACCGTGAATTCACTGTGAATTCACCGTGAATAAACCGTCTGTTTGTGACATTTGTAAACGGTATACCGTCTAACTAAGTATGGTTGGTATTGACTTTGATAGACGTGTCAAAAATAGCTCTACAAATTATTGCAAAAATATTGATAAATATATAGATTTTGACCAAAAGAAAAAATACTGCCAATAAAGCAACTGCTAAAGAAGCTACACTACTGTTGGTGAGAGTATTTAACTTAATTTTGGAATATTTAGACATTGACATTTAACTATAACCTTACTTTTACTAACAGCTGTTTCTTTGACAGACTTTTACCTAAATATTTTTGAAATTATATCCTTAAATTATACATCGATTGTTCAATACCAACCATATATATTTTTAACTTCTAATTATATTTTTTGCCTCGGTCCATTACTCTGTCCTTTTTAAGGACAGATCATTTCATTTTTATTTAATTAATTTATTTTAATTATTTATTTTATATATTAATCTACATTTGCCCTTTTTATTTTTAAATATTTACATTTTTATTTTTATTTTTTTACATTTATTTTTTTTTATTTTAAAAAAATGTCTAATTTTGATTTATCACAAAATGACGATATTATATCAAACTTAATTGAGAATCCTTGTTCTATTGAAGATTTTAAATTTTCTAATGATGGATCTAACTACATTTCTGAATTTTTAAAATCAAAAAATAATTTACATATTTTAAACATTGAATCTATAATTCAAGATGGCTTAAATTTATTTGAATCTTCTACTTTTAAAAGGGATAATAAAGAAAAGGCTTTAAAAAGATTTGAATCTTTATTATTAGAATTGTCATCTGAATTTAAATTGGCTAAAGAAATTATGCTTGCATCCTCTTCTCTTAATGATAATTTGAAATTGATTAAATCTTCTGTTGAAAATATTAAATTACCAATTCCTATTTCTACTCCTTCATTTTCTGAAATTGTTAAAAATACTAAAATTAAAGTTAATAATAAGAAAACTGTTAATTCCAATATTATTCATAAAATTGAAATTTCTCCTATTGATGAAAGTAAATTTCCATCGGCTAATGAAGTTAAGAGCAGTGTTCTAAAGAATATTGACCCAGCTAAAATTGGTTTTGTACCATCAAAGATTTTCTTCTCTAAGAACAAAAATGTTATTATTGAGTCTCACAATAAAAATATTGATAAATTATTAAATAATTCTGAACTATCTAATTTAAATTTAAAAGTCTCTATTCCTACAAAAAATCGTCCTAGATTATCTATTTTTAATGTTCCCACTAACTTAAATGATAATGATTTAATTTCTACTATTTTAAATCAAAATGGCCTATCTTCTAAATACAACAATAATGATATCAAAGCTATTCATAAATTTGGAGCTAGAAATAAACCATTTGTCCATTGGGCAATCGAAGTTTCACCTATATTAAGGAAAGATTTACTCGATCTTAAATACATCGGTATTGGATGGTCTAATTGTAGACTTGAAGACCGTATCAGAGTTACTATCTGTTATAAATGTTTTAAATTTGGTCACACATCCTCAAAATGTTTATCTACTACGTCTAGATGTGCTCATTGTTCTGAAGATCATGATAAAAGGGACTGTCCCAATGCCAATAATATCGCTTTCCTAAAATGTGCTTGTTGTTCTTTGTACAAAAATATTAATTGTGACCTGAAACATATCCCAGGTTCTGATAAATGTATTGCTCATACAAGAAAAATCAAAATGCTTATTGAAAATACTGATTATGAGTAATAAACGTTTAAATAAATTACGTTTCTGCCAAATTAATTTACATCATTCCAAAAACGCATCTTTTTCTTTCTTTAACTCTCCATTTATTGCTGATTTTGATATTGTTTTAGTACAGGAACCCTATTGCGTCTTTTCAAAAATAAATAATAAATTTGTTATTCCCAACATTGGTCATTTTAGAACTATTGCATACAATAGTGAACCATTTTTATCGTGTATCGTTATCCTTAATGGCTGTCTGGATATTTTATCATTACAAAATTATAATTCGAGTTGTATTGTTGCGATCACGATTGAGTGTGGACCTTTAAAAACCCTTATTATCAGCGCCTATTTACCTCCAAATGAAGATATTACTAATAAATTAGATCTACTTACTCCTATTATTGATAATATTAATTTCCCATGTATTATTGGCACTGACTCTAATGCTAAAAATCCAATTTGGCATTCCGACACTCTTGATCTTAGAGGTGAACTTTTTGAAGGTTTTGCACTGGGTTGTGATCTGCATGTTGTAAATTCTCCTTCATCTATTAAAACTTTTAGTTCCACTCTTGGCGAAAGTAATATTGATATTACTTTGTGTTCATCATCTTTACTTAATTATATTAACGATTGGACTATTAATGAGGATGTGTGTCCTAGTGATCATAGAGTTTTATCATTTTCTCTTTCTTTAAATAATAATTTTTATCAATCTAATAAATATACTTGGTCCAGATCTTTAAAGGCTTTAGACACTGTTAAAGCTATTGAAGCTTGTATCATTGGCATTTCTAAAATTGATACATTATTGTGGTATCCTACTACCTATCATATTGATTTAAGAGCCAAACTTTTAAATAATCTTTTGGAAGATATTGGAACCAAATTTTTAATGAAACGTAAAATATTTTTAAATAAGCCTTTATGGTGGAATGATGAATTAGATAGATCCAGAATTAATTTAAACCAATCCAGAAGAGCCTATCAAAAGGCTCCTTCATATTTGAAAGATGGCCTTAAGTTAATTTATAAATCTGCTGCTAATAAATTTAAAAATATTGTTGATAAAACTCGCTCTTCTTCATGGAGCCAATTTGTTATATCTGAACTAGAATGTAACCCTTGGAGTCTTCCTTATAAACTAGCTAGAAATCGTTGTAATAATAAACATATTCCTACTAGTATTCCATATAAAGGTAAATTTTCTACTACCTTGGGTGAATCCTCTGAGGCTATTTTGGATAATTTTGTTATTTCAGATGATCACTCAAAAGACTCTTTCTATCATAAATTTTTTAGAGAATCAACTAATTTATTAACTGGAACCATTCCTGTCACTGATCCATATTGTGTGTCTGAAGATGAAGTTTTAGTTTTGTTAAACGATCTTTCTATCAAAAAAGCTCCAGGTCCAGATAATGTTTTTCCTACTGTCATAAAGACCGTTGCTCCAATTATTGTCAATCTACTTACTAGAATCTTTAATGATTGTATTAGATTTAGTCATTTTCCAGATGTTTGGAAACATGGTAAATTAATTCTTATCCCAAAATCTAATATTTCCTCTAATAATTCACTAAAAAATCTGAGACCTATTACTCTTTTACCAATTTTAGGCAAAGTTCTTGAACGAATTATTAAGAAAATTCTTTTTAATGAAATTCCTGAACAAAATTTCCATGATAAAAATCAATATGGATTTAGAGAAGGTAGATCTACTACCAATGCTATTTTAGATGTTACTAATTTTATCAAAACAAATAATTCAAAATTTTTAATAACTTGTTTTTTAGATATTAAAGGAGCATTTGATAATGTTTGGTGGCCTACCATTATTCACTCTCTTATTAATAAGGGTTTATCCTGTGACTCTGTTAATTTTATTAAAAGTTATCTTAAAAATAGAACTACTTCTTTATCTTTGAGTGATTCTAATGAATCTTTTAGATATAAAACTTTATCTAGAGGTTGCCCTCAAGGATCTGTACTGGGTCCTCTTCTTTGGAATACTGCTCTTGACTCTTTATTGAAGATCAAATTTGGTAATAATATTAAAATTTTTGCTTATGCTGATGACATTGCGGTCATTTCTTTTGCTGATAATAGAGGTGATTTAGAAAAGTTTACTAATTCTGCTCTTAATAGTATTAATAGCTGGGCTGATGATAATAAGTTATCTTTTTCGATTGATAAATGCAATTACGTTATGTTTGCTGGTAAAAGAGTAAGACGTCCTTCTATTAAACTAAATAATATTCCCTTAAGAGGTTTACAATCGGTTAAATATCTTGGTGTAATCTTAGATCAAAAACTGAATTATCAAGAACATATAAAGACAGTTTGTTTAAAAGCTAAAGGACTTTTCTCAACTTTAAGAAGACATTTATCCCGCATATGGGCTCCCCCTTGGCAAGCCCTTCAGACTATTTATTCTATGGCTGTTGTTCCTATTACTGGTTATGCTTTCGAAGTTTGGAAAAATCACATTCATTATAGAAGATCTGAAAGATATTTGAACTCTTGTAGAGCTCTATGTGCTAGAACTATTAGTGGTTGTTATAAGGATGTATCCTATGAAGCTGCCAGCGTTATAGCTAATATTATGCCAATTGATATTGAAATTTCCAAAAGACATGCCCTTTCCAATATCAAAAGATGCAAACCTGCCGAACATCTGGGAACATTTTGGACTGATAACTTTCCAAAAATTTCAATAGCTAAAGAACTATTGCAGAATTTGAGTTTAAATAAATGGCAAATTTTATGGGATTCATACCCTAATGGTAGACTTACTTACCAATTTATCCCTTCTGTAATTGAAAGACAATATATGAACATAACCCATAATAAAGCTTTATCATCAATTTTATCTGGTCATGGAAGATATAGAAGACATTTTCATAAAGTCGGAAGATTGGAGAACCCTTTTTGCCCCCATTGTCATTCCACTGATGATTCTTTACATAGAATTTCTGCTTGTCCATTATACGATGAACCTCGTCAAATTTTGATTGATTGTACCCCTTATTGGCCTATTTCACCTTCTAATCTTTTAAAATTTTTGATTGATAACAACAAAACAGACTTATTGACACCATTTTCTATTTGCGAAGATTTACCTTTTCATTAATTACTCTTTAACTATACATTTATTGTAAAACTGATTGCATTTGCCTTTCTGGAGAGTGATTTCTTTTCTTTATACAGTAATATTATTATTACTATTTCTTTATAAATAATATAATTTTTTGAAAATACTTTTACATTCATCTATAATCTGAGATTATATTATTAATAGATGAATTTCTGATTTATTAAAATCAACTTTATTTTTAGATTATTTTATATTAAATTTTTTTGTAATATCTTGATAAAGCAAAAATGTTAATTAAATCTAATTTTATTTTTTTTTCTTAAATTCTTACAAGGGTTGTAGGTACCTTGTAACACATATGTGTATCTTTTTGAGTAGAGTTTCTCATTTGTTTTGATAATTTATTATTATTGAATCACCATATACTGATGTCATTTTTGCTTTCTTCAATTTAATTTTTAATTCAAAATGTATACAATTCTCCTTCTATATATGTTAAATAACTAAAATTTTATAATTATGTACACTCTTAAATAAATAAAAAAAAAAATTGAAAAAGAGAGTGGTTTGGCACTGGGTATGTGGGTGGGGCCTCCTCTCTCTTTTTTTTTTTTTTTTTTATACCGTCTAACTATAGTTAGACGGTGAATTCACGCACTTTTCACAGACGGTTTATTCACGGTGAATTCAGAGTGATATCATGTAGAACTCACGGTGTGATATTTGCAAAATTTGCGCATGCGTATGAGCCCTGCGAATTGCGAATTTAAAACCTAGTTTGTTATTCCCATTACACGATATTCCAATGTTTAACAAAACGTGAACGTTTTGTTAAACATTGGAATATCTTTTTTAATTGAACCCGGACAACATTCTTGATATTCATTCGTGGTTTTCACAAATTTTATTCATACTGATATTATACGAAAGTCACCGCGTGATAAATGAAAATCATACGAACGTCACGTCGTGATTTTCACAAATTTTATTCATACGGACATCATCCGGATGTCACTGCGTGATAAATGAAAATCATGTCGTGATTTTTTATGCCATCACTGTTTGCGATTGACCGATGGCCTAAAAAATCACGACATGATTTTTTATGCTATCGGTGTTTGGGCTTAAAAAATCACGACATGATTGTTTATGCCATCGTTGCACCGACTTGTTTTATATTTATTTTTTCGCCACATTCGTACATTGAAAAAAAAAGTATGTTAACAATTAAATTACCAGGTTTTGCGGTCAAATACATTTAATATTTTCTTGGATGTAAATTAACTAATAATTTTAATCCAAAAAAATATTGAATGCATTTAACCACAAAAACTGTTGATTCAATATATATGTAGGCATACTTTTTTTCTCAATGTACGAATGTGGCGCAAAAATAAATATCCAAACACCGATGGCATAAAAAATCACGACATGATTTTTTATGCCATCGGTGTTTGGTCATAAAAATCACGACATGATTTTTTTTGCCATCGGTGTTTGGATATTTATTTTTGCGACACATTTGTACATTGAAAGAAAAAGTATGTTAACAATTGAATCAACAGTTTAACATTCAATATTTTTTTTAACCGCAAAAACTGTTGATTCAACATAATTTTTCTCATAGTGTACGAACTTAGCGCAAAAATGATTATCCAAACACCGTTGGCATAAAAAATCACGACATGATTTTTTGTGCCATCGGTCAATCGCAAACAACGATGGCATAAAAAATCACGACATGATTTTAATTTCTTACGCAGTGACATCCGGATGATGTCCGTATGAATAAAATTTGTGAAAATTACGACGTGACGTTCGTATGATTTTCATTTATCACGCGGTGACTTCCGTATGATATCAGTAGGAATAAAATTTGTGAAAATCACGACATGATGTTCGTATGAATATCACGAATGTTGTCCGGGTTTTAATACCGTCTATTAGCAACAAAATTACTATTTATTAAAAAGTAAACAACCATTTACAAACAATTAAAATAATTTATTATTTACATTACCACGTGGTACAGTAATTTACGATGTTTTCACAGTAAACTCACAGCGCTTTTACGGTGAATTCACGGTGATTTCACGATAAATTTACGGTATACCGTATACTTTGACAGTGAATTTGCGGTGATTTTGCAAACTTGAGTTCACCGTGAATTTACCGTGAAATCACCGTGAATTAACCGTAAAATCACTGTGAATTTATCGCAAAAACAGCGTGAGTTCACCGTTTAATTACCGTCTACAAATGTCACAAATGGACGGTATATTCACTGCACATAAACGGTGTATTCACGGTGAATTCACGCAAACGGTGAATTCACGGTGAATTCACCGTAAACTCAAGGCCGCAAGGGAGTATATTAAACTTGTGGTAAAAAACATATTTTTGTTTAAACTTGTATATTATAAACGTAGGTCTATTTTTTAGTAATTTTTAAAATGTGAGCAATTCTCCATTAATTTATCTACAATATTCTTTAATATTTGTTTAAATCTGAAATCAATTAAGAAAGTTATTTGCGATTGAAATTCATCGACAATTTGAGTTTATATACAAAAAAAAAGTTTATATACAAAAGTGCTCTTTTAGTTCCACCCTTACTTCTTAAGAAGTAAGAGATAATCGACTACACTCCTAAATAGTCCTCAGGACCCTTTTTTTTGCTTGGTCTGGGGTTAATCGAAAGATGAAATTTAACATTTAACAACACAGCAAACGGAAAACTATAGAGGTGTATAGGATGACGCCACGTTTGAATATCGTTTTCTAAATCTCCCTACGGTATAGAGTTGTATTCGTCAGTCGAGCGTTTCAATACTCTCCACAGTATATTTCACTTTTGAACTAGTATTAATATAAAAATTATTTTATGCTTAAAAAAAACTATATACGACATGATTGTGATTTTTTTCATTTTATTAATTAATTCAGCTGTGTTGAATATTTTTCCTAAAGGAATAATTGCCAATGGGCCATTAATTCATTTGTTCGTAGATGCTACAATAACCTGCACTGGTGTGTACTTTTTCATCAACCAGATTTAAATATTACAAAACTAACATATACCAGTAGAGATAGTGCAGGGTCTACCAACAGACCTAATTACTAAATTATTAAAGTTTAATAGCATATCGATCATTTTTTCAACATAACCTCTGAAATTTGTAATACAAATATAGGTACTTTATATAATACATAAATATATTTGGGTATGTAAAGCACAGATGATATGATGTTAAGTATATATACTTAACATCATATCATCTGTGCTTTACATACCTGAGTTGTTACGGTAAATAAAAATCAGACAAAGGAACCAAAGAAAGGAACTATTTTCAACAAAATCATATGCAGAAAGGAGAAAATTCAAACTACTTGCATCCATCAAAAGATCAAAACTTGTTGCAATATTACACCCTCTTTTTATACTCTCAGAAATATTGACTAGAACAGTATTAGAGAGACTCCAGTTTCTATAACTTGGTATACCGTAAATACGGGTGACTTTGCACCCCGCGGGTGACTTTAACCCATTTATGAAAAATCTTTTCGCGCTCGATAAAATTAACATTTATAATTTGTTGGTCTAAACCTGTCAATTGAGCGATTCTATTGAGTTTATATTACAGGAAAATCAGTGTTTTAAAGAAAGAAATGGGATTTATTACACTTCAAAATTGTATATATCGTATCAGTGCAAAACTCTTAGAAATACACGCGTTAGAATTTCTATATTATGCGCAATCCATTGGAATGATGATCCTTGGTTAACTACAGGTCGATTTTTTATTTTCTTTATTGGTAATCCCTTGCAATAGATATATGTCGCTGCTAACACGTGTCTAATAAAAATAAAATATAATATTACATTTATTTTAGACTGAAAAAACACTGTGAGACAAAGTAACCCGCAACCAGGGGGTAACTTTGCACACCCAGTTTTTAATGTTTATTTTTGAAACTCAGCCCTATGTAAGATTATAACATAGTTATTATGAAAGAGCAACTCAAGACTCAAATTTTGGTATACAAAATTTAATGATTATGATTGTTAAAACCACAACAATTTTAAGCTGAAGTTTGAAAGTGAGCCAAAGCCACCCGTGTTTACGGTACCAAGTTATAGAAACTGGAGTCGACTTCTCTTTACTCTATAGAGTAAAGAGAAGTCGAAACCGTTGCGATATTGCATTGCGCTGTTTTTGTATAATTCTCGGGGACATTAACGAAAATCATTGCCAGTAAAATTCGAAAAGCTTGAGTTTCTATGTCTCTGAGGAGAATAGGAATCCGAAGTTGCTGCACCATTGGACTGAACCCTTTTTTAATAATTTCTAGAGACATAAATGACTGCACCATTCGACAGGGTCGTGTTTCTATCTCTCTGTTGAATATAGAAAATCAAAATAATGTATCTTGTAAGACACCATTGAGTTTGACTTTAAATATAGTCGTGCATAGGTATAGAGCCGAAAAATATAAAAACAAAGCACGATTCAATACAGTTATGATAAAACTTTAAGATTTGATATTCAAACGCGGAGTCATCCTATACACTTCTATAATTTTTCGTTTGCTGTGAAGGCTAATATAAAGGGTGTCCCAATAAGAATCGCGCGCCATTCACAGCAAACGAAAAATTATAGAAGTGTATAGGATGACTCCGCGTTTGAATATCAAATCTTAAAGTTTTATCATAACTGTATTGAATCGTGCTTTGTTTTTATATTTTTCGGCTCTATACCTATGCACGACTATATTTAAAGTCAAACTCAATGGTGTCTTACAAGATACATTATTTTGATTTTCTATATTCAACAGAGGAGTAGAAACTCGACCCTGTCGAATGGTGCAGTCATTTATGTCTCTAGAAATTATTAAAAAAGGGTTCAGTCCAATGGTGCAGCAACTTCGGATTCCTATTCTCCTCAGAGACATAGAAACTCAAGCTTTTCGAATTTTACTGGCAATGATTTTCGTTAATGTCCCCGAGAATTATACAAAAACAGCGCAATGCAATATCGCAACGGTTTCGACTTCTCTTTACTCTACCAAGTTATAGAAACTGGAGTCTCTCTAATACTGTTCTAGTCAATATTTTTGAGAGTATAAAAAGAGGGTGTAATATTGCAAGAAGTTTTTATCTTTTGATGGATGAATTTTCTCATTTCTCCATATGATTTTGTTGAAAATAGTTCCTTTCTTTGGTTCCTTTGTCTGATTTTTATTTACCGTAACAACTCAGGTATGTAAAGCACAGAGGATATGATGTTAAGTATATTTATGTATTATATAAAGTACCTATATTTGTATTAAAAATTTAAGAGGTTATGTTGAAAAATGATCGATATGCTATTAAACTTCAATAATTTAGTAATTAGGTCTGTTGGTAGACCCTGCACTATCTTCACTGGTATAGTTTTGTAATATTTAAATCTGGTTGATGAAAAAGTACACACCAGTGCAGGTAATTGTAGCATCTACGAACAAATGAATTAATGGCCCATTGGCAATTATTCCTTTAGGAAAAATATTCAACACAGCTTAATTAATTAATAAAATGAAAAAAATCACAATCATGTCGTATATAGTTTTTTTTAAGCATAAAATAATTTTTATATTAAAACTAGTTCAAAAGTGAAATTACGACCTCTATACTGTGGAGAGTATTGAAACGCTCGACTGACGAATACCACTCTATACCGTAGGGAGATTTAGAAATCGATATTCAAACGTGGCGTCATCCTATACACCTCTATAATTTTCCGTTTGCTGTGTTGCCGTCAGTCAAACATCAAGCTGGCCATATTAGTCAAAACATTGACATTAACGAAAATGCCGCGTTACACTGTTGAATTGTAAAGACCGAAATGGAGAAAATTTTACAGTGACAATGCGCAGGTTACGTGAACATTTCGGTGTACATAATCGTCCGTCGCGGCCTGCTATTGAAAATTTGATCAACAAATTTGAGCGGACATTGCATTGAAAGACGAGACAAGTGTTAGGCGTCGTCGTCCTGGAAGGTCTGCTGAAAAAATCGCCGCCGTGAGAGCCAGTGTTAATGAACATCCAACATCGCGGCCAGGAATTAAATATCAGTCGCAGTACAGTATAACAAATTTTGACAAAGGATTTGCATCTACATCCTTACAAAATACAGTTGACGCAAGAGCTGAAGCCAGCCGATCATAGACAGCGCAGAAACTTTGCTAATTGGATATTGGAACAACACGGAGTTGACGATGCATTCCACAACAAAATTATCTTTAGTGATGAGGCGCACTTCCATTTAAACGGCTTTGTGAATAAACAGAACTGTCGGATTTGGGGGGAAGAGCATTCACATGTCGTGCACGAACTTCCAATGCATCGTGAAAAAGTGACAGTTTGGTGCGTCATGTGGGCAGGAGGGATCATCGGCCGTTATTTAAAGTAATAAAGGTGTGTCCGTGACTGTAAATGGTGATCGCTACCGTAGCATGCTGAGAGACTTTCTTTGGTTGGAAGTGAATGGAATGGACATAAATAACTTGTGGTTTCAACAGTACGGCGCGACCTGCTACACCGCACGCGAACAAGGGCGTTACTGCAAACAAAGTTTCCAGGTCGTACGACACGTGTCATCTGCTATTTTGGAGACCAAAACTGGCCGCCAAGAAGTTGCGATTTCACGCCCTTAGACAATTTCCTCTGGGGGTATTTAAAAAGTAGAGTGTACCCTAAGACTTTCTTTGTCTTAGAGTGTACCTATATCTGTCAATGGCCACCGCGGCTGAACCTACCTGAGACGATTCGACAACTGAAGGAAGAAATCGAACGTAATATTCGTGAAATCCAGCCGATTTTGCTCGAAAACGAACGTAATATTTGTGAAATCCAGCCGATTTTGCTCGAAAACGTCTTCCAAAATTTCGTCAAATGAATACAGCTGTCAACGGAGCCGCGGTGGCCATTGACAGATATTTTGTTTCATGTTTAATGTCAACATTTTTTCTTGAAAATTCAATAAAATATTTTAATTTTTTTTTCATAAAAAATTCAAGTTCTTGTTGGGACACCCTTTATTAGTATTAGTAAAATAAATAAAATGATTGACAAAAACAATTTTTATTAGTATTGATTGGTAAAATAAATAAAATGATTGACAAAAACAATTTTTATTATAATTCGTCTTTAATGCCAATTAATTTTTCATTTTCCATAATGTTTAACCCATTCCAAAATTCTTTTTCGCTCAATTCATTACTTGTTTCTTGTTTTATATCGTCATATTCGGTAATATTTATATAGGTAATAACGTCGCCATGTACTTTTTCCCAATTTGAAATACCTTTTATTTTGGGATTACTAAAAATAATATATTTTAATACCAAAAATATGTTAATTTCTTAAATACTTATTACCCAGTATTTGCAAATTCAACCATCATATCCACCATTATAGGGATAAGTTTTAAATCTTTTTCAGAGTATTTATCTCTTCTAGATCCATGGAAAAATTTGGTACTTGTTCCATGAGCACAGCCTTTTATTTTAAAGAAGTCGATCAATGCGTCAGTTTTATGATTAAAAACGAAATAATACACTGGGAATTTGTTAACTTTAGCTTGTCGTACTGCGGCATCTTGAGCATCATTTACAAAGTGTCTATCACTTAACGCCTAAAAAGGATTATTACTATTTTTTAAGAACAATTTAATACGTTTGTTTGATCAAGCAATTTTCGTTCTCGAACTATTCGCATGCGCAATAACCCTAATAAGAAATAGATTGTTGCTATTAGGTACGCATGCGAATAGGCCGAGAACTGCTTAATCAAACAAACCTGATGTACTAATTTACTCTTAAAAATGTTTGGAAATTGTCTTTCGAAATTTGTTTCCCTTTGCCAATATAATGTTCTTTAATTTTATTAGCAGATATTTCCCATTCTGATTTTGGCATTGTGTAGTTATAATCAAGGACATATGGGGCTAATTTTGGCCATAATTCATCTAAATCGTCCAAATAATCCAGGAGATCTTAAATTGTCACATTAAAAAAAATAATTCCATACCTAATAAAATATTACGAAAACCAGGATAAATCCCTTCTTCCGAAGTAGTGCTCAATAGCCAAGGTACATCAAGAACATCTTTGTCAATGTAACTTTGAATAGGGTGCTTCGTTAAGAACTTATTTGGCCTTGAACCAGTTTCAACAACAGGAGCAAACGGCGAAAACGGAAACGTATCTTTTTCATAGAAATTTGATAAAACAGAATAAAACGACTCTACAGGTTTGCATTTCAAGCAATTTACAATTAACTTTGAATCATGGTTATCACATCCAACCAAATCAGCTAATTTTTTAAATTTTTCCCTTGGGTTATTCTGTAAAACCCAAGGGTTATAGGCAACCCCACTCTCTGAAACGCCCCTATGAAATAGGTGTCTAGATAAAGGCGAGAAATAGTGTAAATGTACACTAGCCCCACCAGCTGACAATCCTGTGAGGGTAATTTTATCAGAGTTGCCCCCAAAGTTTTGTATGTGCTCTCCTATCCATTTTAAGGCCAATACTTGGTCCTTCATGCCAACATTTTCAGGTAATGCATCATCACCACTACTTAAGAATCCTTAAAATTAAAAGGTTAAGAATTATTTTAGTTACCTTTTTTTAGTTTACCTAAAGGCCCTAATCTGTAATTAAATAAGACAAATATAACATCATGATCCATCAGCATATCAGGGTCTATGAAACTATTAGGGCTACCTAACATAAATGCGCCTCCATGTATATGGACAATTACATTCAATTTATTGGAGGGATCCAACTTTTTAAGTGGTACGTATACATAAGCATACAAACAGTCCTCCTGGCCTTAAAATGAAAAAAAAATGAATTTTTAATTTAGTAATATTTATTAGAAATACCAATTATAGACCCCATTCTTTGCATACAAGTATATGTGACATTGGCATTCAATACTCCTTTCCATGGTTCAACTGGCTGTGCTTCCTATAAAGAACAAGGTCATGCATGCGCTGTAAACATTTTAGTTACCTATCTAAATTTATCGCCTAAACCAATATTTGTTTACCTCAAATCTTAAATCACCTACTGGGGGTTTTGCATATGGTATTCCCTCAAAAGCGGCGAATTTTCTACCATTAAAAGATGTTTTTACATGTCCTAAAATTTTTCCCAAACTTGTCTTAACTTCTGGATTGCATAAACATGCTAAAAGTAAAGTTAATTATTTGTCTTTTCTTTAAGTTTATGTACTAACCATTTAAAAAACAAATACTAAATATCCATCTGACCCACATTTTAAAATTTTTGTAGCCACCATATGTAGATAAATAAATTTTGTATAGGTAGTGTTGTTGTTGTCACTTTTAATAATACATTCAAGGAGTAAATATATTACAATTAAATATAGATAAAATGTAAAAACCAGAGCCGTACTAAGGTATTTCAACGCTTTATTTATAATGTATCCTGCTAATTGTTTAACTTTCTTCATTGCATTATTAGATATGTCGAGAAATTATAATTTCCTATAGGTATGAGGTAGGTATATATTTTTTATCTGCTCCCACTATGGTAACTAGGCCACTATAGGATCATTACACTACTTTCTTAGATAGTCTACACCTTTTCCAATTGTATTTCAGAAAGCGTCAAATGTATTTCAGAAAACGTCAAATATATTTCAGAAAGCGCCCAATGTATTTCATAATAGTCAAATGTATTTCGGAATGCGTTAAATGTAGTTCGAAATAGTCAAATGTATTTTAGAAGGCATCAAATGAATTTCAAAATAGTAAAATGTATTTTAGAAAGCGTCAAATGCATTTCAGAAAGTGTCAAATGTATTTCAGAATAATCAAATGTATTTCGGAATGCTTTAAATGTATTTCAGAAAGCATCAAATGTATTTCAGAATAGTGAAAATATATATTTTGGAAGCTTTTTAATTGATAGCATGGTTAGTGTGTAAAGAATATAGGTACCTACAACATAAATTTATATAAACGAAAATTATTAAGTATTATTATTATTATTATTATATAAAAAATGTCTTTACTACATACATATTAATATTATTACTATATATTACATAGTTATAAATGTGGAGGTGCATTCCAAAACTCGGCTTACCCATATTAGGTGATTTTGAGCAAAATGTCAAAAACCGAGAGTACTAACACATGAGGCGTCTACTTGCAATAGTGGCTACATCCATATTTTATCAAAATTAATCTAACAGTAGAAAACCATATTATAAGATGTGCCTTGTCACGTAATTAACTTAAATTATTTTAAAAGCGGTTAGATCCCGCTAAAAAGTGCGTTTAAATTTTGGAATATTTTGCAAAAGCGGCCACATCCATTGTAGAGTTTGTTTCAGTAGCGGCTACTTCCAAATTACAGGTTTTTAACATCTGCAAAGTATCGCAGCCACCATATGTCACTGTTGTGTAAATATATATATTTACCTTAGAACAAAAAAACAAAAAAGATATTTACACAACAGTGGCAGTTTCACATTGAGGTGTATCAGCTAGAGGTGTGCCATAGTCAAAAATTCGACCATCGATATTTTCGATATGATAGTTTTGTGCTATCGATATATATAAAGTTTTTACAGACTAGGAGGTAAAAAACTTTACCCGATTTCGGCCTAGACAATTATTCAGGGAGCCTACACAAGAAGTATGAACTTCATGTAAACAAATGGCTTCCCAAAATAAGAGGGAGCTAAAAGAAAAGTAGGGCATGTCTCAACTATGAAGCAGGCTGCATTCTTGTTAGTACAAAGGGACATTACATCTACATAAAAAGTTTGTACTCCTTGTGTACATAGTGTGATAATCAATCACTGTAACATTGTACTAAATGTTAAACAGTAAACAAGTTTAAATAAAACACTAAAAACCGAGGGGTAAACCACTGATTTTTTAAAATTAAAAATCGCTTACGAAATAACGGCTAAGGATAACAATAATAAGGGTAGTCATGCGCAACGCGTCGCTAAGCCCTGATTAAGCACCGATTAAGCACCGATTAAGCAAGTTTTCCTTATTGATAACGACTGATAAGGAAAAAAAACTCAACACAACGTCCACTAATATTGAACGTTGGTATCTAAGATTTTAAAGTGGATTACCTCTCGCTAAAAACAATTAAAAAGTTTGAAACAAATTCAGTATTTTTTTTTTATTTTTTTAGTAGAATAAAATTTAAAAAAAATACAATTTATTAATATCAAGTTTTATAAACGCCATTTTAGTTACGAGTTTTATTAGGCACGAGCGAAGCTTGCGAGCGAGTGTTTAATAAAAAAGAGTGTCCAATTTTATTTATTAAAAATTTGACATCTGTCAACTGTCAACGGATTTAACCTCACTTTCCACTTTAGCCCGTGACTAAAATGCTCAAAAGCCACTGTTGCTAACTTCAGCCCGTGACTAAAACGCCATAAAGTCAGTCACAGCTTATTAATGGGGGTGTAGATAAATATATTTAATGCGCATTCTGACTATTCTAAATACATTTGACGCTTTCTGAAATACATATGACGCTTTCTAAAATACATTTGACTATTCTGAAATATATGTGACGCTTTCTGAAATACATTTGACTATTCTGAAATACATTTGATGCTTTTTGAAATACATTTGACTATTCTAAAATACATTTAACGAATTCCGAAATACATTTGACTATTATGAAATCTATTTAACGCTTTATGAATTACATTTGACTATTCTGAAATACATTTAAGGCTTTCCGAAATACAATTGGAAAACGCGTTCTGAAATACATTTCACGCTTTCTAAAATACATTTGTCGCTTTCTGAAATATATTTATCCCGTTCTGAAATACATTTGACGCTTTCTGAAATACATTGGGCGCTTTCTGAAATACATTTGATGCTTTCTGAAATACATTTGATTATTCTGAAATACATAGTACGCATTATGAAATACATTTGACTATTCTGAAAAAAATTTAACGCTTTCTGAAATACATTTGACAATTCTGAAATATATTTGTCGGTTTCTGCCACCGGCACCCCCGCAAGGCGGGGATAATACGCGAATTTTTGTAGAAAATGAGGCCCACAAAGTTGAGCTTGTACCACAGTATATGGAAGACAGCAGAGTCAGTCCCGAGATCTGTGCGGCTAGCTTATCAGCCGTTGTAAAAGACTGGGCGGGGAATGCTATAGTAAACAAAGCTTATTAATTAGATCTATGCGTGTTTATAGTTTCTTATTTCTGTTCAGTCTTTGCCTTGCGTTAAAATGGAAAGTAGTGATAAAAATGCAAGCGTAAAATACATTATTGTGTTGTGAATTCATGTAAAATTAATTCAAATAATTATAAAACATCATTTTTATTTTAATATTCTATTATATTAACACAAAAATACCACAGTAAAAATCATAAAAAATATAAATAAAAATATTCATGTTTTTTTTATAGTTCAGTGCAGTGTTAAATCGTTCAGTTTCATATACCTACTGTGCTTGTACATTATTACTGTAACGTTTTTAACTGTTCGTAGTGTGAATTAAAACACGCACTGGTTTATTAACGAACTAAACTATTTATTCTATAACTTAATCACTATAGTATACTATTCAAGAGTTTATTTATTTGGACTTATATTTTATTTATGTCGTCGGGAGTACCAAAGCTCAACTAACTCTCCATGATGCGTCGTTCCTTATATATTCAGCGCCTACGTCTTCTGGAACATTCTCACATCACATCTCGTTGGCTGTTGACCCAATAAAACCGTTCCCTAAGTCTTTCGAGCGTCCTGGTCACCCCAAGATGTCCTCCAGTAGTTCCATCATGGATTTCCTGCAGCACTTCTGTTATCCTGTTTCTGGGGATTATTATCTGCTTCCGGTCTTTCCTCCCTTCTGGCATCTCCAGAACGCGCTTTAGAAGCCCGACACTAAAGATGATGGAATTCCATTGGGCCCAGTACGATTTCACATTAGGCGAATATTGGGCGACTTCTTGCCACGTTGGTTTACGGTCGTTTTTCTTCCAATCGATGATAAGCTTTAAATCCGGGTCCCTTTCCTGGTCTTGTTGAACCTCAGCGGATTGCCAATGATCATCCACAATTGTAGTCCTGCGAACAAACACATCCTTTTCTTCGGTCCTGAGGTAATGTTAACAGTCTTCCGGGCACGGTCTTCTTGACAAGGCGTCAGCATATCTATGGATGGTCCCAGCCCGATGTTCTGTATCAAAGTTGAACTCCTGTAGTCACTCAATCCATCTTGCTACCTGTCCTTCAGGATTGTTGAATTGCAAAAGCCATTTAAGGGCAGCATGATCCGTTCTCAGCAAGAATTTTCTTCCATACAGGTACTTGTAAAAGTGTTCGACTGATTTTACCACTGCCAACAATTCTCGTCGAGTAACGCAGTAATTACGTTCTGGTTTGGATAAAGTTTTACTGAAGTATCCAATAACTTTCTCTTTTCTCTTGAATCTGCGACAAAACAGCTCCCAGTCCTACATTGCTGGCGTCCGTGTCCAAAATAAATGCACCATCCGGAAGAGGATAACTCAGGACTGGTGAGCTGGTCAACGCGTTTTTCAGGTTTTTAAAGGCTTCTTGGCATTCGTCGTTCCATTGGAATCGTCTTTCCCCCTCTGTTAAACGTGTCAAAGGCTTAGCAACTTTTGCGAATCCTGGTACGTACCGACGGTAGTAGGCGCATAATCCAAGAAAGCCTCTTAAGTCATGTTTGTTTGTCTGTATTGGCCATTCCCGCACCGTCTTTACCTTCTGTTTATCCACTGCAACTCCTTGACTTGAAACGACATGGCCCAGATACTGCACTTCCCTCTGGAACAAGTGACATTTCTTAAGAAAAATTTGGGCTAAGCTTCAGGCCGGAATTTCTTAAGCGCTGAAAAACTTCCTTCAGGTTCTTCATATGGTCCTCAAATGATTTCCCAACCACAATAATATCGTCAAGGTACCTACACCAAGCAAGTCTTCCAGGATAGTCCCTTCAAAACCATTTCCATGAGCCTTTCAAAAGTTGCAGGGCATTACATAGTCCAAACGGCATGACAGTAAACTGCCACAGTCCAGCACCCACGGTAAACGCCGTCTATTCTCTATCTTCTGGTGCCATTTCAACCTGCCAGTATCCGCTTTTCAAATCCAAGTCGAAAATATTTGGGATCCAGCCAATGTATTCAGGGTGTCATCTATCCTAGGCAGAGGGTAGCTGTCCTTCTTCGTCACGTTGTTCAGCTGACGAAAATCGACGCAAAATCGAGTTGATCCATCATTTTTCTTAACTAACACCACTGGAGAAGACCATGGGCTGTTGGATGGTTCAATCACCCCTTCCTTCTCCATTTCATGCACAATTTTGCTGTGGCAGCCTTCTTGCCGACTGTCGAATAGGCTGTGCATCACCAGTGTTAATTTTATGCTGTACAGTTCCTACCCTTCTTTCCTAGTCCATCATCAAAGACGTCCTGATAGTTGTGTATCAGCTCTCTCAGCTTTATTCTCTCATTTGGTTTTAAGTCCTTTGAAGAAGTCGAAAGCAGAGTCGTCAATTCATTGCTAATTTTCTTGGCTGGAACTCACGAATATTCGTTTCCTCAATTATTAGAAGCATATGCTTCTAATAATTGAGGAAACACTACTATTCAAGAGTTTATTTATTTGCACTTATATTTTATTTATTTCGTCGCGAGTACCAAAGCTCAACTAACTCCCCATGATGCGTCGTTCCTTATTAGTGATGGAAAAAAACGGTTCCCAATCCGGAACGTACCAAACCGTTCCGTTCCTAAAAAATCACGTACCAAAATCACGTGATTTCGGAACGTAGTAAATGATTTCACAATACATGCGAGTGGAATCCACGACACGACGTTGCTGGGCTACATTTTGTCTGGCGCGCTTCTCAGTTCTATTGACCGCACCATAACAAATTTAATACCAAAATTAAATATTGCTATATACTATCAATATTATTGCACAATATGTTGTAGTAAGCAATTTAGTTAACATTGTGTTGACAATATTGTCTAATTTATTCATATTGTCTGGGGACAATAATCAATTTTTTGTGCAGTAATATTGAGCAAAATATTTTTTAAACGTCTAGGGACCCCTTTAATACACAAAAACCTGTTGATTCCTTGAATGATTTGTCTATCTCTAATAAAACAGTTCCGACGTTAGCGACGTTCGTTCTGTTCCATGTTTCACGTCGTTCCCTTCCCACTCGCTCCGTTCACTCATTCGATGGTCGGATTCGGGTCAGTCAAGTTGCCCCCCCCAATCGTGCAAACCCCCTTTATTATACATCATAATTTTGCACACATTTTGCACAATTTTGCACACCCCTTCTTAAATTTTGCACACACCTGCTTTGGAAATGGCAAGAAAAATCATGTGGGGGGGGCAAACTTGACGCTTGTTTTTATGCTATCCTGATCCTCTAATTTTGCACAGTTTTGCACAACTCATTTCAAAACAAGTACCTATTCAACTTCTAATATTGGGACGTATACAATTCACCATTCGCTTACCAGAACAGGACTCGCTTTTAGTTTTGGTGTCGTTATAAATCTCCCAACGATTATTATGTTGCAATTGTGGATTAATAAATAATATCATTTACAAATCTACTTTGGAAGTTGTTATAGAATTCGCGCAAGAACTTCAAAAAAAATTGCGGATATTATTCAGCCCAGGGTAAGTAAGTGTTGTGACACATGTCAAGGTTTTCAGAATTTGAAAACTAAAATTAGTTTAACACACCTTATGATCGAACCTTTAGATCCCAATAAAAAAGTTTTTACTTTGTAAATTACGTTAGACGATTTACCAAAGAAATTGACAGTGTGCAACGAGACGTACGTATTGCGAGGATTGGTTGGTTATATAACCAATTGGTTATTAATATATATTGGACCTAACGTAGGAGTTGGTCATTGTAAAGCTTACAGTTTGCGAAATAATAATCGTTGGAAGATTTATAACGAAACTAAAACTAAAAGCGAGTCCTGTAACAGGGCCGAGCCGTGCCGGGGGTGCAAGGGGTGCATGGCACCCGGGCGGCACTAACACAGGGCGGCAAAATATCATCAAAAAAATTGTATCATATTATCAAGAATAAAAAAGCCACCTTGCAATATGCAAAAAACTTTCTAAAAATCACTTGCGTTTTATTGATGTCGGCGTTTCAAGGAATCATCGTATTTATTCCATAGACAAGGGATTGACAGGGTGGGAGGGGGGCTTTTCTACACATAAAAACAATGCCAAAATTGTGCGGTCAGGCGACAATGATAAAAAAGACATAACCGAACGCGCGATAGCCACAAAAAATGATAATAGCTTTGTTCGCGGAGCTCATCCGTGATCAATCCGCGACAACTGCGCATGCGCACTGGCAATTTTAGCGTTCGCGGTGTAAAAATCGGCAACATTTGACATTTGATCACTCGTTCGCGGAGCCTTCGGGACCAGTTTCGAACTAATTAGCAGCGCTGCCAATGTGTGGGTAATTCCCCAAATTGCGGGGAATTTAGCATTGTTACGGGTAATGTGTGGGGAATTTAATAGTGTGGGGAATTTCGGGGAATTTATAGTTTTCCCCACAGACCACAGGTCTGTGGTTTTCCCTAATTTTTGCTCCAAATGTTCCAGTGCTTCTGTTTTTGTAATTCTGAACTACATGATAAGGTAAAAGAAAAATTTTCAGTTTCAGGTTCAGTTATTTGTTTTTCACCATATAAAAACTTTATGTTTTTCAGTATGTGTGGGGAATTTTTGGAAGCTGTGGGGAATTTGACCACATAATGTGGGGAAAACCGTTTTTTTAGTTGGCAGCGCTGCTAATTAGTGACAAGTCAAAACGATCCGAGGATTTTAGCATGTACTAGCTGTCAGACATGCGTATTGTTCATTATTGTTTAAAGTTTATTTTAGGTTATATGTTCTATATTGTTTTTAATTAAATTGTTAAACGAAAACGTAAGTTGAAATAATTATTTTTTACTTGCATTGTTCATTTCCTTGCTTATTTTATAGATGAGTGATCATCTATCATCCAGTGATGAAGATTTAGAAAATAGTTTAGATTTAATTAGTTCCTAAAAATACTGCATATGATCAGCTATTTAGGGAGCATTTTCGAGTTAGCAAAGAGATGGTTGATGATTTAGCAGAGCGATTTAGCAATTCTGAATACTATAATTATCAGGAAGGAGATTCCCCAAAAAGTTTTGTCACAAAACAGCTGACTGATGGTTGCGGTTAGAAACGCGTTCGCGGAGATTTGTTAATTCTTGATCGGTTCCGAATCGCGCATGCGCACCATGGTTCGTGATTATTTACCCTATACAGATACGGAACTAGTCATGGATGGGCTCCGCGAACAAAGCTAATGACAATTTTCTTAAAGCCCGGTTTATAGATTGCCTCCCGCCCGCTTCGCTTTCCGTCCGTCCGCTTCGAGTTCGTCAAGTTTCATGTTTTACGGAAGCGGGCTTACGGGAAACCAATTAAATCGCGCGCTGTGTACCACGTGATATTGTTTACAAGCTGAACTGTTAAGTTAAAGCATAATTTCTTCCGATTTGACGGCTGCGTATTTCAGCAATTTTTAGTTTTTCTATTAACGTGAGGCAAATAGGATGCAAACATAGTAGTTTCTTTTGTCTTTTAATGCGTTTAAGTTAAAAACTAGTTAATGATTTAAAAGGCATTTTTCCGAATTTATTTGTAGCTTTAAGAATATTTTTGACGATGCCAGTTACTGTTGCCCATGGAGAGCGGTCATTTTCGAAATTAAATCTAATTAAGACCTATTTAAGATCCAATATGAGTCAATTCGGGCTTTCAAATTTAGCAATTATAAGTATTGAAGAAGATATTTCTAACAACTTGGATATAGGCGACTTAATTAGGGAATTTGCTATTAAAAAAGCGAGAAAAGTAGATTTTAGTTTTTTAGTTTAGTTTAAATATTTTTGTTTTTTTTTCCTGAATGTATTTTTATTTTATTCTTTTATGTATTTGTTAATAAATACTTTGTTATAAATATATTTTATAAAATTTGTTATAAGTATGTTTATTGAGAATGATAAATTATGAACTCCTTCCCTACCGACAACCTAATTTTTTACATTAATGGGGGCGGCAAATTTAATTCTTGCACCCGGGCGGCAGATACCCTAGGCTCGGCCCTAGGCTGTTCTGGTAAGCGAATGGTGAATTGCCAAATTTTGTTTTATACGTCCCAATATTAGAAGTTGAATAGGTACTTGTTTTGTTTTCATAATTTATTTTTTCTTTGTATTTCTCTGTATTGTACTAGTATTTTGATAAAAAAATAAAAGCTTGGCCTTTGAATACTTTTCCTTCTTTTAATTATGGTTTCCAAATTTGTGCAAATTTAGATGACAAGGTATACCTAATAGAATTTTGGCAGTGGCAAGGAGAGAGCTGGATAAAATTTTCGGAAACACAGTGAGCGAGGACGTTAATGTGGGGGTTAGGCTAGATTTGAAAAAGGTGTAAAATTTGAAATGAGGTGTGCAAAATTAGAGGATCAGGATAGCATAAAAACAAAGCGAATTTTGTCAGTGGGGGGGCCCGGGCTAGTAAGTAAATTTTTGGGATGCCTTGGGGGTGGATGGAGGGGTGTGCAAAATTTGAAATGAGGTGTGCAAAATTGTGCAAAATTAGAGGATAAGGATAGCAAAAAAAAAGTGAATTTCTTTAGTGGGGGGGGCTAGGAAGAAATTTTTGGGACACCGTGAGGAATGAAGTAGGGGTGTGCAAAATTTGTAATGAGGTGTGCAAAATTGTGCAAAATTAGAAGATTATGATGAAGAAAAGTAGAGTTTGTCGGAGCAAAGGGGGGGGCAAGCGTCAAGTTTGCCCCCCCATATGATTTTTCTTGCCATTTCCAAAGCAGTGGTGTGCAAAATTGTGCAAAATGGGTGCAAAATTATGATGTATAATAGAGGGGGTTTGCACGATTGGGGGGGGCCAACTTGACTGACCCGTCGGATTCTCTGTTTCTATTCAGTTCGATCCGCTGTCACATCGTTCCGATATATTTAGGAACGTTCCGGAACATGATTTAAAAATAACGTTCCAAAATCACGTTATCAAAATCACGACCCATATAGTGATATCACTATTCCTTATATATTCAGCGCCTACGTCTTCTGAAACATTCCAGCGAGCTTCGCACTCTCGATTATTTGAGCGCTGACTCACCAGCGATGACTCACCGGCGATGACTAACCGGCGATGACTCATCAGCGATGAGTCATCATTCCGAGATCCAGAGCCGTACTCGCTACATTATTTTGTTGTTGTGCGGTTGTGCCTTTATTTATCTAAAAATATTTATTGTAAGATAGGTAAAAATGAGCAGTACCTCCTGGGTAATGTGGAAACCTGCGGAAGCTATTCTTAGGAATAAATAAAAATAACACCTCGTCCCGCACTTTTTGTATTATTCTAGCTAAATTTTGAAAATTCCTCTCGTGAAAGAACATATTTTTAAATAATATATTTTTATTATTTAGATTCTGAAGTGCTAAATTTTGAAAATTCCTCTCGTGAAAGAACATATTTTTAAATATTTTAATATATTTTTATTATTTAGATTCTGAAGTGCTCCAAAATCGCGAAAATTTCAAAAAAAATTGCCTGCGGTGCCATATAGCCGTTCATGGGCCTCACCTTCATGAATGGTCACGAGCCGCCACTGAATTAGGGTTAGTTAACCAGTAATTGACCAGTTAAGGAAATTTTCGTGAATAAATTATTATATTTTCCTCTATTTTTAGTTTAAAATAAAATAAAAAATATCATTGAGTTTAATTTTGTTTTAAGATTTGATAACAGCTGACTAAAAAAGAAAAAGAGTTTCTATGCCGACGAAAAAAAATTTAATGCACGAAAATTCATGATTTTCCAGTGGTTAACCAATGCCTTGTAAGCAGATATCATTAATAAAACTGTGCCATCTAAAAGTTAAGGGGTAAAACACTATGCAAATAATATAAGTTTTTAATTAGGTAATACAGGGACCTTGCTTTTATCATTTAATCGGTACATTGGTCAATAACTGGTTGATGGTCAATTACTGGTTAACTGACCCTATATATGATCATATATAATTTTTTTCCCGGGATATTCCAACATAAATAAATAAATAGCACATTATTTATACTAACCGATAATTGATACGTATGTTAACATTCAATGATACATATATATATATGTATCATTGAATGTTAACATACGTATCAATTATCGGTTAGTATAAATAATGTGCTATTTATTTATTTATGTTGGAATGATACATATGTATCATTGAATGTTAACATACGTATCCCCAGGTGGGGTTGCCAATCGTTCTATATTTAATAGGACAACCTTATAAGGTTGTCCTATTAAATATAGAACGATTGGCAACCCCACCTGGGGACTCACCTTAAAACACACAGTAAAGTGGTGAAGGAAAAAAAATACATTTTTGTGCTGATTTATGTCATCTAAATTAGCGAGAGGTAAACCACTGATTTGTTTAAATTAAAAATCGCATAAGAATTAACGGCTAAGAAAAGCAATCACAAGGGTAGTCATGCGAAACACGTCGCTAAGATAAATTTCTTATTGATATTTTTAATATCTAAGACCCTCCCCTGTAATCATTTGCATGGATTGATCCACAAATTTATTTTCCTAAAATTCCAAATATCTAATCATGAATCATTTGATTCACGCGATCATTTTATGTCCAGAACTGTATAGGATGTATGTCGGACTCCGTAAACGATTGCAATTGGTTTGCGGCTTGTCTTTGCTTAAAGCCGACACATATGCCGCCCATGATACATGTATGCCGCCTATTTGATTCAGATGCGCATAAAAAGCGCCGCATATCCCAAAAAATATCAGTGTTGTTTTAAACATAGAAGAGAAATGACACGTTTGTTAAAAGTGTTTATGCTTTTAAACTATGAAATAATATTTTTCTATGTTTAATTTTTAAAAATTAAACATTCCATAAACCTTGCTAAAAATGGATTACCAAAACCTAATGAAAATTTTTCTATGTGTTTGACGATATTCGATGAAAGGTAAGTTTGTGATTGAATTGATTTTGTTTAGATTAAAATTATTATATTAAGTATACTTAGTAGGTACATGTGTATTTATGTAAGATATCTATATATCCCATATTAAATATATATTTAACATTAGGGTGCTTCATTTTAAAGCGACATTTTTTTTTCAAAGTTCCACGCAGTGGCGGATTTACAACAATTGTCATACCATACATTATTTTTACAATGCAACAATTTCGTTGAAATTGCACGTAAAATAATTTTTCGGTATATTTTTGAGCTAATCGAAGCTCAATCATACATGTATGGGCGGGGTAATGTATGCTATTTACACAATAATGAACATTTGGTAAACGTGAATAAATAATCTTTATGCACGATGACATTATAATATGACAATTATGACAAAAATTCTTTGACGTAAACGTCTTTTTATAGCCCGCGGGCGTTATTATGACCCAGCGGGCTATAATGAAACGTCAAAAATTCAAAACATTAGGCGCAAAACTATGAGCTTATTTTAATTTAAATTTATATTAACAATACAGTTATTACAATTAGTCATGTTTATGTTGCTTCCTCAATTTCATTCATCTTTAAACTTTAAAACTGACTGATGTCAATAATATTTATGCACGATGACATTATAATATGACAATTTTAACAAAAATTCTTTGACGTAAACGTCTTTAAAAACAATAATATATTAAAAATAATAATATATTAATCGTGCATAAAGTTTTGTATGCATTGCTGGCATAACTGGTTTTTATGGGCCTACGACGCTTTTCTAGCCCTCGCGCTAACGCGCTCGGGCTCGAAATAGCGCCTCGGACCATTAAAACCTTTTTATGCCCTTAATACAAAAATAACTATTATTGCGCTTTCAAACAGTTAAAAATAATCGACTCAGTCAAGTCGGAATTAATGACCAAGATTACTTACGACGAAATAGAAGTTCGCTACAATGCCTTTTTGCGCGATTTTTTGTTGGCAAAATTATCGATGATGTCGTCGTAAGTAATCTTGTTCATTAATTCCGACTCTATGCACAAAGATTTTTTTTAATTCCAATCGAATTTTCTGAAGCTACTAGTGCATGTGAAACACATAATCTTCCCAGAATATTCCCAGGAATATTCCTGGCATAATCAAATGTCCGCTTTTTGATTAACCCAGGCATCATAAAAAGAATATTCCATATATCTGCCTGCAGAAGACTCAAGGATTGTTAGGGGAATATTCCTTGATATAATTTGGGGATTATTCCCAGCCCATATTGCCTCTTATACCCAGGCATCATAAAAAGAATATTCCATATATCTGCCTGCAGAAGACTCAAGGATTGTTAGGGGAATATTCCTTGATATAATTTGGGGATTATTCCCAGCCCATATTGCCTCTTATACCCAGGAACTTAACTTAAGTATAGCCATTATTGAGTTACTGAGTAAATCAGTCCCACTCTAATCATTGTTTGGCTGTGCCATCACAGACGCACATCTCCAACTAATATTATTAACCTATCGGTATATATACGGTATATATACCGATAGGTTAATAATATTAGTTGGAGATGTGCGTCTGTGATGGCACAGCCAAACAATGATTAGAGTGGGACTGATTTACTCAGTAACTCAATAATGGCTATACTTAAGTATATATATATATATATAGTTATCAAGCGTGCGTAAGCAACGGTGAGAGGTATTGCAACTAAACTAATGAATATTCACTGGGAATATTCTTAGATGATGCTTGGAAGTTTCAAAGGATCATTCTAGGAATATTCCCAATGAATATTCCTAGAATGAAGCGGATTATTCCTAGGCGATACGGAATATTCCTGGAATATTTTCGAACCTTCATTGCAGTCTGGGTGTATGGGTTGTTATTGGGAAGAGGGGCATATTTTTTACAATTTCGCTGTTTTCACTCATAAGAAGTGTGGGCAAAGGGCGCAGAGGCGAGAGGCCGATTACTGGTTGAGGGGCGGCGAACTAGCTGTTTTACTCTAGAATATGGAAGTTTGCTTCTCTCGGAATGTGCAAGGACAAGTGAGAGAGAAAAGTCATCGACAAAATTTGTTGCAGACTTCTATCTGTAAGACATCAGAAAACCGTCATAGAAAAATCTTTTTGATTTCTATGAGGTAAAAAAAAATCGTTCCCCAAATTTGCCGCCCCCAAAATCCGCCGCCCTAGGCTCGAGCCTACTCAGCCTGCTGGTAAATCCGCCACTGGTTCCACGTGAAAATTTTGTAACCGGTCAGCTATTATACCTAATTCTCTTAATCTTTATTTTAAGCCGTTGCTATTCAATTTTTAAATGTTTCCCTTTAAAAACCATTAAAAACAATTTTTTATTCTTTTCTCCTTCCGCTCGTACAGTAAGAATATTTTTTTCGAATTTCGGTTTTAAAATCTTTATACAGGTTAAAATTATCTTCAGAAATGCCCATTTCAGTGGCGTATTTAGGGGGGGGTCCGCCGGGTCCGGACCCCCCCCGGGCGCACATATTTTATTATTTTTATTACAAAAAAAAGTTTTAAAAAAATAAAAACCTCAAGACTGTCAACGTACCTACTTTATTATTTATTAATTATATTTAAATATAAAATCATTAAAATCAAAAATCAACTACTTACTTAAAAATTTTGTTAAAAATCTAGTAATATTATATATATGTCGTTTTAAGGGTTTTTGTGCATGCTGATATCAATTTTACAATATATTTAAAAAAATTATAACAAAATAGGGTGATAGTAAACAAAGAGAAGGAATTAATTTTCAAAAAAAATGCTTTTTTACATAATAAATCAATTAATACGTCGTTTTAAGGGTTTTCAAGCACAATTAATTTAATTTTGCAATCTATTTAAAAATTTTGTGAATAAATAGGGTAGTGGTCAACAAGTGGATGGGGGGGGGTTAACTTTTAAAACATTGGTTTTTTGTAAAAAAGTATAGCATAGTACATATTTAGTTTTTTTGGTCCCCCCCCGGAGCTAAATCCTAAATACGCCACTGGCCCATTTAAGCAAGTCTGTAATTTCTTATAAGTTGAATGTTCTTTACAAATTGCTGTTTTACTACAAAATTGTCATTTATGTTTTTTTTATCTACAATCAATAGTTTAGTTCGTCTCTCTAATACGATTTACTGCTATTTTAGAAGATTTTCGAGTAGAACGGCAATTTGTGAAGAAAATATTCAACTTACAGACTTGCTCAAATAGTCATTTTTGAAGATAATTTCATCCTTTAGAACCGAAATTCGAAAAAAAAAATGTACTGTAGGAGCGGAAGGAGAAAAGAATAAACCATTGTTTTTTAATGGTTTTTAAAGGGAAATATTTAAAAATTGAATAGCAACGGCTTGAAATAAAGATTAAGCTTTGGCTTTATGGGGTTTTAGTCACGGGCTGAAGTTAGTATTAATTTAGTTGACAGTTGTCAAAAATAAATAAAATAAAGTGCATTTCTTGTAAAATAGTACTACCTAAATGCAAAAATTATTGTATTATCCCAATACAAAAATAGGTACAAAGGTATTAATAGTTTCTTAACGCCAATATTTGAAAAGTTTATATGAACATTGCACTGACCTTTTAATTTCGCCGGCAGTAACTTAAATTCGGGCTTTGACTCCACTGTAAAGTGCTCATAAAACATTTTCTTTACTTTAACTGTGAAAAACTGTCCATTTTCAAGGAATACATTTCGATTTATAACCTTTATAATCTGTGTTTATAAAATATAAAATGTGACATTTGACGGTAACACAGATTCCCCTATTGTTTCATAGATGGCGCTCTATATAGGTATACAAATATTTGATTTAAATCATTTTAAGATAATATTAAGTATTTGTCGTAGAAAAAGTACCTATAGTATGCACCTCGTTTATAAACTTTTCTATACACTCATTAATTTAAGCACTCGCTCGCAAGCTCGCTTGGGCCTAAATAAATGGCGTTTATCAAACTTGATACGTAATATACTATTAAATTTGCCACCTAAGTAATATTATTAAGCTAGGTATACTTATTACATTTACTCAATGCTTATTATTTTAAATTCTAAATTATAATATAAACGTTATAATAATTGCTTTAAGACTTTATTAATAGGTAACTGTTTGTTGTATATTTTTAGCATTGCTAGCATACCTATTTAAAGCTTAAAAATATATTACATTAAGGGGTTACATACATATGCTCGTAAAAATTAACGTTTTTTGGTGATTTTCTTTTTGGTATATAATAATAATTATATTGAAACGAACTATAAAGCATCGAATAAGGTATGTTTCGAATTATTTGTCGATCGAAAATATGGAAAATTGTGGAAAATACAGCCCTTGGCCCGAAACTTTTTTTTTTAAGCGTTTGCGGTGAGCATAAAATATCAAAAACCGCCAAACAGATCTTATTGAAAAAATCCCTATTAGAACATAGTATTACCCCCTTCGTGAACGAAGGGTTTTGTAAAAAAAAATGTTCACGCAAATGGCGGTGATTATCCCAAAATACTCGATTTTGGAAATTTTCGTCCGAATGAAAATCCGTTCACGAAGGGGCTATTGTAATTAGGAACAACACTTCCAAATTTCAGATCGATCGGTAAATTGGTTTTCGAGAAATCATGCTCACGGCAACGGCAGTTTTCAAAAAATACGATTCCGAGATAAACGCGTTTGAAGTTTTAAGTTCATTCAATTTGCCTTTAAATGTTTGTGAGATAGCGCGCTATAAATTGCATAAGTTCTAGTGCTCCGATCTTTATGAAATTTTAAGTAGTATTCTTAAAAGTATATATTCAATAAAAAAAAAAATAAATGTTTGTAACCCCTTAAAGGTTAATAAAATTACTTAAGTGCTTATGATATTTTAATTTTTTTTTACATTGCAAATCGTTATACCTTTAACAGCGACGCTTGAGGAAAGTATGGTCACACCAATTCTTTTTTATGAGTTTGATAGTATAATAAGATTAAGCAATTAAAACTACAACTATTTTACTAAATTATTAAGAAAAAAATTAAATTCGTTTATCAGCTCGTGACTATAATTTTTCCAGTGGTAAGCAAATAAATAATTAAACAAGGTAGGTATAGAAAAAATGCAGGAGACAATCAAAAGATAATATTTAATTTATAAAAAATCAGTAGCGTACCCAAATCTAGTTGGGATGCGCCAGCGCCGCCTCTGGGTTAACTAAATTTATTTTATTGAACTTAAAGAACTGTAAAGTGTGTTCATTTAATTTAAAGTCCAATACGATTGTATATGATTATAGTTTAAATAATGAATCTCTTATAGGTACGAACTGATAAGTTTAAAGATCTCGGCATAGTTTTTGATTATCAACTTTCATTTTCAGAACATATTCAAGCTATAATTATAGCTATAGGAACGGACCGCGGGCTTAAAGTCCCTCCGAAGGACTATTACACAATAGGACAAACACAAATAAACAGCCATACCCCTGGTGGGATTCGAACCCACGACCTCCGGCTTGTAGTCAGCAGCACTAACCACTCGTCCACCGTCGGCGATACACCATCACTCTTAAATGCCAAATAATTTATAAATCTCCGTTGCACTTTTTCTAATTGGGAGATGTATACATTGTAGTAAGGGTAAAAAATAAGGCTTCCATATTCGAGTTTTGAACGCACTAAAGAATAGTATAAAGTTTTAAGTGTTTCAATATTCCTAAAATCCTGACAGTTACGCATAATAAACCCTAAGGAGCGCATTGCTGAAGAACTTAACTTAAGAGTGATGGTGTGTCGCCGACGGTGGACGAGTGGTTAGTGCTGCTGACTACAAGCCGGAGGTCGTGGGTTCGAATCCCACCAGGGGTATGGCTGTTTATTTGTGTTTGTCCTATTGTGTAATAGTCCTTCGGAGGGACTTTAAGCCCGCGGTCCGTTCCTTCCCCTAACCCGCACAAGCCATTCAGTTGGCTTATGGGACTTCTTAAGAAGTAAGGGTGGAACTAAAAGAGCACTTTTGTATATAAACTTTTGTATATCCAACAAGAGGATTTGACCATACACTTTTATTAACTCGTTTTAACTTAATTTAATTGGCTGATAGAAGATTCATAGCCAGTCAAGTATTTTTATATAAATTATTTTTATTTAATAATTATTAAATAATTTAATCGATTTAAATGTTTTATTGTCTAGTTTGCATTTTTTTGTCCCACGTTTAAACGCCAGATTCGACTGCACATTTTTTATCCAATTTTGTCGCATTGTACTCTATGAGGCGCCGTTTGTGCCATAATTAATCTCTCCTATATATATTTAATTTTGCATATTTATCTATTTTTTACAATTATTATATATATTTATTTCATATATTTATACATTTCTATATATATATTTATTTTTATAAATATATATATATAAATATAAATAAATAAATTTATATTTAAATGTGCAAATATATATTTGTATTTGGTTTTAATATATTTATAAAATTCGACTTCACCCGTTGATCGCTAGAGGCGCTGCTCAACTGATTAAATGTGTCTCGCTGTAGCTAGGGCCTCACCGAATTAGCCAATGGGAGGTTTTGTTTACCAATTTAAAATAACGGTAAACATTGTTTTCCCTGTGTTCTCATTATTTTATGATACAAAGATTTAATTTAAGTGTATGTTCTTTGGGTTTAGGTATCTTGGATTTAAAGCGCCTTTTAAACCGCTGTTGTATGGTTTTATTTAGGGAGACACGTAGATACTCGCAATATTCCGTTTTATTAATAATTTTAAAACATGGGGTAAATTTTTTTAACCACGCAGAGACCTTGCAGAACAAACCGTTATTTTAATTCGTAAACAAAAGCTCCTATTGGCTAATTGGGTGCAGCATTTGCTACAGCATTGCCACATTTAATAAGTTGAGCAGCGCCTCTAGCGATCAAATGGTGAAGTCGAATTTTATAAATATATTAAAAGCAACTACAAATATATATTTGTGCATTTAAATATATATTTAAAAAAATAAATATATATATAAAAACATATATTAAAATATGAAATACAAATACATATAAAGAAAAAAATAAATATATATTTGGTAAAAAATAAATATATATTCAAAATTATATATATATATTGGAGAGTTTAATTATGGCACAAACGGCGCCTCATAGTACTCGCCTACTAATGTTATAACACGCAATTTTAATGTTATTTCAAATATATGTGATATAAATAATTGTACCTTAAATGAAATTGTTAATTGTTGTATAACTTACCCAGGGCCGCACCAAGTGTTTTTGCCGCCGGGTGCAATTAAAAGCTTGCCGCCCCTTTAAAGGAAAAAAAAATCTTAAAAACACTATTAATAATATAATAAAATAAAATTATTATGTATGTATTAGTGGTTTTTCGGGATCTGCTCCGTGTTGTCGGTTTTTGGTTCTTAAAAGAACCGTATGTCTGACGACGTTTCGGTACAATCTCATGTACCATCTTCAGGTCTTATCTGCTGGGCTGCTGTTGCTGCTCTGCTGCAAGTTGAACGTGTAACGTGTAACATTACAAAATAATTTACTAGAACTACCCCTAATAGGTGGGTTTTGCTTAGCTAAAAATTTAACAACCGATATAATTCTTTCTAAAACAGAACACCATCTTTTCTGTTCACCGTTAATTAGTTTTTCCTGTAAATAATCTATTGTTGAGCCACACTTTAATGAAGTTTGTAATTGAATGATTTTGTTGCCCCCAATAGCAAAATTTGATTTTAAGAATCTTCTAAGAAGATATGACCGAGGATATGACCCGGAATAATGGAATATTCTTAGAACCTTCCCTTATTGCTAAGAATGTTCTTATGGACTTTTTTAAGAACATTTTAAGAATACGTTTTTGGAATGTTCTTAGAAGGTTTCTTATGGAGCTTCTAGGAAGCTTTTGAGAATATTTCCAAATATGTCAGATACCCACGTTCTAATATGTTGTATTCTACATTCGTAAAATTCTTTAGATGACAAATACGCCTCACTGTCATAATATGACAGTGAAATGTATTTGTCGTCCACTTTGCGACATATTAATATCCCAGCAAACACACTAGTCCGGCCATGCAATGGCACATTAATGGGCCATTGCATTATGTAATGGCCCAGTAATGTGCTCTTGCATGGCCAGAATGTGTGTTTGCTGGGATATATTTATTTAAAAATTTTAAATAAACGATTTTACCTCTAAACCATAAGTTGTATGACATTATTTCATAAAAAGAAAAATTGGAAAATTTTGTGGGATAAGTCAGATTAGATTGAAGTTGGAGATAGTTAGGATTATTATACATAAAATGTTAATTCAGAAATAAAAAATCGGTATACAAATAAATAAATATTTATTTTTAACATAAAATAAAATACCTATAGTAAAAGTATTTTTGTTATCGAATATTGTTTTAATTTGACAAATAACTATAAAAAAATATTTTGGATTGTGTTTTTTACTTAGTATTTAATACTATAGTATTACTAATTAGGTACTTAAGTATAGGTATATATATTTATATATTTATACATAGTTTATGGTATATTTTACTATTATATAGGTAGAGATGCGACTTGAAAAAAAACGGTCCGTTTTTTTTGTTTTTTTTTCAGGTTTTTTTTCATTGTTTTTTTTCAAATGGTTTTTTTCACATTTTAGGTTTTTTTTCAAGATTAGTCCCATTTGCCTAATTTTTTAGATTTCATGGACTAAAATTAGCCACTAAATGACAATTAGTAAATGTAAATACTGTCTCGCGCTATGCACGCGCCACCACCACCGAATTGACCAATAAGGGCCGCGCTTGTTTTGATTTGGTCCTAAAAAAAAGTAACTACATAATATGTAATAATAATAATAATATATTATAATATATGTTGTTGATTTTTCAAAAAGCTACCAAAAGTGCTTTTTTCATGATTTTTTAAATTCATGTAGAGTATGGAATTTTTTTTTTCAAAAAAACAATAGCAAATTTTTGTAGAACATTTATTCATTGGTGGTAAAGTCAGAACATTCCGTGGACCAGAAAGCCAAAAAAAAATCGTTTTTTTTATTACGGTATTTGTTAGGATTGAGCGTTGCACATTTTTCATATAAAAATCTCAAAACTAGAAACTTTAAGCTTCAAATTGCTTTTTTTACGGCTCAAATACGACCATTTTTAACAAAGATACAGGTATCCGAAGAATCGCAAAACAATTTTTTTATGCTTTAATTTTTTGTATTGGTGTAGAAGTTTTACATTGCTACTGGTTTCTAATGTGGAAACTACAAAATAATAAGAAATCAAATTTTTTAGTCTTGGTCAAAATTTTCAATAATGAAAAATTTAATATATTCTACATTTCACTTTATTATTAATATATATTTTACTCAAAATTTCATTTTGAAAAAAAAACAAAAAAAAAACCGTTTTTTTCTAGTTTTTTTTTCATGTTTTTTTTTCACATCTGAAAAAAAACCGTTTTTTTACATCTCTATATACAGGGTTGGGCAAAAGTATGGAATAATGGAAATAATTTTTTTCTGCTCAGGTCCTGCAAAAAACGCTAAGACATGTCAAATTTAGTTTTTTCCAAGGACTATTTTAACATTTTTTTTTATTTTTTTACCCCTCCCCATTTTACAGAATGACGTGACTGTCAATTTTTTTAAATGGCAACCCCCAATTATTTTTTCAGAAATGGAGAGACCATCAATTTCTGATTTTAAAAATATGCATATTCAGTATGTTTGGACTTATAAATACATTTTAAAATAATAATATTTTTCATCGACAAGAATCGGTGTGTTTTTAACAAGTTGATAGAAATGTGTAGTATTTTTAATTACCGGAGAGTGCCTATATGCATTAAAGTGCTGAAATTTGTTTTATTCTAACTGAGGCAATCACATTGTGAATTTTTAAAACCAAACTTTATTTTGCTACATAACCAATATTTTTATTTATAGAAACAACATCTATTAGGAAAATAATTTAAACGGTAAATGTTTAGCCCCTTAAATGCTCAAAATGTCTACCATTATTTTGACTACATAATTGCAATCTCTCTATAAAAGACCGCCTCACATTTCCAAATACTTCATTTCCTACTTCTCTCATTGCTGCCGTGATTCTAGCTCTCAGATCGTCTAAGTTATTTGGCCGTTCCTTGTACACTTTGTCTTTAATATGACCCCAAAGAAAAAAATCACAGGGGGTTAAGTCAGGTGACCTTGGTGGTCACTTTATCTGTCCTCCACGTCCAATCCACCTTTCCGAAAATACTTCGTCCAAATATTCTCTCACTACTCGTCCAAAATGAGGGGGTGCCCCATCCTGTTGAAACCATATAGTAGGGACAACGTTATCAGTTAATAGAGCCAAATATCTCACCATCGTTAAATTGCCTTCTATGAAGAAAGGTCCGATAATTTAATTTCCAATCAGTGGCGTATTTAGGATTTAGCTCCGGGGGGGGGGTCCAAAAAAACTAATAATAATAATAATTAATAACTAAAAAATCACAAATTAGGAACTCTTCTGATCCGATAAAATAGAAAATAAAAGGAACTTTCCAAAAAAGGAATATTCTTGTTTTGATTAAATTAAAAATTCCAATCGCCGTGGATTCTTCTTGTTCGCGCCTCGATCATAACGACATGAGAAAGAGGTAGGAACGATATACCTACAGGGTTGCCAAACTACCTCTTCCTCTTTAATTCGTAAGTAGTTGATTTTTGATTTTAATGATTTTATATTTAAATATAATTAATAAATAATAAAGTACGTTGACAGTCTTGAGGTTTTTATTTTTTTAAAACCTTTTTTTGTAATAAAAATAATAAAATATGTGCGCCCGGGGGGGGTCCGGACCCGGCGGACCCCCCCCTAAATACGCCACTGTTTCCAATTATGCCTGCCCAGACATTAACTTTTTGAGGTCGTTGGGTGCGAAATTCGATCATCCAGTGAGGGTTTTGCTGGGACCAGTATCGACAGTTATGTCTATTGACAGCTCCGTTTAGCATAAAGGTATCCTCATCAGAAAACAAAATTTTATTTAAAAAGTTTTGATTTTCCTGCCACATGCGCTGCATAACTTCGCAAAATTGTAGCCTTCTATTAAAGTCATTTTCAGTCAATTCTTGTGACAAGTGGACTTTGTAAGGGTGAAATTTTTCTTTTTTTAAAATTCTACCAACTGACCTTGTTGAAATATTATGGTTTCGTGCAAGGTCGCTGGTGGATGTTCTTGGAGCATTTTCTATTTCTAACAAAACATTCAATGCCAAATTTTCGTTGGTGGCTGTTTTGGGTCGGCCTGATTTTTTTGCGTTTTGCACACTTCGGTTTGGTCTATATTTCTTAATTACTTTGGATATACAAGATTGCGAAATCGGGGCATGGTTGGGATAGGCTTCATTAAATAAGCGGCATACTTCTTGCTGCGTTAACGCAGAGAATTCTCTTCCGGTCTCCAAATCCAACCATAGTTAGGATATCAGTCCTTTCTTTTTCAGTCAATTGCACCATTTTTCCTTTGACTTTCAAGTAAATCTGAATTTTAAAAAACTTTTTTGTAAAGAACTGAAGCACTGCTTCTTTCAAAATAGCGAAAAATTGACAGTTCTGATGTATTTCAACTTGGTTACCAGCCTGTTTTGTTTTTGTCAAAGACAACTGCGATTTTTTGTGTAAAATTAAAATAAATTTACTTGTCCTATTTTTTCAACTTAAAAAGTTATTATTTTAAAAACTATAAGTCCAATCAGACTTAATATACATATTTTTGAAACCAGAATTTAATGGTCTATCCATTTCTGTAAAAAAAATTGGGGGTTGCCATTTAAATAAACTGACAGTTACGTCATTCTGTAAAAAAGGAAAAAGGTATAAATATGAAAAAAATGTCAAAAAAATCCTTGGAAAAAACTAAATTTGACGTATCCGAGCGTTTTTTGCAGGACCTGACCAGGAAAAAATTATTTCCATTATTCCATACTTTTGCCCAACCCTGTATAGGTAACTAAACTAAATATGCCTAACAGGAATATTCCTAAATTAACTTTCTATAGCAATTACTTTCTTAACATTCTAAGCATATGTTTAGAGTAGACTAATTTTTACCACTAAAACTTTGCACCTTCTAAGAACCTGCCTATAGGCCAGTAAGAATATTCTTAATATTTCTTTTAAGCATGTTCTTTAGAAGAAATATAGCATGATCCTAAGAATATTCTCATTGGAAGGTTTAAAAAACATTCTTAGAATAATGTGTGCTATCAGGGGCAACATTTAATATGATCATTAGAACTTTCATGTCGGCTTAAGGTTCGCGATAAATGTTGCCAATCTCGAAATGCATCTAGCCCCAAAGAACTAGATTCCAAATAACTTACATGGGAAACAAAACCCAGAGTATATTTTATTAGAATATCCAAGTGCGTTGAAAGGATTCACCATTTGGTAAAGTTTTTAAAAAATATTTATTTCAATAACTTCTAGTGCTAGCGTCTTTGGGATAAGTTGTTTTCTTATTTAGTAGCCTTTTCTACTAGCATTAACCTTATTTTGTCAGATAAAGGTGTAGACCATGCATGGTGCCTGCACTGCACTTGATCAGAATTAATTACAATATTAAAAAGTTTACCGTCACTTTCTGTACAAATATGTTCTAAAATGCCGCCCCTCGATAGTTGCCGCCCGGGCGCAGTGCACCCTTTGCACCCTGGGTTGGCTCGGCCCTGAACTTACCTTAGATCAAATTAATTCTTATATTTTACATTACCTATGTATTAATATTGTTATTATTATTATTGTCATATTATTGGATTTTTCCGTTGGCTAATAAACTTATTGTTATTATTATTATTATTATTAAAATTTAATTACATTAAATTAAGCTCTTTATCCATCTACTAAAAACCCGAAGACTTATATTAAATTCGGCCAAAGAGTTTAAAATTTTTGAAAATATAAATATTTTTTAATTTATACCTTATACAAGGTTATATATACTTTTCTTCTTATTTTTTTAAGAATCCTAGACCTCAATCTGCTCAATCCCATCTTTATTTATTTGACATACCTACCTACCTATAATTTAATTAATAGGTACCTTCAGATACAATCCACACAACCTGTGTTTTTTTAACCCTGGTATTACATCAATTATACATTATGTATTTAAAAATTTTAAATTTGGCGCCCTTATGCAAAGTTCCGGTCATGATCAGTAACTATTTTTTTTTGCAAAAATTACTTTTTTAAAGCCTAATAAATACTAATAATACTAATTATACTCTTTAAAATGTGTTTTTTATAAAACCCTCTTTTTATTTGTGTTGAACTTAAATTATAAGTTTTGAGTAGCAAGTAGAAACTATCATAAAATCATAAAACCTAAATTACATTAAATAAGTTATTTAAATCATTTCTAAAATAATTTTAAACAATTTTAAACTTAAATAATCATTATTTTATCGTCTTAGTATTTTTTTAAAACAAGTTTAACATTTTTTTAACAATTGCCTATTTTGACTAATTTTCCATATAAGGCCATGGAACGGATCCATCAACCTGATTTGTCAGTTTTGGCTTTATCCCCTCCAAAATACTCCTTATTTAGGGGAAGTTTTCTTTTATCTATAAAATGAGCTCAAGATTTGGCCTCCTCCTCTTTTCTTCAGACCAAGTGACCAGTGTTATTAAGTGATTATTATAAATTTGCGCCATGGGTAAATGTTTTCCAAGCAAAGATGCTGAAGGAGCGTAAGTACAAACCATTTTTACTAATAAAATATAATATAATATTATATACTTATAATTAATCTTTAGTAATGCGCAAGTCGGTTTGTAAATATGGTTAATGGTAATAAATTTAACGCATGCGTTTAAGACTTTATCGTAGGTTGGTTTTGGGTTTTGTGTAAATCATTTTATGTATTTTTTACTGTAGACCAGGTCCCCAAGCAGCAATTTAAGTAGGTATTTGTATTTTTAGCTGCAGTGGCGGACATACCGGTAAGCCTGGTAGTTACTACTGTACTAGGCAGCGTTGCCAACCTTTTCGTTCGAAAAATCCTGAGTTCTCTAGTCAAATATCCGTAGAAATCCGTGGGTAAAGGGTAAAATCCGGACATTTATCCGCAGGCACCGCAGCGACTTAGATGTTACGAATTTTCACTAAAAATTTTGATTGGTATTCAATATTTATCAGCTGTTCAGTTATTTAGCATTGACATTTGGCGCAAGCTGGCGCTTTCTTAGTGGTGCTTGGCGCTTTTAAAATTTACACATTTCATAAATTTATAAACAATGTAATTAGATACTAATAGTGTAATACATGTATAAAAAACTTACTACCAAAACAAATTTAAAACTTTAGTTGCCATTTCTTTCACAGCGTCTTTTTGACAGACAGCACCTTTTCTGGTAACCTGCTGGTAACAAACACAAAATTCCTAAACTAATGAGTGCGTTCCATGAAACGTTCAGTGCAAGGTTTTATACCAGAGATATGCAAGGTTTTATACCTCCATATCTCTGTTTTATACATGCCGTTTAGTGGACGGAGCGAAATAGTTAGAAAATATAAAAAGGGTTTCAAGCAATTTTTTACTTGTCACAGGTTTTAATACATAATTATTTTAAAATATCAAGTAATTATGAATTATGCGATAATGTCCAAATATCCGTAGATTTTCAGACAAAATCCGGTTATCCGTTAATGACCCTTAAAATCCGTAGATCTACGGAAAAATCCGTAGGGTTGGCATCGCTGGTACTAGGCGTACCGGTAAATCCGCCCTTACTGTTCGGGGCCAGGGGCGGTCCCAGCAAATTTTTCAGGCGGTGCGAGATCTCATTGCCTCCTATGTGGAATCGCTTTTTTGTAATCAATCTGTTAAAAGAGACCAACGATAATATATATTTTTTGCATTTTATTAATATTATATACAGGGTGTTTATTTTTTAAAAAACAATGCCTATACGTCTGTACCTAAAATAGATATAACAATTTCTTAAAATCATTTCTAGGATATGTGGGGGGAATCAATAAAATCAAAGAATAATAATAAATTATTTTGCTTATTGGAGTAAGAAAGTATGTGTTTATTCCGTCATCCGGCGATAGAATAATTCTTTTTCTACTCATGTTATGGAATATGACCGTTCTAATATCACTTTTTAATGTGGAATGACATACATATATTCCTTAAAGTATTACAAAATGAATAATTCACCAGTGTTAAATTTATTTCGTCATCCGATGATAAATTATTATTATTTTATCTTCAGATGACGAAATAAACACTGGTGACATCTAGACCGATCCAACCTCACTTTTCCCAATAATTTTTTTTTCTATGGTATTTTTTGGAAACGTAGAAAAAGTATTATCTAAAACACGTTTGGAATTGCATATTCCGCTCTCCATTTATTGATCCCTGTCACTTTATTAAAAGTTTCCACGATATTAACATACAGCCTGTTCAGAGTAAAACCGAATATAGGGAAACGTTTCCCTATATTCGGTTTTACTCTGAACGGGCTGTATAATTTTATTTCTACGGTACCTGAATTATTCTTAAGATTATTAATAATTTTAACCTATTAATTAATATTAATATACAAGTTTATATTTTGTTTTTGACTACCAATAACTACGAATAATAATTAGTATTATATCATTATTCGTAATTAATATTAGTTGAAAACAGAATATGTCCCCGAATGGGATTGCAAAGAGGACAAACATATTTTAAAATTTAATTTCTAATAAAAGGTTTACTTTAATTTTAAACCCCCAGATTCTGGGGCCCAGAATAGGCGACACCAAATTTTGGACTGAATATTTTTTCATAAAAATAATTTTTGGTCCGTTTTTGTTCATTTGTCATTTTTTTTTTTCAACAAACGAATGTTATTATCACGGTAGTTAGAAATCTCGAGAATTCTCCACGGATGTCATTAATTTTTACTTTAAAGTCTAAATCATAAAAAACTCCTTAAAGCTAAATAAAAACTTAAATTTAAAAAAATAATTACGTTGAAGTGGGGGCAAAAATGTCCTTGTCCGCAAAATACCTTGAGCCGGCCCTGTTTTTGGTTAAATTATATTTAGCCAACCCTTTTGTAGTTCAAGCTACAACTGATCATTGCTTAAAGAATACTTCTTCACTCAACGATAAAATTTTGGACAAAAACTCGCTTTGTGTGTCGACAACAGCATTTTTTATAAATAACTACCAATTAAACTTAAAACTTAGTCATAAAAAATGTGATCATAATGGGGCATTTTTTAAATTAATAAAGACTTTAAAAAGGAAAATATGAAAGGTACATAGGTGGTATTAAAAGTCTACTTTTAAATGTTAGTTGAGCTGAGATGCAGGACACTTTTAAAAAGTTTTATATAAGATTAGCCAATTTATTTTAATTCGTTGTTCTTTAAGGGCAATGGCTTTTCGCAGAATTACATTGTTTTGAAGACTTTCCAAGAAATTATTTATTGTTTTGCGCAAATTATTGTCAGTAGCTACTAGGCCCTTCTAACAAGATAATATCCAATTTAAGACGCATTTTTTAAATTAACCTTTGTGAATAATAATTAGTTACCTAAGAATTATATTTAAGGTGAGTTTTTAATCTTTTTGATATTTATATTTCTTTTTATAATGAAATAACCTAAACTTTAGCTTGGTAACGAAAGATCCCACCTGAATTGAATAAGATCGTAAATATAAAGCTGTACTTTTTTTAATTTTAGCATAAATAATTTAAATGATAAGTAAATATGCAAAAATATGTATGTAAATGTACCTACTAGTCAATAAATAATTACAGAATAATAACTTTTAAGTTATTGTTTAAATTATATTTATTAGGTATGTTAATAGAAGATCTTATTTAAATCAGATTTGTTATAATTTACAATCCACATTGGATGGTATATATGATGATCCCAAACGGTCTTACGTTGATCTTTAATTGCGTTGAGCGAGCCTAGGATGTTGATCGAAAATTTTAATCTTTTATACAAAATTTTTTAACAACATAATGAACAAAATTTTTGCTATTAGGGCGTTTCTCTGTAAACTGGGCAACTTGAAGTAAGAAATTGTCTAGGCAAGTTTTTTTGTTTTATTTTTGTTGTATTTAATAAATGTTATTCGAGGAATAAATATCGGTCTATTTATTAGTATACGGCAGATGAACCAAAAATAGTCCTATTACTTTGGAAAACATTGAGCATTTTCTGAAAAACCTATACGGGGGACTGTTTATAAAATCCGGAGACAAAGTTTAGATGACTTTTTTAGAATTACAAAATAATAATTATAAAAAATAAATAAGTCACAGTAACAAGCAAACAATATTAGTTGAATAATTAAACAATTAGATTGATTCCAATAGTTACTGTCTTTAATTAATTTAGTCTGAAGTGACCATTTTGCTTTGGTGACACGTCAGGGGACTGATTTTTAAGGACTATAAAAACGATTTTGATACATTTAAGTTTATTTTATTGGATTTTGAAAGTCGAGCATAGGTAGATTAGGATATTATCTTTTGAAGTTATCTACGAAATATTTATGATCTGTTATTTTTCTTAACAATATTAGCTTGAGACAATGAGTTGCCCAGTTTACAGAGAAACGCCCATTACTAAACGAAATTCTAAAAAAGCGGATTTTCGGCCCACCCTACTATAGTGTATACTAGGGTGCTTCAAAAATTTTTTTTTTCGCTCTTACCCTCTCAAATGTTTTTATTTAATATAAAAAAAATCCTCACCAAATATGGGCGTTCCAGCTCAACTCTAAGAGGTCGCTATTTTTATTTTAGTTTCCCATTGAATTAACATGGGAAAAAATTAATTTATGTTTGGAATTTTATACCTCTGTATCAAAGTAACTTATGGCAATGATCATAGCAGTTTCTTATATAAAATTTAACGCTCTACAAGAAAGGTCTCTTATTATTTTTCGATAAATTGATTTCTTCTAGAGTTATTCGAGGTCAAAGTTTTCCCCCTTTCACCTCCCGTCTGCTAATTGTACCAGAAAATTTAATTTTAATCAAACTTTGACCTCGAATAACTCTAGAAGAAATCAATTTATCGAAAAATAATAGGAGGCCTTTTTTGTAGAGCGTTAAATTTTATACTATAAGAAACTGCTATGATCATTGCCATAAGTTACTTTGATACAGAGGTATAAAATTCCAAACATAAATTAATTTTTTCCCATGTTAATTCAATGGGAAACTAAAATAAAAATAGCGACCTCTTAGAGTTGAGCTGGAACGCCCATATTTGGTGAGGATTTTTTTTATATTAAATAAAAACATTTGAGGGGTAAGAGCGAAAAAAAATTTTTTTTGAAGCACCCTAGTGTATACACAGGGTAACTATTTTTGTGTATTGCAAAAAAATTCTGGATGGGATTTCTGGAATTAGATATGTGGAATTTTTTGTTAAATACCTACCTGATTTTAATATGTACCTATATAAAAACCCTTTTTTCGATTTTCTTAAATTTTCGTGTTTTCGTTTATACATTATACAATAAGGAAAAACAAAAGATGGTGGTGGTAACTCAGAATCTAGTAGGCGAAAAAATAACAAATTGGATAGAAAGGTAAATAAACGTGTATATTTATGTTTACACGTAAAGTTCGCTGAAATAACGACTTTTAAATTATAATTAAAAAAAATCTGCGGTTCTAAAATTATTTTTTGTTTCTTCAATTTTTAAATGCCATTTTAATAAAGTCGCAATTACGCAACTTTTCTCTAATTTAACTGACCTTGTAGCTTTTCAAATAAAAAATGTAATATTATAATTGCAATGTTTCAAAAATATTCCCATACATTCCAATATTATAATTGTAATGTTTTAAAACTTTTATGCAACATTTTATGCTAAATGTTACAAATATAACATTGTAAAAATCTTTAAATAATGTTTCAAATTTAAGGTTGTTGGAAATTATTATATGCAATATTTCAAATGTAACATTTCAATGAAATGATTTCATTTATGTTAATGCAAGTAACACAGGAAATATTTTATTTGTAAAGTCGGCGAACATTGCAGCAATATTTTGTAAGGTGTCTTTCCCAGTGGGATGGATTGCAACACAGAACTTGCAACTTCTGAAAAAATGTTCACTTGGTCAGTTTTTGCAGTAAGCCCACTATTTTATGATTAAAATTTTTTTTGTTGTTACTATAGTTTTTCTATGGTTGTTACTAGGCTTGCCAGATGTCCGGTATTGCACTGTCCGGTATTTTGACCCCGCGACAAAATATTTATATTTTATTTTAGCTTCAGCAAATGTGTAATAAAAAAACGTAATTGATATTTGACAATTTGACATTCCCAAGACCTTACCTTTATTCTGCTATCTGTTCGATAAAAGGCGTATTCATGCTCACTTAAAAATTTCAGATAATTCAAATTAAAGTGATGCAATTTATTATCTTCTATAATTTATCGACAAATTTAAAATCTTATTAAAAAAAACCAAATAATACAGGTTTTATACCATTTTAAATATTTTTTTATTTTAATAAAATAAATAATAAAAATTTAAAAACGAATAAAATCTGTAATATTTGGATTTTTTAAATAAAATTTTAAATTTGTCGATAAATTATAGTAGATAATAAATTGCACCACTTTAATTTGAATTATCTCAAATAGGGGGGCCTGGAGGCGGGTGAGGCAACAGGAAAAACTAACTTTTTTTCGCAAACTTCAATTTAAATTCTGTTTGCGCCGAACTTGTTTATTTAATGTCATTATAAACTATTATAAATTTGGTGTGGGTCCCATGTCTAATAACTGAGATATTGGTATACATAAAATCCACCAGCCGCCAAATAAAATAAGAAATAAGAATAAGGAAAAATTATTCTTATTATTATTCTTATTTTATCACGCTGTGATATCCTGAGTGCATAAACATGCTTCATCACAGTGATATCATGTATAACTCACGGTGTGATATTTGCAAAATATGCGCATGCGTATGAGCCCTGCGAACTGCGAATTTAAAACCTATTTAAAACCTAGTTTGTTATTCACATTACACCGTTATAATTTATAAATCGTTGTTTGAATATCACGAATGTTGTCCGGGTTCAATTAAAAAAGATATTCCAATGTTTAACAAAACGTGAACGTTTTGTTAAACATTGGAAAATCTTTTTTAATTGAACCCGGACAACATTCTTGATATTCATACGAACATCATGTCGTGATTTTCACAAATTTTATTCATACTGATATCATACGGAAGTAACCGCGTGATAAATGAAAATCATACGAACGTCACGTTGTGATTTTCACAAATTTTATTCATACGGACATCATCCGGATGTCACTGCGTGAGAAATGAAAATCATGTCGTGGTTTTTATGCCATCGCTGTTTGCGATTGACCAATGGCCTAAAAAATCATGTCGTGATTTTTTATTCCAACGGTGTTTAGATAATCCTTTTTGCGCCACGTTCGTACATTGTGAGAAAATGTATGTTAACAATTGAATTAACAGTTTTTGCGGTTAAATACATTTAATATTTTCTTGGATGTAAATTAACTATTAATTTAAATCCAAAAAAATATTGAATGTATTTAACCACAAAAACTGTTGATTCAATATACAATATATATATATATATATATATATATATATATTAGGGTGTGCCAAAAAAACTCGATATTCTTTTTTGCTTGCTCTCCACCCAAAATATCGCAGAATATGTCTGAACAAATATTCTGTTAAAAGCGGAGATCATAATTTCAATTTTAAGAGGTCCTCCATCGAATCTGAAGTTTTGCCGCTTAAATAACACAGAAAACTGATTTTTTTACCTTATTTATTCTTGCAACCTAGGAAGAATTTTTTTTTCCATAAAATCCATGACTAATTCTTACAAAGCATTAAATTTGGACAAAAAATCTTATCAAGCTGAATTTCTATTTTCATTATTTGATTTTTTACAGAGCTTTAAATTTAAAGTTAATAATACAAAAATGATGACTTTATACGTCTGTAATTTTTAGAATATTGACGATACAAAAAATTTGCCTTAAACTTTTTTGTGGTCCATCAGACAAGCTAAAAAATTGCCATTTGAATTTTTCGTCTAACTTCAATAGTTTAGCTGAAAAAGGCAAAAAACGTAAAATTTTAAATTTAAAGCTCTGTAAAAAATCAAATAATGAAAATAGAAATTCGGCTTAATAAGATTTTTTCGTCGAAATTTAATGCTTTGTAAGATTTGGTCCTGGATTTTATGAAAAAAAAATTTCTTCCTAGGTTGCAAGAATAAATAAGGTAAAAAAGTGAGTTTTCTGTGTTATTTAAGCGGCAAAACTTCAGATTCGATGGAGGACCTCTTAAAATTGAAATTATGAGCTCCGCTTTTAACAGGATATTTTTTCGGACATATTTTACGATATTTTGGGTGGAGAGCAAGAAAAAAAAATATCGACTTTTTTTGGCACACCCTAATATATATATATATATATATATATATATATATATATACAATATGTAAGTATACTTTTTCTCTCAATGTACGAATGTGTCGCAAAAATAAATATCCAAACACCGATGGATGATTTTTTATGCTATCGGTGTTTGGGCATAAAAAATCACCGACAAGTTTGAATATTTATTTTAATAATTTATTTTTAACAATTGAATTAACAGTTTCTTGCGGTTAAATACATTTAATATTTTCTTGGATGTAAATTAACTATTAATTTAAATCCAAAAAAATATTGAATGTATTAACTATAAAAACTGTTGATTCAATATATATGTAGGTATACTTTTTCTCTCAATGTACGAATGTGGCGCAAAAATAAATATCCAAACACCGACGGCATAAAAAATCACGACATGATTTTTTATGCCATCGATGTTTGGTCATAAAAAATCACGACATTATTTTTTATGCCATTGGTGTTTGGATATTCATTTTTGCGACACATTCGTACATTGAAAGAAAAAGTATGTTAACAATTGAATTAACAGTTTTTGCGGTTAAATACATTCAATATTTTTTTGAATTTAAATTAATAGTTAATTAACCACACCCAATGGATTGTGCATATACTTTTTTTCTCAATGTACGAATGTGGCGCAAAAATAAATATCCAAAACGATGGATCACGACATGATTTTTTATGCCATCGGTGTTTGGATATTCATTTTTGCGATACATTCGTAGAATGTTTATCAACAGTTTAATATTCAATATTTTCTTGGATTTAAATTAACTATATATAGTTAATTTAAATCCAAGAAAATATTAAATGTATTTAACCGCAAAAACTGTTGATTCAACATAATTTTTCTCTTAGTGTACGAACGTGGCGCCAAAATGATTATCCAAACACCGTTGGCATAAAAAATTACGACATGATTTTTTAGGCCATCGGTCAATCGCACAGCGATGGCATAAAAAATCACGACATGATTTTCATTTCTCACGTAGTGACATCCGGATGATGTCCGTATGAATAAAATTTGTGAAAATCACGACGTGACGTTCTTATGATTTTCATTTATCACGCGGTGACTTCCGTATGAATAAAATTTGTGAAAATCACGACATGATGTTCGTATGAATATCACGAATGTTGTCCGGGAAATAGGATCGCGATTAATCGTTCATTCTGATAACATAAGAAATAAAAAATGTTGTTACACAATTAAATTTTATTATATAATATATAATATATAGGTAGTGGATTATATTTTATTATAGTGGATTATATTTTGGCTATAAACGTAAACAATCGACAGCGACACTAAACGCGATCTCCAACACCATGGATCCATGGCCAGCACATAAAACCCTTAAAACCAATTCACATACCAATTTTGTCCTTTGCGCAGTTTAATACGCAAAAATAAGAACCAAAGTTAAAAGTTATTTATCTTTAGTCTTATTTCTTATTTTCATGAATATGAACGCAACCATTACATTATACAGTTTTAACTTTTTAGGTATCTTATTTCTTATTCTTATTTATGTGAGCATGAATGCGCCTTAATAGTTTTTTAGGTCATATAATTATGTCCTAAAGATAAAATGTTGTATGTCATGCTGGGAAGTGTCTTTTTGTGCTTCCTTCAATAAAAGGCTTTAAATATAGCAAGTCGCACATTGGGCTGGATGAGTAGGTATTCTAGCTAGAAAAAAATTTTTTCGGCTCAATGTGGTCTAAATGTTTTTAAAACACATAAAAAGGTAAACAAATATATAAACGGGGTTGGGGCCCCTTTAACTAGGTACTAGTTTTTTTGTGTTCGTATATGGAAGGTTTAAAAATGTATTTTATATAAAACTTACATATTATAAAATTATCTTAAATTTACAAATTTGGATTTAAATTTTAATAGTACGTTAAATGTCGTCATTTCATTTTTGAATGTACCTAATATCGTTATTCAATAGTAATATTTTTAAAAATAATTATATTAATACTATTATTTTTAATAATAAATTATTAATATATATATATATATATATATATATATATACTATAGTGTGTTTTAATTTAATTGGCGACAATTCGGTATTTATTTAAAAATAGACCGATTTAAATAAAAATTATTTTTAGTTTGTAGTACTTTAAAAGCTCCATCTTTGAAAAATAATTGTCATATATATTTTATTTTCCATGTCCCTCTATGAATAATATAAGGTCTCCAAAAACGTAAAAAGTTAATAGGTATTTTTTAAATTTAAAAACAGATAGCCTTTCTGAATTTGGCATACCGTAAAAAACCCTAAAACGATGATTTTGTAGTAAAATTTTATACAGGATGGTCAAAAAGTAAGGTTAAATTTGGAAAAAATCAATGTTATTTCTTTAGGTTTTACGAACTACAAATTCGCTTAGTTTGTTACTCTATAGAGTAACGCTATAGCTTTTAGAATAGTCAGTTTGTGGTGGTTTTCAATAAAATTATTATTATTTTTATAAAATTACATATACATATAATAATATATAATTACATATGTATGTATATTTAAATTCTTCATTTAATTTCATTTTAAAATGTATAATTTTTTTTGTTAATTATTTTTAATGTAGGAATTTATTTATATCTTCAAACTTTCAGTTCAGCATAAAAAGACTCCTCACTACTCAGCCGCATGGCATACTTAGGGGACATCCATTAATTACGTGAAATAAAAATAAGGGGGAAGGTCTAGCAAAATCTCACCAAATCTCATTTAAGGGAGGGGGGTCATTAAAAATCTTACGTCAACTTTTGCGTTTAAAGAATATGTATTAAAATTAAAATTTGTCAAAAAAAGTAATCAATTTTTATTTTTTGGGTTTATCATGTTGTCCGCAAAGAAAGTTTAATGGCTAGAATCTCACGTGAGGGATAGGGGGGTTCTACCACATATCATCAAATCTCACCAAGGGGGAGCATTTTCTGATAATTTGGACCCCTCCCTAGGGAGGGGTCCAAATTATCAGAAAATGCCTCACGTAATTAATGGATGTCCCCTTACAACATTTTTTCTTCAAGGCCTAATTTTATTTGTCAAACGATATATACATAATAATTATTATAATATTTATAATTATTATTATAAGTATAAGCTGAGATTAGAGAGATCTGACAGTATACTAATGTGAAACACCCTGTATATATACAGGGTGTTTCACATTCGTGGTCCATTAAAGGTTTCCGGGGAACGCAAAAAATTATTGATTGATTTTAAAAGCGTTTATATTCTAAAATATGTCCGGTTAAACCGGAAGTGGCATCAATATTGTTATTTCAAATAGAACACCCCATATTTTTTTATATTCTAAATAAAATTCTAAGTAAAATTACTATACCATGTCCTACACCTACCTAAGGGGACATCCATTAATGGGCAAAATGTCACCAAATCTCATTTTAAGGGAGGGGATGTCATTTAAAATCTCACGTCAACTTTTAGGCTTAAAAATATGTATTCAAGTTTGTTAAACAAAAATTTTAATTAATTTTTTTTCGCTAAAAAAAGTTTAATGGCTAAAATCTCTATAATTTTGTATTCGTTTTCTCGCATCTACTAGGTATAAACGCATACGGCATGGCTAGACCCGCACGCATTCAAATATGAAAAACTTCCCTTCTACATGTCGGGCCCACTCTAAATTTTTTTTTATTCAAAGGTAACATAATAAACTTCGATTTTATGCTATTTAAAAAAAAATTAAAAAATACACATTGTTTAAAAAAATGCAAAATATTGCAAAATTTCAAAAAAAAATTGCAATTTTTTTTTGCAAAAACGGTATAGCCCATTGAAAAGTACGGAAAAAATCATTTAAGGTGGTTAAATTAAAATATTTAATAAAGAGATGAACAGAAGTTATGAATTTTTAAATAAAAAGCGATTTCACCAAAAAGTAATAAATCGATAAATTTCAATAATCCATAACTCTTGAATGAACAATCCTAGAGCAAAAAATTTGTATGCTATGATTCTTCGTTATAAGAACAACAAATAAGTAAAGTTTAAACAAAATCGGCGACAAAAATTTTTTCACCTGGTACACTTGGCAAATTTTGCCCCGTATACGTATTCTATAATTTTTGTTTAGTTTTTAAAGTGTTTTTTATAAACAAAAATGAAAAATTGTAGTAAAAGTTACGAAGAAATTCATGAAATTTAACTAAGGACCGGTTTATTCATCTTTAGTAAAGTTTATCGGGCCGATAACTTTCATGTCTTGGCAATATCTAGTATCCAAAGAAATTATTTGTCAAATAAATCAAAAATGAATAAATCGGCTCTAAATAAAATGTGCCACCCTTAGAATGATTGTTTAATAAATCGACCCATGCAACGAAGACTATTGTAACTCAGTTTTGATTGTAGACTAGAGTAACTCAACTTAATATAGTTTTTTCCTGTAGGAATGTGGATTATTACACTTACTATACAGGGAAGTTGTTCAGTGGTTGCCTATCGTTTCATGTCTGAGTTACTGTAATCTTCCACCAAATAGAGCTTGAAAAAATCTGTTGATGCCATATAGTAAGTCAAAACCCACGTTTTTTGAGTTACTATAGTCTTCGTTGCATGGGTCGAAATGTATACTATACATTTAACCTTAAATTAAAACTTTAAACGTGTATTACAACAAAACAGTAAAAGATATAAAAAATGTATAGACCTTTTTTTAGGAAATTAACTAATCTTTAATCTGATTTAAAAAGTTATGATAATATTTAAATAAAATCGCAAGTTTTAATTGGAGAATTGAAAGTGTGCATACATATTTTTAATAAACATCCAATTAAAACAAAATTAACCGTCAATTTTTTTTTATTTTGCTCTTAAAATTTTAGTTATGACCTAATTAACAAAAATATAAAAAAAAATTAGGTTTCACAGAAAGTCCAAAAATCACCTCTCAGAACAGCACCGTGCAATTGGAAGTCAAAAGTTGAAAAAGTTTTTTCCCATTGTTTTTGTAATTTAAGTAAAAAATTAAAAAATGAAATGCACTTTCTTTTGTATTAGAATGAAATTAGAAATCACATTCTACAATTTTTACATGTTTTCCATGATTTTGGACCAAAAAAAAAAGAATTTCCCGTTGGAACTACCCCATTTGATTAAATATTTATTTAAAAAACAAGTGGGCCACCTCAAGATGTTGAGTAAAAATTTTTTTTTTCTATTAAGAAATTTTCTTTTTTTATAAGGTACAAATTCTACCCCCATGCTAAGAAAAAAAAACAAACATTTTGTTTTCAACCCACCCTAATATATATATGGCGGGTTGTTTTAAACAATTTGTAACTAAAATTACTGATAAAAATGGCACTCACTAACTTAAAAAAAACATTGACAACCCAAAAATGTTTAAAATTCAAAAGTACTACACAAGCTAGCCGGCCCGAATACGTTTTGCCGAATCGTATTGTATTTATTCCGGCGTGTAGACCGGGCATGTCCGTTGTAAGAAAAACAATCAAATTAAGACAAGGCAAGTCCAAAACTTAGCTGTTAATCAGTCATTAAATTGATTTATTGCGAAATTTTGCTAAATAAGTAATAATCCAAAAGATATTTTTCTTTAAGTCATTTATTTTACTTTTTGTGACAATTGTCTACATTTATAGGAAGATATCTTATTTTAATTAAAATTAGGTATCTTTTTACAAATTCAAAAATAAAATTAATGATAAATTAATTTATAAACGTGATCTTAAGATCAACGTGTTAACTCGTTGATAATAAGATCAATTTCAATTTGCAATTCCAAATAAAATTATGTATACTTTTTATACAAATGTAGTCTACAAATTTAGTCTTTACAAATCCAGTCTTTTCACAAATTAACCATATGGTGTATGTCAATTTTTTTGAAAATTTTAGTTATAATATGAAGAAAAATCAAAATTTTCGCAAGATGTAGTGTAGATTTAGTATTACATCTACAATTTTGCGATGACTATTCCGGGAAAGTCAAAAGTTTGCAATCATTTCGTGCCCTTATATACCAATCACGTGCGTGTATTCCCATTAATCATAAAATGAATATATCGCAGCGACGTGAAGGCGATGTGCGTTTTGATGCCCCTCACGTTTGTTATCTGGGTTGTTAAAGAATTGACATGAAATAACATATCTGCAAACGACAATGTTAAAGGCTATTATTGATTGCCGCGCATATGCATTACATTTATAAATTCTACATAAAATTCTGACTAAAATGACTAAACCATATCGTATACGATATATATACCTAAAGTGAATAGTTTTCGAGTTATTAATTTTTTTCGTTGACAAATATTTGTCAAACGGGTGCGACACTGACACTGCGTTTTTTCATGATAATAAAGTCCCAGTAAGCACCAAACATTCGGCAAACAGTCGGCCTTTGCTCGGCATAGGCGGTTGACCGGCGGTTCGGCTTTCCCCCAGTCGTTCCGCTTATGGCCCGCGTGAAGTTAGCTCAGTACCGTTTGGCCATGTTCTAACCAAAGTCGGCCAGAATACGGCATGCCGCTGCAAAATCGTTCGGCTTGCACTAGCCGTCCCGCTTACGGCATAAGCAATACATCTCACGGCTGTTTACGCAACCGAGCTAACTATAAATAGCGATGGGTGCGTCTGTAATGGCATAGCTGAACATTAATTGTTTGAAGCAGAGACAAGGGTCCTTGTCTCTGGTTTGAAGTCCCCATCTTCATCCTCATCTGCTCAGTAACGAATAATGGCTAGCTATAGCTATAGTCAAGTGTCTTAAACCTATAGGATATACCTATCCAACGTCTGAAGGCAAAACGTATTCGGGCCGTATGCGGGCCGGCTAGCTTGTGCTTACTGGGGAGTTGGTTCTTATGCATCAAGATACGTTAATATATTAACGTATCTTGATGCATAAGAACCAACTCCCCACAAAAATAGTCTAAGAAATTAGATATTTAACTCAAACAAAATGTCAATTAAAACTTGTATAGAAAGCCTTTTATACTAGTGGTGGGTCGCACATGTGCGAGTCGTAAATAATGTACGACCGTTGAGTGAAGAATTCCTTAGTCAATGGTACGACACTTTTGTGTGTGCGGAGCAGGTACGACATTTTTGAAATGTGCTACCAGCACAGCACCCGGAGATAAAAAAGGCACCTATATCATATGTGGCACGGTGCGCTGAAACAGCACTGCTCTTTATCTAATCTATGGCTCTTTAGTAAAGAATCTTTACGTCTGTAGCTTTGACTCTATAATTCAGCACAGAACACATAGATGGCACTACAATAAGTTACAAGTTGTAGAGAAATTATTTTATATAATTAACAGTTTGTATATCTTGGAAAATATCCAATCCATAATGTATCGTAATGTCCATAGATGGCAACAAAGTCTATATTATAATTATATTAAAATAAAATTGCCACTTATCAAAAAAGGGTTTAAGTTAAAATTGTATTTATTGACTTTAATAATAAACATAAAAAAAACATAAAACTGGATTTTACATCAATTAAAAATCCAAAACCGACAGTTGGATACGACACGCACAGTGTGCTGAGCTGGGTTGGACCCATCACTTATAAAATTTATACGTCATGAATCGAGTAACGGGCGCGACTTTAGAAAATCGGCAAATGCGACCGTATTTTAAATGCACAAATATTGTATACCTATAGGTATTTTTTATTTTCTAAAATTTTCTTAAAATGTAAAGGGTGCGACATTTAAACTTTGTATCGAGTATTGAAACTCTTCCGTGTTTATTCCTAATGCTAGCTTCTTAGCATTACCTACAATGTACGAATAATTTTAAGTTATAAATTACATCGCAATTAAACTGTTTGACTTCAGATATAGTTTTTATTTTGTTAAATAATCTGATTAATCAGAAATTTCTTGTCAAAGTGGGGTAAGGTTTCGCGGAAATACCCTTTGGCAATTTAATAAATATTTTATATACTTAAATTCAGCACTTTTTTATATTTTTAATTAGATATTGCCGCAAAATATATATTTTTTTAAATTTTAGGGCTAAAAAATTAAAATATTTAATGTATTATATTTAAATATAAAATATATATTTTTTTAAATTTTAGGGCTAAAAAATTAAAATATTTAATGTATTATATTTAAATATAAAAGGGGCGCACCAAAGAATGCTGCACGTAGGCGCCAGACACTCCAGGAACGGGCCTGCATGTTCCACTATATCAGAAACTATAAAAATAAGAGAAGCAAGTCCGAGCTTCACTATTGGTCGCGTGGGGTGCAAATTAGCATATAATTTTTTTAAAGAAATACCACAAAAAAATCACAAACGCTGATAACTGTAAAACAAAACTGTCAAACTTTTAAATACATAAAACAAATATGGGGTTTTATAAGCAAGATACAGTTAAATACAAATATGATGGGATTGTGGGCACCCCGAGCGCCTAACTAATGGTTAATAGAATTTTTTTATTGGGCCAAACAGATTTAAAAACTTTACCCAATTGGTCTAAAGTATTTTTACAGCCCATGCGCAAATTGTAATCAATCACTGGGTAGTAAGTGTAGGCAATAATAATTATTTTTAAAGTTTAAATTAAAATTTATTTTGTGGCTCCAGATCAACAAGGCCCACTTTGACATTTGAATAAGGAATTTAGTCAAATATTGAAGTTACGTATCTGGCAGTTTAACGCTATATATGGTATTAAAAAAAAAAAAAAATTGAAATTAGCATTAAACTGACAGATACATAACAGAGGTGATAGTCACTAAATTTACATGCAGCTCCATGGTATTTTAATAGAAACATACAAAAGAAACGTGTCGTTTCGAGGTTATGGCAATGACATTTCGGTTCAGTTTTTTAACACTTCAGTTCAATACACAAAAATAGGCGTTACGCGTCCACTGTTATACGTCCATGAATTTGACGTTTCACTAAATTCAAGTTTAAGATAGCCCAGAGATAGCCATACAAGTAATATTTCTATGAGGATAGCCAAGCTCGATCCGTCCCTGGCTTGTTTTATTGGTTGCGTTTAGATCACCATTTCACTAATTTGACATTTCAGTAAATTCGAGATTTTAGGTTATGTTGTGATACACTTTTTAATGGTCTTACAAAAAATCATGTTTAATCCATTAAAAGATACTTGGAATTTATTTAATGATATGATGTTTTAAAAATATTAATTTTATATATAATTATATATACTAATTTAAAAACCCAAAATGTATACAAATAAAAGAAGGAATAGGTATTAACCTTTTTTAATTTGTTTTTTATGAAAAATAAGCTAAAGTTTATTTTTGTTATTTTAATTGTAGGTCCTACTATGGCCTGAACAGGTCTGAGGCTGAAGTACAAGAGGCTACTCCTGAAGATTTACGTATTGAAATTGACCAAATTTTTAAAGATTTTTTATTGAACCCGGATGTTAGTGAATACATATTTTCCTCCAATCTAAATAATTTACAAAGAAAATATATTCACGAGAAAGCAAAAATGCTTAATATTGTTTCTAAGTCATATGGAAACCCCCCTAATAGGAAATTGCATATTAAGAAGAGACCCAAAAATCACTCATGCCATTCTTTTGGAATTACTCCATGTAATGAGTCAATGGCATTATTAAACCAGTTTATTAATAGTAAAGAGAATATATCAATTCCTCAAAGACCTGAGGTTCCTAAACAATTTCAAGATAAAGTTTATGGTAAAATAACAAATTTACCCCCCACTGTTGTAAACAAACCTAAAATAAGTCAGCAAATTGCAAAATTTAAACAAAAACTTCCAGTAACAGGTATGCGTAAAGAAATATTGGAAATGATTTGTAACAATCAGGTACTAATTATATCCTCCGAAACTGGATCTGGTAAAACCACACAAATCCCTCAGTTTATAATGGAAGAAATGACAGAAAACCAACAACCTTGCAAAATAATTTGTACACAACCACGTAGAATTTCTACAGTTGCTGTGGCTGAAAGAGTGGCAGAAGAACGAGGAGAAACATTGGGAGATGGAGTTGGTTATCACATTAGATTGGAGCAAAAATATGGATTTAGGACTGGGTTAATTTATTGCACCAACGGAATTTTGCTTAGATCCTTGATGGTGGGATGCAAAATTCTGTCAAGTATTACTCACTTGATCATTGATGAAGTTCATGAAAGAGATAGATTGTCTGACTTTCTTCTAATTTGCATTAAGCAAAATTTGGATAAATTTCCAAATTTAAGGATAATTCTTATGTCTGCCACAGTAAACACTACTAAGTTCATGGACTATTTTGAAAACGCAAAAGTATTAACTTTACCAGGTAGACAGTTTACAATCCAAGAATACTTCCTGGACGACATTCTTATAAATCTAAACTATTTGTCCCCTGCCATGGAGTCCCTGAAAGCACGCGGTGGTGTTCCTGAAGTTCCTGTGTCCAGCATCTGCGATTTTCAAAATTTAGCCATGGACCAGGCTTTAGAAGAGATGTGTAGCGGCGATTTTCAACAAGCTAGTGCGCAGGCTTCGCACTACATTTTGGATGAAGGGGTTTCTGTGGATTATCAGCATTCCGCAACCGGTATGACGGCGTTGATGATTGCTGCGGCCCTGGGAGATGCCAACATGATATCTACACTTCTTAACTTGGGTGCAAATCTCAATATTCAATGCAGAAGCGGCAAAAACGCATTGGATTACGCAACAGAAAACAGTAAGGAACGTGCAATATCCATTCTAAACTACTTCAAAATGACCAGCGAATCTACAATCAAAGGTCCCTCCATGGAGCTGTTGAATCTCTACGATAAAACCGTATCTGACGATGATATCGACTATGATCTTGTCACTTACCTAGTAAAAAGCATCCATCAAAACAGCGAAAGTGGAGCTATCCTTATTTTCTTACCTGGCTATGATGATATAATGATGTGCAATGACAGGCTGATGGAGTGTGGCATGGAAAGGTGGACATTTAAAACTTTCTTTCTGCATGGTTCCATGAGTATCAGGGATCAACATGAAGTGTTCAAGACCTTGCCAAACAATCAAAGAAAAATTATATTGTCCACAAATATTGCAGAAACTAGCATCACCATTGATGATGTTGTCTATGTTGTTGATTGTGGAAAAGCCAAGGAAAAGTCTTATGATTCAGTAAGTATTTATTTAGAGACTGCATTAATGATTGTTAACTATAGTTTTTACAATATTTTATTTACCTTTATTCCTTTGTATGACTGTCTTTCCAGTTTAAAATTTGTAATCTATTTTGCAAGCACTTGCTGAATCAGATTGAGCCTAAATTTTGTACAAACTGTTGGTGCTTATGACAAAATACAATTTACATTACCTACTTTTTATTGCAATTTATGGCATTACTGGAAAATAATCAACTACCATTTGGATGTTTTGAGAAAATCTCTTCTAAAGTTTTAGACTTTTGAAAATTAGGCTGTAAATGCTTTTTTTTATTATATCATATATACAGTGTGTTTCATTTTGATTGGTGACAATTCGGTATTTATTTAAAAATAAATTTCACAAACTTGATAATTTCAATTTAAGTTACAACCCCAATTGGAACTCACCAAGGCCCGATTGATAAAAGAAATGGAATTATTTGTTAATGGGTAACGTGGGTACAATGTGCCTACGAATTCTTGAAAACCATTCCTCCAACTAGTGTGAAGTCCGAAAGATATCGTTTTTGTATCACCTTCCAGGAGAGGTTACAGTTCCAGCACCTATATTGTTTTTTAAAAGATTTTTTACTTTTATGTATCTTCATGTTTATTTTATTTATTTACCAGGAACGTAAAACCAAAAATGTATTTCTAATATAAAACGTTAAGTCCTAAAGCATCATTTTAAAGTTTAATAAACTGATTTTTTAGTACAACAAACTGTCTTCCCTTCAAACGATGTGGATTTCAAAAGCTTGCGTCAAACAACGCGCTGGTCGTGCTGGTCGTACCCAACCTGGTATATGTTTTCACTTATTCTCCCAACGGCGTTACTCAAATATGGACCAAGAACGCGTACCGGAAATTCTTAGAGTCTCCTTGGAGGAACTTTGCCTTCACACTAAGATTATTGCTCCAAAGAACATTGATATATTTACATTTTTGGCACAGGTAAGCAATATATTTAAAAAGATAGATTTGTAAAAGGCGCATTCCACGACGCCATGTACGACGCTGGCAATAAACTTTCTAAACGTACTCATGCGTCGAGGCAAGTTGGTTGCTCGCAAGACGAAATAATAGAACTTGTTCTATTTTGCGTAAGAACGCTGCAATTCTAGTCGTTTTTTAGTATTTTATAAATTTAATTTTAATTATTTAAATTACCAACGTTTTAAAATATGATATTCTGACGTTAAACCTTGTATAATTTTGTTTTGTTAACTTAATTTTAATGTTAACTTATTCACATGTTTGCTTATCTTACGCAAGACTTGCATCATGTAAACGTTTTTTGGTATTTAATAAATTTAATTTTAATGATTTAAATTACCAATGTTTTAAAATATGAATCATATTATATGATATTCTGACTGAAACCATGTATAATTTTGTTTTGTTAACTTAATTTTAATGTTTTAACTTATTCACATGTTTGCTTATCTCACGCAAGACTTGCATCGTGTAAACGTTTGGTCTTTGCAAATGTCTTGCATTGCGGCAATGCCATTGCCGTGTAAAGCGGGTTTTTATTTTACCTGCTGTCATTAAAACATTATTTTACCAAAATTTTAGTGCATATTTTTTTTTCTGCATGACCTTAGAGCCATTTTTGGTATTTGCTTTGAATATATGTACTAAATTGTTTATTATACAGTTTACCTTCAAAAACGTGTAATACGTAAATATTTTAGGCTCCTGATCCGCCCTCTGCAAATTCAGTAAAAGTGGCGATCGAAAGCCTCCAAGCTCTTGGTGCACTAAATGTAGATGAAACTCTAACCAAATTGGGCGAATATTTATCCCAATTTACTGTAGAACCGCGTTTGGGAAAAATGCTTATTTATTCTGTGGCATTAAGGTGCCTGGAACCAGTCTTGACTTTAACTGCTTCATTGGCACATAAGTAAGTAATGGATAGAAACGAAATGGTGTATAATTAACGAATTATTTTTTTAGGGATCCTTTCCAGCTGCCGCCACAAGCAAATCTTAAGGTTGCTGCTGCCGAAAAAAGAAGGGCCCTTATCGAAGATGTACCTTCTGATCATTTGATTTATCTTAAAGCTTTTCTTAAGTGGCAGGTAATAGTTATTTGTTTTACAAGTGTTGAAAAGCGACTTTTTCATGCGAGTTTTTAAGTTGCCCACGAGGCCGTTAGGCCGAGTGTGCATTAACACGAGCTTGAACAGCTTTTGACAGCTGAATGTCAAACGATGCTTTCCGGTTCTTTTCACACAGACCTGTCACTTTTCACACATTCGTGTTTTGCCTTGCCAATGAAAAGATTCATTTTCTAAGCAACGATGCCATCATGAAAAGTGACTTTTACATAGTGGTCGTAGAAAATAGTTATTTGTTTTACAAGTGTTGAAAAGCGACTTTTTCATGCGAGTTTTTAAGTTGCCCACGAGGCCGTTAGGCCGAGTGTGCATTAACACGAGCTTGAAGAAAGCTTTTCTCACAAGTATAACACAATGGTTTTTCTGAGACCCTTTTATTTTTTATTATTTTTAAATACAAAACAAAATAACCTAAAAACTTTTTTGACAGCTGAATGTCAAACGATGCTTTCCGGTTCTTTTCACACAGACCTGTCACTTTTCTCACAGAGATGTCACTTTACATTCGTGTTTTGCCTTGCCAATGAAAAGATTCATTTTCTAAGCAACGATGCCATCATGAAAAGTGACTTTTACATAGTGGTCGTAGAAAAAATATATTTGCGCCTTATTGCAAATAACAAACGATTAAACAAAGATCTACATGATAACAAAATAATTAAAAATTTAAACAATAATTAATATACTATGAAAAGCTAAATTTAATGAAAATTGGTTTATATGGTGATAAGATATTATACATACCTATTATAATAATAGCATTATGCATTTTTGCAAGTTACTTGAAAATTGGTCATTTTATGAGCACAATTAGTTATTTTATACAAAATGTCCCTAAAATAGCACACTAACGGTATGCCCCTTTGTAGGGGGGAAAATTATTAGTATTAAAAAAATGCAAAATAATTTCCGACATGTAGTTTTTAAATTATTAAGGTCGTTTTTTTTTGCGTAAATACTATGAAATACTTTGGTTAATTTGATTAAATATTTCTGTGGATTTGTAACTTTTGACATTTGTTTACTTGTTCATAACCATAGAATGTTAATAACCTAGAATTTTTGAAAAGTGTTTGACTTATACAGGGTGTCCCAATATTTCATGGACAGGTCAAAATACGTCAATCAGACAAAACTTACCTCTATTCCAAAAGGCTTTGTTTGTCCGTGAGAGGGATTTAAAGTTTATTGAAAAATTCGAATTGGATCAAAATCGGCCGATCCAAATTTAATAAAATTTGGTAGGTGAATTTATAATTAAAAGTACTAGTTTCTCATGTGCATGTTAATTTGACTGAAACCTAAGAAGGAGTCAAACTACCCCTACCTCCAATAAAATTGATCCCAATTATTGCAAAGGTAGTAGGAACGCTGTTTCAATTTTTTTTATCTGAAAGATACATCAAGTCTCTTACAAAAATCTTTATCTTTTCAAGGTGCTTGTTTGGTGTTTTTGGTGATGTTTTTTACATTGACGGTAGGTGCGCTATAAATCTGTCTAAAAAAGTGAAATTTAATATTATCTTCAAAGCAATTAATGACACATTGGTTGGTAAAATCTGTTACAGAGTGTCAATTGTGACAGAGTACTTCGTAAAAGTAACTTTCCTATGGAGACCACCTCATTTTGCACGCATTGTCAGACAACATTTGAATTACCAAATGGATTGTGACCACCATGGTCCTCAGACCGTGCGATTTTTTTCTCTGGGGAGCATTTAATGTGTATAAGGTAGAAATCGAAAACATTGAACATTTGTGGGTGAGAATCCAGAACGCTGCAAACAGTTTTGCAAAATAAAGCCGTTCTAAGAGTTCAATTAAATTTTTCGCCGCTTGTAAGGTTCAAAACGGCGGCCATATCGTAGTTAAAATAATTAACATTGGAAATTATGAAATAAAAATGTATAGTTATAATATATAATTATAAAATATGTACGAAAATAATTTTTTAAACAAAAAAATAGAAAGAGCGTTTCTACAACCCTCTTTCCGGGTTTAAATCAAATTAACATCAGAAATTACTATGTTCATGGAAAATTGAGACACCCTGTATAAATAGTAAATTTAAAAGGAAACGACGTACACTTCATCTATGACGTTATAATTTTGCACACTGGTACCAATACTAAATGTATAAAACGAAGTCTGTAATTGAATTGTAGTTGGCACCAAATAATTGCGTTGCCGAACCGGTAGCGTATTTAATACTTTTTTAAGCGAACATAATAAAATGTTTTGATGTTTATTTGTAGTAGGTAATTTAGCAAACCGACGTCTTTAATTCATACGAAACAAAATTAGTGCTTGTTTGATCGAGCAGTTGTCGTTAGTTCTATGACTATTCGCACAAGGAACATAGTGTTGCCGTTACGCATGCGAATAACGACAACTACTCGATAAAAACGACTTGAGCATTTAGGTTTAAAAATTTTGGCAACGTGTTTTTCTATCAGGGGGCTAATATTAAACACAGCAAACTCCAATATTTTTGATTTGCAAATTACACGACATTTATCAAAATTTTCGTTCTATTCAGTAAAAATATCAAACCTTATATTATTGCCAATATTACTAAGTAAATCTCCTTTTTTTAAGAAAATGAGTTAATAGCGTAATTTCTATTTCTGGGGTTTGATTTTAGCCCCCTGATATTCAAGATCTAAAAACGGTTGTTAGGAAAACAAAATAAAAGCGCATTACAGAACACAATTCGTACATTGTGATGCTAAGAAGGTAACATTAAGAATAAACACGGAACAGCAATACTCGAAAAAGTGTTCAAATGTCGCACCCGTAACATTTTGAGAAAATTTTAGAAAATAAAGTATACCTACAATATTTGTGCATTTAAAATACGTGCTAGTTTAAGGTTATTATTCAAGTTTTACACGAAAAATTATTAGTATATGCCTTTATCCAAAATTATACAGTATTAACAGAAGCCAAATTGCTCGCATTTGCCCGTTACGCGATTCATGACGTTATAAAAGGTTTTCTTTACAAGATTTTTTTGAAATTTTGTTTTGAGTTAAATATCTAATTTTTTATACTATTTTGTATATTAACGTATCTTAATATATATGAACAAATAATTTATTATCATAATAAACGCAGTGTCAGTGTCGCACCCGTTGGAATGGAATTACCCCTGGGGTAAACAATACTTCATTATACAAATTCCGTAAAATGTATGACTTTTCAAAAGTTAGGCTCAATTTAACGAAAATCGTAAAACTTCTGTTGATTGACGCTGGAATCACTCGAAAATACAAGTTCATTAGTCGCCAACTTAAAAATTTACATTTTCGAGTGATTCCGAAAACGATTCGAATTTCTCTGTCAATATTTACTTTCCCTGACCACTGACATATATAAATTTACTACTTTAGCAGCATTCAAATATTGTGAGTTTATAAAAAATAACATTACTACAAAAAGATCTTTCAATCATTTCCGATTTTCCATCAAAAAGTCCACGAATTTGCCGAATAATCCGGAATTGGTCTGCAGCTAATAAAACAGTTTTATCTCAATTATTTTGTCTAAAAAAACCTAAACTTTATATTATAATAAAAAGTTTTACCTTTTTATTTTTAAAACGTCTTTAGAAACTTGCTTTCATCCTTTAGCCTCAAAACATCAAAATAACAAAATTTAAATTCTATTTAAAAACCACTACTTGGAATTTTTGTTGTAATATTTTAAATATCCCCTCCTACAGTGTGACAGTGCGCCAATTTTGGGACACCCTGCATAAGAAAAAAATGAGCATCTAACTTTTTCTCGTGATTGCTGTATTATTTGTGGAAATGATGTATGCTAGGTATATCATTTTCAAGACTAAAAATTTAAATTTCATTGGGAATAAAAAATAACTCATTTTAAATTAAAAAATATGTTTTGATTCGCAACCAATTCGCAGAAAAAATTTTTCGATAATGCAGTATTTTTTTTTTTGAAATGAAGACCACAAAATCTGTGAGTCAGTACACACAAGAATTTAGTAAAAAAGTGTGATATAAGCTATTAATTTCTAAAAAACTACCTATTCTATAAAATGTCAAAATTCCGGCCTGTATATAAACAACAAATGACACTTGGGCAAAATTCTTTTGCACTTTTATTACTAGATATTCAAACAATAAAACTGCAAAATTTTAATAAAACTTTTTGGTATACTTGGCATATTTTTCCCCATATGTTACTTGATTTTTGATCATTTTTAGGAGGAATGTCAAAAGGGTAGAGGATACGAATTTTGCCGGGAGTATTTTATATCGAAATCTACAATGGAGTCGATTTTGGAAACTCGCCGTCAACTATTGGGACAACTACGTGCCGGAGGATTTATACCACAATCAAACTCGCTCAGCGATTACAACAAATACGCTGACAGCTGGCCAATGGTAAAAGCAGCAATCAGCAGTGGGTTATACCCTCATCTTGCTTTTCCCAATGGAGCAGCTTATAGCACTAGGTACATTTTTTTAATTTTGAAACTAAGAATTTTTTTTATTTATACCACACAAATTTCTGCTAACAAAAAATAAAATTTCATGGTGTTTTAATAATTTAATTTTAATTTAATGAAAGATAATGAAAACAAATTTAATTTTTTAAAATCTTCTAAGCTGATCATTTTGTATTATATTTTTTAAATCTTTTTTTTTCAAAAAATGCAGCAAGCGTTTTACATCTTACTTTTTATAATTATTTTGTTAAAAATATTGTTAAAACTGACACTAAAATCATTGTTTAACATTTTAAAATATAATTAATTAAAAAAGAAAATAGCCATTTTGTATCATGTTTATTTTATGAATTGAAAATAAATAAAGATACTTTTTTCTATGCTATACATAGTATGTATAGCATAGAAAAAAGTATCTTTATTTATTATAGGTATGTAAACAAAATTGTGCAACCTGGTGATATATTGTATTTGCAAAAGGCAACATCATCCTAAAGTGGAAAATGAATTAAATTGAAAATAATATGAAGAAAAATTCCTTTATTTAAAAAAAAATTACAAATGCTGTTTTTTTCAGTTTGACTATACAGTAGGGGTGTGCAAATAATGTTCGAATTGCATAAAAAATAATTAAATTTTTGAGTTAAATTATTTGAATTAATTAGTCAAATAACACTAGGCAACAAATTTTAACTTAAAAAAAAGTCCTGGTTAAAAATAGAATTTTTCGATTGTTTATGACTGAAATAGATCCAAAATGTTTTTAAAAAAAAATTCTGAAATAAAAAATAGGAGCACAGTATTTTGGTACCATTTATTGCATAGATTTGAAAATTTTAGAATGACGTTACTTTTAACTTATATTTCAGCATTCCATGAACAACATATCTGTACATATTGTAAAAATTTAAGGCATGTTTTTTTATGTTTACTGTTTTTTATCGTTCGAATTATTTTGTTTACTTATTTTTATCGTTATTATTTAACAATTTTTCTTTGTATCATGGTGCTGCCCGTATCGTCTAAACGAAACTTTGGAAAATTTTTTGGTGGTCGGATTTGCGTCGAGCAGGTGAAAATCTATAGGACTGTGCTATTTTTATTACCGACCTTTTTTATTTACTTATTATTATCGTTATTATTTAACAATTTTTCTTTGTATCATGGTCCTGCCCGTATCGTCTAAACGAGACTTTGGAAAATTTTTTGGTCGCCGGATTTGCGTCGAGCAGGTCAAAATCTATAGGAATGTGCTCTTCTTATTACCGACCTTTTTTATTTACTAATTTTTATCGTTATTATTTAACAATTTTTTTTTGTATCATGGTCCTGCCCGTATCGTCTAAACGAGACTTCGGAAAATTTTTTGGGCGCCGGATTTGCGTCGAGCAGGTCAAAATCTATAGGACTGAGCTATTTTTATTACCGACTTTTTTTATTGTTTACTAGTGTAATTAAATATTCACATCTATGATATGGTATAGTCTATCTATATTATATGCTTTCCAATTGATCGTTTTGAGCCCCGGGTTTTAAGTTTGCGCTCCCATTACTTTTGTTTTTTACACATTGGGTGCTCAAAACGGTCAATTGGAAATTGGTTGGTAATTTTTGTTAATGTTTTTAATTTACCTAGTTACAATTGCAATCTTTTTTATTTTAGGAGTGAAAAGAAGGTTTATCCTATTAATAGCAGTGCTCTGATAAAAAATAGAGTAGTTTCATGGGTTGTGTTTGATGAACCTTTAAAAAATAAAAATAATTTTTATATTAGAGGAAATACCGCAGTTTCTCCTCTTACGGTAACTTTAAATTGATATTATTTTTTAATTCTGTAACTAGTCTCAATAATTTGTAGATTGCATTGGTGTGCGGTAATGATTCGGAATCAGTATGCGAAAGCACTTTTATTATTGACAAATGGTTGGAAATAGACTGCCTAAATTGCGATATTCCGCAATTCCGCTTATTTGTCAAGCAGCTTATCAACAAAGTGCTCAATAATCCAGCCATAATGTACAGACATCTTGAATACGACACTATCAGTGTCCTGAATAAAGTCTTGTTCATTGAAGACACTCAGCTACAGCTCCCACAAGCCATAGGCATTGGTTACAGACCAAGTTTTACTTATCACACTGAGAGAAGAAGGCAACAGAACTATGAGCCAAATAACGAGAGACACCACCAGGGCCCGAGCAACGGCGAAGTGGAAAATTTGACGCGTAATTTCCGCAACTTGGCGTCTCAGGAACGACGTCCGAATAATATGAACAACTCTGGGGATTACCAACAAGGGCGGAGGCGAAATGTAAATAACGTAGAAAAGGAGAATTATTCCGGTAGAAATTTTAGCAGCGCCGGACCTGTGGATCGATTTAGAATGTCCAATCCTGAAGAAAGGTATCAAAGCGTACCTGATGCTGTTGTATATATACTTATTAAACCAAGGCAGACGCGCAGTGTTAATATTGCCTACTGTAATGGAACTTGGGTGTTTGCTCCGCAAACTGAAAAAAAGATCATACATTATTATTCTATGGTAAGATTTTTATTTAAAAAATATCATGTCCCTGACTGTGTTTTTCATTGTAGAATAAGCAGGTGAGGTTGATTTTCACGGTTTATAACGGAAATGCATTCCAAGGAATCGCCCAATTTATATCTATGAATCCAAATGTTGGAAAAAAACCAAATGCCAATATCAAATGGCTTTTCCGTTTTGAGGTTCCACATGTAAAAGCTAGGTAAGTTATATTAATTTATAATTTACATTTATTTCTATGCGGGGAAACGGAATTTTACGTACGAATTTTTCAAAAATATTTAAAAAAAAAGATGTTATCTAATACATTAACTTTTTCTCAAAACTTTTACTAGTGGTAACAAAAGGAAGAAAATTTGAGTCAATTTTTCATACCTGTAGGTACCTACCATTTCTCTGCTAAAAGTCTTATTAACTATGTCAGAATCATGATACTACATAAGACTGCGGCCGGTGAGAGAGATAGCGATAGAGAGGGCTTGTGGCCGACTGAAATCCATATAAAGTTATATTTTTTTTGCAATGAATAAAACAACAAAAGTCATGTCCTTTAACTTATTTTAAATAATTTTGAACTGGTCTCTGGCAAATTAAATAATTTGGGTTAGTTAGGAACAATAACAACCTAAATAAGTTACCTGTTTTAAAGTAAATACCCTGAATATATCAAATATTGCATAATATATAGAATCACCTTAAATTCTTTTCTTCTAAATTCTTAAGACTAAAAACAATTTATAATATGCTTTATCCAACCAAAAAGTACGCCACTGATCAATTTTTGTAATGAAGGTAAATTCAAACAAAATCTGGCAACTTTTATGACAGAATCTAGTGCATTTTTTTCAAATTTTAGGTTATGTGCTCAAATAGTAAATATATTTATATATATATCTTAAATAAAGAAAGTTTATTTACACAAATTGAATGTTTAAAGTTTAACCTAATTTCCTAATTTCATCTGAGTAAACAGAAAGAAAAAACCGAAATAATTTTGTGGTTATAGAGTTTTTAAAATAGGTAGGTACAAAATTTTATCATTGCTTAAGCTAATAGCTGGATGAGTAAATAAATACAGAAGGGTATTAGAGCTTTAAGGGCATTTACTGAGTTTTTGTTTATTTTTTGCAAAAAAAATTTAGTAACTATTTTTTACAACTGGCAACGCGCAGCTACTTTGTTGGATATGTATTATTGGTATGTATTCACAGAACACCAGTGGCGTAGCACAAAAAATATAAAAACTTCTAATGCATATTTTTTCTTTATCTTTGGGAATAGTATATTACACTAAAAGGGCCGAATTTGAATTTTCGGCCCTGCGCATCATGACGCGCAGGACCGAGATTTCAACGTTTCGCCCGTGTGGTGTACCTATACTATTTTTCTTCATACATCGGTCGAAAGTACGTCCCTAATAGCACAGGGAGTAAATGTTACTTTCGAACAAGGTATGTCATAATGAAGAAAAATATTTTTTATTACATATAGTATTTAAATATATTACATAAATTACATATATGTAGTATATGCATAAAACCCATTCACAAAGTCGGACTTTTTGACTTTTTTATAAAAGTCATGACTTATTCCAACCCTGGTTTAGTAGTGTCTTTTCTGGTTTATTGTAATTTCTTTTAAAGAAAAAATCATCAAAATAAAGTTGTTCTTACACAACGTTATTAAAATGTTAAAACAAAAATTTCCCATCTAAAAAAAGTCCGTTCCGCGACGCCTGGTTTAAAAAGTGTTGTTCCCAGCGGGAAAAAAGCGTAACAGATTTTACATAAAAAAAGCCATTTTTTAACTACCTATTATTATAAAAATAAAGAAATTTGTTATTTCATAAAAGCTAAAGGGGATTTTTAAAATCAAAAATTTTATTTAAATATTTGTTAACAAAAACAAATATCTACTTTTAGTGTCTTGCTAAAATCTACTACTTTGAAAGAATAATCTACCAACTTTGTAAGTTTTTAAATTTTTTAAATTAAATTTCCGTGAAAGTTGTAATAATGCGTTGTGTTTTTGTTTATACTTTTTCTACTTTGAACATTTACCGAATTTCATAGAGTATATAGCGTGGACACATAGGTACTTCCTTAGAAGTATGTGAGGGCGCGTTCCTGTAACGCCCTGTATTATCTATTACATTTATCAACAAAGTGCTAAAGTGCTTAAAGAATAGAATAATAAAAAAGCTATACTGCTATGCAATTGTACCCTTTTGCTTCTAATCCCTTTAATTATAAATAGGCACTTGGGTTGTATACTATTAAATATTCAATTAATTAATTTGAGTATACAACCCAAGTGCAAATTTATAATTATAATTCTTCAATTTTTGACTTTTTTTATTCTTATTTTGGGTATTGGCACAATCTGTAATTCTGCTTTATCATTGTTTTTATATAAAAATACTTGAAATATTTTTTATCCGTCAAAAATTAATTCAGAGTGCCAGATTTCTTACTTTAAGGCGGGCACTGACTTGCAACTGAACGTTGTAATGTAATGTAACACGAACATTCGATAGTCAGTGCCTATAAACGAGCGCGAAGCGAACGGCGAGCGGCGAACGGAGCATCCGTGCTCCATGAGTGTCGGTTTTTTAGCGAATCCCTTTGATTGTTACATTACAAGTCAGTGCGCGCCTTTTTGATTCATTCCGAGCAAGTTTCATTTACCTATTTAGTTGCGATATTTGCCCGCCTTATTATTTTGTGATATTTTTTAATATAATTATATAATGGAGTGGTCTCAAAACAAAGTTTTATTTTTTATTGAAATGTACCATATTAAAAAAACATAATAAATTAAAAAAAATATGACGCCTTGCAGCAACTGACTGACGAGTTAAAAACAACTGACTAAATGGAGCACTGTTGAGCAGAGCATTCAAAATGAGCATTCGCGGCGCCAAGAAAACGATATGAGCTCGTGCGTTGTAATGTAATGCTCGCCTTGAGCATTACATTACAAAGCTCGGCTCAAGTCAGTGCCCGCCTTTAGAGTTTCTAGAATGCTTGAAAAATATAGGTGCACCATGGTAGTCTACTAACTTTTAAAAGTAAGATTTGTTGGAAACTACCAACTTTTAAAATCATATCTACCTCCTAGGCAGATTTTGGGTTGGCAACACTGATAAAATAATAAAATTGTACAGGAAATTGGTAGGTACTTACTTATCATGGCACTATTACTATAAGTTTAATTTTATTTCAATGTTATCACGAAATTCTTTGCCTGCCCTTACGAACTACCTATCCACGCGTATAAAATAACTTATAAATTTTTAATAAAATACGCACTTTAAAAATTCCCTGTGCCCACCCCAAAAGATGTGCCTAAACAAAACTCCCTGAAATTGTTTTATGTATATGTTAACTTTGTCCCCCTTATCACGAAATTCTTTGCCTGCCCTTACGAACCCCCTATCCACACTTATAAAAAAATAACTTATAAATTTTTAATAAAATATGCAAACTTTAAAAATTCCATGTGCCCACCCCAAAAAAAGTGCCTAAACAAAACCCCCTGAATTTGTTTTATTTATATGTTAACTTTGTCCCCCTTATCACGAAATTCTTTCCTGCCCTTACCAACCCCCTATCCACGCGTATAAATTACTTTATAAATTTTTAATAAAATACGCAAACTTTAAAAATTCCCTGTGCCCACCCCAAAAGATGGGCCTAAACAAAACCCCCTGGAATTGTTTTATTTATATGTTAACTCTGACCCCCTTATCACGTAATTCTTTGCCTGCTCTTGCAAACCGCCATCAACACAAAAAATATAGAACTGTAGACTACAGAATTTTTTTTATAAAATACGCAAATATAATATTTTACACCAATAGATGTTTCTTAATAAAGCCCCCTTGAATTGAGTTTAACTTTTAATGGTATTAGTAAACGAACTCTTTACAAATTGCTGTTTTGCTTTGCTGTTCTACCTTCATTTTTTTAAACGTCTTACAAATTACACGAAGTTTAAAAGGTCTCTGTCTCTATATCCCTGTGTCTACTTGTATTTAAATCTTAATTTTTAATCGCGAGCTTGATAAATTGCTGTTAAAAGATATTAAATTAAAACTTTACACAATTTTATAAATAATCAACCCACTGTGCGCTGCGTGCTCTAGCGGCTGACCGCGAACCTGTTTATAGTCCCAAGTAAGGTCGACCTTCACCCATCTGCTTACCAGATGAAAATTATATTTTATCAAATAAAATATGTTTCTGAACATAAACCAATAGGGTTGCCATAAAAAATATGATCAAGGCTAGCTATAATAAATAAAAAATTAAAAAAAAATAATTAATTTTTTAAATTTCACCGACTTGCTTGCCAAATGAACGAAATTCCAATGGAAAGCATACAACATACAGAATATGTAACAGCTAGGTTGCCTACCTTTTTCTGGTCCCTATTACCTGGTTGCTTTGTACAGGGTGATCCCCTATAATGTCGCCCCCCTTTAACTTTTTTATTTTAAGTGTCCCAAAAAATTTAAAAGTGTGGTTATGTAGGAACTAAAAAATACTTTTTTTCTACGTATAAAGAAAATTGGAAAATTGATCAGTATACAGGGAAAACAAAAAGTTTATTTTTTTCAATGGATCACCCTATATATGAATTTATTTTTCGATTCCTTGTAAAATTCTAAGCATATTTCATATATCATACCATATACCTAAATTCAACCGTTTCTGAAATATTTAAATTATTTTTAAGATAATAAGTTGAAATAGTTTGTTTTTCTCTGTCTGAGTACGCCATTTTTACTTATTTAACAACACTTATTGACATATATATTCAATAAAAATTTTGGTATACTGAGGCTTCTTGATTTCTAACAGTATAAAAAAACATTTAATGATGACATTTCGAATGCGAATATTTCAGAAACGGTTGAATTTAGGTATATGGTTTGTTATATAAATTATGCTCAGAATTTTACAAGGAATCGAAAAATAAATTCATATATACGGTGATCCATTGAAAAAAAATAAACTTTTTGTTTTTCCCTGTATACTGATCAATTTTCCAATTTTCTTTATAGGTAGAAAAAAAGTATTTTTTAGTACCTACATAACAAAACTTTTAAATTTTTTGGGACACTTAAAATATAAAAGTTAAAGGGGGGCGACATTATAGGGGATCACCCTGTACAAAGCAACCAGGTAATAGGGACCAGAAAAAGATAGGCAACCTAGCTGTTACATATTCTGTATGTTGTATGCTTTCCATTGGAATTTCGTTCATTTGGCAAGCAAGTCGGTGAAATTTAAAAAATTAATTATTTTTTTTTAATTTTTTATTTATTATAGCTAGCCTTGATCATATTTTTTATGGCAACCCTATTGGTTTATGTTCAGAAACATATTTTATTTGATAAAATATAAGTTTCATCTGGTAAGCAGATGGGTGAAGGTCGACCTTACTTGGGATCCTCTACTATTAGGAATGTGTGGCTGGAGATGTGTGGATAACTTCACACAAACATTTTTAAGTCGGGGCTGTATACTCCGATACCCGTTTTTGTGTCTATCTTGGATGCATCTGAGTAAATAATATTGAATTTTCTTTGTTTGAATACTGGCATGATCTTTAGATTGTTGTTGGTATTGTTTTTAATAAGTTTTAGATCTAAGAGATAGGTGGGACATCCTGGGAATACATCGAATTACATCGTCAGACAATCTAGGAATTTTCAAGGGGTATAAAAAGGTTTAATTTAAAAATAAATAATATGTATATTATACTATTATGTATGATTTAAAATATAATAAGACTACCTACATGATCATATATATATATGATATATCATGACTGAATTTTTTTTATTTGTGATTAATATCATTTTAATGTTACAAACAAATTGTAAAAAAGTTTAATCATGGTCAGAATACTCCCAAATCTTGCTATTAGTCTGACTTACCTAGTAAGAGTTTTTATCAAAACTTTTTCAGAGAAAAATTTCCACAAGGGGTGTTATTAAAATATGTATAGGTATCATTTAATCAAGAGAATGGTAAGGATAGATAGTTTAATGTTTTTTAGGATTTCCACAGGGTTAATGGTTAAATTATTAAAATAATGTGCTTTTTGTATGTTAATACGATTTTTTTATTTTAGACAAATGCGTAATCCATATAACAGAGATCGCCCAATCTTTGATGGGGTGGATGGTCAATTGGTAGAGCAAAGTGTAGCTGAGGAATTAGTTAGAGTGTTCTCAGAAGTCAGTAGACAAAATCCTAAATCCGAAAGTTAATTGACTAATCTTTTTTATTCACAATAGCAATGTTTTCTATTGGAGTAATGTTTCCACAACAATTTCTTGAATTTGATTTGAGTATAATTTTTTAAATTTGGTTATTCATTGTTTTGTAGATTGGGCCATATAAATTATATTAAATAATACTTTTCTTTCAAGGATTTTACAGTTTTTAAATTGACTATTAGATTTTTTTTGCAGAGTTTATGCACATTCAGAAATTTAATTTATTTTTATGTACTGTAATTCTATATTTTAAAATCTTACTTAAATTGAACTATTTTTTATTGATATTGGCCAAATTATAACTGTTTATTAATTTAAAACTTATTTATCAGTAATAGAAACTGTAGATGTGATGCATTGAAGAGAAAATCTAAAGGATATTCAAATAAATACCATGTTTTAAATATGGGATTATTAAATGTCTCTACTTAAACTTTAAGTTATTTATACTTACATTTTAAGTTATTTATACTTAAATTTTAAGTTTCTTATAATAATTGCTTTTTTCAAAATTAATTTTATCTCTTACCAAATAGGGAAATAAAATTTTTTAAACACAACCCCCTTTATAGTAAATGTGAAAAATGAAAAAAAAATACTTGCATTTCACCTTCTTTATTTTAATTGCGCTTTTTATAATAAATGTAAACAAAACTTTAAACCGTTGAGTGAAGAGTATTTTCACTTAACGGTTTAATGATTAAAATATCTCATATTTGAATAAAACATGCAAGAAATTTTAATATTCTTTAACTTTGCCCCACAGTGTAGTTCTGTTATGCAATATTAAAGGATTAATGTTTTGTAGTTTGCTGAATATTGAATAAATTTTAATTACATTGATGTCTCACGGCATTTCTGTACTTGCAAATTGTAACAACTAGTTTTTGTAAATTGTTAAAAAACATGACAAATTAATTTTGTTATTTATTTTAATATAGTATGTTTAATATAAAAATTATTGTTATTTATTTATTCTTCTACCCCATTTGTCTGGTTTAGATTTATATCTAAGCTTATTTTGCATGTATTTAAAGGGTCCAACTTCAAATGCCTATTCATGAACAAAAAATGTCATTGTTATTTTTATTAGACTGTGGAAGACTTTTCGAGATTGGCTCCCAGCCTTTGGGGGCTTCCTTATTTTTTCGGTTCAATTTTTTTTTTAATACATTAATAGGCATGACTAATAAATATAATAATCATACATATGAATGTCTAAAGTTTTTCAGATAGAGCAAATAGAGAGTTTTGAAAAGAAAAAGGTAAACACAGTGAATTTAAACGTTAATTTTTTTAACAAACAAACCAAAATTTGTATGCAAACGAAAAAAACTTAATTAATTTCAGTGTCACACGTCTTGATCATCTTCACTTTTTTTAAAACTTTAAGCTTGATCTCAAATAATTTTGTAAAAGGCTTATTCTGGTAGTTTTATCCACTTTTTCTTGCTTAGCGGTTAAATGGATGAAAAGAAAGAGTTTTGCAAATAACCGATAACTCTTTAACCGATTTTATATAACAAAGAAGTACTTTTTAAAGTTTTAAAGGTGGCAAGTACATTCCTTATCAAAAAGATGAAATAAAAAAAAAAAGATAATTTTGCAAATAATGGCTTCAAATATAACAGATTTCTAAAAGTCGGATAAAATTTGATGAAGCCCCCTGTTGTAAATGACCGATTAATTCCTGTAGTATTGGTTGGTATCAATGGGTCTGGATTTAATTGGGCGCGATATAAAACAGAAATTGGTTTTTACTGGTATTTTCCAATTAGGATTCTAAAGGTTTTTATTGGTTTCGATTGGATAAAGCTACCTATAGGTAATTTCCAATTGAATTCAATTGGGCATTTCCAGTGTAAGATTCGAAAAATCTGCTAATTGGTTCTTCCCAATACAATACAAATATCGGAAGAGGGCTCTCGTGTAGCTGCGCAAAATCAACGAGGTTGAGACGCCATCATAAAGAAAAAACAACAAGTCTTTGGACGCCATTTATTAGCGGTTTTTTTTATTAGTCGATTTCAGTGTTAAGTGCCTTGTGTTAAGCTGGATTTATAGTTTTAAAGGTAACGGTAGAGGCAGCGGTAAAGGTAGCGGTAGCGGTAGCCGAGTTCGGCATTGAATATTGTACGAAACAATTTATAGTTGTCAGAGGTAGCGGTAAGAGAGGTAGAGGCAAGAAGGTAGCGGTAAGAGATGACCATCTTTCATCTGTTCTTACCTCAACCGCTACTCCAGCCAATCACACGGCAGTTTTTAGTTAGCAGTTTCGCCTTGTAAGTTTAGTTTTTATGCGAGGTGCAACCAGACTTGATAATTTGTCAAAAATGGGCACCGTCATTTGTGTATTTAAAGAACTACTCTTTATCGGTCAGTTTTATTTTATTTTAATACTGGAAATGGCGTTTCTTAGCTCGTTCCCAATTTAATTCTCTAGTTTTATATCGACGTACTTGACGACCCCCATAACGTACTTTAAACCCTGCAATACAACATAATATATTGTTTTGCAGGGTTAATTATATAATATTTCGCACAACGCCATATGGCCCAGAAGCACAGCTGTGCTAGCATTGTCCTCGCAATCCATGTTTTCGTAGAAAACTTAACCTTTTGCTGTCAAATTTTACAAACAAAATTACAATCTGCATTAAAGTACGCATGCGCCACCAGTACCGTCACCGCTACTTTCTGAACTAAAAATTGCAGAAAGTGATACCGCTACCGCTACCTTTACCTCTGCCTCTCCCGTTACCTTTAATCCAGCTTTAGTAGTGTACTTATATTAAAAAAATGTTTATATGTGTAAGGTTTAGGGACGATGGCGTAAGAATGGTTGTCACAGCGGACAAAATAAAAAAATTTGACATAAACAATATCGACTTCGACCATGCCTACAAACATCCTTTGCAAGAAAGACAAAAAAATGATTATAACCGAGTAATTTTATTTATTTTATATTACTTTTTTTCTGATAATAAGTTATATGTATCAATACATACATATATCACAAAAAAATAATAAAGAAATAAAATTACTCAGTAACAATACATTTTTTGTCTCTTCTGTGAAAAATGAATTCTGGTTTTTACCTGGTTATCCTTCTGGGATCTAAAATTATTTTTTAATGAAAAATAAACTGCCCTGCTGAAAAAGACGGGTAATATCGAATGATTGCGGATAAAAAACCAAGCTGGTTTTATGTCCATTTATATCTGTTTTCATCCGACATATCTGATTTTACTCGGCATGTCGGTTTTTATCTGCAATTGCGGGTATAAATATTATCCGCGAACGTCGGGTTTTATCTATTTAGTTCTATGTCTGCTTTCATCTGGTTTCATCCGCAAATACCTGTATATGGGTTTATATCTGCATTCACCCGGTTTTATCTGATTTTATCCGCAAACATCTACTTTAATCCGCAAACGTCTGTTTTATCCGATTTACCTGCAAACATCTGCTATTATATGTGAAGATCTACTTTCATCCGCGAACATCTATTTTAATACATAAACATCTGATTTCATCCGCAAACATCTACTTTAGTCCGCAAAAGTCTGCTTCATCCGATTTCACCTGCAAACATCTGCTTATATCCGCAAAGATCTGCTTTTATCTGTGAACGTCTACTTTAATCCGCAAACTTCTGCTTTTATCCGCAAACATCTGCATTTATCCTCGAACGCCTCCTTTAATCCGCAAACATCTGTTTTAATCCGCAAACATCTTATTCTATCCGCAAACATCTGCTTTTATCCGCAAACATCTGTTTTAATCTTCAAACATCTGCTTATATCCGCAAACATCTATTTTAATCTGCAAACATCTGCTTTAATCCGCAAACATCTGATTTTATCCGCAAACATATGCTTTTATCCGCAAACATCTGATTTTATCCGCAAACATCTGATTTTATCCGCAAACATCTGCTTTTAACGGAAAACATCTGCTTTTATCCGCAAACATCTGATTTTATACGCAAACATCTGATTTTATCCGCAAACATCTGCATTATTCAACACGACATTTTCCCAATGGGAAAATAATTTAATTATATTCACCAGATTTAAATTTAAAAATCAGGTATATTATAGTGAAGATTACCACATGTGCACAGAAATAATAAGTCTAATAATTCTTACATATACCTATATTAAAAATATTGGTTATGCCAAAATTAAAAAGTTTATAAAGTTAGATGAAAAATTCTACCTAAATAAGTGTTTTTCAAACAAATTCCATACAAATTGAAGATGTTATAATTCCAAATGTATTTGAAATTAAACATATATGTTTTCTAACAATTAATTTAAATGTAAGCTTAATGATTAAAAAATTTCTATTTATGTCTTTTAACAAAGCCCTTATTTGTATTTTACCAAATAATATTGAAGTTCAATAAACTTATTTCCTTTACAGGTTGTTTTTATTCAAATAATTCCTTTTAGAGTTATAAAGTTGTGTGCCGTGAACGGCTAACAACCAGTTAGTTAAAGCTTAGAAAAGTTTGACAAACCAGGTAAACTGAACTAAAGTATACACGAGAAAAAGAACAACAAAAAGCGCGAATGAAACCAGACGTTTGCGTACGAAACAGGACCGAAATGGACAAAGGAAATGCAGGCAAACCGAACGCGGATGAAAGCACAGGTTTGCCATTAAAATCAGATGTATGCGGATAAAAGCAGATGTTTGCCGATAAAAGCAGATGTTTGCGGATAAAACCAGACGTTTTCGGATGAAAGCAGATGTTCACGGGTGATTGCAGATGTTCGCGGATAAAAGCAGTTGTTCGCGGGTGACTGCAGATTTTCGCGAATGAAATCAGATATTCGCGGATAAAAGCAGAGTTTGGCGGATAAAATCAGATGTTCGCGGATGAAAGCAGATGGTCGCGGATAAAAGCAGATGTTGGCGGATAAAATCATATGTTGGCGGGTGAAATTGGACTAGGCGGATAAAACCAGACGTTTGCAGATGATTCCGGACAAATTCAGATATAAACGAAAAACGGTGAAGACGGTTAAAAACAGATGATTGCAGATGATTGCGGGGGTGGACTAACCGGACATAAAACTAACCGGGTGTTCGCGGATATAGCGATGCGGACAAAACAGATGTTATCAGATGATATTTTTACCCGCTTTTATCTGCTTTTATCCGGCTTCGAGAAAGAATTTATACCCGCAATCATCTGCCTTTATCCGGTTTTGACGAAGAATTTATATCCGCAATCATCCTTCATTTTCAGCAGGGTGGTAGGTATTTTCTAATCCAAATTTTAAAAAATTAATTGGTTTTAATTGGTTGGAATGGGTTTGGCGCTATGAATTACCAATTCATACCGTGCATTTCTATTGGATTTAGCCAATAGAGGCAAGCATAGGCATGGATTGGTATTTTCCAATTCAAGCCGCTGCACAGTGGATCGATAGATAGGAATTTGTGGACATAGCACCAAAATGTGAGAAGATGAGGACATTTTAGGTTTAAAATAAATACTTATCAATTAAATAACGTTGTTATTTACAAAAGTAAATATAAAGTCTAGTTACTTGATATACAAGGCGTTTTAATACACCAAGGTCCACTATAGAAAAGGTTTACCAAGTTTTTGGTTTTTTATTTTTATCTTAAAAAAAAAAATTTCCACGAAATTTGGTGAAAACTTACCTTTTTATGTCCCATATACACTGTAATTTATTTGATTTGAAATATTTATTATTTCGCCTTATTTTGACTTAATATCAAAAAAGCACCCTAATTTTCAATCGAAAATTCTCGCGTCAAAATATCAGCTTTTTTCAAAAAGTCGGTGTGCTTTTTGTTTGTTGAAATCTCTACTTTCTGATGGTGTTAAAAAAATATACATTACTATGGTAAATGTTCTCAGAAAATGCAAAAAATATTATAATGAATAACGAAAAAAACTCGAATTCGAAAATTTATTTTAATCATTATGTACAATTTCATAAAAAAAATGTGATTGTTGCAATTTTTTTTAGTTAAAAAGTTTATTTATTAAATTCTAATAACATTTATGTCAGAAAATCTCATAAAATATAAAAATACATGTAAATCATACTATTGAATTTAAATCTAATTAGATACTTCATTCTGATTACGTTATTCATTATAATATTTTTTGTATTTTCTGAGAACATTCACCATAGTAATGTATATTTTTTTACACCATTAGGAAGTAGAGAGTTCATCGAACAAAAAGCACACCAACTTTTTGAAAAAAGCTGATATTTTGACGCGAGAATTTTCGATTGAAAATTAGGGTGCTTTTTTGATATTAAGTCAAAATAAGGCGAAATAATAAATATTTCAAATCAAATAAATTACAGTGTATTTGGGACATAAAAAGGTAAGTTTTCACCAAATTTCGTGGAAATTTTTTTTTTTTTTTGAAAAAGATAAAAATAAAAAACCAAAAACTTGGTTTTTTGAATTTTTCACATAAATTTTGAGGTTATGTGAAAAAATTGTAAATACAAAAGTTGTAGATCTTTTTATTACCTACAACTTTGACATTTAACTTTTTTCCATAGGACTTGTAGTTTTGCCGGAAATCGAGATAAACCATTTTTTACCCTTAAACCCCCCCTCCCACTTCCCGAACTCAGATCGCCCGTAATTTATTTTTCCTTTAATTTTTATTATATTCCCCTCCTTTTCCAATGGGTTTCATCCTACTGTTATTTTTTTTCTCTTTTTACCATTTTTAAAGGCTTCTGCACTGGTCTATATGCTCCATGACACTCTATGATCTATATTTTCCAAAGTGGCGCCTTGTGGCGGCAAATCTCTGTACATTTGTTTTAAATAACCTTTGAACTCCATAACAGCCATAAAAGAAGTTTATGCATATTTAAGCATTTTTTTAAAACTCAAGATAAAGTTTAGATTTGTGTAACGAATTGTATAACAATAAAATTTTAAAAATTATTGTTACTGAATACGTGTTGGTATTAAGTTAACCGGGCAATTTGCAAGCTTAGTTATCATATAAAATAAAACTATAAAAAAATATATAAGTTTTTGTTAAGGTATGAAGTTATGCTGTTTAATTTGTAATAGTCAGTTTAATAAGGAAAATAACAAAAAACATTCTTTACGAAAAACGCCTTCTGTACTGTTTAGTATGTTGCCAAAAAAAATTGTTATGCTTATTTTTAACAAATTTGAAGTTTTTGGGAGACATTTAAAAAAAAAATGATATCAAGTTAGTAATTTTGCATAATTGCTGTATGTCCACTAACATATATGAGCTCGATCCACTGTGCGCTGACTTCATTGGAAATTACCAATAGGAATTCAACTGGAAAGAATTGGTGATTCATAGCGCCAAAGCACATTTCAAACCAATTCAAACCAATTACTTATTTTTTATTGGATTCTATTGGTATTTTCTAATTCAAGCCGCTGACCTCATTGGAAATTGCCAATAGGAATTCAACTGGAATGAATTGGTGATGCATAGCGCCAGAACACATTTCAAACCAATTACTTATTTTTTATTGGATTCTATTGGTCATTTACAATAGGGCCTGTATGTTATTATTACAAATGGAAGGGGTAAAACGAAAATAATAAAAAACAAGCACACTCACGAGGCCATTAAAAGTGTAAGATATTATATAGGGTGTCACCTAATAAATTGTCATCCTTTGGGGGATGATCCAAGACAGCTTGGATATTCTAAGAATATTCTCTAAATCTACTTAATATATTAAGAATATTCATAAAATTAAGAATATTCATAATATTCTTGTAATATTTAGATAATATTCTTGTTACATTTATGGATGATTCATTTCAGTATATACTGAATGATATATTCATGTGCCTGGGATATATATATCCCAGGCACATGAATAATGAATCTGCTTATCTTATTCATTTTGGTATATGGTTTTTGGTATATTCTTACAATATTCTATTAATATACAATTGTTTCATTTATTATTTAGTTTAATTAGTCTAACTAAATCGGTGGGATTAAGAACAGTCCAAGTCCTTTTTTTATTTTTTTAATTGTTTATGATTTTTCTTAAATTGATATTTTACAACAAAAATTAATTAATAAAAAAATGGACTTGTTCCACGGTGTATAAGACCGTGACTTGGACTGTTCTTAATTTTAAAGTGTCAATTAAAAAAAAATGGACCAATTAAATATTACTGGAATGTTGTAGGAGTATATAAAAAAGCATGTTCATTTCGGGATCTACTAGGTACCGAAATGCGCATGCGCTAAGCGCGCTACAGGGCGGCTTCACACGAGATCGACCGATTCGGCTCCTTCTTCATCTCTGCATCGGCCATTGTTTGTGCGTGTTTCGCCAGTGAAAGTTTGTTTAAATAATTTAAAGATTGATTAGATAGTTGCTTCGTGTCTGCTAAAAACTGTAAGTATTGTAATTTGTTACTGTTTTTATTATTTCTGGAGACATGCGGCTATATTTTATGAATAATAACGTACCTAGTTTATTTTAAAAACCCCGGTGGTTGTTTTTAAAAATGATTTTTTTGTTTTAACTATTGATTTCAGAACTGGCGAAGATCCATACGATTAGGAGGTCTAGTTTCGATGGGACACTTTTGAAAACTCCACCTATTGTTAAGGACGATTTTTTTATATCATATCTTATAGGTAGGTATTCCTTATAATAATTTATTTATGTTTTTAATAATACATTTTTTATAATATATGCTACTTTTTATTCATGCTTTTATCCATATCCCAAATATACCAGTAAAAACAAAAACCAAAAGGCGGACATTATATATTCCCAGGCGTACCTAATCAAATTTGATTAGGTACGCCTGGGAATATATAATATTCTCCTAACAATACTTAAGTCTTATGCATGCCGGTACATGGAATATTCTTTTTATAATGACTGAGCTAACCAAAAAGCGGACATTTGATTACGCAAGGAATATTCGTGGGAATATTCTGGTACGCTTGGAATAATCCTGGGAATATTCCTGACATATGCAGGGAATGGGATTTTGCGGTCTGGTTGAATGGTTAGGGGGCACCTGTTTGGGTCCATGAGGGTTACACTTTGATGGGGGACCCCGGAGCACCGTCTAGAGATATCTGGGAATCCATAATGGCGGTCTCTGATACCGACTACTAGATTTCTACTTTACATTAGATATGTTATCACAGCAGGACGCTTGGTGCGTCATTTTTATAAAATCATAACCAAAAAGACCTTAGTAGGGGGGCTCCATGGGGGTTACACCTTGATGGGGGCAACGGAGCACCGTATAGAGATATCTGGGAATCCAAAACGGCGGCCCCCTTGTAGGCACCAAGCAAGTAGCGCCACCATGCGGCAGCCATGGGAACTGATGTTCTAGAATTGGCTTTGTTCTTCTACTTTGGTCACCAATTTATTTGAGTTTAATAGTCAATTTATATTCATATTTCTAGCTAAAAGAGAGAATTTTCTAAAAAAAAAAACATCGCGAAAGTGGAAAAAAGGGAGTAAATCAATTTCCAAAAAAGTTGTAGCGTTTTTTTGCATATATTCTTGAAAAACGCATCGGTAAGCAAAATAAGTTATATAAAAAATAAGCTTAACTTAAGTTATTAAAACAAAAATTAAGATTTTTTTCATGATGGCGAAGCATGGCGCATATACATACTATAGTATTGTATTGTATTGTATACAATGCATGTTTGCTCTTTCGAATAAAAAAATAATTTTAGCCGGTATAAAAGTATACCCCATATATGGGGTAAATATTCGCATTTACTGGCCTACACAGTAAAACCACGTCTGTAAATTTACTACGCACGTAATGGCAAAAAACCGCTGTGCGCAGTAAAAGTACAGGCGCCAGAGGCTAGTAAATTTAAAGAGTTTATAAATATGAATAAATGTCCCATTACAATATATTATAATTATATATAAACATGAAATTTCGTTTTATAGTACCTACCTATAGGTATATCTACATTTTGGCTTTAAAGCCAACATTTCCTCTAAAAACATTTCTGATTACTTGAGATTTATAACTCGATGCGATGAAAAAGGCATACCTATAGAAATATATCCTTCTGTAGGTATATATCCTTCCTAAGGTATACCTACCGGGCGGTTAAAAATAATCCTTTTTAAGATTGATGCGATTTAAATACTTATCTAATTGAAATATTAAAAGTAATGAAAAAACTTTGTATGTGCAATGCATACCTATATGCATGCATTATAATGCTGGAAAAATATAAGTACGATTTCATGTAGGAGTCCTACAGTAGGACTGCAATTTTACCACTTGATAGCTTTTTTAATTTTAATTAATAATTTAAATTACTGCGCACAGAGTAGTGTTATAAAGCTCAGAGCAGTGTTATAAAGGCAGTGTTCCATTTTTTGGCGCTAGTAAATTTACAGAGTTAGATTTACGCAAAAAGGTTATTAATCTATGGATTTACGGTCTAAGATAAATTAGAGAGAAATATTGGCAACACTGGATTGTATGCAACCCATATATCACTTCAGAAATTATATATTTTTTAATCATTTATTGTTAACTAACTATTTAGTAAAACTTTATAAATATTTTTTAGATATTGTATAACAAAATACAATTTAGGAACAGAAAAAGAGTAGTTTTAGAATTTTAAATAAAATTAAATAGTGATTTTTGCGCACACTTATTTGCGCATGATTGAAAATATCTCCATCTCTGTCAACAAGCTTCCTTTTCCGTTCTCTTCGAATTGTAGGTGCGTTTTCTTGTGTATATTATAAAATATCTTTAGTTTTCTTAACCATCCATTGGTAAAAACTATTTATTTTACGAATTGATTAATTATAAACTTAATGTTTAATCGTTTGTGAGAATATTTTTTACAAAAAACGAAAAATAACGAAAAAATACCAGGTGAGAGGTTATGTGTCATAAAACTTTTTATTATTTTAGGGTTCCAAAATGGGAGCTTACAAATACATTCAGGAATTATACCGCAAGAAGCAAAGTGATGTGCTTAGATTTTTACTTAGAATAAGAGTATGGCAATATAGGCAGTTGACAAAACTTCACCGTGCCCCTAGGCCAACACGTCCTGACAAAGCCCGCCGCATGGGATACAGAGCAAAACAAGGTAAAATACACTTAAATATGAATACAAATTGTTTATATAAACTTATTTTAATGGTTTATTTATGTTTAAGCATGACATTGTGTGAGTAAACACACTGTTGGTATTTTTAGGCTATTTGGGATTAAGCATGTTTTTGTAACCACCTATCTTCTTTTAGGCTATGTAATATTCCGTATTCGTGTACGTCGTGGAGGACGTAAACGTCCAGTACCAAAAGGTGCCACTTATGGTAAACCAAAATGCCATGGAGTTAATGAATTGAAACCTGTACGCAACTTACAATCTATTGCTGAGGTATGTACCAAACACATTAAAATATTGGCCCTATCGAAGCTTTACTTGGCAATTATTGTTCTGTATAGTCAAAGTGAGGCCTAAAGTAATGATCTGTAATGGTCACTGGTTAGTTTTATTTTAATAACTATCACAGTATTACCCAAGCAGACAACAAAAATTTAAAGTGTAAAACTTAGTGTCCAACAATATTGATTTTGGTATTGTAAACAAACATGTATATTATTTATATCGATGGTGTCCTTGGAGCATCAAAATTATTGTGGTTGTTTGGTTGCAAGATGCAGTGGCATAGCAGTTTCCTAAAACCATTAAATTTATTTAATTAATAGTTAACTAAAACACATGTAGGGGGACATTCATTAATTACGTGAGACAAAAATGGGGGGGAGGGGTCCAGCTAGTGATGTAGATAGGGTAAATACCCAGTGGGTAGGTAAATAAAATTTGGGTAAATACCTGGGTAAATACCCAAATTTTATTTACCTACCCAAAACTGGGTATTTTTGATAAATGCATTATAATTTATACTTTAAATAATATTAAACTTCCCTAACCTTATAAACATAAACGTACTAGAATTGTCTCTGAACGCACTTAATTGTGGAAAACCGCTTAATTGTTAACACATAGACCAGGGTCGATAATTTTTAAAACCAAAAAAAATAACAGTAGGATGAAACCCATTGGAAAAGGAGAAAAATATAATAAAAATGAAAGGAAAAATAAATTACGGGCGATCTGACTTCGGGAAGTGGGAGGGGGGGTTTTAAGTGTAAAAAATGGTTTATCTCGATTTCCGGCAAAACTACAAGTCCTATGGAAAAAAGTTAAATGGCAAAGTTGTAGGTAATAAAAGGATCTACAACTTTTGTAATTACAATTTTTTTACATAACCTCAAAATTTTTGTGAAAAATTAAAAAAAAAACAAGTTTTAAATAATATTATCTAAGATCTAAGGTAGGTACTACTACAGTATACTTCACTATATTGAATAAAACTATTTATTGATTTCAAGCTATTTTTATGCAAGATTTAAATCGAAATACCCCTATAAATACCCTATTTGGGTAAATACCCGGGTAAATACCTGGGTATTTTACATCACTAGGTCCAGCAAAATCTCACCACATTTCATTTTAAGGGGGGTCATTAAAAATCTCACGTCAACTTTTGAGTTTAAAAATATGTATTATACTTAAAATTTGTAAAAAAAAATTAAGAATTTTTTATAACATATCCGCAAAGAAAGTTTAATGGCAAAAATCTCACATGAGGGATTATCGATAATTTTGCTTGAAAGCATATTGCCTAAAAAATGCATGAGTTCATTTTCATATTTTGGACACTGAAGGTGGAGGGCTCTTTCCTCAAAATATGAAAATGACCAAATGCATTTTTTAAAAGGCAATATACTTGAATGCAAAATTATCTGATTATTTTTATACACGAGTGTAATTTGTTTAGATAATTACACAAATGAACTAATTAAATCATAATTTTTGTTCGCAGTATTTTTTGGTAGACTATTTTTCACATTTTCATTAATTGATTAAAATGATTCTTTATCAAAACGTGACATTTTAAATAATTGTCACATTAAAATAAAAACTGACGTTATTTTTATTAAATGCCATGGATATGTGGATACAATGGAATTATCGATTCCTAGTAGACAATTATCGCTGTAATCAAGCGATAATTGTCTTGTAGGCATATATAATAGGGTAATTATCGCTGTAATCAAGCGATAATTGTCTTGTAGGCATATATAAGACGGCAAAATTGCAAGGGCCAAAGACTAAAAGGATTTAAAGTTTAATGTACATCTTTCTGTTGCATTTATGCTGTATTTTTTCATCACAACTATGCACCTTTTAAAATTTTAAGTTGTATTCATAAAAAAACGACACTAAACCTTGAACAACTACCAAAAAACATCTTGAAGCCACAAATTTGTTTACTTCTCCAGTGTTGTATGGTCTAAGATGGTGTCCCAAAAATTATGCATAAAGGAAACCATTATTTAAGTATAAATTTAAAAATTAGGAATCCATCACTTATACCTTTTTATGCTACAATTTAGGCATAAGCTACACTCATATTAAACAGCCAGGGCTTGTTGGTGGTCATTCTGCTACTTAACTAACTTTTAAAATACAATGTCATAACTTTAAGTGAATAATCTTTTGTCAAGTTCCTGGATTGCATATCAAACTGAAATTTTAAAGCAATTTTTAGCTTTTGACGTAATTGCTGTGATCTTAACTTTGAATGGCTGCTAGATGCCTTGTCTATTTTGTTTCCATGATATACAGGAAAGTAAGAAGACAGCTTTGACAAGTTTTTTAAACATAAATGCTTATCAGAATAGTTATTTTCCTAACAAGTGCGCAAAGTTACATTTTTCCGCACGCTATAGCGCGCTAAAAAATCTTGGCTCAAAATTTTATTAACCGTTTTCTGCCCTCGTCTGAATTTTATGATTTTTATATTTAGGATAGCTCTGGGGCAGGGGAAGGAATAAAAATTTTTTTTTTTTCACCAAAATATTTATTTTTATCATACACAAGTTTTCTATATACTGGCGTTTTAAATTTTAAAAATATTCATATTTCGCTCCACCCTAATATACAGTGTGTTTAATTTTGATTGGCGACAATTCGGTATTTATTTAAAAATAGACCGATTTAAAAAAATGTCAAATGTCTTTTGCCTGGCCCTCTTTGATTAACAAAAACGGCAAAAGTTATTGGGCATTTTTAACAATGTTTTTGGAAAATCTTTGCTAGAACTTGGTCAGTAGCTTTTTGGTTTCCCAATAAATATACATACTACTACTTTTTGCTTTTATTTATACAGAGTGCTTGATAAAATTGATTTTTTTTCCAAATTTTACCTAGCTTTTGTGTATAAAATTTTATTACAAAATTATCGTTTTAGGGATTTTTAGGTATGCCCAAATTTAGAAAGGCTATCTGTTTTTAAATTTAAAAAATGCCCAAGAACTTTGAAGTTTTTGTTTATTAATGGAAATCTAAATATTTTTAAACAAATACTGAATTGTCATAATGTATTTGTATACTGGCAGATCCATTACTTTTCCACGAAACTTGGATCAGGGATTTGGTTCATAATGTTTTACATGAAAGTAAATCCTAAAAAACTGGGTTCACCAAGTCTCAGCCCAATAAAAGCACATATGGCTTCAGAATATTTTTTTTAATAAAAAAATAGCGATTTTTAGACAGTTTATTTCTCGGAGCCTATTTAACCGATTGGCCTTAACTTGGTTCATTGTTTATATCAAAGGTTAAATCGTACGCACCTTTGCAGGAGACGATTTTAACTGATCCGTTAATTTCATTAAATTTGACCTATATTTAACCCGTATCTGGTGAGGTCACTTTTTTGTTACATAACTGGTGGAGTGGTTGTCAAAACCCAAACAAAAACGGCGATTCTGCGAAATCAAAATAAAATAGCGCGTATGTTATTCACTTTTAGGTAACCTTAATTGATTATAATAAATAAATAAAAAACAAAAAACTTTGGCAGTAATTAAATGTTACTGTAGGGCTCCACAAAACTCACTTCAAAACTTATTTTTAATTGCAATAAGTAATCAAACTGAAAATATAGAATAAAAAAACTACAAAAAAGCGAAGCACGTTTCTAAAATTCGTTGAAAAACATACAAACGAACAAAGTTTTAACAAAATCGTATTTCTAGTAAATTCTAGTTAAAAAAAACTAGTGAGGTGGGCAAACCCCAATTCGTACAAAAATCGTAATATCGTACACGAAGTAGTAGAGTACTGACGGACAATTGACCGAAAGCTACACAGGGGGTAGCGAGCCTCGCACCATTATTTTATACGTGGTAAAGATTCTTAGAATGAGTGGGGTTTGTGAAACCTCAACTCACCAGTTAATGGTTAAAGTGATGCTATTTGAATAAACATTTTAAATTAAAATAAAGTATAGACTCCTTTTCTTTGGCTTAAATTAAAGTTTTAAAATTAACAAAAAGTTTTATTTAAAAAAAATGGCGGTTTTTAAATAGCTTTAACTTTTTTCTTTAAACTTTGCTTGAAATTCAAAAAATGCGACCAAGTTGAAGTCAATCGGTTAAATAGCCTCTGAGAAATGAATTAAAAAAAATTGTATAAAAATGTTATCTTTTTTGTAATCAGTAACTGGGTAATTGTTGTGTTTTTTGAAGGAATGATGATTATTATTAACATATAGCTGATCCTGCTTAATTAATAAATTATTAATAATAATATTAACGCAAATAAATGGCAAAGATCACTAACAGGGGACTTTTCTTAAAATTAAATTAAATTTAATATACACCCTGCATATTATATTATTATATTATACCCTATCCCATACAAGTATAAAAGGAAATACGAAAAAAGGTTTAAAAATTGAATTTTATTTTTAAGTTTTGAGGCTACATATTTATAATTTTGTCATACTAGTTCAATATTGTGTTTTTATTGCTTAGTTACTGACTACATAATAGTTTACTTTATCCCATGTAGTTAATTATTGCGTTTTTATGGCTTAGTTACCAACTACATAGTAGTGTACTTATCCCGTGCGGTCATAAAGAAAATATGAAATTAAAATATGTAAATTATTTAAAATATCTACTTAACATTATTTAGTCATAGTGTCTACTATGATAAACTGAAAATGTTGTTAAAATCAAATTGAATTTTTGATTTTTTTTAAAATATTTCTATTGTGGATGCAATAACAAACTAGTAGGACGTAACAGTTTGTTGCATACAAACTGTTACAGGTATTAATAGATGCCAGAGGCCCTTGGGTTTGTAAGACCGTCGCCCTTGGGGCACTTGATACACAAATAACTATTTTAAAAAGTTTACTTTTTGACCATTCGTTGTAGATGCGTTCTATATTTTGTTTGGTGTACGCCTATAAATAAAAATTATAGCGCGGGGAAATTAAATTTTTAATTTTAATGTATTCCTATTCAACAATTTGTTATATATTCAAATTTGAAATGCATTGCTTTGTTTAATTTTAGGAACGTGTTGGCAGACGTTGTGGCGGTCTCAGAGTTCTCAACTCTTACTGGGTAGCCCAAGACTCTTCATACAAATATTTTGAAATCATCTTGGTCGACCCATCCCACAACGCTATCCGTCGTGATCCCAAGATCAACTGGATCGTGAGCGCCGTACAGAAGCACCGTGAATTGCGCGGTCTTACCTCAGCCGGCAAGTCCTCCAGAGGCTTGGGCAAGGGACACAGGTACTCGCAGACCAAGGGCGGTTCCAGAAGGGCCGCTTGGCTTAGAAGGAACTCCCTGCAATTGCGCAGAAAGCGATAAGTTATATATATTTTACGTTTTGATAAACAATAAACAGCTTAAAAGGTCAAAAGAGTTTTATTTTATTTGATTGTTGGCCCTTTCGAAGTTGTACTTGACACTATTTTGTCATGTATAATCAAAGTGAGGCCTAAATTAAAGTTCTGCAATGGTCACTGGTTAGTTTTTTTTAAATATCTATCACAGTATTACCCAAGCAGAATACATCGTTGATAATAGTATAATTATAATTTATATATTTTATGTTTTGATAAACAATAAACAGCTTAAAAAGGTTAAAAGAGTTTTATTTTACTTGATTTCTTGTTGGCCCTTTCGAAGTTGTACTTGACACTATTTTGTCATGTATAATCAAAGTGAGGCCTAAATTAAAGTTCTGCAATGGTCACTTGTTAGTTTTTTTTAAATATCTATCACAGTATTACCCAAGCAGAATACATCGTTGATAATAGTATAATTATAATTTATATATTTTATGTTTTGATAAACAATAAACAGCTTAAAAAGGTTAAAAGAGTTTTATTTTACTTGATTTCTCATTGGCCCTTTCGAAGTTGTACTATTTACTATTTACACTATTTTGTCATATATTATCACGAGAACTATGAATTTAATTGGTTAAACTAGGCTCAGTAGTTTTTTGTTTGGTTTTTGTTGGAAAATGTTGAATGCAAAATAATTTAATAAAATCACGAGACCGCGTAGCGGTCGAGGGGTTTTATTTTTAATTATTTTGCATGAAACTATTTTCCAAAAAGAAAAATCAAATAAAAAACTTACTGATATGAGCATAGTTTGACAGATTAAATTTATAGGTTGAGTGATATACGTCTAGATTATTTCTCGAATTAAAGGAAACTATTTGACAATTAATAAAATCTGACGTATGTGTCAACATTTATAAATATTTTTTTAAAGAAAATTCCATTAATTTAAGGTATGTAATAAGTAGTAATTGATATTTCGTAAACTAGATAACTTATTTTAGTTTTGTTTTTCAAAAAATGTTTGTTAAACTTGTAAATAACACCATAAAATCGCAAACAAAAATCCAATATGGAGGCTAAAATTAAATAACTGTTAAATAGTTCTAGTGATTTAATCGCTTATTTAATAGTTATTTATGTATTAAGGGCATAATAAGGTTTTTATGGTCCGAGGCGCTATTTCGAGCCCGAGCGCGTTAGCGCGAGGGCTAGAAAAGCGTCGTAGGACCATAAAAACCAGTTATGCCAGCAATGCATACAAAACTTTATGCACGATTAATATATTATTATTTTTAATATAATATTGTTTTTAAAGATGTTTACGTCAAAGAATTTTTGTTATAATTGTCATATTATAATGTCAACTGATATCATTCAGTTTTAAAGTTTAAAGATGAATGAAATTGAGGAAGCAGCTGAAAAGGCGAAAAATTGCGGCCTGCTGCCGGAAAAATCAAAATCTTTATACGAAAAAACTTACTTTGAATATATCAAATGGTGTAACATTGTTGTTTTTAATTTTTGACGTTTCATTATAGCCCGCTGGGTCATAATAACGCCCGCGGGCTATAAAAAGACGTTTACGTCTAAGAATTTTTGTTATAATTGTCATATTATAATGTCATCGTGCATAAACGAAATTTATTCGAAAATTCAAGGCTTTTGATTGGTTCATATTATAATGAGGGAAATAATCATGTATAATCAAAGTGAGGCCTAAATTAAAGTTCTGCAATGGTCACTTGTTAGTTTTTTTAAATATATTTATCACAGCTGTGCACATTCATGAATACTAGCTAGTATTACCCAAGCAGAATACATCGTTAATAATATTATAATTTTAAAAAAAAATTTATACACCAAATTAATAAAAAATCATAAAAAGAACTCTTTTATTAATTGCAATAGCATTTTACAAGCAATTGGTAAGTATGTTCTTTAGATACCACCCTGTTGAAAAAACAGGCATGGGAAGAAAACCAAGGTGGTTTTATGTCTGGTTATGGCATGCCTTTGCCTGCCATCGGATTTTACCTGCAAATATATATATATATATATATCCGCAAACGTCCGGCATTGACTTAATGATACTTGCACCCGCACGTTGTTGTTTTCAACTTAAAAAATATATAATCTTCCAAACATTTTTTTTAAATAGTAATAGCTTTACTTTGCAAGAAAAAGTAAAATCGCGTATGTAGCCGTTGTGGAGACCCGGACAACAATCGGGATTTCCTGGTGAAGTCATATCACAACGTGATTTTTATTTATCGCTTTGATATCCTGAGTGCATATATATATATATATACAGGGTGTTTACGGTCTAGGGGTCGAAAATTGAACCGGCGGTGTAAGGTAATAAAGTAATGGTAGATTTGTTGGAATTTTGAAAAAAAAATCAATTATAAAAAAGTTATTAAAATTTAAATTTATTCAAAGTTTTGATACAACTTTTGAGGGTCATTGGTTTGATACGGGTGGAGACTTAAATAAAAAAACTGACAACAAAACGTTTCTTAAACAATAAAGAGTAATGTCATGGATTTGAATACTTCAAAAAAAACTTTCTAATTCCGTCAAAAAACTGAATTAATTTTGCAATGGCTCATGTTTATTCTAATAACGAATTAGTGGATATGATAATGGTGTACGGGGAAGCACAAGGTAATGCTGAAGAAGCAAGTCGAATTTACGCTAATAAATTCCCAAATCGCTTTCACCCCGCGCCTCGGAGATTTTTTAACGTAACGCAGCGAGCCCGCGATACCGGGGAGCTCCAACCCCATTATGGTCGTGATGGGGGCCCTGATAGGTTGCAAAGAATTTTGACCGCAGAGGAACAAGTACTGCAACTGGTAGCAGAGGACCCATCACGAAGCACTAGGAGCATTGGTCGTCAGTTACGAGTATCAAATAGGGTAGTTTGGCGCACCCTCAATGAAGACCTGCAGCACCCTTATCACTTTCAAAGAGTGCAGGCTTTAAATCCTGACGACCCCGAAAGGAGAATCGAGTTCTGCCAGTGGATTCTCCAACAAAATGAGGCTAATCCTAATTTTGTTGACGAAATTTTGTTCACTGACGAATGTACATTTACCAGAAATGGTATTTTTAATTTTCATAATTACCACCAATGGTCCGCAGAGAACCCTCATGCCATCAGACGTACCAATTTTCAGCAAAGATTTTCCATTAATTTTTGGGGTGGAATAGTAAATGGATGCCTGCTAGGCCTCTATGAACTCCCACAAAGAATGAACGGCCTCGAATACCTGAATTTCCTCCAACATGGCTTAGAACCGCTTGTGGATGACGTCGTACCTCTGGCAATCCGGCAAAGAATGTTTTTCATGCATGACGGTGCTCCATGTCACTACCTCGAAGCAGTCCGTGCGTTTTTGGAGCACGCCCTTGTGGAAATTTTTCTCTGAGAAAGTCTTACTTTCTCTGAAAAAGTCTGAATAATACTTATTAAGTCGGAAAAAGTCAGAATAAGACTTATTAAGTCGGAAAAAGTCTGAATAAGTCTTATTAAGTCAGACTAATAGCAAGATTTGGGAGTCTTCTGGAAGAGTTAATAAGACTTTTTAAGACTTAATAAGACTTTTAGTAGAGAAATGGTAGGTACCTACGGAGATAAAAATAAATATCCGAAATAATTCATAGAGGTTGTATTTGGTTATCGTAAAATAAAACACATAGAAAAGTATTTATTAACATTTTTGCTGTTGTTATAAGCCAAGTTTATTGCATAATTACATATATAATAACATAGGTAAGATGTAATAATTAGGTATAACAATTATAATTTTATACATACGATGCGCTTGACATGCATGCTTCCACTATAGAAAAAGGAGTTGCCACTGTACGTTTTATTTTAATAGTTTATTTTGATACACGCAAATATTTACCTATCTAAACATTGTTACAAACAATAGACGTAAGACGTAATATCGAGAGACCAGCTTAGCTAGCTGACCAATTAGAGCACAGCTGACCTGTCGTGGGACACAGTGTTGCCGTTTGCAAGTATTTTACTCGAAAATCGGGTATTTTCATAATATTCGCGGGTGATTTGCAAATTTCTATCAAAATAATAATAAAATAAATTTTCAGTAAATAGTATTGTATATTTACTAAATATGCACAATTATTTTATTCTATCTTGTTACATTTTTATTATTATTTTAGTATTTTGTAATTTATGGTCAGGAACTTTTATGGCAACACTGTACGTAAACACGAAGATCAACCATGATACAAAGATGAATGAAACACGAAGATCAACCATATTTGTCTTATGAGTCTATCGAAAATATCATGTCTATAGACTTAATATCAATTAATATTAACTCCTTTTTCTATGTTGGAAACAATGAAAGCATGTTAAGCGCATCGTATGTATAAAATTATAATTGTTATAATTATTACACCTTACCTATGTTATTATATAGGTAATTATGCAATAAACTTGGCTTATAACAACAGCAAAAATGTTAATAAATACTTGTCTATGTGTTTTATTTTACGATAACCAAATACAACCTCTATGAATTATTTCGGATATTTATTTTTATCGCCATAGGTACCTACCATTTCTCTACTAAAAGTCTTATTAAGTCTTAAAAAGTCTTATTAACTCTTCCAGAAGACTCCCAAATCTTGCTATTAGTCTGACTTAATAAGACTTATTCAGACTTTTTCCGACTTAATAAGTCTTATTCTGACTTTTTCCGACTTAATAAGTATTATTCAGACTTTTTCAGAGAAAGTAAGACTTTCTCAGAGAAAAATTTCCACAAGGGCGAGTTTCCGTATCGTTGGATTGGGCGTGGGGGACCAATTGCTTGGCCACCAAGAAGCCCTGATTTAAATCCGATGGATTTTTATGTATGGGGCTTTCTAAAAAACTTAATCTATCGGCCAGGATTGCCAGAGGTGCAAGACGTCAATGAGCTTCGTCAAAGGGTCCACGAGGCTACAGAACAGTTACGAGAAGGTGGTGCTATGAGGCAAGCTTGCCAATCGCTGTTGAGACGCGCACGACTGTGCTTAAACTGCAACGGAGGAAACTTCGAACATTTGCTTTAATAATGTAGTTCCAAAATAAAAAGCTTGAATTAAAGAGTGTTTTATTATTTATTAATGCGATTTTACTTTTTCAATTTTCAATCGTAAACACCCTGTATAACAGATTTTTTGGCAATTACATAACATCTGCGTTCAAAATTCTTTGCAACCTATCAGGGCCCCCATCACGACCATAATGGGGTACCCCAACGTTGGAGCTCCCCGGTATCGCGGGCTCGCTGCGTTACGTTAAAAAATCTCCGAGGCGCGGGGTGAAAGCGATTTGGGAATTTATTAGCGTAAATTCGACTTGCTTCTTCAGCATTACCTTGTGCTTCCCCGTACACCATTATCATATCCACTAATTCGTTATTAGAATAAACATGAGCCATTGCAAAATTAATTCAGTTTTTTGACGGAATTAGAAAGTTTTTTTTGAAGTATTCAAATCCATGACATTACTCTTTATTGTTTAAGAAACGTTTTGTTGTCAGTTTTTTTATTTAAGTCTCCACCCGTATCAAACCAATGACCCTCAAAAGTTGTATCAAAACTTTGAATAAATTTAAATTTTAATAACTTTTTTATAATTGATTTTTTTTTCAAAATTCCAACAAATCTACCATTACTTTATTACCTTACACCGCCGGTTCAATTTTCGACCCCTAGACCGTAAACACCCTGTATACACTCAGGATATCACAGCGAGATAAAAAAATCACGTGTATACACATGCTTCGAAGCATGATCATCACAGTGATATCACGTGATTTTTTTTATCGCTTTGATATCCTGAGTGCATATACATATATACACTAGGGTGTGCCAAAAAACCTCGATATTTTTTTTTTCTTGCTCTCAACCCAAAATATCGTAGAATATGTCCGAACAAATATTCTGTTAAAAGCGGAGCTCATAATTTTAATTTTAAGAGGTCCTCCATCGAATCTGAAGTTTTGCCGCTTAAATAACACAGAAAACTGACTTTTTTACCTTATTTATTCTTGCAACCTAGGAAGAAATTTTTTTTTCATAAAAACCATGACCAAATCTTACAAAGCATTAAATTTGGAAGAAAAAATCTTATTAAGCCGAATTTCTATTTTCATTATTTGATTTTTTACAGAGCTTTAAATTTAAAATTTTACGTTTTTTGCCTTTTTCAGCTAAACTATTTAAATTAGACGAAAAAGTCAAATGGCAATTTTTTAGCTTCTCTCATGGACCACAAAAAAGTTTTAGGCGAATTTTTTGTATCGTCAATATTCTTAAAGTTACAGGCGTATAAAGTCATCATTTTTGTATTATTAACTTTAAATTTAAAGCTCTGTAAAAAATCAAATATTGAAAATAGAAATTCAGCTTAATAAGATTTTTTTGTCCAAATTTAATGCTTTGTAAGAATTAGTCATGGATTTTATGAAAAAAAAATTTCTTCCTAGGTTGCAAGAATAAATAAGGTAAAAAAGTCAGTTTTCTGTGTTATTTAAGCGGCAAAACTTCAGATTCGATGGAGGACCTCTTAAAATTGAAATTATGAGCTCCGCTTTTAACAGAATATTTGTTCGGACATATTCTACGATATTTTGGGTTGAGAGCAAGAAAAAAAAAATATCGAGGTTTTTTGGCACACCCTAATATACACTCAGGATATCACAGCGAGATAAAAAAAATCACGTGTAGGTATACACATGCTTCATCACAGTGATATCATGTAGAACTCACGGTGTGATATTTGCAAAATTTGCGCATGCGTATGGGCCCTGCGAACTGCGAATTTAAAACCTAGTTTGTTATTCACATTACACCGTTATAATTTATAAACTATAGTTTATAAATTATATATATATAAAACGTTGTTTGAATATCACGAATATTCGTATGTTGTCCGGGTTCAATTAAAAAAAAAATTCCATTCCACACCCGGCAGGCGCCAGGTAGAATACTGACGTTTAAATGACGTCTTCTGCATCTTCATTTCAACGTCATTTAAACGTCAGCAGACGTCAGTATTCTACCTGGCGCCTGCCGGGTGTGGAATGGAATATCTTTTTTAATTGAACCCGGACATATTGTTCTATTATACAGGGTGTCCCAGAACTCGCGCCACATAGAAAACCGGAACGTGCCGCGAAAGTAACGTGAAACACATATTTGAAAATTAAAATTGTCTAACGCAAAGGATAAGCGAGATAATATAATAAAAAACGATAGCCAATCCCAATAGATGGCCATAGGGAATTCTTTAAATTGCTAGGATACTTAGGTTGCATTGTTGATAATAAAAAATATGTAAAATATTTGGTCCACTGGAATCCAATTCATTGTGACACTGCTGTCAAACTCCTGTCATTAATATTATATTAGGTTATAAATTAAGTTATTATAAATAATGTTTTCCTTAGATGATTATACTGAAATGATAATTATTTATTTATTTAGTGTGGGCGCAACGCCAGGGAGACAACGCGAGTTTTTTCCCAGCCCTTTCCTAATCGTTATTTTAAAACATTGGCGTTCTGAAGTATAAGTCATAGATTATAATAACCTCATTTTTGAAAGCTTTTGACAACTTAGTAAATACAGTTGGCCAAAAGATTTTTAAATGTTTTTAATACAACAATGTTCTATCGTCTCCTAGCAATTTTTAAAGCTCTTACGTTTAACCCCTAGGTCTAGGGTTTAACCTAGGCGAGAGCTCTCGGTATTGGCTGCCGCTTTTTTGCTCTCATTCGATTACACTATTACCTAGAAATTTTTTATTTTTAAATTTGGCATCTCCATTAATGGCAATTGCTATCGGCAGGCCCCCTTTTTCTCTGTGGCGCGAGTTCTGGGACACCCTGTATATAATTTGACATTAGTCATTAGTATTAATGTCAAATTTTTATAAATAGTTCTAAACAAAAGTTGTTTAACAAGGTTTTTATTTGGCAAAATTAGGTATTATCGTGGTTGTCTGTTTAATTCCTTAAATTTAAGGAATTAAATTTTTTTCAAGCGGCCATGATATACAACTTTATATGCCTGTATACCCAGACCGCAAAATCACATTCCCTGCACATGTCAGGAATATTCCCAGGAATATTCCAATCGTCCCAGAATATTCCCAGGAATATTCCTGGCATAATCAAATGTCCGCTTTTTGGTTAACCCAGGCATAAAAAGAATATTCCATATATCTGCCTGCAGAAGACTCAAGGATTGTTAGGGAAATATTCCTTGATATAATTTGGGGATTATTCCCAGCCCTTATTGCCTCTTATACCCAGGAACTTAACTTAAGTATAGCCATTATTGAGTTACTGAGTAGATCAGTCCCACTCTATATTATAATCATTGTTTGGCTGTGCCATCACAGACGCACATCTCCAACTGATATTATTAACCTATCGGTATATATAGTTATCAAGCGTGCGTAAGCAACGATGAGAGGTATTGCAACTAAACTAATGAATATTCACTGGGAATGTTCTTAGATGATGCTTGGAAGTTTTAGAGGATCATTCTAGGAATATTCCCAATGAATATTCCTAGAATGAAGCGGATTATTCCTTCATTGCAGTCTGGGTAGAGATAGTTGAAGTGCGTCTTTTTCATTAGCGGCAGACAAAAAACTCAAAAAAGCCTAGGGATAGAAGTAAATCCATAGGTGTCCCAATAGACGTCAAATAATAAAATTAATTTAGCATATCATACAAAGCAATCACGATGTATTAATTATATTAATTATAATCGCACGGAATATTTAGGGATTATTTATTAAATTTTAATTGAACGAAATAAAGAACAACTAGTTTATTAGTATAATATTATGATGATAGACGAGTCGCCAATGTCGGAACTCCAAACAAATGTCAGTACGTCAAAATTAATTCAAGCGCAGCATTTTGACAGAGCAGTGTTTATTTTTAGTTTAGGATATTTATCGGCATTGTAAGTATACCCTTATAAGGGTTATAAGTTTTTTTAGTTTTTATCAATAATTTCTAATGCTTTTAGCCAAAATTTTATACCACATGAGTTATGAGTAGATAAAATAATTCTATTTCTTATCCTATTTATATTACGCCCTTAAAAAAAATTGTATATGTTATTTGGAGTAGAAGCTCTTTTTGTGCTTTGTACGTACAGTTGCCAGCCTCAGCTACGCTTCGGCCGTCAATCTCTGTACTCACCACAAAAAGAGTCACTTCTACTCCTTATGACATAATCTACTATTTTTTATTCAAAAACGGTACTACACCTTTTCCAGTTGATATTCAGAAAGTAGCAATTGATATTCAGAAAGCAGCAATTGATTTTCAGATATTGCAAATGAAATTCAGAAAATAGCAAATGTAATTCAGATATTTCAAATGATATTCAAAAAGTAGCTGATGTAATTCAGATATTGCAAATGATATTCAGACAGTAGCAATTGATATTTAGAAATTACAAATAGTATTCAGACAGTAACAATTGTAATTCAGAATATGTCAATTGAAATTCAGAAATTAACAAATGATACCATATATATATTTTCTAAAATCTCAATTTAATGTATTTCTTTGTATATTGCTTTGTTTCCATGGAATTGACAATAATAAACAAATTTATCACCATTTAAGTAGGTATATTTGTCATAATTGTCAACTTATTACAAGTAAGGACCGAATTTTGTTCATTTGTACTTTATATAAATTTCATTTACTTAGTTAATAAAGATACTCATCGATTTACTGTATGCAACCCACTGTTCCTGAAACAATTGGTGCGGCTAAATTACATTTGATTTAATCTGAAAAACAATTGCTACTTTCTGAATTACAATTGCAAGTTTCTGAAAATCAATTGTGTTATCTGAATAACAATTGCTACTTTCTTAAAATCAATTGTGTTATCTGAATTACAATTGCTACTCTCTTAAAATCAATTGGAATAGCTGAATTGCAATTCCTACTATCTGAATATCAACTGGAATAACTGAATTACAATTCCTACTTTCTGAATATCAACTGGAAAAGGTGTAGTAGTCTTTTTGAATAAAAAAATTAATTTTTAAGGAATTAAACAGTCAACCACGATACCTAATGTAATAGGACTATATATATGCTATTTTTGTAAATAAAAACTTGCAACTGTCCCATCTGTTACGCGTGGAATGGCCGTATACTTTTTCTCTCAATGTTCGAATGTGGCGCAAAATAAATATCCAAACACGGATGGCATAACAAATCACGACATGATTTTTTATGCCATCGGTGTTTGGTCATAAAAAATCACGAAATGATTTTTTATGCCATCGGTGCACCGACATGTTTGGATATTTATTTTTTCTCCACATTCGTACATTGAAAGAAAAAGTATGTTAACTATTGAATTAACAATTTTTGCGGTTAAATACATTTAATATTTTCTTGGATGTAAATTAACTATTAATTTAAATCCAAAAAAATATTGAATGTATTTCGGTGTTTGGATATTCAAGAAAATATTAAATGTATTTAACCACAAAAACTGTTGATTCAATACCCAATAAACATTTGGACGTAAAAGCGACGTCGTCTGGGGCGACCTGACGTCGGCAGCCGAAATAGGTAAAAATTTCGACTTCAGTAGTCAGCAACCGACGTCTTGACGACCCAAATTCGTTCGTTCCATTTAGGTACAAATGATGGTCGTCATGTGAGTCATACGACGCGTCGTACGTACACTAAGAGAAAAATTATGTTGAATCAACAGTTTTTGCGGTTAAATACATTTAATATTTTCTTGAATATCCAAACACCGATGGCATAAAAAATCATGTCGTGATTTTTTATGCCATCGGTGTTTGGATATTTATTTTTGCGCCACATTCGTACATTGAGAGAAAAAGTACTTTTATACGTATACGTATACGTATATACCATATATACCCAATAAACATTTTTCTTGCTGAAAATCATACGAACGTCACGTCGTGATTTTCACAAATTTTATTCATATGTATGAATAAAATTTGTGATGATTTGCGTATGATTTTCATTAATTACGCGGTGACTTTCGTATACGGAAGTCACGTCATCATATATCAGTATGAATAAAATTTGTGAAAATCACGACGTGATGTTCGTATGAATATCACGAATCTTGTCCGGGGTCTTGGCTTGCATCGAATACAGAACCAAACGTACCATTCGTGAAGCCATTGAAATAGACTAATGTCCGAGAAACCTTAACAAAAGAGGCGATACACATGAGACTAAGCTAAGCTTACTGTTGCGCATTAATTTATAAAAAATACATTTAAATGTATTTCGTACACCCCTTGTGCCTCCAACTCTATTTTTGGTTTGGCGTTTGGAAGTATTTGACGGATCTTTCTTGGGGCGGTAAATGTTGTCTCAATGTTTTGTTTATTGAGAACTTTTCCTATTCTCTCGGTTGTCCCTTTCACGTAGGGAAGGAAGACTTTCGAAGTTGGTTTGTTTTTCTCGTCCTCTGTGGTATTTAACTGGCGTCGTGGTCTAAGAGCCTTTTGGATGATGGTTTTGGAGAATCCGTTTTGCTGTAGCGTCTTTTGGATTTTCAGGTCTTCTTGTTTGTTGTGGTCATCATCCGCCAGCCTTTCAGATCGCATGACAAGTGTCTTAATGACTGACTGCTGTTGTGACGGGTGGTGGTGAGACTGGGCGTTTGCCATTATTTTTCTTTATTAGGAAGACATCCAGAAAAAGTAATCGTGACGTTCGTATGATTTTCATTTATTACCCGGTGACTTCCGTATGATATGATATATTACGAAAATATATCATTTTAGTAATAATTATGATTGGAAATTAAATTACAATATTTTTAATTATTCAATAAATAGATATTAAGTTGAAATATAATATAACATAGGTATTTAAATTAAATAATTGAATAAAATGGTTAAAATTTTTAAGAAGGCTAGTCTTCCTTGCCTCATCTGACGACCCGCCATTACCCTATAGATACCATGCAAAATTTTATGTACCTAAATGTTTTTTTTTCGATGATCAGAACTTTTTATCAGGAATAAGTTTTCTTAAAAAAAACAAAAATAAATAAGCAAACTCGGCTTAAATAGAAATAAATTTTCGGGTTTGTTGATAACAGACTGGATGAAAGCACGTATTTGAGGATAAAATCGTATAAATGCAGACCTAAAATTAAGTTAGGCATTTGCGGAGAAAACCCGATGAATGCAGACATAAAACGAAATGCAGGCAATCGCGGATAAAACCGGACGTAATCATACGATTACGTCCGGTTTTATCCGCATTGATGCATATGCATCAATGCGCCAATTGGCGGATGAAACCAGATGAATGCAGACATACACCTAAATTTGACATTAATGCAGGTATTTACGGATAAAACCAAATGCAGCTGCATAGTTATTTGCGGATAAAAGCGGATAATTCCAGACATAGAATGAAATGCAGCGGATAAAACTGGACGAAATCAGACATTTGCGGATAAATCCGGATACATGCAGACATAAAACGAAATGCAGGCAAAATCAGATGATTGCAGATAATTTACGTAAGTCATGTGTATCGTGACGTAAGTAGGTGGGTTAAGGGTAAGGATTTATAAGCAAAGGCGAGTGTAACAGTTACTATAGAGGTGGGCCAACCTGCGATTTTAGTGGAGCAGTGACAAGACGTGACTGCTCCAGACCTGTCACGGTGAAAAATAGCAGTGATTTTTTGGAGTAGTTACTAATATAATCTGCAGTGTCTGCTAAAATTTTCAAATTGGAAATTCCAATGTAAATGTTTCATGTAATCCATAAACTTAAAATATTTAAATTTAAGTATTTGGGCGAATTTTCGTTAAATGTACATTTTGTATATATATTTTGTCTAGGCAGGTCAATTTGATCGATTTTTTTTCCTTTGTAATAGAACAAAAATTCTATAAGTTTATAAATAACAAAAATAAACTTTAAAGAAATAAAACTTATAAGGTTAATCTGAAATAGGGAAGGAACACAAGGAAGAAATTAAACATTGTCCTCCTCCTAACGCATCTTCCTGAACGTTTTATGACACATTGCTTTTGACTTTTTCAAACGTTATTTTTCAGAAATACTGTTAAATGTAAATATCTTTCGGCATTTGTTTGGAATTTCTACTATGCTATAATACAAAATGAAAATAAAAAAGTTAACTTCTATAGAACTTCTATAAAACAAGAGTTTTATGTAGCGTTTTGTAAAAGACACCAAAAGTGTACGCAAAAAAATCTTACCTTTAAAATATTTATAAAAAAATTCACACACTTTACACGTGCTCACTTGTTGTTGCCGAACTATCAAACATGTATGCCCTCTAGAAATATCTCTATCTCGTGTCTCTATTTCGAAGCAGTCGGCATAGAAGACGACGTTAGGAAAAAGACAAGATTTTTTAATGTCAACTTTAATATTTTTTTCTGTTTAAACTACTTTGTAGAAAACTATTTTATTTTTATATACAAATAAAAGAACATTCCATTGTTCAAAAATAATTTATTTTTTCAGAAGAAACCTGCAAAGAAGAAGAATATAATAATTTAAATTAAAAAATCGCCTCTGGGGACAGTTAGGTTACAGGACATTTCACCTAGTTTTTCTGCCATATATAGAAACATAAAGTAATTACAAAAAAAATACGATGGGTCCGTACGGGGGTATTTAAATATAATAAATACAAAACTTATCAACAAAGGTCAAAAATAAAAATAAAATTAGCTGGGGACAGCAAATGTAAATTTAACGAAAATTTGCCCATTTACTATACAGTGGCGAGTGCATCCGAACGCGTTGAGTGGGGATATTTTGCAGCGGCGACGACACAGCATCATTTGGGTTTTGCATTTGTAAGCAAAATTAGGCTCGAGCCGTTGAGTGAAGAAATTCTTTAGTCAATGCTCAAACAGTGCGAATGCACTCGGCACTGTATACTTATACCGTGAAAATACGCGGTACCTATACTTACACTATACCTATCCCAGATAGCACAAGTACGTTCGTAGGACTTCCACCCAGGACAACCCGAACGTCCTCAGGATGTCCGGGGTCTGCAAAAGTACGTCCACAGACTTCCGAAATAGACTGTTTCAGATGTCCTCAGGACGTCCGTTTTTGACCCCAAGCTGTCCAATTCGGGACCTATGAGGACCGAATTAGGACATAGTTTTATTATAATAAAAAAGCCTACAGACGTCCTGGAGAGGTATATCCTATAAGTTCAGTCCTGAAATTCTCTGAATCGCAAGATATTTTTTTTTAATACACTCGACTAGCTAGACATTATTCGTTACTGAGCAGATGAGGATGGAGATGGGGACTCCAAACAATTAATGTTCAGCTATGCCATTACGGACACACACTTCCAACTAAATATTGCAACCAATCGCTATTTATAGTTAGCTCGCGTGCGTAAGCAGCCGTGAGATGTATCGATTATGCTGCGGCAGGCCGAATTCCAGCCGTAAGCGGGCCGGCTAGGGCAAGCCGAAGGATTTTGCATCGGCATGCCGTATTCTGGCCGACTTCGGTTAGAACATGGCTAAACGGTACCGGGGTAACATAACGCGGGCCGTAATTATAATTATATAAGTAAAAAAAATGGACATCTTTTTTTTAAATCTTTTATCGTGCTTGATTAAATAGTATTTTTAATAAAAAACAAGGTGTAATTTTTTTTCACTTAGACCCTTTATAAAGGGTGATATATCAAATTGTATCTTCAACTTTCGTCGCAGGCAGAAAACCGATGGACGTACTGAGGCCTAGGCCTCAGGATGTCCATCGGCCTAGGCCTCAGTACGTCCATCGGTCTTCTGGTCGCGACCGTCTGTAAAGGATTTAAACCGGATGTCCTCAGGACATCTTGTGCTATCTGGGATATAGTAAAAGGAAATAAATAAAGTTAAGATTTTTAAAATATTTATTACACATGCTGAAAAAATATATTACTTACAATATTTGGGTATAATATTTTTACCAGTAAGCATTCATTGTTCTAATAAAAAAATCGAAATATTTATTGTTTTAATGAAGCTTGCAAAATGGTTTTAAATGAGAATGGTTGAAATTTATATCCTGTTCCCAAGTAGAACTTGCTTTGAAATTCCACCCTAAAAATTAAATATTACTAATAGATGAGAAATACCGTTTACATAAAAGCTGCATAATAACGGAGATGTGCGCCGCCAAAAAATCAGGGGGGGTCAAGAATAGTAATAATAATAATAAACTTTTTTGATGAGGTGGTTGCACGTCACTAGTTAAAGGTTAAAAATATAAAACGAAGGCATGTGCATAGCGACGTTTCGTGCAAGTCTATTGCCGTGTCAAAATATCGGTCTTGCTCGATATTTATTGCCAGTTGCATGCAAGTCTGGGGGAAAAGTTAGTTACATTTTTCATATCAATTTACACTTTAAATTCCCTAGAGACTGTGGTTTGTTTTTAAAATCATTTGTGTGTTGTTTCTCTGTATATCATGCAAGTTGGAATTGGAATTGCAAAGTCTATGCAGTCAGCAATAAAACTGGCATGTAAGAAAAATTGCTGCAAGAAAGATTGTAATACGGTGCTAATATTTTGCTCTTTGCAACTTGCTAAGTAAATGGCAAAATTTAAATATGTATTCAAAAAATATAGTTATTAATAGCAATTTTTTTTCTCCGAAATTTATTTTTTTGTTTTTCTAAGATATTGTTAACAACATATTGTTAATCATATAATTAATGTTTTGTTTTCTTCTAACTTAATTAATTTTTAATAAGTACCTACCTATTATAGGTATACCTACTATTAATTAATAGGTATACCTACTATTTTAACAAAATTGTGCTCTTAATTAATACAGGGTGTCCGGGAAAAGGAGGTCAATCCGTTAACCATATATTCTTTGAGTTAAAACAATAAGACTTTCATAATACCATTTTTCAATTTAGAGCTTCATGTTCGATATACAGGGCGACAAAGTTTAAAATTTAAAACTGATTTTTATTAATAATTCGAGTAATTGATAAGATATTAAGTTTAAATTTGGTACACTACTTCAACATAAATAGTTACATTTTTTGAGACCAACAAAACAAAAAACAATTGTCAAATAATCAAAATAGGGGGGGTCCAGTACTCACTGACTCCCCCTATTTTTTAGTACGTGCGCCAATGACTTCCAAACGGTATTTTTTCAGGTAATCATTTATTGTTCAAAAAATTTTGTCTCCTATAAAATTTTGATAAAATGATTTGTTTTAGAGATAATTTGTAAAGTATGGGTCAGTCCATATCAAATCAACCAAAGGTTCTTCCCCCACCATCTCCGATTTTGATAATTTTTGGTAAATTTGTTTACCTCACTAAATAACTCAAAAATCCCATATATGAATTTTTTTCGATGGGTGGTTTTTGTTTTATTGATTTTTGAAAATCAAAAAAATTCCGATAAATTTTGGTTTTGCAAGTACTTACAAAAATAGCGATATCTCGTAAACTATTAAAAGTAGAAAGGTGAGTGATGGCTTATTTTAAAGGCCTATTAGTGACCTTTTTTATGATATAACCCATGACCTAAATTTTTTCAAAAAAAAATTAAATTTTAAAAAATTGATATGGATTGACCCATACTTTACAAATTATCTCTAAAACAAATCATTTTATCAAAATTTTATAAGAGACAAAAAATTTTCAACAATAAATGATTACCTGAAAAAATAACGTTTGGAAGTCATTGGCGCACGTACTAAAAAATAGGGGGAGTCAGTGAGTACTGGACCCCCTATTTTGATTATTTGACAATTGTTTTTTGTTTTGTTGGTCTCAAAAAATGTAACTATTTATGTTGAAGTAGTGTACCGAATTTAAACTTAATATCTTATCAATTACTTAAATTATTAAAAAAAATCAGTTTTAAATTTCAAACTTTGTCGCCCTGTATATCGAACATGAAGCTCTAAATTAAAAAATGGTATTATGAAAGTCTTATTGTTTTAACTCAAAGAATATATGGTTAACGGATTGACCTCCTTTTCCCGGACACCCTGTATAAGCAAAAACTTAAAAGTAATATTAACATTTAGCAAAAAAATATTAAACTTTTTTTACTGGCTTGGACCTCATCATGAGGTTGCTTAATTTAACCATCGAAAGAATTAATTGGATTGTATTTGCCCGATAAATTGTATTTAAAAATAATTTTATTTAAAAATAAGTTATTTACCAATGCAGCCTTAAAGTATGCAAAAATGCTGATAAACCTTCCATCATTACCAAAATTGATAAGGTTAAAACAGCCCACGCAGCAAATACAAAGTAGAAAATGGGTAGAAAATGAATGCCTCTTGTTAGGACCATGTCCCATAAAACTTCGGAAAGTTCTGAAAATAAAAAATATAAGAGCTTTTCCTAAACACGAACCTGAAACATACGTGTGTGTGCCAGTGATAGAGCCCACAATCGTAGATACGAAGCAGTATGTGAAACCGAACCCAAAACATACTCAATGGTGTGAATCGCTTGTTGAATGAAAATTTCAGAAAAAGGTTCTTCCTCGTTCGTAAATATTGTTGAAGGCGAATGATGTACCAAATCATTCGTTTCTAGGCTGATACTAACTGACCGTGTTATTTGTTGCATAGAAGTCTGAAAACAAATAATGAATAAAAAAAGCATTGTTTTTTTATATTTTTCGGTTGCACAAATTTAAATATAATGTTAAAATAAAAACCTCAATTGCTTGTTGTATTACAATTATTTCCACTCTAAAGGTTCTACGATCCTCTATATTTGAAATTGAATTAAAAACAATCTTCAAACAGAATTTCATTTTGTATTATTATATTGTTAATTAGCAGTTATCAATAAGTTTAGTCTTACATTTCCTCCTTTATGACCGAGGTTCATATTCTTTTAAATTGGTACGTGCCAATGCTGTCATACCCGAGTAAAAAATTATATTAAAGTAAACAATTGGAAACATCTTTTTACAAAAATAACATTATCCAGATGTTGTCAACACTCTTAAAAACTAAACCTTAAATTTGTTAAAAACGCAAATTTCGCATGGAGGGTATACCTTTCTGGAGAGAAAAAGAGATAATATTAATAAATTAAACATAAATTATGTCTTAAATACAAAAAACTGTTTGCCTTTTTTTATATTTGCCCCATAAAAATATTTGCTATTAATGGACGTACCGAATACGTTGATTTCATCACGCTTTTGTTTCTTTTTAAGGCCATTAATGGTTTGGCAAACAACATCCATGGTATGCATATTAAAGCGCAACCCAGCAACACTTTTTGGACAATAGCTTGACCATCATACATATAAGGCGTTTCACAGACATCTTCACATTCAGTTTCCTTAAACATCATCATATTTATGAATGTTATTAATATTGATGGAGCGCATCTGGTGCTTTGTGTAATTTTTCTTGCTAAAAAAATAAGGTTTAAAGGTAATGCATCACATAGTTTTATAAACATTTAGGCGAGTTCATTGGAATGATGTTGATCAGTTAAATAACCAAAGTTGTGTGCCCATTTCATCGCGAGTTCCACAAGGTTTCAAGTACATTTTGATGAATTTTACAGTAGAGCAATTTTTATGGTTTGCATTAAGGCAAATATTAGTACTTGTGATTTATATTGCGACGGGTTTTGAGTAGAAGAGTGTAAAATAATCTATTACTTACATAAAAAAGCTGTGAAAAATCTAAAATTTAAACTTTTAGGAAAACTCTTTGAAAACACTACATAGGTACTTGGAACGGTGTGCCTGAACGAAGTTTAGGTCACATAAAAATGACGCTAAAAACTGATTGCAGTTTCTTGTTCGGGACCCTTTGGTGACTTAAAAATGATATTTACCAAAATCCTAGCTAGCTAGCAGCTGCTCCTCTTTTTGAAAATTCATGATTGTTTTTTTAAATTTTTGTTTATCTTAATGTCTACCTTTGACAGCTGTACCCTAGGGTACACATTTGTACACCGATTTTTATAATATTGGAGTATATTGTTAAGGAGATTTGAAGAATACTGTTTATACTGTGCACATTATTTAATATATACAGGGTTAGCCAAAAATTGCTTCTTTTAATAAAGCAAAAGCGTAAATTCATGGCATAACACGCAAAAAAGATATATACCCACCCATGTTTTTTTAGATATTTTTATGTTTATCAGGCTACAAAATGGGATTCTTATCAAGACTTTATAAGAAAAATTGATTTTGAATAAAATTAAATAAAATAAATTTTTTTGGAGATAAATCTGTTTTGTGCATTACGGCCATTCCAAGCCCATGGACAGGACACATCAAAACATGTCTAAATTATATTCTTGTTACTTCCTTAAGTTTACTTATTTTTTCTACGAGTATTTATGAGAAGTATTAGCCAACTTTGTAAGTAAAGTATTCTTTAAGTCTCCTCAATAATATACTATTTTATAAAAATCGGTGTACAAATGTGTACTCTGTCAAAGGTAGACTTTGAAATAAACAAAAATTTAAAAAAAAATCATAAATTTTCTAAAATTTCAAAAAGAGGATCAGCTAGGATTTTGGTAAATATCATTTTTAATTCACCAAAGGGTCCCGAACAAGAAACTGTAATCAGTTTTTGACGTCATTTTTATGTGACTTAAACTTCGTTCAGGCACACCGTGTGTAACCTTCTTAATTAAAACATTAAAACGCGATTTATATATACTGCGATGTTTAACTTTTATTTGTAATTAAGTGAATAGCAAATAAACATGAGTAAAAGTCTTAACAAATTAAACACATTTATGCAATAGTTTTATTTAAAAGAAATAATTTATTCATTTAAAAAAATTGAAAAGAAGTTACCTATTTTGTTTCTTAATTTTGTACTTCACGGTATTAATTACAATGCTTTATGTAATCCTTATCTTTAATGCACATCCATTTATAAGAAAATAGTGTTTGTCCACTTATCTTCTGGAACCGTGCTTATGAGACATTCCAAATAAAACCACCAAATGGGGTGCGCTGCTTGATTTTTTATTTTGATAACAAAAATTGAGGATGATCTTTTAGGTATCAAATATGAAAATCCGTTTCCGTTTTAATTTTTGGATTCTTTACTTTTAATCGGCACCCTTTAGAAATCTGAAATCGTGTCAATTTCTTACTCTCTTATAGTGGGCCAGAACTTTTTTTCTGTGACAAATATTGAAATGATTTTAATTTTGTTTTACTGTTCAGTAAGTGTGTTTTCGATATAAATTATTATTATCCAATTAGTTAATCTCATAAAAGAATGGTAAACCACTAAAGATTCATGATAATTTGCCAATTTTTGTGATTTTTGTCTGGCTCCTGTGCCTATTCTACTAGAAAGTTATTTTTTTCAGGTATCAAGTACTTATACAATAGAAAACGTAACTATTATTTTAAGTTTCTAGACTATCATTTTCTTTATTAAAAAAATTATTGAAACTTGATAATTCTTAAAATTAGTCAATTTTGCCCTCTGAAATCATTATGTTGAGGAAAAAATAAAAATCTGAAACCTCCCAGCAAACAATGTTACGTAACGACAACGTTAAAATCAACCAAACTTTGTTAACCAGTAACGTAACATTAGAGGTTGAAATTACACATAATCTTATACCTGATATTACATATAAAATGTCCGGCGCATGTTACCAAAGTAGCAGTTATATGTAAGGTACAATTTTAAGAACATTATAAGATGGGCCTCCAAGTTACATTGAAGTTAATTTTGTAACTAAATATTTTACGTGATTTCTGTTACTTTCCTGTAATTTACTTTTGTTAGCTTTGTGTGACAGGTATTTTTAAGTAACTTACAAGTTATGCGATAAACCAAAAATTTATTCTTTTTTATAAAATTATAAATAATAATAAAATAAACAAAATTAAATATTCTTCTGAAAACAAAAAAATGTTACCTCTTATAATTAGGTAGGTATTTATTTTTTTATTTTTTCATTTCTGTCCTTTCTTTGTTTAGCAAATTTGAGCCAGTCGCTAGCGTATGTATGTTCTTATCGTGCTTTCCTGAATGTTCATCGATTTTATGTAGTCTACAAAAACTCGTATGAGTAGAAAAATAAATAGAAAATCATTATCAAATATACCTGTTACTATTTTCATTGTTTGTGTCTGCTAACTTAATATGATTCCTATATCCTAGCCAGGAAAGTTTTTCGGCAATTCGGCAATTCTTTGTAATATGTTGGTAATTATTTGTTTTTAATTGTTTCCCCCTATAAGCTTAACATATAAAGACTTAAAACAAAAAAAGTTTGATTAAATGAATTTGATTAATAAATTAGAATAGTTTTAATTTGGTTCACAGGGAAATCTCAGGATATAACCTAAGATTTCCCCGTGAACCAAATTTTCCTTTGAACTATTCCAATTTATATAAAAATATATAGGTACCAATTTTACTGTCATTTTAATCAAACTTACCTTGGATAGAATTTTTTTATTAATTATTAATTAATCTGCCTCTTGCACATAGAAAAACCTCTATACTCTTGCACAAGTCACAAAAACGAAGCGAAAAAGTCTACACGCGTGATGTCTTTCTATTAGCCAATAAATGCTTCCTTTTTCGGCGGTTAATTTAAAAGTTAGTATTTAAGTGTATTAAATAACTTCCATGTAACTTTCCTAGATCAAAGTTATAGACACATTACAGAAAGGACTTAACTACAAGTTAAATTAAAAGGATTTATTTAATAAAAAAACTTCCTTCAAATGTAACTTAAATTACAGGTATATGTGACTTAAAGATTTTAACTTTATTTTCAAACACTGATGTAACTTACATTTGTATTTCAAATTAGGGCATATAATTAAGCTACATTTTCAACGTTTTACAATCTATGAGCAACGTTACTATTAGGTTTAGGTAACAGTATTGTTTGCTGGGCTGATTCCTGAAAGAAAGCAACTTTCTAGATTTAGCAGAATCGGCACAGGAGCCAGACAAAAATCACAAAAATTGGCAAATTATTACAAATCTTTAGTGGTTTACCATTCTTTTATGAGATGAACTAATTAGATAATAATAATTAATATTGAAAACATAAGTACTTACTAGGCAGTAAAATAAAATTACAATCATTTCAATAATTGCCACAGAAAAAAAGTTTTAGCCTCTTATAAGAGAGTAAGAAAATGACACTATTTCAGGTTTCTAAAGGGTGCCGATTAAAAATAAAGCAACTAAAAATTAAAACGGCAACGGTTTTTCATATATGATACCTAAAAGATCATCCTCAAATTTTTTCATGAAAATAAAGAATCATGCAGCGCACTTTTAAATTCATTATTGGTGTTTTCATTTGGATTGACTCTTGACAAGTGTCACCGTGGGCACCGACAGGAGGGAAAAGTGGGCAGTTTCCCCCCTGTAAAATTAAAATACAAACTATAAAGTGTATTAAGTGTTAACATCGATCCGTCTTGTTGGAACAAGCTTTACCTAATTTTGTTTGCCCTGAATTACTTTCTGCCGGCGATGTGTGTCACATAGAACTACATTAAATTAACGATTATCCTGCCATCTTAAGGTCAATAGCAAAGATTTGCAAACAGATGCAGATTTTTTTACGTGCGTTAGTGCGCATATCTTAATTTTGGCCAAAAGTGTACTTAGAATCCTGTGGATTTGTCAATAGTCAAGAAATTATGAAGGCGATAAAAGAAAGGTCACAATATATTTCCCAGCTATAACAAGATACTGAAAACTAAGAAGAAATGTTATTCGAAGAAGTTTTAGAGACAATAAATAAGTTGAAAACCCCCTTTAAATTTAATTTACCTTTCGTCTATCTCAATGAAATTTTCTTGATTTGAAATGCCATAAGTTGTAATTCTTATAATTTATAATATATGGGTGTGCCTATATAAATAAAAAATGTAACCCCTTTTCTGGTATAACTGTTTTTACCTTTACGTTATTATCTTTTTTATTAACGAAGAAAAACTGTTTTCAAACCAGCTCCTACATAAAGTGTTAGTACGATTACCTCGCAAACCGCTTATCAGATTTTGTTGTTTTTTTGAACTGTAAACCATGGTTTACTCTATAGTAAAGATGCTCTAATATAAATTTTTATTCAGATTTTAAATTGAGCATATTAAGACAATTTTTCAAACGCGAATTTTGTGACACCGGGATGTACACCCTATAAAATATGGTTAAATTAAAATCTGAATAAAAATGTTCACTATAGCATCGTAGCTAAAGAGTCAACCTACAATTTAAAAAAATCATAAAAATTAGATAAGTTCTTCGCTAGGAAATCTGGAGAATTTCTGGAGGCTGTTTTTTTGCCGGTAAGTGTTTATGTACTCAATTTTAAGCTGAAAATAATATTACTAGATTTAAAACAGCATATTGCTTTTACCTAATATTTTTCAATAATAATAGTAGATAAGGTACAAAAATTAATATTAATATTATAATATAATATAATATAATATAATATAATATAATATAATATAATATAATATAATATAATATAATATAATATAATATAATATAATATAATATAATATAATATAATATAATATAATATAATATAATATAATATAATATAATATAATATAATATAATATAATATAATATAATATAATATAATATAATATAATATAATATAATATTTTATAATTAAAAAAACACTACCAGCCAATAGACTTGTAAATTTATAACTAGATGTCTATAATAGTTATAAGTATTTTTCTATTGCGGCATGGCTAAATTATGGTAGCTCGTACTTACCTAAATATTTACATGCATATTATATTGTAACGTTTATGGTTCGACAGTGTGAATAAAACACGCACTGGTTTATTAATGAACTAACCGATTTATTTTATAACTTAATTACCTATTCTACCTATTTATATATTACTACTGTACAAGAGTATATTTATTTGCAAGTGTATTTAATTTATTTCGTCTAGTAGTATCAAAACTTGACTAAAGGTGTGTTTTTGCTGTGACTGCTGGTCGTGACTGCCAGCAGTAACGTCTGGCAGTGGCAGTGTTCTTTATATTTATGTCAGTGCAATTGTTTTCGCTCAAGCGTCCAGTCGTCGCGTCTCAACTGCCAGCAGTCGACGTTCGAAGATCGACTGCCCAAGGAGTAGTCTGGCAGTCGAGCCCCCTCTCTCTTGTTACCAATACTTTAAATTATTTTTCCCTTAAATAACCCTTATCTAGTAGTCTAGTACTTAGTCGACATTTTATTAATGTCTTTCTCTATAAGTGATAAAACAAACTGGAACTGGGCTCTATTTAATCTAAAAAAGTCCCGAAAACATTTTCCATCTTCTTGTAAATGAGATTGAATTAATTATTTAAAGTAATCCTTATTTTGTCGGTTGCGAAATATCTGAAAAATAGAGCTTCGTTCTATATTTAAGTATTGAAATTCCTCTGTTTCTTCTTCCTCCCGAAAATAACAAAAAGCTTTAAACCTACACCCATTTCTAACCAACCATACCCAACTTAACTCATTTATAAGCAACCACAGACTGCAAGGTAAAGAAAAACCGACAAAATCTGTCGCTTCAGTTAAAACACTTATCATCGACTGCTGACTGCCACTGCCAGACGTTACTGCTGGCAGTCGCGACTAACAGTCGCAGGGAAAACATACCTTAAGGAGTAGTCTGGCAGTTGGCAGTCGATCCCCCCTCTCTTTTGTTACCAATAATTTAAATCATTTTTTCCTTAAATAACCCTTACCAAGAAATAAAAAAAAGCTCCAAATCTAAACTCATTTCTATCCAACCATACCCAACTAAACTCATTTGTAACCAACAAGAGACTGGAAGGCAGAGAAAAAGCCACTGCCAGGCGTTACTGCTAGCAGTCGCGACTAGCAGTCACAACGAAAACATACCTTAACTCCTCGATGCTCCGCTCTGCCTTATATATTCAGTGCGTACGAGACCCACTTCACCCAAGCACCCCCCTCGAACCTTTCAGTAAGCTCCACACCGTCCTCGATCGTTCGAGCGTTGACTCACCGGCGATGACTCACCGGCGATGACTCACCGGCGATGACTCACCGGCGATGACTCACCGGCGATGACTCACCGGCGATGACTCACCGGCGATGACTCACCGGCGATGACTCACCGGCGATGACTCACCGGCGATGACTCACCGGCGATGACTCACCGGCGATGACTCACCGGCGATGACTCACCGGCGATGACTCACCGGCGATGACTCACCGGCGATGACTCATCGCCGATAAGTCACCAAGGGCATTCCAAGATTCAGAGTAGTACTCGCCACATTTCCCCCATCTTAAGACATTTTCGTCCCGAATATTTGCATAAGGATCCAAACTTGCATTGTGACGTCCTATTGAAGTAGCAGTCTACAGTCTTCATTCCGTTTGATATTCTAGGGTGGTGGAAGATGTAGAATATATAGAATATAACTTCCAACATACTTCTAATTATTCTCCAGTCTAAACCGTCAAGTCCACAAGCAATCTTCGGTATAGCCAGGTTCATGATGTCATTTGACAAAAGGGTGTCCCTCAATTTTTTTAAGGCATTTCATACGTCACGGTAGTTTGGCTTCTGATGGGAGAGCTGCTTCGTTACCAAATAGAAGATACTTCTGTTGCCTATCTGCTCATTATCCACAATTTCAAGCACATCTGCAACTTTGGAATTCTGCCTTCGTAGCTCGTCGATCTGTCTAAACTTGTTTTTAAAAACTACCGCTATTTCCCTGGACATCCTAAGGTCTTCTGAAATACAGTGGGCCAAGGAGTAATCGGCCGAAACCGTGATCAGATCTTGTAATTCTTCTTCAGTTACACCATACCGAGCCTTTTTACCGCTCGAATATAGATACATAAAGTCTTCAAAAGGCAACTAGTCTTCCAGCGGATGAACTCTTCTTACTTTAGCATCGTCTATTTGGTCATTGTTTCCAGCGGAAGGAGCCAATCGGTTAAAATCAGGCGCGTGCTGGCCTACCGGTGGGCCCTCATAAATTGGCTACAAGGGGCCCCACAACCCCGATGCGCGATAAATTTAAGTTAGCTGTTATTAGCAGGGACTTGAAACAAAACCTCGTATATAAATGAAACTCCGTTTCTGACGTTATAGTAACATAAAAAAATAAAACATAATCAATAACTGAACATCGGAAATCGTTCCCAACAAGTAACAGAAGAGTAACAAAACTTAAGGTAACAAAACTCTAAGCAGAACCGAAACACCGGGTATGGAAACGAAACCAGCAATGCCACCTAAGTAACGAAATCGTAACAATGCGTCTTGGTACAAAAAATAATCTAGTAACGTTTCTCGTATATCAAAATTGTATAACCTAAACGCATAAAATACCTAAAAGAAAAATATTACCTAGTAACGTTTTCTGTTGATGAATAAATGAAGCAGCGTACTTATAAAATAACCTTTTAATTTTGTAAATATTAGTATATTGTGCGACTGGTGGGAGAAATATAAGTTAACTTGAAGGTGAAGTTGAAGTCGCAAACAATGTTTTATTCAGTTACCGCAAAATATATATATTCTTAATATAATATATATATTCTTAATCAATTAGGTATACCTGATGACCATGTCTCGCAGGTAATTACCTGCGAGACATGGTCATCAGGTATACCTAATTGATTGCCTTTGTTCGTGCTAATTATTAATTTACCTGTATGACTTATTCGTGCGTCTTACTCGCGAGTTTTGCCCGCGTGTTCACCCGCGCCACTAGTGGGCGAAATAGCATTTTGCCCACGGGCTGAACTTAGCTTTAGGTTAAAATTGAAAAAAAGTGACAGTTTTATATGTCAGGAGGAATCTTCTCTTTCTCCCAGAAGTCGCACAATATACTATTATATATTGTTTATTCAAATGTTTACCCAATATCAATTTTCTTTACAATACTTGACAGCATGACAGCTTGACTGGAATGGATCACTTTCGGCTTCCCTCTTGGTTGTTTCCTGATCCTGTAGATGATGTTATTTATACGATCCATGACTTTTTAAGAAGTCTGCAGCTTCGGCGATAATCACGACGATGCTGAGGGTTGTTAAACCAAAGTAGGTCTTCAGGTTAAAATCATACATTTTCCGCCTCTTTCATTCTATCACTGGCACTCTGGATGTTTATACGAACTCGGCTGTGAATGTCGCTTATCTTCTTACGTGAATTGCTGACATAATCTTCTTCAGCAATATCTTTTCCTGGTAGGCAGGTCACAAGGTGGACGAAGTTCAATGCTAGCGGGTGTCTGACCGGTTGTATCGTGTAAAGAAGAAAGGTACGCCAACAGGAATAGATGGAGGAAGCGGTTCCAGTTTCTTTGGTGATCAGAGACTACCTTCGATAGACCTATACCGGTTTATCGTTCGATTCATTCCATCAGACTACGGTTGTCATGCTGTCGTCCTCGTCTTCCGAATTTTAAGAATCCTAAACACATTCTGGAACAATATAGATTCGAAGTTGTATTGTGGCTTTCTGGCGCTTCTTTGGTAAATTGCTTGCTGCGCACAACCGCACTTCTTGCACAATTTCTTTACATCTCGTTCACAGTTGACCCAGTATAACCGTTCCCTAAGCCCTCCGAGCGTCCTTTTCACCCCAAGATGTCCTCCGGTAGTTTCATCATTATTATCTGCTTCCGGTCCCCCCCTTCTGGAGTCTCCAGAACGCGCTTTAGAAGTCAGTCACATAAGATGATGGAATTCCATTGGGCCCAGTACGATTTCACATTTGGCGAATATTTGGGCGACTTCCTGCCACGTTGGTTTAAGGTCGTTCTTCTTCCAGTCGATGATGGGCTTTAAATCCGGGTCCTCTTCCTGGTCTTGTTGAACCTCAGCGGATTGCCAATGATCATCCACGAGTGTAGTCCTACGAATAAATACATCATTTTCTTCGGCCCTGAGGCAATGTTAACAGTCTTCCGGGCATGGTCTTCTTGACAAGGCATCATCATTTCTGGGAATAGTCGCAGCACGATCTAGTTTTCCTCTGCAACGACTTTGTATGTGTCCTAGCTTTCCACATCTCCAACACCGGATTTCCTTCCTCTCTGGTAGATTTTCTTTAAGAATTGCCTGATTGAATCAATTATATTGGATTCCTCCTCTTTGTCTTCCTCGACTCTCCTTTTTCTAGGCTGGCTCCTGCAGCTCTGCTTTGCCGCCTCGAATTCCAAAGATCGAGCCAATGCATCAATCAGTTGGCTCGGATGAGCAAGTGTTAGAGCCTGTCTTGTTTAGTTGTCTTGAACCGCTAATCGTTCCATAAAGGTCGTTGAAGTAGCTGGATATGCTAGCCGGATTTCTAGCAGCGATTCTTCAGTTGGGAATGGTACACATGTTCCAGGTCTGGCCATATTGCAGTTCCAGATGTTTCACCAACGCTTTGTAATCTTCTTGTTCGTTGGGAGAAAGTGTCTGCAAGTATGTAATTAGTCTAAGAACTTTTTCCATCGAACTGAGGTGGTTTCATCCGAACTCGGCTCCCCTCCGGCACTATTCCTGGTTCCGCCAACATCATTATAGCTGTCAGTTTACTATTTATTTATTTAATTTTGACTTTCAACATCTGTCTGTTTACTATTTATTTTTTAATTTTCACTTCCAATTTCTAATTCAATTCCATCCTTACAACGTCGTCAATTTTCTGTCCCACTTTCTTTTCTAATTCATTGACATTTTCTAGAATATTCTTTTAAATTTTTGTATTTTACAGTGTGAATCAAACACGCACTGGTTTATTAACAAACTAAACGACTTTTTTTTTATAAATTTATTATAATTAAAACACTAAGAAACTATAAAATTAACTAATTACTTAACTACTAATTATTTATATATCACTACTGTACATATATCTAATTTATTTGGTCGCAAGTACCAAAGCTCGTCGCTCCGCTGTGCCTTATATATTGTGCGTACGCGATCACGTACGTAGTGGATCGATGATCGATTATCGATCTACTTCACGCAAGCACCTCCTCGAACCTTTCAGTAAGCTCCATACCGGCCTCGATAGTTCGAGCGTTGACTCAGCGGCGATGACTTATCGCCGAAAAGTCACCAAGGACATTTAGTGTGGTACTCGCCACAATATGCATGTAAATATTTATAACTATTCCATATGCACCTTTATGCAGGTAATTTTTGATATACTTATAAAGGAAAGCTTACTGAACAATTTGCCTATTAATTGCCTATCTGGAAAAAATATTTTTTTAAATTTATCTGCACTTCGCGTCAAATTTAACGCACCACTAAAAATTTGCCACAATTTTAAAGTTGATTTTCTCGCGAACCGTCAAACCGAATTTGGTAGTTTTTGTTTTAAATTGTAGGTTTATTCTTTGGTTATGATGCCTTTATAAAAATATTTTTTCAAATTTACGTTTTGAGTATATACAGGGTGCAAGAGTAATAATAAGTTTTTTCCTGTAAATTTGAAACGCCTTGTGGGTTGTACCAGCTATAACAGCATGTCTCTTATAATCAAACTATAGCCCCATCTTCTATTAACATTTTGTTTTTTAATTCACCGCGTTATCTTTATTTTTAAAAGAAATATACAGTTAAATATTAAAGAACTCCAGTTTAAAAAAGATGTAAAAAGAACGATTGTAACAATAACAATAAAAATATGAACAAAATCAATAAAACCAACACTAAAGAATATCAATATCGCGTATTTCCGCCTATACTGCTAATTACCGCTCATACTCGAAACCAGATGTCTAATCTCGCCTTGATCAATATATTCCATATTTCTCGTAGCATATTTGCTCCTTCATCAAGGGAGGCAGGAAGGTATAATGATTTCTTAGTCGTCTAGCCATATTATCCCAAAAATGCTCAATGGGGTTGAGATCCGGACTATTTGCAGGACAGTCTTTAGTTTCATTACCCACCTCATGTAAGTACTCTTGTACTATATAGGCAGTGTGAGGTCTTGCGTTATCCTGCATCAGTAAAAAATTATTACCGATGTACAGTACGGAGCGAAAGGGACAACATGCTCAGATGAAATGTCCTCGATAACGTACACTATTCATGGTACCTCCACGAACAATGACAAGTTCTGTGCGAGCTCTCAAGGAAATTCCACCCCAAACCATTACAGAACCTCCAATTAATAGCGTGGTTTCACGAATATTACACTGTGAAAATCTCTCATTTGGACGTCGGAGAACCCTTACTCGCCGATTAGAGCTGAATAAACAAAACCTGGACTCGTCTGTAAATAGTACACGCTACCAATCCTCAATATTCCAGCCAACATGTTGTCTGGCAAATTGCAACTTCGGTCCTGTTGCTGAAATTCTGAAGCTCAAATTGTGTTCCGCAAGACGTCTTTTTACGGTGGACACACTTTGTTTGAAAATTATGAGCAGCATTAAGTCGTACCTAGATTTATTGCTGTTACAAATCGTTCTCTCATAGCATGCAAATAAAGGAAACAATCATGTACGGCTGCTGTCATTCGATGCCATGACCTACCATGACCTACCTATGTTAAGTTATTTCATTTTACATTAAACTGGAGTTATTTCGTCTTTAACCGTATATCTCATTTAAAAAATAGATAGAGACGTGAATCAAAAAACAAAATGTTAAGAAAATATACGGTTACAGTTTAATTATATGAGTCATATGCTGTTAAAGCTGGTAAAACCCACGGTGTTACAAATTTCCGGGAAAAAACGTATTATCACTCGTGCACCCTGTATATACTTAATATGTAAATTTAAAAAAAATATTTCAATAAACGTATTATTACCGAAGAATTAACTTTGAAATTGTGGAAAATTTTTAGTGGTGCGTTTAATTTGACGCGAAGTGTATTTATATTTAAAAAGTTATAATTTTAAGTTTACAATTCATTCAAACAAAAAATCATACAAGATCGTTTACAAAATTTGGGGTATTTAAATTTACTGTTTTAAAAACATACCTACTACTTTGAGTATTCATAAAGTAATCTAAAACTTTCCTTTTACAAAACTAATTGGTTAAAGTTTTTTTCTATCTTACTAGAAAACTTAATTTTCCACCCCCGAGCGAGGGAGGAAAATGCCACTTTTCCTCCCCGGGAGCAAAAAAAAATATCCCTATTTTTTTTTTAACAATTTTACATTAGCAAGAGTTTTTGTACCCTGTCTAGCCCTATTTGATTTTGTAGGAAAAAGATTTACTCCGCTCTTGTCCTACCATTCTTTTAACAAACTATAGGTATTCATTTTCATATCGCTCTTTCGATTTTTAAGGAAGGAAATTAATTGCAACTATTCTTGCCTCTTTAGCATGATCTTGCGGCAGGTCTTCTTCGCTAGAACTCATTTTCAAAACGTAGGAAGAATTTCAAATTTATGATAAACATTTTGACAGCTTATAAAAAATGGTATGTTTGGAAAAGCACTATTTTCCTCCCATGGTATGTAAATAGCTATTTTTAATAAATTGTCGTAATAAAATTTCCAAAAATAAAAACTTTTAAGAAAATTATTTTTTCCGCCGATAAACCATAGTTCGGCGCAGCGCCCTTTTCAACAAACGCGCCAACTGCACCCCTGTATCGAAGCAACCACTTGACCCATGTGAAATACTAAAATCCTGATAAATAGCAAAGACAGTGGGGATACACGTAACAAATGTAAAATTCCCCAAGTAAAAAAGTTAAAAGAACTCCTCTATCTGCCAATGAAAGTCCAGTCAAAATTGAGCAAGCAGTTTCGGAGATTAGCCCGGGCAAACAAATCAATTCAATTTTATTAGATGTATAGATATTATATAATCTTTGTCCTGTAAGGATTTTTTAGACAAAATATTTTTTTAAATTTAATATGAACTCTTTTTAAAAACTTAATTTAATAACTATAGATACTTGTTAAGTAGATACTTACGATCATCAGTAGCATAAAACTTAAACCATTTAATAAACATTAGAATTACCAAGTACATAAACAGAAAGTTTAAAAATATAATTTGAGGGATAAACTCGCAGAATATGTTAACATAGTTCTTGAAATATCTAAAAAATAATTCCTTTGTAATTGAGTTAAATTAATTTTGTTTCGTAAGAATTCTTACATATTGTTTAATAAACTTAATAAAACTCCGAACGTCATATGAATTACTCCTAAAATAATTGAAACCTTCATTTTAAAAGAATTTCCATATATTATTTTGTTAGAAGCCATTTTCCAAACTGGATCCATTCCAACTGCATATGGATTTTTAAGATAATTTGTAGTTGACGGATTTAACATAACTGGCTTTTTGCCGTTTTTTTTTTGCCAACTCCCTAACTCCGGCAGAAACCATCCAACTTGAGCCAAAAAGGTTCATTGATTTTGAAAAAATATCATTATAAATTATTCCGGTATATATGGAAAAAAGACCCATAAGAAGAATAACGTATCTTCCTCCATAGAATATACTTGTAATCTAGAAGAGGCCGTTACATGTATATTAGCCATTGACTTGCATTGTAATGGGGCTTTTCACGCCAAACAGACAGCAGCTCTGCTTTTGAAATTGCCCATTTCGAAGCCGATCCCCAATGTTAGTAGGTCTGCTAATTAATTTCGAATCATTTCGAAATTTGAATTTTTTTATTGTATAAACCGGAAATTAAACATTTTAAATCAGAATTTTAATAACTTTTACCTTTTTTAAATCATTTTATTTTTAAAATATAGCCTAAAGTGTATAGGTAGTGTATTAAAACTTTCAGTGCATTATCTATACCGATATAATAATAATAATAATAATAATAATAAGTTTATTCACAAAAAAAAATACAATATATAAATAGGAAAATATCCATTAGTAAATAAACTAACAAACCCCTTAAGTAAACTTGTCTGGGGTTAAAAAAACATATTTAGAAATACAAAAAATTGGTAAATATAAATATAAAATACAAATTTAAAAATATACAAATCCATACCTATTAATATATACAGCATACATCATGCACACACATACAAATACATATACAATATATACATTTAAAATTCCAAAGCATTTATAGTACAATTAGCATTACATACACATATATACACACATATTTATATTACAATATATACAAATAATACTTTTTCTTAATAATTTAAACAACGCAGAACAATTAAAATATTATAAATATTATGCACACAAGCTTAAGGTTTAATAAAATTGGAGATAGTAATTCTTGGAGTGTTAAAAACAACGCAGAACAATTAAAATATTATAAATATTATGCACACAAGCTTAAGGTTTAATAAAATTGGAGATAGTAATTCTTGGAGTGTTAATTAAAAAGTTCTTCAATTTAACTTTGAATGCATCTATCGATACAGTGTTAGCTATATCAGTAGAGATAATGTTGTATAATTTAACACCAAGGTACTCACTAGATCTTTGACCAACAGCCTGTCTAGTACTATAGTAATGCTGTAAGGTAGGTAAGCAACTTCTTTGTTTATGTTGTTTAATAACTAGTTTAAAGAAGTAAAGCTTTCGCAGATCAAACACCTTTATCTCGTCATATACCAGGTCTGACGGGTAAGTTAAATTTTTATTTAGGATAATTTTAAGAATTTTTTTCTGAAGTATTAATAGATTATTGACATGGACATCCAGGACACTTCCCCATGTAACAATTTCATAGGCCAAATGGCTTTCAATAAGAGCATGATAAACTAACTTAAGATCATAATCAGTGAGTATATTTTTAAGACACTTGATTTTATATATGATGCTTCTTATTTTTTTTAGAAGAAATTGTATGTGTTCATCCCATTTAAGGTGACTATCAATGTATATTCCTAGATATTTTACTGATTTTGATGATTTTATAGTAAAGCTTTGACCATTACAAGTTGATATTATTTCATTAAAATTTGGTAAGGAGTTTTTTTGGCAAGAAAAAGGTTAAAAGCATGTCTTATCAAAGTTAATTGACAGAAGCATGTGATCAAACCATTGTGTAATATGGACCAGATCTTCTTTTACCACTTCCTGAAGGTGATTCCAAGAGTTTGATTGGTAAAACAATGCTGTGTCATCAGCGAAGCTTAATATTTGTGCTTTTGACTTAATTGAAAATATACCATTTATATAAAGTGTAAATAGCAAAGGCCCAAGAACGGTTTCTTGAGGAACACCCCACTCAACGTTTTTAAAATTACTACTTACATTTTGTATTTTTACGCATTGGGTTCTGTTTTTTAAGTAGCTTGTAAAAAGTTTGTGTTCGGTTCCTCTGATTCCAAGATAGATTATATATGTATATAGATTATATATGTATATAGATTCTACATCATGATGTACAAACACACAAATACATACCTATGCGGCGCCATTTACAAAGTTTAGTGCAACACGCGTAAACTAATGTAGATAACATTTAAAAAATTTACTGTATTATCAACATACATTAAGCAATATCTTAAAATTAGTATTTAGCTTACGTAAATGCTATTTGGCGACTCATATCTTTAAAAAACATAATAAAGGGTTTTTTAATAGAGGTGATATGTTTTTAAATCAAGAGTGTAGCCGTATTTGAAATATCAAATTCTTCTGTCACTGTCAGTTATATAAAGTAAGGTGTGCAATTTAATCAATGGAAGATACACTCCTCAACAACGTTTGAAAATAATACAATTTTTTTTATCAAAATAATCGTTCTTATATTGCAATTTATCGTGCTTTTCCAAATTATGGTCGTCATAATCGGCATAGTGTGCTCGCTATTCGTCGAACTGTGAAAAATTTTGAACGCAATATTTCTTTACAAAATGTATGCATGCCAGTGAGACAAAGTTTCGGTCTAAGTGAAGAGAATGTTGCTGCCGTTCGGGCAAGTGTTGATAAGGACCATATTTTATCAATTCCAAGACGTTCTCAACAGTACAACATTGTTATGAAGAAAAAATGGTCTATGCTAATAAGGCCAGCAACAATTGAGGAATTAAAATTAAATACAAGTATTTAACACCAAATTTGACAAATAGGTCATAATTTATTAAATAAAGTGATCGAAAATTGGACTCAACATATTCAGATCTGTAGGAGAAGCAGAGGCCGCCATTGGAATGATGTCCTTTTTAGAACATAATTGCATTGCTTTAAAAAAAATATTACTCTAACTCATTTCGATTTTGTTTTATTTAAGAAAGAAAACATATCACTCTTATTGAAAAACCCTTTATGATCAAGGGTCTCAATAAAGAGAATCTGGGTTCAAACTCATCCTCCTAATTTTCTTTCCACACTGGTTTTTCAATATATTCCCGTTTTTTATTTATACGCGTATATTAATCAATTTATACGTATATTTTCTTTCTTCACTTCTTTTTACATTGTCCAAAATTACTTTATCACAACATTATTTTTACACTTTTCCAATTGGGCATCCATATCATTTTTTATACATTAAACTAAATTTTGCCTTTGTCTTCCATTCAATACATTTTTTATTGTAAAACCTTCATTTTATCAAGGGAAAAACCACTGAGTATAAGGAACGTAAAGCTGGCCCCATCAGCATCGCAAGCTTCGCCAGGGTTATTTGTACCCCCTTTCGGTTCTCCTGCGTATCCCGCAACTGCACATCTGTTTGTTGAATACGAATTTTTACCCCTGATGGTAAGTTTTTCTTAGGAGACCGTGAACGGTAGTGTCGATGGTTAAGACCCGTCCCGGAATTTTGTCGCCTGGCCAAGCTATACGCCCGATTACGCTAGTGGGAAATATTTTGGTTTTCAGAGGACTTTAAATCGACTCAAACCTAAGTACGATCTGGAGTCCCCTTCGACCAGGCATTTAGTAATATCCACAATTAGGGTTCGAATGGGACTTGGTTGGTTAATACTCTGGTGGAGCCTAACCTTGCTTGCCTTGTAGTACGTTTTGTTCGTCCAAGTCCGTGTCTTTGTACGAGTCGGATTTACAAGTTGTTACAAGGATTAAGTCAATATACGCATTAGGTTGATTTGGGTACTGATTTGTTCCTTTTGGTGGCGGTCAATTTGTGTGAAGCGGATCGTCTGTACAAGAGTGTCGTGTAACAAGTAGCACGGTATGACGACTTTGTTTTTCAAGGAGGTCGAGTCTCAAGTTGTCATAATATGCCATATTATGTTGACATAACATGCCATATTATTTTGGCATAACATGCCATATTATGTTATGTGGTTTCGTTGTCTACCTTTGGCGTTCGCCCAATTTTTAGTTGTGACATCCTGACGCGTTTGGGAATTGTTTTGCCTTCTAGCAGTATTCTCGTTCGAATTTGAGAAGGTTTGCCTTGGTTAGAGCGCCAGTGGACCACACCGTGTGAAATCTGTTGAATTATTAACGACCAAATTTGTATTTTTTATGAGTGTGAGTACGTTTCCGTTTCTCCGTCCTCGTCGGGTTGATCAAAATAAGCAGCTGGCTTCAAGGAAGATTTAACTACTGTTACCAAATACTTTAAAGAAGGTTCAGCCATTTAAAAAGTCATTATTTTGCTTACCTGAAAAAAAATTGAGAACAGAAATTCTGATTATTTTAATCCACTGTGCGAGGTCATTAATTCAGTTGTCAAAGGTCAACCTATTGCCCTTGGTAGTAGTGCGTTTTCGTTTGTTTGCCTTGCCTGATATTTATACCCTCTCGTGTTTTTACTCTTTCGGGAACCATTTACCTGCACAGGTGGTGTCGCTGTTTTCGTATTTACTTGTTGGTGAGTTGCTTAGTACACTGCACTATTTCTGAGCAATTTAATGTTTCTCTCGGAAGACATGTACAGTGATTTTACCTAGACAGGTAGTCACACTTAGCACTACTTTGTATTTCTCTTGTTGAAAGATGAATTAATACACTTAACTACACTGTATGAGAGATTTAATGTTTTTTTTAAGATGTAGCGGTATAACCTTCACAACACAGCAGAAAAACATAATAAACCTAGGCAAAAATCATAAAACATTTATTTTAACTACGTGACAAAATGAACGCTGGACTGCCGAGGCCTAAATTTAATCCCATCCTCTTTAAAATTTTCTAGAGCCCACTTTTACAGCACAATAGACCGCTCCTTATCCCTTGTAGAGTTCCTTTCCAAATTACTCTCCAAAACCCGAGCAACTCGGAAAAACCTGATTTGAGGCCCGAACGCAGAGCGACGTCTTTGCACGTGACGTCAGAATTACCTGTACCTGAAATATAAAATTCATTCCTTTCCCTAGCTAATCAACCAGTTGCACAGAACAAAACAAACTAGTTGACACCACAATTCAAGCCGAGATTCTCCACCATTCTCTCGGGCCGCGATAGCCAGCTTCACCGCCGTTGGCGCATAGTGAAAACAAATCACGCTTTTTGACTATATCAAAGGCTTTTTCGTAACAAAATGGTGACGACCACGGCCTACAATAGTGACCATCGACCTTCCGGCCTAGGGCAATCACTCCTCTACTCTGTAGTGTACAACACGGTCCACACTGATTTCCAGCACTAAGATCTTCCTCAGTATGACAGTATTGGTGGCCAACAACCACATTCACGGCCCAAACTGGTTTCAGCACTAAGGTCAACCACAGTTGACAATGTTGGATACCACCAACTAACCATCCAAGGCGAGAAACTCCACCTTCTTCGACCATTCTCTTGGGCCGCGACAGCCAGCTTCACCACAGTTGTAAGTTACTTCATTATTTCCTTTGTAAATAAATAACGTACTACGAACAATACACGTGTTTAAATTTACGAAAATAATCTCCGCAAAATTTTTTATTGTAATTCGGTGCACTTTTAGCGTTCGAGAGTACGTCTGTTCTCTGTGAGATCACAAGTCGTACTGCTCAAACCAATGATAAAAAAAAATAAAAATCGCATACAAACAGCTAAGGAAAAAAAATCATAAATATAAGGAAGGACACTTATGAGAATGAAAAAATATGGTTCATGGCATACGAATAGCTGTACGCACAGAATTGTTTTAATTATTTCAACCAACCATCGTAGACATCGTCTTTAAATTAATCAATCTATTGTAGATTATGCTATTTTGATACTGACCAGCGTATTTGTGTGCTGGGAGTTTTATATTGTCCTCCCAAAAAAGAAAGTCATTTATATTTTAGGACTGTTTCATTAAGCAACCTCTCACTTCGGCAGATAACAGAAAACTGGAAAAGATTGTCTATGGCTATCGATCTTCTGAAAACCGCTAGATTTGCACTGACCAAATAGCTTTTATGTGAGCTAAAGGCCATTACCCCTAAACATAGGCACTGATCTGTGTTCAGATTAATGAAGATGATTTTTTTGCACCTGCTTTACAATACAGTTTTCACCAATAGCAGAACAAACGACATCGCGTCTACCATTTTTGGTTGTGTGCTTATACGCATTTTGGCTGTGTGCTTATACTATACTGCCGTCCTAAGCGCAGAAGCGGTAACTGCACATTTAAAGGAAATTGACATCTTTCCGTAATATGAACCTAGGGTTAAAAATCTCTACTTTAATAAGGTATTAAATCGGTATTTTGTCAGTAAATGATTGAAATATCAAGTTATTTTTAGCGGTGTCTGTTACCAAACGGAGTTGGCAGAGCTATTAACATAAAAGTACCAATATCTCATGACAGCCATTATGTTAATTACCGCTTCTGCGCTTAGTACGGCAGTATAGTAGTAAAGTTTAGTATTTCGCTTGAAAATATAAGTAGGTACATAGTACTACATACCTATATGTCGGCAAAGTTATTAAAATTTGATCGCATTTATGATCAGTAGAGACCAGTAGGCACTTAAAATTGAAAAAAAGCGCAAAATAGGCAGGTAAAAAGGCAAACAAGGTACAAGAAGGCAATATTTAAAAATATAAGACTTTATTCCGATCAACACAACACAAAAAAATGTTAACCTAATTCAACAAAATATTAATGAACTTTTAATTGTTTTGTTGATTCATGTGCACTAGGGTGAGCCAAAAAAACTAACCTATCGGATTTATGGGTTAAAATGAACCTACATACCGAGCAAAAAATTTCCCTGCAAGGCAAAATTTTTTGCTCAATTTTAAAAGGTGTCGGTGAGCATTCTAAGTTTTTCATTGAAATAACACGTAAAAAAATCTTTTTTCATTAAAAAGACTATAACTTTTGAACCGTTTGAGATAAAATTTTTTACGTCGCGGATTCTTGTAGATCATAAAATTTCCCAAAGAATCTATACTGCAGTTTTAGTGATTTTTTACACTTTTCAAAGCTTTCAAACATACGAATTTTTTAATTAAAAAAATAATCCTGGTATAGATTCTTTGGGAAATTTTATGCTCTACAAGAATCCGCGACGTAAAAATTTTTATCTCAAACGGTTCAAAAGTTATAGTCTTTTTAATGAAAAAAGATTTTTTTACGTGTTATTTCAATGGAAAACTTAGAATGCTCACCGACACCTTTTAAAATTGAGCAAAAAATTTTGCCTTGCAGGGAAATTTTTTGCTCGGTATGTAGGTTCATTTTAACCCATAAATCCGATAGGTTAGTTTTTTTGGCTCACCCTAATGTGCACTTGAACTAGCAAACTATGGAGCCTACACAAGAAGTATGAATTTAATAGGGGAAATTGACAGAACGTGCCTACTAAATTGCACAATACATGTTTTTTTCACGACCAGCAGCGCTGATTGCCATTTTGTACTAACGTCTGCTGTTCGGTACCCCCTTATTTTGGAAAACCATTTGTATATAATCAATTCATGTACGCTACCCTGCTAAGCTAAAATGCTTTTAGTTAATAAAGGACTTAAGATCATTTTAGTTGTTAAAATTGTAGATACGCCCTTTTAGCTTAGCAGGGCAGTTCCGTAGCTCAAACCCTAGACCAAGCCAAGAGAGGGCGCGGATTTTATAATTTTTTGACCTTTTTGACGTTCAATTATATCCGTAGTTATTGAATTTTTGTAAGATTTTGTGTATTTGTGTGTTTTTATTGTGTATTGTAGGTTTGTATTATAATAATAATTTATAAACGACACTTTGACCGAATCATAATCTTTTAGATGGTAGACATGTATTGTTTAATAAAATGTATGGATTTAACAGTACCTATTCTTCAATTTCAAAATAATGATCAATGAGACAGTTACTTTTGGTAGACTATCATAAATAACAAAAACAATGTTTCTTATCATATAAGTATGAGTGGTACTTTTGGTATGATAATGATTCAACGAGTTTTACAAATTAAAAAAAATCACAGATTTTACAAATGAAAAGTAAATACACATACATTTCTTTTAAAAGCATTCTATAAATTCCATAAATCTGCGAATTTCTTTAGTTTATAAAAGTCGCTTGAGAATTACTATACAGCATAACCACAGAAGTACCTTAAATACATGGTAGTTATTGTTTTCGTTACTAATTACATTAAAAATCTAGCCACAAGTTAGATTTTCAATATAGCGCTATTGAAGTAACCAATCAAATACGTTGATTTTCCACCAATTAAAAGCTATGTTGGCAACAGTTGCCTGTAAACAAGTAATTTAATTTTTAACCAAGTTCAGAGAGGGCGCTTCATTTGGCTCCAAACTCTTTAAGATAGTCATCTATTGGTTTGGTTTAGGGCTCAAACTAAATGTATTTTTATTAGCTTGGCTACAATGACAATGTTTTTTCACGAAGTTGGTATCTCATTTAATTTTAAAATTTAATGACATCTTTAAAAACTGTCAGAATATTTTTATTAGCGGCCCAGTATTTCGAAAAAAAAAAGAAACGAAACATTCAGAAGACTTTACATAAAATTCTGGAAAAAATGGGCAAATCTTTTCAAAGAAAAGATTAATTTGACAGATGACCTAACTTCAAATTCAAAGACCCATTTGGATCTCACACCGCAGAAAATTAAAGAATAGCGCCGTCTGCAAAGCATGCGTGCACGCATCACTGCAAACGTTACTAGGTAATCAAAATCTAGTTTGGGCTATTATAATAGTACGTGAATTGTTATTTTCTACGACCACTATGTAAAAGTCACTTTTCATGATGGCATCGTTGCTTAGAAAATAAATCTTTTCATTGGCAAGGCAAAACACGAATGTAAAGTGACATTTCTGTGTGAAAAGTGACAGGTCTGTGTGAAAAGAACCGGAAAGCATCGTTTGACATTCAGCTGTCAAAAAAGTTTTTAGGTTATTTTGTTTTGTATTTAAAAATAATAAAAAATAATAGGGTCGCAGAAAAAACATTGTGTTATACTTGTGAGAAAAGCTTTCTTCAAGCTCGTGTTAATGCACACTCGGCCTAACGGCCTCGTGGGCAACTTAAAAACTCGCATGAAAAAGTCGCTTTTCAACACTTGTAAAACAAATATCTATTACATGTATACATGGTTTTTGCACTACTTGTGTAGGCTCCATGTAGCAAACAATCATTTTTGTGACATTTTCTTTTGTTAAATTATGTCGTTTATCCGATATAATATTTTTGTAAAAGAAAAAAGAACGTCGCCATTGCTCTGACCATTGTATCGCATTATAGCTTGTCTTACAATAACAAAAAAAAAAACAGTTTTAATCTTGGTGGTCACATCGGAGTTCATAGGTTGGAGAAAATCTTTGCATAGGTCTGGTCAAATTTGTGTTTTTATTAATTTTGCTGAGCGGAGCTATGTTCGATGCTATGGTCGGCGCGATGGTAGGCGCTTCGTTGCCTTTAAAGCATCACGCACTGATATAAAATCACACAATTTGTATGGACCGTGTCCTGTATAAATTTATACTGTCGCCTATAATTCATAAAGGAGATGCCGCCTATGAGTCGACTTTAGTTTTTATTCTGTTTACACTGACTTTGCATAGACTATACTATTTTATTTATTTATTATTATTCATTAAAAAAAAGTACTAAGGTACTAAAAAGGCGTTATGTTTCCTATTTTAGGCAAGCATTTAAGTATTTTAGGCAAGGTTTAGGCATTTTACTAGCTGAAGGTCAAAAAAGGCAAAAATGATGTGGATTAAATTGAACTAAAAATGTCCAAAACACATTTTGCACCAAGAATTTTTAACGGCCTATCAAAATAAACGATAAGCATTTTGCCTAGAATCTGGTGTCTAATGATCAGTAAAATTTATGGCCCGATAATTAATTTGCAGACCTAATAAATGACTATTACCTCACTATTGATTTTATTTTTAATCGCCTTTTCTTTAATAACCATCCAGGCTGCGAATAAAGTCATAATTAAACCATGCCCTATATCTCCAAACATAACAGCAAAGAGAAACGGAAAACTTATTATTGTAAAGGGAGCAGGATTGATTTCTCTATAGGAAGCTATGCCGTATGAATCTATCATCGATTGAAAAGCAGATGTAAATTTGTTTACATGGATATAGGTTGGTGGAGTCTCATTTGTATTGATTTTATTTAGAATTGGAGGTACAGAACTTCCACTTGCCTCCTAAAAAGTTAACATATATGTTGTTTTCGTTTTTCTACTTGTGAAAATACCGTTCCTCTTCTTAAGGCAATACTTATATTATTGATTTCAAGACAAGGCACCCAGCATTCAGCTATAAGGCCTTTTTTAGTAACATCCATATTAAGAAGGTTTAAAGTGTGAAAAATACTTTTAATTTTTCGAACTTTTATGTACCATACTTTGATTTTTTTTGCTGCTGTTTTTAATACTCTTTTGCGATGTCCATTAGTTTGATCTAAAATCTAAAATACTTGATAAAAATAATTACCAAATTAATAATATTTTACTAACTATATTTAGATCTTTTATTCTTGACTTAACCACAATTGCCATTGCATGCCGTTCTGAGAAATTTTCTGGACATGGATAGATCGTTGCTCTAAATCCTTCGCATACTTTTACTACCCTTACTTTTAACTGATCTCCCTGGTAGAATATAATGAATACCGACTTGTGGGTTTTTGCTCTCTATGGAAAATTAAAGTTCTGATTATGGTTTATATATTTTTATTGCAGATTTACTGTTGCCGGATCTTCCAGGGCATCCTCAATTTCCGCTTGTCTAATAAATACGTTGCCGCGGCAAACCCTCCATATCACATTTTCAAAAGTGCGAAGCTTATCGCGAACTATCACGCCAGTTACAAAGCTAAAAAGGTTTGTTTATGATATTTAGCTTGGTTGATTTTTTATTTACCCTAGTCTCGCTGCCAATGCACGTCCTTCCTCATTTGGAAAATTTGTTTGATCCTCTGGCGGCTCGTACACCTGAAAAGATTCCTCCGATTAAACTTAACTCCAAATGCTAACCCCTTGCGTGATTTTACCAAAAATATGTTAGCGAAAAACTCGTAATAAAACAAAATATGCATGACGTGACCTTATAATCTCAATAGAAATTACTTGTGTAAAAAAGTACCCAGATTTAATTAAATTTAGTTAAAATGCAGTTTTTTTCACTTTTTTGCTGTTTCTTTAATTAAAAAGCATATTCAAATAAGTATAAGTCGTTATCGCCAGGTTCATAATGGACAAAACGGTATACCTCAAAAGACATTCCATACGTAGTTTGGCTTCTGATGGGAGAGCTGCTTTGTTACCAGATAGAAAATGCGCCTGATATCTATCTACTCTTCAACTTTGGGAATCTGCCTTTGCAGTTTGTTAACTTGTCCAAACTGGACGGCAGCTCCTCTTCCTGCGGATTAACTCTTCCTACTCTAGCATCGTCTATTTAGTCATCATTGTTTGCAGCATAAGGAGCCAATCGGTTGCAATGGTTTACTTTCGACTTACCTCTTGGTTGTTTCCATGACTTCGTATGGTCCTTAAAAAGTTTGCAGCCTCGGCGAATAACCACGACGACGCTGAGGGTTGTATAACCAAACTAGGTCTCCAGGTTGAAATCCTTCATGATGGCGTATGCCTTTTTCATTCTGTGAGTGGCACTCTAAATGTTAAAAGGAACTCGACTGTGAATGTCACTTATTTTCCTACGTAACTTGCTGACATAATCTACCCCAGCAATATCTTCCCCTGGTGGGCAGCCAAACCAGAGATGGAGGAAGCGATCCCTGTGTCTTTGATGATCAGAGACTACCTTCGACAGGTACCGGTTTATCGTTCGATTAATTCGTTCTACCATTCCATCAGACTGCAGTTGTAATGCGGTCGTCCTCGTCTTTCGAATGAACAATATAGATTCAAAATTCCTGCCTTGATCTGAATGAAGTAGTCCATTACAAAAATGATGTATTTATTTCCAGATTCTGTTTCCGAAAATGGACCCGCCACGTCGATTGAATTTTTTTCAAATGGGCTGCCAACGTTGTACTGTCGGGCGCTTCTGGGGTCCATTGCTTGCCGCGCAAACCTCTTCTTGCACCATTCCTTCACATCTCATTGGCAGTTGACCCAATAAAACCATTTTCTAAGTTCCGAGCGTCCTCGTCAACCCAAGATGTCCTACAGTGGTTCCATCATGAATTTCCTGCAGCACCTCTGGTATGCTGTTTCTGGGGACTATATTTACTTCCGGCCTTTCCCTCTTTCTGGAATCTCCAGAACACAAATATTAGGAAACTTCCTGCTACGTTGGTCTGCGGTCGTTCTTCTTCCAGTTGATGAGCTTTAAATCCGGGTCCCCTTCCTGGTCTTGTTGCACGAGTGTAGTCCTTCTAATAAACACATGAAGTGGAACTCCTGTAGTCTCTCAATCCATCTTGCTACCTGTCCTAGAGTATTTTTAAATTGCAAAAGCCACTTGAGAGCAGCGTGGTCCGTTCTTAGTAAGAATTTTGTTCCATACAGGTACTTGTACTGACTTTACCAATGCCAACAACTCGAGTCGAGTAACGCAGTTATTACGTTCTGGTTTGGATAGAGTTTTACATAAGTATCCGATAAGTTTCTCTTTTCCTTCTTAAATCTGCGAAAAAATGCCTCCCCGGTCCTCATTGCTGGCGTACGTGTCCAAAATAAATCTAGCATCCTGGAGAGAATCACTCAGGACCTTTGAGCGTTTTCAGGTCCTCAAAGGCTCTTTGGCACTTGTCGTCCCATTGGAATCGTCTCTCTCCCTCTGTCAAAAGTGTCAAAGGCTTAGCAACCTTTGCGAATCCTTTTACGTATCCAAAGAATCTTTTTAAATGATTTATTTACAATTTTTAAATGATGTTTTATCTTCGGTATTGGCCATTCCCGCACAGTCTTTACCTTCTGTTTGTCCACTGACACTACCTGACTTGAAACTTCATGGCCTCTGAAACAAGTGACATTTGGGCTTAAGCTTCAGGCCGGAACTTCTTAAGCGCTGAAAAACTTCCTTTAGGTTCCTCATATGGTCCTCAAATGATTTTCCAACCACAATGATGTCGTCAAGGTACACCAAGCATGTCTTCCAAGATAGTCCCTTTAAAACCATTTCCATGAGCCTTTCAAAAGTTGCAGGTGTATTACACAGTCCAAACGACATGCCACAGTCCTGCACCCACTGTAAATGTCGTCTGTGCCATTTCAACCTGCCAGTAACCGCTCTTCATATCCAAAGTCAAAAATATTTATGATTCAGCCAATGTGTCATCGATCCTAGGTGGAGGGTAGCTGTCCTTCGTGACGCTGTTCAGCTGACGAAAATCGACGCAAAATCGAGTTGATTCATCCTTTTTCTTAAATAATACTACTGGGGAAGACATAATTATGTCAGTTTCATCCGATTGGCAAGTGGCAGCCTTCTTGTCGAATAGGTTGTGCATCACCGGTATAAATTTTATTTTTTCCTTGTATCCTGATAATTGTGTATCAGCACTCACAGCTTTGTGTTTTCATTGGGTTTTAAGTCCTTTGAAGAAGTCGACAGCAGATTCGTCCGTTCATTGCTCATTTTTTTGGCCGGTACTGCAGACTCACGAATGCCTCTAATAATCAAGGAAACCGAAGAACAGTTCCCCAAAAAATCCTTTCTTCAAGTTCACAGAGGAAACCTTAACATTTAATACTCTTACAGGCACTTTTTTCCGACTCGTAATAAAGTCTACCCTATTACAATTCCTCTATCGACCTCTTTGTCATTAATTATCGGCTCAAGCAGCATTATATTTCCATCTTCTGATTTACAATCCAAGATAGCCTTCAATATCATCATGCTATGTTCCAGTATCAAAGCATCTTCTGTAAGCATTACTCTTCTCTTTCGATCGATGTTACACGACTTCTGCTCCATTTATTCTTAATATTCCTTGTTGAAAGTTTAGTTTAAATCCTATAGAGTTCATGCCTACAATAAGTTCATCTTTAATAATTTTGTGTTTCCTATGACGATCGTGATGTCCACTTCTGCATGAACAGTGGGGATATCTACTCCGTAGACGCGGATTTGTAGATTTGATAATCGACATTTCGACAATATCTGGCCTAATAATTGTCTTCGTTGCACGTATATCCAGCAATAAAACCATCCACAAAAACACTGCTGGAATGTAGACTAGATCTAGTTTTCCGACTGAAACGGAGTTGGCGCCACCTGGCTTCCTCTGCAACGACTTCGTATATGTCCTAGATTTCCACATCTTCAACACCGGATTTCCTTCATTTCTGGTAAATTCTCTTTAAGTACTGATTTCTTCAATTACACTGGGTTCCTTCTTTCTCTTCCTTGTCTCTTTTAAAGCAAGAGTCAATGCTGTAGTCTTCTGTTTTGGCACCCAGCCATTTGCTTTTTCTGCTGCCTCAAGCTGACGGATCTAATTGGTCCAAGTTTTTCCATCGAACTGAGGTAGTTTTAGTCGAACTCGGCTCCCCTCCGGCACTGCTTCTTGTTCCGCCAGCATCATCATTAACAGAAGTCAGTTTAGTATTTATGTATCTTATTTTAGGTTCCAATTTCTTATTCATTTGATCTCTCATATCCAATTTCCTTCTTGGGATCTCATTTAATTCCATCCTTACGTCGTCAAATTTCTGTTCCACTTTCTCTTCTAATTCATTGACATTTTCTAGATTTTTTTGTTAAAACTCGTTAGAATTTTCCAGAATTTTCTGTTGTAAATAGCTAAAATTTTCCAGCATTTTCTGCTGTAACTTGTTTTTTGTAATTTTTCGTTTCAAATCGACTTTTAGATATTTAGAATTTTCTAAAATGTTCTGTTTCAAATCACATTTCAAATTTTTAAAATTCTCAAAAATTTTTTTTTTAAAATTTGCAACATTAAATGTATATCACACGGGCCTTCAAATAAATACGTATCTGGATTTTCACCCTCCTGTTCTAACGCCTTTTGAAGTCGCTGCTGCAACATATTCTTTCCACTAACGAAACCATGTTCGCAAACACTAATTCCACTTCCACACGTTATCATTTTGCACTTTCGGGTTCCTCAGAAAGGGTTTTACGAAACTGCGACAATATTTCCGTGTTGACATTTTTTTTACATGTTAAATACTAGACTGGGTTAATTATTCGTTTCGTTCGTCTATTAACAACTTCAAAATGAAATAAAACGTGATAAAAAATTGTTATAGAAGAAACGTAGACCTCTACGTTTCATACAAAACCATTTTTATTATTAATTTGAAATATTTGGCGAAAAATCTATCAATTTTTTTATCAAGTTCAGTGTTAAGAAAAATAAATAAAATTTCCTGTTCTCGTTCATGAGCACATTTACTGGCACTTTTATACTATTAAAAGGGTTTATTGACGGCTGCTGACTAAACCTATCTTGCTAAAAACTTACCCCTTCTAAAAATATAGTTGTTTTCTCAAGCACGTGCTTTAATTCAGTAAGTTCCAAAAAATGCGTTCTTAGCGTTATTTCGTTTTGGGTTACTTCTTTTAACTCATTTTCTAGTTTTTCAAATGTACTCTCTAAATCAATTATTTCCCTTGGTTCTGGGGCTGGAGGATTCTCTCCCTTATACGACATCCTTATTTTATCCTTGTTAATCTCGGCCTCCAAATATCTTAGTTTTCTTTCCATCTCGTCACACCGTCTAACTTCATTGACATATTTTCTTTGAAATAGGTTTAAATCAGGACTTAACTAAAAAATAAATTTAATAAAACTTTATTCTAGCTGAATTACCAGTATTTAACATCTCTAAATTGAACTACTCCCAATTCTCCAAGCTCGGCTACACAAGCATATGCAGATTCGCTTTGCAGAAATATTTGACACAAACACATTTCTGCACTTCTGAATGTTGATTGAGCTTTATAATCTGTTTTGCTAAATAAATTATTACACATATTAACGGTGATTTATTTTAATACGTTAAAATGACTTACTCGTACTGGTTCATTATTTTAAAATATTTAAAGAACTTCAATCATGATTTATTATCTATGACTTTAATACTTTTGGTTGACATTACAGAATATGATTGTCATTTATAATCTATTGTCTACATTTTGTATACTTATGTTGGACTTAAAGACTATTTGGGTATGTTACAGTAGGTAGTACAAAATAATTACTGACTGCTCGCCTGTTTGTTTTTTTTTTGGGGGGAGGAGATAATAAAGCGTGATTTATAAAGTTTTCGTGTAACTTAAATTAGTGAAAAACTAATTGGACCCTGTATGCAACAAGGAACCAACCGACAATTTACGAAAAAACGAGTTAATTGCATTATACATAGTCAAATATTGTCTTCCCCCGATTTGCAATAGCGATACAAAGATCTGGCGGACGATAGAACTTACTTGCATAACCAAAACTATTTCGATTATAATTTACTATAAAGATCCAAAGTTACTTGGTTCCCTTTTGCTAATTCTGAGATGTGTTGGTTCCCTTTTGCGAATTTCCCACGTGTTTTACGGCGTTCTCTGTTTATTGTTGACAGTATTAGATAGGCGTGGTATTAGCGGAGGACACAATAAAATGTCAAATGAACAAAAAGCTTCCGTAGTCTCCCACATAAACAAATTCCCCCGATACAAATCGCATTATTGTAGGGTCAAAAGACTGGACCAAGAGTTTTTGAAAAAAGGAACAACATTGCCAGTCATGTACAACCTTTACAAGAAAATTTAAATATTTCAGTAAGCAAAAAAATATTTTTAACGGAATTTAATTTAAGACAAAACAAAAAAAGATACTTGCAATAAATGTGATGAGTTTAGCACAAAAATGGAAAGTTTACCTGAAGGAGATGAAAAAGTTAGAATCGAAAATGAAAAGAATTTACACTTGGAAGAAGCAGAGACAGCCAGAAAATAAATGAATTTAGATCTTTCTAAAGCTAACTTTCGACATGGAGAAGGCGCTACCTCTTCCTCGGCCAACTACTATAATTGCGGGATTTATGCAGGAAAATAAAAAAAATCCACTTTTAATGTTTGGATCGAAGGGGAAGCGGGCTGTGGAGCTCAAGAAGTGGGTTCCTGTTTAAAGAAATATATTTTATCTAGTGCTGTATTCGAATCTGTGGAAACCATCATCCTCTGGAGCGATTCCTGCGGTGGCCAGAATCGCAATATAAAAATGGTCCTATTGCTAAAAAGTATTCTTGAGCATTCGGTACATTTAAAAAGTATTAGATTAAGGTTTCTGGTGTCTGGTCATAGTTTCCTACCGAACGATAGCGACTTCGGTGACGTAGAATGCGCGATTAAGAGACAAAATAAAGTATTTTGCCCTGAAGATTACATAAACATCATGAAAACATGTAAAAAGAAGCGACCCATTGACGTTCATGAAATAAAAAAAGATGATTTCGTTAGCACTAGGGCATTAGAAAAAGTAATTGTTAACAGAAAGAAAAGTTGTAAATGTGAAAAAGTTAATTGGCTCCAATTTGTTTATATTCAGCCTCATCAACATAGTCCGTTTTTATATAGATACTATTTTTTTTTCTCTAATAAGTTTTATTTCTTTTATATGGAGCCGCTCCATATAAAAGAAATAAAACTTATTAGAGAAAAAAAATAGTCTCTTTATAAAAACGGACTATGTAGATGAGGCTGAATATAAATAAATAAATATAAGGAAGAGAAAAAAATCAAAGGATTCAGACGTACAGTTTTCTCAATTACTGGAATCGCTATGGCCAAACGGGAAACTAGTGGCTCAGCCAAAACTAGATGACATACGCAGTTATTTCTGAGGCTGATCATAATTTTTATACTAGTCTAATAGAGGAAGACATAGACGGTTATAATGAGTTAGACTTTGACTTACACCAATAATATATTTTTTCCTGTTCCGCAATATAGAACCAAGTGTTTTTCTTAGAGTAAAACTTTTATTTTTTGACATACGTAAGTTTTTTTTATTTTTATTGTAACTTGGTTGCGGACCCAAGTGATGTTTGTTAAATTTTCAATTAAGCAATAGGGAACCAGGTATTTTTTCCATACTTGGAATAACTTTTTAAGTGTTTTTGTTCATTAAAATTATTGTTCTGTTTATATATAGTAAAATATGATAGCGTTTGTTCAGTTTAAAAGTGTTTTTATAAATAAATTTTTTAATCAAAAGTCTGAAACGTTTTTCCTCATTTTATCGTAACTGCAAATATGTTGTTTGGTTCTTTGTTGCATAACGGGGTCCAATTGGGAATCAATACGCGTTTAAAGGTAACTTTGCTTTGTTTATAAATTTGATCACATGATCATGATCATCTGATTATGATCATCTGACAGATAAATTTCTTTAGGCCAAGAGATTTTTAAAATTTAAATTTAGTTAGTTTTTTTTTGACTAACCTTAAAACGACAAGTTTGTTTTTTTTTAAATATCTTGAAGCTTCATGTAAAATGCGATGGAAGTTTGTTCTGCGTTGTGTTGGAGAAGTTTATTCTCATCATTAAAACTTATACAATGAACCCTAAATTGCCTAAATTTGTTTATTTAGAAACTGGTTTGACAAATATATCTGTTAAACCCAGGGATACCTCCTTTTAGAGGAGGCCGAGCTTTATGCATGTCCCCCGTCACCGACTGCCTGAAACTGATGAGACCCAACAGGTCGAAACAGTGTGTCTGTCAGTGTTGGTGGGTATGGTTTAGAACTCTTCAAGACGTCTTTTTTAAGAGATCAGTTTTGTGACATACATAAGTGTTCTTATTTTTTAATTCTTATTTAAATCAAAATTATGATCTCTTTAAGAACTCATAGTAAAGACGTCAGTTTTATGATAACATATATTATAATGTATTCATTTTGAAGACTTATCATAGAAATCAAAAGCATGAGTTCTTTTCAATGTCTTTATAATGAAAATATAATTTTTATGCGCATGCTCATAGTGAGTCAATGCGCATGCGCTTGATATATTGTTTACATATGCATTAACCAAAACGAATAGAAAATACGGACACCAATAATTTATTTATCAATCATTTATAAACATTAAATTTATTTAAAAAATAATTAAGTGTGGATTCTATTAATTATATGCCGAATGAAGGTAATATTGTTCATTTATTAATATCTAATTTTTTTTTCATACAAAAAAGTGCTCTTTTAGTTCCACCCTTACTTCTTAAGAAGTCCCATATGCCAACTGAATGGCTTGTGCGGGTTAGGGGTAGGAACGGACCGCGGGCTTAAAGTCCCCTCCGAAGGACTAATACACAATAGGACAGTGACAAACACAAATAAACAGCCATACCCCTGGTGGGATTCGAACCCACGACCTCCGGCTTGTAGTCAGCAGCACTAACCACTAGACCACCGTCATATTTCATAACATTGTGTGAATTTTACAAAGCTAAAGGATACAATTATTTGTGACTCAATACTGAAAAATGTTATTTTAAATTTAATAGGTGATAATGACTACCCGAAAGCCTTTCGGAGAATTGTCGAAAAGCCAAAAAAATCGGCGATTAAAAAGAGACAAGAATGGATCACTATTGCAACAAATTCCTTCTCCACTGCTAACGAGGCATGATGTGAATATTTTTTCTGATGATAAACAAGATACTGCTGATTGTACAAGTTTTAATAATTTCACATTGCCAGAAAATTTCATTGAACACCAAGATGATATTATTTCTGATGATAATGGTGTTGATTTTATTCAAATGGGAATTAGTGACCGCGTTTTAACTGTGAAAGATGTCGATGTTGGTTATTCTGTGCATTGCACAGTGTGCAAACTAAAATTATTGATCCTGATACAACAATTGATTTAAGAACTCAAATAGGACAATGGCAATGCCAATATAACATAACTCAAGCGGCCACCGGATCTCTTTTAAAAATGCTCACTAATGTGAACTCAGTTGATAAGCTAAAAAAATTACCTAAAGATTCACGCACACTATTACACAACTTTAACTTTTGTGGGGCACTTGCAATGAAAATAATTTAAAAAAACTACGAATTCGTTACGAGGATAAGTGTACCTACCTAAAAACCTAGGGTAGAACGAACTGGCTCATAAAAGCCGTTTGGGAAATAAAAAATGAGTTTCTTGAAAAAAGAACCCCCTGCACAGGGTGATCCTCTATAATGTCGCCCCCTTTAACTTTTTTATTTTAAGTCTCCAAAAAAATTTCAAAGTGTGGTTATGTAGGTACTAAAAAATACTTTTTTTCTACGAATAAAGAAAATTGGAAAATTGATCAGTATACAGGGAAAAACAAAAAAAATTTTTTTTTCAATGGATCACCCTATATATGTACTTATTTTTCAATTCCTCGTAAAATTCTAGGCATATTTCATATAACATAGGTACCATATACCTAAATTCAACCGTTTCTGAAATATTTAAATTATTTTTAAGATAATAAGTTGAAATGGTTTGTCTTTCTCTGTCTGAGTAGTCCATTTTTACTTATTTAACAAGACATATTGACATAATGTCACTATAATAATTTATTTTCAATAAAAATTTTGGTATACTGAGGCTTCTTGATTTATAACAGTTTAAAAAAACATTTAATGATAACATTTCGAATGCGAATATTTCAGAAACAGTTGAATTTAGGATATGGTTTGTTATATGAATTATGCTCAGAAGTTTACAAGAAATCGAAAAATAAATTCATATATAGGGTGATCCATTGAAAAAAAATAAACTTTGTTTTTCTCTGTATATTGATCAATTTTAAATTTTTTTTAATACGTAGAAAAAAAGTATTTTTTAGTACCTACATAACCAAACTTTTAAATTTTGGGACACTTAAAATAAAAAAGTTAAAGGGGGGCGACATTATAGGGGATCACCCCAAGCAGTAACTTTTAAAAAAAGTCTAGTACCTCAAAAAATCGTCCATTCGGTTATGTTTAATTACCGTAAGGTTTAGGATCGATTTTTAAAATTGGGCTATAATAAAAAAAACAAAAAAGTGATTTTGAAAGCAACGCTCAACTTTGCACACTGCGCATAGCAAAAGGGCACATCATATAGGTGCACAATGGGGTTTAACTTGTGCCTTATTTAGTACATAATCAAAAGTATAAGGGGTCAAATTCTGAAAAAATTCACAGTTAGCGAGTTATGAGCCAAAAAGCAAAAAAATTCCCCTTTCGGGGGATGAAATTAGGGGACGCGGAAAGTAATGAAAGAGTAATATAAAGAGACCGGCGACTGTCGCAAAACACTTTAAAGTTTCTTCAATAGTCCCATTTACGTAACAAATACTTAAATTGTTGCTTGGGAAGTGCGTACTATATATTATGTACATAAAATGTAAGGTTCAGTCGTCCTCAGTACGTACATACTATGTACTACATAGCAGAGCTGGGCAGTAATTGACTTGAAAGTGCTTGAAAAAGTGCTTCAAGCACAATAGTGCTTCGAGCACAGTGCTTGCAAGCACTTTTAAAATACAGTGTGGTAATTGGTAATTGAAGCCCTTTATAAAAAGTGCTTGGTAATTGGTAATTGAATTTCGCATTTCAAGCCATTTGAGTGCTTGCAAGCACTTAAAGGGCTTGCAAGCACTTTAAAGGGCTTGCAAGCACTAAAGGGCTTGCAAGCACTATCAGATTTGAGGGCTTGCAAGCATTTAAAGTGCTTCCGAGCAGTTTAGACTCTAGAGGGAAATGCCCTTAGTAACAACCCTGTGGTTTCATCATCATCATCTAACGCGGTGTGCGGTGCAGCATAAGCTTTAATGTGATTGGTTGGTTGAAGGCCGACTTGGCCAGTACCTTTCTCCTTCTTGCAGATAATTTGTACTTATTTTTGATGATTTCTTCACTTTAATTCCCTGCTTAAAATACCCCATAGAGACCTATACAAAATAATCTATCGGGCGCTACCGGATTCAATATGTGCATTTGTCCATGGTTTTTTCCGGATACGGCCCGATAGAAAATTTATAGGAAATTACCTATATATACATATATATATACCTATATATATTACCTATATATAGGGTGTCCCAAAAGTCAACGATATCCTTTGGAGGAATGATGGACCAACTCATGACCAACCAGAAAATCAAAACATGACCTTAGTAAAAAATCGTTAGTTTTTGAGATATAGTCATTTTTATGAATTTTGTAAAATTTGACACCTTATATCAGTTTTTTGAGTGCCACAGCTACAAAATTCCATATTCTTAGATTATATTTTATGTTGTGCAATCCTAAAAATGTCTGCTATTGATTACAGTTCAAAATAAAACTAATAGTAGTTTTTTACCTTTTGAAAACAAACATTTTTGCCCGATTTTATACGTTTTTTTATTAGCTAACTTCGACCGTTCAGACTGTAAAAAGACATGTCACGCAAACTTGGCAAGTATTTTAAAAATTGCTAATTTAGTGTAATATGCCATGTTATACTTTAAAGTAAAAGATATTGCTGTTTTACTGCAAAACGAGTTTATTGTTAAATTATTTCAATATTTAGGAATTTAAACAAAAACACTTCTTTAATGAAAATAACAGATATTTAATTAAAAACAAACGAATCACAAATAAAAATTAAATGATATGTTCAAAATGCCTGCCACCAAGTCGAATGCAAGCGCGGCATCTTTTTAAAAAGGATCGTTTTATCTGTCTTGCACTTTCTGCGTCTTTTATTTGTTGTGCGGCTTCATTAATTTGGTCTCTCAATTCATGTACGTTATGAATTACTATTCCATAGACTTTTTCCTTTATGCAACCCAAGTAAAAAAAATTTAGAGGATTTAAATCCGGAGACGGCCTATCCATCTCTCTGGATAAACCTGATCCAAATAATGTCTTACTTCCCGTGCGTAATGAGCTGGACAACCATCATGTTGAAGCCACATTGCCCTGCGTGTGGCGACAGGCACATCATCCAAGAAAATATTGTAATTGCAATACCAAATTTATTTTTATTTACAACCACAATATTGTTTGTTCTTTCTAAACTTAAATGTAAGATGACACCTTTGAAGAAAAAATATTGTAATTTCAACATAAAATTTAATTTTAATAACAATTACAATATTTTTGTTCTTTATTATTAAAACTCCTTTATCCACTTGCCCCTTCAATTGTGTGTTTCTGTCCCGTGTTTGACGTTTGACGTTTGACTACTCGAGTATGATCATTATGCCGTACCAGTATACTGCTCAGGAATATGCAAACATGCATTACATTTATGGTGAATGCAGAGGTAATGGTGTAGCTTCCGCCAACCTGTATCGGGAAAGATACCCGAATGCTTTGAGATATCCTGATTATCGCGTCTTTATAAATGTTCACCAAGCATACGCTGAAGGCAGAATGCCTCACAATCGTGGTAGAATGGGAAGACCACGTATGGATTATGATGAAGAGGTTTTGCAAGAAATTGAAAATCACCCAACTACTTCGGCGCGAGCAATTGAAAGGCGTACAGGAATACCGAAATCCACTGCAAACAGAATTACACGACGCGTATCAGTATCACCCATATCACGTACAGCGTGTGCAAATGTTGCTTCCTCGTGACTACGCAAGACGTGTCCAATTTTGCCGCAGAATGTTGCAGAAACATAGGGAAGACCCAGAGTTCCTGGATAAAATTTTATGGACTGATGAATGCACATTCCATAAAGATGGTTTTATGAACATGCATAATCTTCATTATTATGCACTTGAAAATCCACATTTAATTCGAGAAGAAAGGTCACAGTATCGTTTTAAAGTGAATTTGTGGACCGGCATCTTAAACGGCCAAATAATCGGTCCCTTTGAATTACCTGAAAATTTAAATGGGGAAAATTATCAAGAGTTTTTGGAAAACGAACTGACAAATCTTTTGGATGATGTGCCTGTCGCCACACGAAGGGCAATGTGGCTTCAACATGATGGTTGTCCAGCTCATTACGCTCGGGAAGTAAGAAATTATTTGGATGAGGTTTATCCAGAGAGATGGATCGGCCGTCTTGGTCCCATTTTGTGGCCTCCCCGATCTCCGGATCTAAATCCTCTCGATTTTTTTTACTGGGGTTGCATAAAAGAAAAAGTCTATGGAATAGTAATTCATAACGTACATGAATTGGGAGACCAAATTAATGAAGCCGCACAACAAATAAAAGACGCAGAAAGTGCAAGACAGATAAAACGATCATTTTTAAAAAGATGCCGCGCTTGCATTCGACTTGGTGGCAGGCATTTTGAACACATCCTTTAATTTTTATTTGTGATTCGTTTGTTTTTTATTAAATATCTGTTATTTTCATTAAATAAGTGTTTTTGTTTAAATTCCTAAATATTGAAATAATTTAACAATAAAGTCGTTTTGCAGTAAAACAGCAATATCTTTTTCTTTAAAGTATAACATGGCATATTACACTAAATTAGCAATTTTTAAAATACTTGCCAAGTTTGCGTGACATGTCTTTTTACAGTCTGAACGGTCAAAGATAGCTAATAAAAAAAACGTATAAAATCGGGCAAAAATGTTTGTTTTCAAAAGGTAAAAAACTACTATTAATTTTATTTTGAACTGTAATCAATAGCAGGCATTTTTAGGATTGCACAACATAAAATATAATCTAAGAATATGGAATTTTGTAGCTGTGACACTCAAAAAACTGATATAAGGTGTCAAATTTTACAAAATTCATAAAAATGACTATATCTCAAAAACTAACGATTTTTTACAAAGGTCATGTTTTGATTTTCTGGTTGGTCATGAGTTGGTCCATCATTCCTCCAAAGGATATCGTTGACTTTTGGGACACCCATATGTAAATGTAAAAGTTATGGTGTGCCTGTAGGCACACCATAACTTTTACATTTTCCCTATAGAGACCGATAGCAAATAATTCAATGAAGGATATATAGGGATATCCCTATAGAACAACCATAAAACATTTGACAAAATTTTATTAAAACCTATGGGGTCCTATGGGGGAAATACTAATTTTTATATTTATGTGTATTTTCGATAGCAAATAATTCAATGAAGGATATATAGGGATATGATATCCCTATAGAACAACCATAAAACATTTGACAAAATTTTATTAAAACCTATGGGGTCCTATGGGGGAAATACTAATTTTTATATTTATGTGTATTTTCCCCATTAAAACCAATATCAAATAAATCAAGGGTGGATATCCCTATAGAACAACCATAAATCCCAACTATGGGTCCTATATATACCGATACACCCTATAGAAACACCATACATTCCGATACAAATATCTATCGGTTTTAACAGGGTCTCTATGGGGTATTTTAAGCAGGGTTGTTTTGCGTCATGTTGTGTGGACTAATAAATTAAAAACAAAAAACTTTGGTTTGGTTTAGTTATTTTAATATAACGATCATCCAAAAATGTTTCTTATTTTTAAAATAAAGATGTTAATTAATTGGGTAGGAAGCAGTGGCGGCTGGTGGATTTTGGCACACCCATATCTCAGTTATTAGACATGGGACCCACATCAAATTTATATGAGTTTATAATGACATTATATAGACAAGTTCTGCGCAAGCAGAATTTAAATTAAAGTTTGCGAAAAAAAGTTAGTTTTTAAGTGCAACCCCCAGCCTCCTGCCCCTCCAAATTAAGATAATTCAAATTAAATTGGTACAATATTTAATTCACTGAAGTTTATCGACAAATTTCAAATTTTATTAAAAAAATTCAAGTATTACAGATTTTATACAATTTCAAAATTTTTTAAATTTAGTAAAAGAAATAATAAAAATTATAAATGGTATAAAACCTGTAATTCTTGAATTTTTTAATAAAATTTAAAATTTGTCGATAAACTTCAGTGAATTAAATATTGTACAACTTTAATTTGAATAATCTTAATTTGGAGGGGCAGGAGGCTGGGGGTTGCACTTAGAAACTAACTTTTTTTCGCAAACTTTAATTTAAATTCTGCTTGCGCAGAACTTGTCTATATAATGTCATTATAAACTCATATAAATTTGATGTGGGTCCCATGTCTAATAACTGAGATATGGGTGTGCCAAAATCCACCAGCCGCCACTGGTAGGAAGCAATTGGAAAACTAAAAAGTGCTTGGTAATTGGTAATTTATTTAAGAAAAAAGTGCTTGCAAGCACTTTTTGAGTAATTGGTGCTTGGTAATTGAATTTTTCAATTACTTTTCTCGGTAATTGGTAATTGCAAGCACTTAAAGTTTTCAAAGTGCTTGATGCTTGGTGCTGGCAATTACTTTTCCAAAGGGCTTGGTGCTTGGTGCTCGAAGCACTTTTTTTGAGTGCTTTGCCCAGCTCTGTACTACATAGAATGTACAAAGAAGGTATGTACAAAATACTTAACCAAAAGTTTGAACAAAAAACTTATGATTTCCTATAAATAATTTAAAATTCTTATTTTGTATACATACCTATCTAATAATAACAAATGATAGATTAAAATCAAAAAGGAACTGAGTTCAATTTTGAAATAAAAATAATACAAACTAACAGTGTATATTTATCATTAATCCAAGATACAAGCCTTTTTATTTGAATTTATTTGATTGGGTAGTACCTAAGAATTTAGTCATCATTTATTTTTAAGGATTGATTTTTTTGAAAATGATGAAAATTTTTGTTGACTAGTGATAATCAAACTCAAGACATAGTAAAAAATCTATGTGGTGGTAATAAATATATATATGTTTTTATTTTGTTTTAATTTTGGTTTTAATAAAGAAAATGTAAATTTCAGATTTGTTTAAATATTGCTCCTTAACCTCCCTTTAATATTTTGAGGTAATGTTACAACATGCTTTAAATGGTAATATTGCTACATGGATTTAAAAGCTATATTGATACAATATTTAATTTAATCGTTCACGTACTTTTCGACGGTAATATTGAGGCAACATTGCATCAACAACATTTATGCATCATTCGTACCTTGCATTGCAATGTTGATGCAAGGAAGAATTAGGGTTGCTACAACATTGCAGCAATATTGCATTACGGTTTGATGCAACATTACAGATTACAAAGCAATATTGCGTCAACATTGCAGCAATGTTGGTTTGCTCAGTGGGTACATGGCCTCATCACGTTCACATTTATCCCGCTTTTTTATTATGAGGGATGCATCCCATGAACCATGGTTCCCTGTTGCATAACACCATTCATTTTATCTTGAATTCTTTGTCGTTTTAAGACATAATATGTCTAAGTTTTAAGACATATTATGTCTAATAACTGAGATATAGGTATACCCAAATTCCACCAGCCGCCCATAGTATAGGGTTATAATATGCACATTTCGTGATAATTTAACATAAACCATCCCAACCAGCAAAGTAATTTTATAATTTCATCGCACTGCGACTGTTTTATTTTATTCTTATTTTATTATTACTTCCAAAATACTAATTAATTTTATAAGAGAAGGGATGAACTCTATTCTGTTGTTAAAAATGAAATGTTTTATAAATTTACCGTAAAAACGTTTCTAAGAGCAACACAATAAAACAAATTCAAAGGTCAAATCTATAAAATACAATTGTTTTATAATTATTTTTAGTAAATTTCGGCGATATTATTAAGACTCTTATAAATATATTATAAAACTATTTTATAGTCGCGTTTCATAGCTTTAATAAAATAATTATATTAAAGTATCAATGAGAACTATTTCGTTTCTTCAAGTAAAGTGTTTCCCTAGTAATCAATATAAAACTGCTTTATATTAGGTATGTTATTTGGGTTACAATATAAAAGCAATAACAAAGTTCTTATAAAACTAAATTGTTTTCATAGTTATCATTTTGATATCGCTATTACAATAAAACAAATTTATGTTGAATTAGCTGATGTGCACATCAGCACATCAAATTATGTACTCCATGGAGTACATAATTTTCATTAGTTCACTGAGTTCAATGTTTCATAAATAAAAATGGTGCAATTATCGCAGTGGAAAAAAATAAGAAAAGTGGCGCCTTTCGCAGAAGATTAAAAAGATGAAAATTGTCAGTAGTGATAATAAGGATACCAGTTTCGACAATGATAAAAGGGATCATTTAAACATAAAGCAGGAATCTACGAATTTTAACAACAGTGCTTCAGACCTCACAAGTGTCAGTACTAGTGACATTTTACTGTTTTATTAGAGTTGCCAAAAAGTCGCGAGTTAGCAAAAAAATTGCCAGTTAGCAATATAGGCACTTGTATTTGCTCGGCAATGGCCGTATAAAAATCGCGTGTGGTATTAAAATGTATGAATGGCAACAAATATGTTTTATTAGAGTTGCCAAAAAGTGTCAGTAGTATACTATAGTAACATTTTATTGTTTTTTTAGAGTCGCCCAAAGGTGTCAGTTAGCAATATTGGCACTCTTATTTGCACCGCAATGATTGTATAAAAGTCGCGTGTGGTGTTAAAATGGATCAATGGCAACAAATATGTTTTATTAGAGTCGCCAAAAAGTCGCGATCGCGAGGTAGCAAAAAAGTTGCCATTTAGCAATATAGACTCTCTTATTACTATAAACAAGACACAGTTTTTTCACCATGTTTCGGTTTTAATATTTTGGGAACAGGGCGTTTTTCGAATTTTTATGCTCGCTTATATAGCTATAAAGTATTATATTATAATAACACAGTGCAAAAGGGAATGGTTTGAAACCAAAAGCAAATGAAATTTAATAGCTTCTGCAACAAAACCCTATCAAGGTTTGTTTTGGATCACGTCTCAGTTGTTTATTATACATATTTAAAGTTGGTAGATTTTTGAATCCTCTCTAGTACCAAAAAATTAAGAAAAATTTTATAAATCCTTGTTAATTTTTCAAAATTATTTTAAAAATATGGTCGAAGAATCCATTTTTGATGTTAATGTTTACCTAAGACCTACAGTAGAGGGCGAGCCCTCGCGGTGTCATACAATTTTTGCTATAGAAAGAATACTTTTAACGTATTTTTATTGTTAAAATTTTTAAAGTTTTCCTACAGTATAAATCCTACTATAAAATATCCAAAAATATACCAACTTTAAATGCGTATTATAAACAACTAAGACGTGATATAAAAAAGCCCTGGTAGGGTATTTTTTGTGGAAGCTTTATCCTTTCATTTGCCTTAATTTTGTATCACAGTGCAATTAATAATTATTAATTAATATTAATTGCACTGTGATACAAAATTAAGTAAGTGTATTAATACACTTAAATCGACGAATTTTAATCGTTAATAACTTGTTACCCCTTTTATAAAAGAGCTTTAGCAAGAAAAGTAAATTCGTGAGTTATAACTCTTGAATTTACTTTACAAGGTGTTAATTAAGTATATGGTCAAACTTCATCAGGCTAATTCTTTAGATGATTTTAAGATGAAAAATCAATGTAAACAAGGGTTAGGAAATGTGCTTAGATTTCAAGATACAGGGGTGTTAAAAATCGTTTTTTTTCTATCTTAAATATATCTTAAATACCCTCAATTTTGATAAAATTTGTCGGCGTTATTTGTTTAGTAAAGGGCTAATACAGTTTAGCGGAAGTAAAGTGGTACTTTATCTCGAGATAAGCCTATTTATGAAGCCCTTAAACAGAAAAAAGTTTGAGAGTATTTTAAAATTTTCTAAAAATATTCGAGTGCGAAAAGAAATTTCACTAACTCCGACCCTGTGACAATATGTATCATTAGCCTACACAAAATATTTTATAAAGATTGCCTAGTAATTTAAACTGTTTTATAATGGTTGCGCCTAAAAGTAAATTATTTTATAGAAAAACGCCATTTTAAAATGGGTGTACCCCAAGGAATCGAAATAAGTTGAATTTAAAATACTAAATATCACACGTATAATGACACTTGCAGTAGGTAAAATACATAAAAATTATTATTAGTTACCTCTACAACCAATCGGTTTAAGTTTTTCTGTATAAAATTATCATATTGAGGAAGATAGTTTTTTTGTTATTTAAAAAAATTTCCTAAAACACTTAAAAATACGGGGCGCACTTAAATTTTGTTGGAAATATGCTATATATTTCTCAATAAAATTTCCCTGGTATCAAAAATGTCTATTCCTGTAGCACAAATAAAGTTTCCAAATAATAGTGTTTAAGGTATTATTAAAATGGCTTCTTTGCTAAAGGCCTCGGCCTCAATTTCCCTTGGCATAAATCAAAATTGCAGCATTCAGAACATCTTCAAAAAACCTTTTTATTTTGTTACTGTAATTCCAATATGCATTTTTATTTTATATTGTTTTCATGAAGCTATTATAAAATTGTTATATAGTTGTTTTATAGAAATGTTTATACTTTTGTAAAGTATATTTTATAGCGCAGTATAAAAAGCTTTAACAAAAATGTTTTATAATGCTTTTGTAGACTTGTCGCAATGTTTATAAAATAATTTTATTATGTTTCCAAAAGCTTTTACAAAATACTAACCAAAACTGAAATGTTTTATAAAGTGGTGCCAATTTTACATTTATATCTTATAAACATTTTAAAAACGTTTCTGAGAGTAGGTATGTTTGTTTTATAATTTTTGTGTAGAAAGAGTTTTGGCAAGTATTATAAAATATAAAAATGCTACTGCAGTAATTTTAGTCAAAACTGTAGGGTATTTAGGGGCTCCATAGGCAAGTATTTTGATCATTTGCTCAAATGCTTGAGCATAGGAGCTTGTGTCCGGAAAAGTTCCCAATCGGAGATGCAGCTGTTTTAAAATTGGACTCTTCGCGTCAGATGTGTAGGCAACCAAACGTACACGAACCTTGTGTTTTCAGATTTAATTACAGTAAACACACAGTGTGTTTACTTGTGAGATGTAATGCAAATTTACTAGGGATCCGGACCCACACGGAGAGAAAAGTATATTACTGATTACCATAATTATAATACCCTTTACTATATTATATATTACTATTTGGGACAACTATCTTGTATATTGCCAGTTACTATGCATATTTAGTAATTTTTAAATATCCATGTATATTAAACTTTAAGGTTATTATTCTCAACCAATTTTGTTTTTAGTTCTTATTATAATTAGATAGTAAATTTTAAAAATAAATATAATAGATACGTAACCCATAAGAAACTAAATAGTGTATTTTATTATTTTGTATAATATATTTAATTAAATCATATAGTAAATATTACTATTTGTAGATAGTAAAATCAATTTACTATACGAATATATTCAAAATTAAAATACGTATTATACATTTTTGATCTAATAATATTGGTGTTGTAATCTTTACTAAAATTGTATAATAAAAAATACTATTTCGTATTACAATCTTTATATTTTACTGACGAATATTTAATATTGTTAAACTAAACATTTTTTAAAGTAAATTTTAATATATTTTTTTAACTATCTAAAATTTACTATACATTTCTCTCCGTGCAAATGAAATTACGCTTACTTTCGTATCCAGCTCCGAGAGAAACGACTAATTTCGGTTCGGGTTCAGTTACGGTTCCAAAAAAATATTTTTGTCCGGTTCGGACCAATCTTTTCGGTTCCATTTTTTACTATGTATGAATAAGTATCTACCTACCTACTTAAATTACAAAATAAAAGAATTTTTTTCTTCTTCTCATATGGGACCCACACCAAATTTATAATAGTTTATAATGACATTAAATAGACAAGTTCGGCGCAAACAGAATTTAAATTGAAGTTTGCGAAAGAAAGTTAGTTTTTCCTGTCACCTCACCCGCCTCCTGGCCCCCCTATTTGAGATAATCCAAATTAAAGTGATGCAATTTATAATCTACTATAATTTAGCAAGACATTTTAAATTTTATTTAAAAAATTCAAATATTACAGATTTTATAGGATTTTAAATTTTTATTATTTATTTTATTAAAACAAAAAAATATTTAAAATGGTATAAAATCTGTAGGTAATATTTGGACTTTGAAATTTTTCAATAAATTATAGAGGATTATAAATTGCACCACTTTAATTTGAATGATCTCAAATAGGGGGGCCAGGAGGCGGGTGAGGCGACACAAAAAACTAACTTTTTTTCGCAAACTTAATTAATTTAAATTCTGTTTGCGCCGAACTTGTCTATTTAATGTCATTACAAACTATTAGATATATATTTGGGGTGGGTTCCATGTCTAATAACTGAGATATTGGTATACCCAAAATCCACCAGCCTCCACTGCCCTATACATAGTGTTTATAAAAAGCGATATTGTTTCATTTGCTCTAACATAAAAATCCACATCCCCAACTTGTCGGCATTTTCTGAGCTTCCAATATTAATAATATATTTCAATATTAATAATATATTTCAATATTTCCAATAAATTTGAAAAAAAATTCGGTCATTTTAAAAATTATTTAGTTAAAGATTGTTACAACATACGATACCATCGTCATGATGGATGATTTTGTAAAATTTCTTTATTCGTTAGAAAATTTTATAAATTTAGACTAATAAAATTGCATTTTCGAGTAATCCAGCGTCAATAAAATTGACAGCCAACAGAAAAAGTTTTACGGTTTTTGTTAAATTAAGCCTTACGTTTAGAAAGCCATAAATTTGATGGAATTTGTATAATGAATTATACACTCATCCAAAAATTAAACGCTTGTGCCAAAATTTATTATTTAAAGTACACATGAGATAAAGCATAAAATGCTAATGTTGAGTGCATTTTGACCCCATGTTCTTGGGAGTTTTTTTATTTTTTGCACTGTATATTCTATACAATCGATTGTAGGGTGATTACCTATAAAAATTGTTGCATAATATTCGAGAACACTGCAGTTACAAAATATGTACATGTATAATATAATATAATATAATATAATATAATATAATATAATATAATATAATATAATATAATATAATATAATATAATATAATATAATATAATATAATATAATATAATATAATATAATATAATATAATATAATATAATATAATATAATATAATATAATATAATATAATATAATATAATATAATATAATATAATATAATATAATATAATATAATATAATATAATATAATATAATATAATATAATATAATATACTATAATATAATATAATTAGGTAAATAAATGTATTACAAAATATATACATTGTATATATTTTGTAATACATTTATTTACCTAAAAATTGTTTTTTATGCTGGTATCAATAATATTTAATAAATTATATATGTATGTATAGTAGGGTGAGCCAAAAAAACTAACCTATCGGATTTATGGGTTAAAATGAACCTACATACCGAGCAAAAAATTTCCCTGCAAGGCAAAATTTTTTGCTCAATTTTAAAAGGTGTCGGTGAGCATTCTAAGTTTTCCATTGAAATAACACGTAAAAAAATCTCTTTTTATTAAAAAGACTATAACTTTTGAACCGTTTGAAATAAAAATGTTTACGTCGCAGATTCTTGTAGAGCATAAAATTTCCCAAAGAATCTATACCAGGATTATTTTTTTTAATTCAAAAATTCGTATGTTTGAAAGCTTTGAAAAGTGTAAAAATCAGTCAAAACTGCAGTTTTAGTGATTTTTTACACTTTTCAAAGCTTTCAAACATACGAATTTTTGAATTAAAAAAAATAATCCTGGTATAGATTCTTTGGGAAATTTTGTGCTCTACAAGAATCCGCGACGTAAAAAAATTTATCTCAAACGGTTCAAAAGTTATAGTCTTTTTAATGAAAAAAGATTTTTTTACGTGTTATTTCAATGGAAAACTTAGAATGCTCACCGACACCTTTTAAAATTGAGCAAAAAATTTTGCCTTGCAGGGAAATTTTTTGCTCGGTATGTAGGTTCATTTTAACCCATAAATCCGATAGGTTAGTTTTTTTGGCTCACCCTAATGTATAGGTACCATTACAATTTTTTATATATTAATTAATTATCGTAGGTAAACTAATCGCTGTACAAAAACATAACCTTTTAGTAAATATAGGTTATTACCTATTATTATACTATACTTATAGACATTGCTCGATTTCTAAAAATACAGGTGCTGGAAGTATAACTCCTCTTTTATTTTATTTAATGTTAAATTTTATTTTGCAAAACAAGATTCTAAAAATGTGTTAGTGTGGTAATGTAAAAAAAAAACAGTAAATAGCATAGTTTTCTAATTGTATACGTTAACTTTCGTAATATTTTTATTTCTAAAGAGAGGTTTCGGCGCGTTTCGCCTCAAATTGAGCCCTACGGCAGCTGCTTAAACATAACATATTATGTACTTATACGTTTTCTTTTATTTTAATATATTTTTTGGAAAAGATATTGATATTGCATTTCCTACATAATGCATATATGCATTTAATTACGGTTATGTTCATGAGCATATTACTTTTTTTACTAATAATTTGTAGAGAATTAAATAAATAAATAAATAATGTTTCTTCTTAACTGTATTACTTACCTATTTTTAATGGTTTAGATTTAGAATTAAAAAAGTTAATAAAATTTTAAAAAGAATTTTAAAAATAAATATAAATATAATTTTTTTACTAAGTATTAGTATACCTGTATAAACTTAATGATGGGATTATTTGTCAGGCGCGTAGGTAGAAAAAAATTCCGGGGGGTTTTGGTAAAATATTAGATTAAAATAAAATCTGATGATGAAAAGGTGATAATTTGATAGGGTTTCTAAAAAAATCTCAAAACACAATTGTTTTTCACATTTCGAGGCAGGTTCAAACCCCTATCCTACCCCATGTTATTTGTAGAAAGTTTGCAGAAAAAATGATGAAAAAAATCAGTATCCTCTTTTATTTTATATTAAACTCAATGAGGAACCTTTTAAAATTGAAATGAAGATTTTTATTACAGCTAGAAAAGAGGATATATATTTAAACAGCCTAGTACAAATGTTATCTTTTAATTAGCGCAAAATACCTATTACTTCGCAAACAAACAATGTACGAAAATTAAGGTATTAAATTAAACTGTTATACAGAATATTTAATTTTTTAATTAGCACAATCCGTCTGAATTATCAGATATGGGCGTATCTCGTATTTTAAAATTTTATTGAGCATTTTAAAAATTAAATTTTTTTAGCTAATTTTAATGTATGTAATATAGATGGCATATGTTCAAGCGCTTTGCAAAGCGCTCATAAATGCTCATAAGCGCTCATAAATGCTCGAGCAATAAAAAACGATGAAATATAAATTTTATAAAAAAAGTTATTGAAAAAAAAAAATTCCAACAAAATAGAGCTAAGTAAACCATTTTGGAATTGGATAAACCTGCACCACTTTTGTTACCTGCACATGTTCTGATGTAAACAGTAGTTATTTGTTGGTTAATTTAGTTTTGGCGCCAAAGTGCTCATCCTTCTCTAGTACACGGAAAAAAATAATCGGTAGACTCTACCGAAAAAATCGGTAGACTCTACCGATAAAATCGGTAGTCTCTACCGAAAAAAAAATCGGTTCCCTCAACCGATTTTTATCGGTAGCAGCTACCGATTATTTTCGGTAGAGTCTCCCGATTTTTTCGGTGCAGGCTACCGAAAAATTCGATTACCAATTTTTGAAAATTTTTGTATTTTTTTATCGAGAAGTTAAATACTCGTTTTTTATTAAATAGAAAATAGTATTTTTTTTTGAGGTATAAATAAATTTGAAATACAAAAATATTAAAAATGAGGAGTAATTTTTATTAAATTTTTTACAATTCTAAATAAATATTAAATTGCTGGTGGCTACAAAGTAGATATTTTTTTTGTATTAATAAAGAAGGTTCTAAATTTGGTAATTTGCTCTTATTCTTTGTCATACTTGATTTATAATCAATTTCAACGCAATAAGCATCATAGTGTTGATCAAAATACAATGTTTTAATCGAGAACATGAGAAAATATATACAATTATTTACACTGACTATTTCATTAATTTTTCCGAAGACTGGATCGTTATTATCATCAATCATCAATTTCGAGAAAGTTTTCTTTTTTTTTCAGTACTAAAATCACCAATATGTACATACCTAGAAATATATGTAAATTAAAATTATATTTACATATAAAATAATTGACAAAACTGTATGTATTTATAATTGGATAAATAAACTTTTTTTTAAATAGATGATAAAAAAACCCATTTCTTTGAATAGCATTTTTTAATAATTACAATGAATACCATCTCAAAATGTTTGACTGAAAAGAGTAATTTTTATTAACTTGAATTATGTTTAATATTATTTTTAAATGTTAATATTTTTAAGTATTAATATTTTTTTTAAATTTTCTAACAGCGCATCGATGCGGATTTTCTCAGTTACGGCTACCGAAAAAATCGGTAGACTCTACCGAAAAATAATCGGTAGCTATTACCGATAAAAATCGGTTAAGGGGAACCGATTTTTTTTCGGTAGAGACTACCGATTTTTTCGGTAGAGTCTACCTATTTTTTCGGTAGAGTCTACCGATTGGCAATCGGTAGCTGTTACCGATTGCCAATCGGTAGCCTCTACCGATTATTTTTTTCCGTGTATGTAATAAATAATTTGATTTAACTAAAAATGTTTAATCTTTAAAATATTATACAAAATATTTAATTTTCTAGTTAGCACAATCTTCTGTCCCAATTATCACATAAGGGCGTATCTCATATTTTACAATTTAACCAAGCATTTGGTTAATTTAAATGTAATGCCTTTTAAAACATTTTTTTTAAATAATTTGAATTAACGTTTAAAATGCTCTGTAAAATTGTTAAATAAATATGCCCTTATGTGATAATTGGAACGAATTGTGCAACATCATTTAAAATTACATACAATTCATTAATGAACCAAAAGATTATTTATTTCCGTGGGTGATACAAACTGATAAAAATTTAATTATTATCGCTTTTATCAGTCAAAAATAAAACGACTAAATCAGAATGTAATAAAATTATATTAGGAATTTTCGTGTAAGTATCATAGCTTATGGACAAAAAATATGTACACGGGTTTTATATGATTATGTATTATACATTATTATAAGTTAAAATATAAAGCTAATTAAATTATCACAATTAAATACAATAATAATAAATATTAAATACCAAAATCACCATTAATAATGTCGCCGGATGGACCTATAACGGTCCGACTTTTAAATATTTTGCCCCTAAATTTATCCAGGTTTTCACCGCTATAAGATAAGAGCGGTGAAATTTCGACATCGCTCTCGCATTTTGCACCTGCTTTTTCAATAAACATTTTATGCAGGTTTAGAAGATCCCTACGAGCTGTCGCTGGGCTATCTTTACCCTCAGCATTTTTCAATGGGCTGAACTCACGATTGACTTCCACTTCCCAGGTGGCAAAATTTTCAGAAAACTGAAAGACGTCAAAAATAAATTTTTCTATTTTGATTCCATTTGGTGATTGTGGATGTATGAAGGTTCCATTATACTGGACAATCTTTTTTTTGGCTACATGAAGTGGTATCTCCTCTTCGTGATTCTTGGCGATTTTCTTAAGAAACTGAGTAGTAAAAAAATGATTGCAGATGCTTCCAGCGCTGTACAACAAGTCGCCGTTTTCGTCTCGTAAACTCGCCAATTTGGAATCAATTTCACTGTACTCCACGACTTTTATTTTGCCATCCACCTTGCATATTACCCCAACTGGTTCGGCCGGGTCGGCCTTCTTGATAACTTTAGCTCCACAGTCAGCTTTTTTAGATATACAGTAGCCCAAAAATGCTGGATCAGCAACTTTAACCAAAATATTATCAACACCATACACGTGAACGTACTCGATTCCACGTCGGTCCATATCATCAAGTATTCCGTTTTTCTGTAGCGCTCGGTATATTCCTCCATTTCCATCCGGAGCCATCGCGATGCTTCTTTTACTACTGAGGATGATTTTACCGAAATTGTCGAAGCACGGGAGTACGCCTTGTTGAAAAATCACAATGTTTTCGCGTTTTAACTCAAAAAAGTTGTGTTCTTCCAGGTATTGTTGGGTTTGTAGGTCGGTGGACTCGCTGGTCATGATGTACCAGCAGATGTTGCCTATTCTTCCTTTTTTAGAATTAGCCAGCTCTAGTACTCTCCTGATTCTTTCCGCCTGAAGTTGAAATAGAGTTTTCTCGGAGGGCAAACCTACAGAAAACATCCCTTTGGGGTAGCGCACTCCCAAACGGGTGCCTTGTCCGCCCGCTAGAAGGATAACGGCCACTTTATTTTTCGAAATCGCCTCATAGGCAGGCTCTAAGTATTTTTCTAGTAACTTCTCAGTTACATCTTTGGCCACCTGTATTTGGTCCCTCGGTATCGGAGCTATGCACTTATTCAACTGCTTGACGTCATTATTTAAGGTTTTTACGGCCTTCTTGTAAATACTGTTGATATTTTTAAGTGGAATTTCGTTTAGTTCTTTAAGAAACTCGTCCTGATCTTTGCTGTCCAAGTCCTCCCAAAATTTTAACAAATGTGACTGTTCGCATTCTTCTAGTTTCTTTTTTACTTGTGCTAGGTTGGGCTGCATTTTTAACGCTATCGTATCGCCGCACCGTACATTTAGGACTGCCGCGTAAACAAAAGTTACATTGAAAAATTAGTCGTTTGTAGGTTAGGTATGTGTTGACACACAGAACCGACACGTCTTGTGTGTGTTTACAACGTTGCCAATGCGAATATTTTTTCATTAATATTGGGAATATTTGATAAAACGCATTTATTTATGATATACCTATTTACTTTAGTAGTTGCATTCGAATATGCAGTTGTAATGCTGTTTGTAACCGTTAAGTAATTATCTAATAAACGATGTAAAAATAATACCTGCTTAATTAAATTTATTATTATTCCAATCAATTTAGAAATACTCGATAAAAGCGCCTACAAAAAATTAAGTTTATCACTCGGTGAGGGTTCGCATGAAAATAAAAAAAACCCTTTTGCGTGCTCCTAAAAACCACTTCTACCCTGCCATTTTAAAAAATAACATTTTTTCGGTTTCTCTTGCAACGGAGTCTTTTTACTAAATTTGACGCGGCCGCAGCCATGGTTAGTTTTGATAGGGAATTGTTTAATCTAATTTTTTTAATTTAACGTTTTTTATGCGCCGCTGCACTGGATCCATAGTTAAATAGTTAAATAGTTAATATAACTGTTCACAGAAGTCTGTTCCTTCTCGTATAATTAATTGAAGAGCAGGGCGTATACGCCGTTATAACGAATCCAAAAATAAATTTAAAATTGCTGATAAATATACCTAATATCACAATCCATTGTGCCCAAGCCCGTAGCCAGAAATTTGGTTTGGGGGGGGCCAAAACGTAGTAATAATTTTTTTGGTGGTAGGGGGGCGGAAATGGTTGATGGATAAATACCAGTAAAGCGTGAAGTTGTCATAAAAAATATGGCTTGTAATCGATAGACATATTTTTAAAACATTCACATATTAAGGAAAATTTTAGGGTTCACGGAATTTCGGTGGGGGGGGGCCGGGCCTGATTGTGCCTAATGTAATAGGTATAATAATATATAAAAATCCCGCGAAATTTTAAAATATTATTATGCCTTCCTGCGTCATGACGATAGTTTTGATTACACTTCTGGATAATATTGGCACAAAATATTTTTCAATTACCTAAATTTAAAGTGCTTTTTTTACTATTCGCATTTCGATTTGCATATTATTCTAAAACAGGGTAAAAGTAAAAGTTACTGTTTATATATATATATAATTATTAATTAATTATAATTAATAGATTTAAAAATATTAGCACCTTATTGTGATTTTTTGGAGTGATTACAGGACTAGGAACTTTTTCTTAATTTTATTTGTTAAAAACTTTGTTATTATTATAATAATATTATTATTTTATAGTCGCGGCCAAATCTGCATGGGTGCACGTCATCAACGGCGTATAACGTCAGCGTTAATGTCTATTCATACTGTTGACGGTGGGGGCTGTTAATTAAAATGGAATTATAACATCATTGTTATAATCTTCTACACTAACTAATGATAATCCTATAGGAGTTTGTTACGGGCAAATTTTGATTAAATGTGTTTAGAGAGGAAACAAAATTACATTTTTATTATCTACATATTATGTACACACAGAAAAAACGCTAGCATAGCATGAATGGGTGAGCCATTAAACCAATGGGATCTTGTAATCCGTATTTCTGAATAACAGTTCCTATAATACCAATAGCTATTGTAACTACCTAGGTAGTTAGCACTTGGTTTATAATCGTTTACTGTTTTAAAATTAACAACAAAAGTTATCGCTCCTAAATCTATTGATATTTAATTGTTAGAATGTTATATTACCATAGTATGTATACTATGTATACATTTAACGCAATAAATTCTTTGACATTTAGGCAAAATGTTTCCCTATTTTGGTTTAATAGCAATTAATTGAGAAAATAACAATTTAGATTGCTTCAATTTTAATGCTTTCAATGACAGCGCTGTTCTTGGTACTATGTAAGATTTATGTGCATAAAAAAAATGCTTAATTACCAGAAACACAAAAATAATAAATTACCAGTCGTCTTGGTCGTCAGAGCAAACCATGGTACACTGCAGTGGCGGCTGGTGAATTTTGAGTATACCAATATCTCAGTTATTAGACATGGGACCCACATCAAATTTATAATAGTTTATAATAATAAATAGACAAGTTCGGCGCAAACAAAATTAAAATTTATGTTTGCGAAAAAAAGTTAGTTTATAGTGTAGCCTCACCCGCCTCCTGGCCCCCCTATTTGAGATAATTCAAATAAAACTGGTGCAATTTATAATCTACCATAATTTATCGACAATTTTAAAATTTTATTTAAAAAATCCAAATATTACAGGTTTTATACCATTTTTAATATTTTATAATGTATAATATGTATATATACATATTATATAAATAATAAAAATTTAAAATCGTATGAAATTTATAATATTTGTATTTTTTAAATAAAAATTGACGATAAATTAAAGTAGGTTATAAATTGCACCACTTTAATTTGAATTATCACAAATAGCGGGGCCAGGAGGCGGGTAAGGCTACACGAAAAACTAACTTTTTTTCGCAAACTTCAATTTAAATTTGGTGTCGCGACCCCCCATGTTCATTTTTAACCTAAAAAGATAAGAGATGACATGTCGGTCAGTCGGTTTTTCTAAAATAAATCCCCATCCCAAAACCTCAAACCACCGTTAAAAAGCATAGCTTCAAAAACAAATAAACTTAATGGATTTTTTACTGCTAAATAGGTTCTTTATAAAAATTAAGCATAAGTACGTTTTTTTTGCTTTGTAGGTATAATTTTTTCTTTACAAAAACACAATTAAAGTTTCTTTTATAGGGTTGGTAGTACCAACTTGGTACCTAATACGTAAATAAAACAAAGCATTTTTAAAAGCAGTTTCTTGGAAATATTTATATTTAACATTTAAATACAATAAAAATATTAATTAAAACGACACATTTTTATGTAACAAATTTGTTTCAAACATTTAATCTATAAAATATATATCTTTTTGTATGAATTTTAGTTAATTCTTAACATAATTGAACTAAAATACCGCTTAATAAGTTTGTCGAAATTGGCACATTAAAAAATAATAAAAAACAAATTATTTTAGTCTTTGGGTAACATTAGCTAAAGCAACAGCAAATGCTTGAAGAGCTGAAAAAGGGTATTGAAAATCTAAGGTATAGGCATTTCCGTCTATCCTCCCAAATTGCATTACCTGAAAAATAAAACGAATTACATAATAAAAAAATTCCATCAAAATCCAAATCGCACCTGTTTCCCCCTAAATTCAATCTGAAAATTCTTTGCAGATTCCTGGGTAACCCTTCCGCCAAAATCTAGTTGGTAAACTTGGCTATTTTCGTTCCACATCGGAGCTTTGTTGTGCATCACAAATTCTCTTCTTTGAGGAATTACGTGGTTGTTACAACAACTGCCATTTGGTTCGATTTTCCCTCTCTTCAACTGAACATTCAATAAACATTTTTGCGATATAACACACATTAAACTCACCTTTTGCCTGAGTTGAGATTTTTGAAATGTTTCCAGGTCCTTATAGTTCGTACCATTGCAAATTTCATCCCCTGACGCGTTTACTTCATCATCGGAGCTTTCTTGGTTTTTGTTTTTCTTATATTTTCTCCCTAAGAGAGGAGAGTTTAAAAGTCTCCTTCTAATAGGAGATGAAGATTGTGGACGAAGCCCTAAACAAAACAAAATAAAGATTTAAAGATTTGTTGTATTAAGGCAAAGTTGTACCTTTTTTACTAGGGGATGGTGAGGCAGGTGAACTCCTAGGCATTCTTGGAGACATTATTGGCGAAGAAGGTTTGCTATCTTCTTTTAGCCTAGTTATTAATTTTTCTAAATTAGCCAGTGCTTGGGTATGAATGGGCGTACCATTTTTTTCGCTGGGTTCGTTTAAACTCGATTTGCTTCTTTCTTTATTTTTTTCACTCGTGACCGCTTTATCGGTCTTTCTTCTTCTCATTAGGGGAGATGAGAAAAAGTCCCGTTTGGAACTTTTTTTTCTAGGCACATCTACATTTATGGGTAATTGTTTAATGTTATCTACCGGTTTCTCCGATAGAGAATCGTTAATTTCGTGAATAATTTTATCCTTATTTATAATAAAATTAGAAATACTGTTCGTTTCGTTATTTGGAAAAATATCGCTAGAGTCCAAGCTCCGCGACTTGCCGCAGCTTTTGAGATTTGGGTTCATCCTTAGGTTCTTGTTATTGTTATCTACCAAATTTTTGGTTGTTAACCTGCTTTGTCGCTTTGTTTTTTGTTTTTTGTTTACAAGAACCAACCGCCTTGGTATATCCTTGCGTAAAAGGAGTAGCGCGGCATCGTTAGGCACCAGTTGGGCTTCTACCATATCCAGATACCCAACACTGCAACTCCGAACCATAGGATCGATAAAGAATGTGGATGGAGTAGATTTTTTTGAGGTGGATGCCGTGTTTTTTTCTTCGTCAATAAACTTCAGTACTTTGTTTGTGGTTAGAGGTTCATCGATTTTCTTAACGTTTTCTAAATTATGACAATAATTTAAATCTGACTTTTTAAGAACTCTGGGCTTGTTTAGATTAAATGAGACTGAAATATCATTTTTTTGGTGTTCATGCGTTATATTTGATTTAACTTGTAAGGTATTGTTAATACTATTAAAATATTCGCTTGGAGAGTAGGATATAATGGTTGGGGCTGGTGGTCTATCGAAAATAATGTCGCTGGGTGCAACGGCGTTCTTGGGCGATTGCAAAGCTGGTACGGATACTTCACAGCATATAGGGGATATGGCGTGCCTTTGACTTGACGGGTGCTGATTGCCATTTTTGAATTGGCTAATAAAACTGGTGCTCTGCGAGCTATTCGGACGAAAATTTACTTGCGGACCGTAGTTGCAAGCCGACGTCTGTGGACGGATATGATCGTTACACGTAACGATATCGTGGATTTCTACGTAGTTTTTGCTTTCTTCGTACGACTCGACGGTACTCAAGTTATTTATATTTGAGTCCTTAAGATAGGAGGATTTTTGTTTGGTGGTTCGAGGGCTCATTGGTGCTATCGTGGGCCAGTTTTCTATAGAAAGTCTAGCGGTTTTTGTTTTCACGTCTACCTGTAAATTTTCTTCCTCATCTTCCGAGAATAAATTTGGATTAAACGTAGGGTCTGGTCCTATAGGAAAGTCATCGCAGAGCTCAGTCATTACCAATGTCATTTGCCTTGGTTGCAGATGTAGCAATGACGTTTTATAAGTTACCTGACCTAAATTTGCTGGAACTGAAGTCGCTAAACCATGGATTTTAAATTTAGTTCCCCAAATATTAGAAGTTACTTCTACCAAACGTACTTGCTAAAAATAATATTGTCTTTAAAAAAAATTCTGAATTATTAAATTTTAATTTACCTCTGGTAATGTATCCAAATAAGATAAATCCTCCTGATCAGTATCTTGTTCCTTAAACTGCCTCTCGTATGCTAAATAGGCGTTTTTATTTTTTCTTTTCTTTCTTCTTTGCATTCTGGGCGATCCTGTACAACCATCCTCCCTCTCTGTATCTGAAGAATCACTTAAACATCCAGCTCCACTGGCAGAATTGGATGATGAAGAGCTACTTTTAGAATCTGTATGGAAGTTATGAAAATGATGATCTTCTGCTTGCGGATCAAATATCACAAACTCTGGTCTTATTTTGCTAGTTCTTTTGCCTTTTAATAGGGGCACCAAACCACCTAAATATTCTAAATAGAGAGTATAACATGTACCAGAAGAAAGATTATTTTCATCGTCATGGCGTATCATTGTACAGTGAAGCCTGACGGAACCTACTGGGGGTCGGGATACGAATTCTCGAAGGGAACTTGGTTCTGGAATACAGCACTAAAATTAAAACATTATTATTAAGGTGTCTAAATTGTTGTTGTTGTTGTTGTTACCCTAATAGTTTGAGCAAATAAGTTTCCGATAATATTTCTAAGACGAGCTGGTAAAGGCAGCAGAGATAATTGTGACTCATTAGAAATCATATCGTGTATCCTAAGTCGGCATAATAACTGTAACGAAGCTATTCTTTTTGAAACCCATGCAATGTGGATCTGGGTACCTGTCGCTATAAATAAACGTTTATCGTTATGCCCCCACGTGAGAGTCGAAACTCTTGTCTAAAATAAAAACAAGTTTTAGTAAGTTTAATTAAATCGTCAATATAAATTTGTTTTTACATGTTTTTCAGGAATTATGGTCGAGTATATTAGAATGCCTTTTTCATTATAAAACCGTAAAACGTTAGTGTACTCGAGCTGAGGACCGTTGGGAGAAGTCCTGATCGTGACCCCCGATACAGCGAGAACTTCCCTGGAGTTGCTCCATTCCATGCAAAGTGGTCCTTGTAGGCAGGTGTTTATTTGAATTGGAGACACGTCGTCGAAAGTTGACAGCAAGTATATGTAGCCATTTTGGAGACAAACGGCCAACACAAACTTTCTCTCGGCTGCAATTAAAACAGTAAACTATCAACCGGTAAATTGAAAATATCAATTCATGTTACAATTTCCCTTCAATAACAACTTGGTAATTAGAACTCTAGCAACTTCCTTTTTAATTTCCTGCTTTTTGGGCCAATTAAGGAATCAATTCTTCTATCCAAATAAACAAAAATTTGTTTAGAAAAATTCTCCTAGGAAAGTTTAAAAATTAAATAGGTAGGTAATGAAAATAAAAAACTAAAACTGGTAGGTTCCTACACTGTAAAAATTGGTTAATAGTGTAGCTATTAAAAATTATTATACAAGAGATAATGCGCATATTATTGACTGTAATACTGTATCTACCCCAATTAGTAGATATTTAAATAATTTTAAAAAATAAATGAATGAAATGTCACCTGTCAGAGGCGCGGAGGTAATAAATTATTATTAATTATTAGGTACTCAAATGGTTATCATTATTTACTCAATATTAGGTATTCAATATAAGTAGATAATATTATATTATTATACGAGAGAACATACCCATAATCTCGAGTGTAATACTATGCAATAGAAGTAGATAAAGTATATATACTTTATCTACTTTTATTGCATATTATTGGAGTTTTTTCGTGAATAATGATAAATATTATGAATTCCCTGCATAACAACCGAAATAATGAACTCATTATTACGTTGTTAGGCAACAGTGATTGGTCAACTTTAATATTTACTTTGACTTGAACCTATCGGCCCGATAGTATCGGGTTTTAAATGGGAAAAAGGCGAAATTATAGTTTAATAATTTAATAGAATCTGACATCTGATGTCAGATTTTATTTAATTATTTGTAAAAATCATATCATTGAATTATTGGAGAAGATAAAGTGAAGTATTACACTCAAGATTATGCCCATTATTCAGCAAACCTCATCCTGGTGAATAATAGCCTGCATTATCTATCGAATACTATACTCGAATACTATTAACGACTACAATAAGTCGATAATTAAATTATTTTAAAAAATAAATAAATAAAATCTGACATTCGTCAGATGGTTAACCTCAGTTTTTACTAATTTTAAATATTATTATAGTCGCCTTTTCCCAATTTAAAAATCGATTAGTTCAAATCATCGTGCATATTGAAATCGGCCAATCACTGATGCTAAATAACGTAAATAATATGTTAATTATTCCCGTTGTTAGGCAGGCAATTTATAATGTTTATCATTATATACGAAAAAAACCAATATTATGCAAAAGAAGTAGATAAAGTAGATTAATAACATGTTCTAAGTAAGTAATTTAGAATGTATTTCCAGTTAAGAATTTTAAAATCCAACAAAATTTATTATTTGAAAAATAGTTTGTTTTTCTATAATTTTTACAAAGCAATCTTAAAACAACCCATGTCGAAATTATAACATTCTTTATGGTATAATCAAATATCGTGCAAAACCATAGCTCTTACTGCCGCCTTTATTAATAATCTAAGAAAAATGACGAGAGTTCCTATACATCATTGTCAATCTTGCAAAGGCTACCTACTAAACAGATTGGTGCTAAAGGGTGTTCCAATAGGATGTTATTATTTTTAAGATAACACATTTTTTATCAACATTTCATGCTTTTGTAATTTGCCCTGTATATTAACACATAAATGAGGAGGTGCATTTCAAAACTCGGCTTATCCATATTAGTTGTTTTTGAGCAAAATGTCAAAAACTTTAAACGTGACTACTAACGTATACTTTAAACAAAATATATAGGCATAAGTAAAACATTTATATACATGATTAAAAAGGTATACCTCCAATTTAAAATAATTTAAAATTACATACGTAAATGCCGACTTCTGCATGATATAACCAATAGATAAGGCAAGTTTCGGAACGATAGTCAATTTGTAAATGAATTTTAAATGGAATAAGGTGAGTTTTAGAATATTATGAACTTTTCAGGGTATAGGGGGATACATGTTAAATGTACAGACACCACTAACTCATTTTTATTAAAAAGTGGATAAGCCGAGTTTTGGAATGGACCTCCTCAAATAGTATATTGTAGACCTAGTCGGAAAAGTGCTACATTTGCTATATTTGGCGCGTCATTAACGGTATCAACATGCTAAAGTCCGTTGCTATGGATTTATTATTATATTTTTTCTGCCTAGCCACTTGTAGGTGTTTTGCAAGGATAGCCTTATAAATTTTACTTTAGGTTTAATAGTGTAGAAATAAATAGTATAGTGTAAACCTAGGCCCAGGGCTGTCCCTACTCTCTTAAAATGAATGAATCAGAAATGACTAATTGTCATAGCGAAAAAGCAGCCACTAATAACTGAAGTCCACATCAATTTGTATCCCGGACACTTAACAGTCAATTCCTATAGGAATTGACTGTTAAATGTAAAATTGTTTGCTTAAAAATGTAAAATTATTCGCTTAATAATGTAAAATTGTTCGCTTAATCCAAAAATACCGTCAAAAGTTATGAAAGTAGACCAGTTTTTGAGATCAGTCAATTCCATTTTATATAAAAAATGACTATACCTCAACAACTGTACAACTTTTATAACTTTTGACGACATTTTCGGATTAGGCGGACAATTTTACATAGAACTTGACTGCTAAATGTCCAAGATACAAATTGCTGTTGACTAGAATTATTAGTTTCTGTTTTTTCGCTATAACAATTAGTCATTTTTAACTACTTTACTACTTCTAATTTACTTTAAGAGAGTATTCAGGGTGCAAGGTGTGCTGCGAAATGTTTTTAAAGAATCATATCATTCAAATCCAAGCTGGACTAAACGCCCAGACGCGTGATAACTCGTTTCTATTGGTCGATTCTGATGGTGTGACTCGGATTGTGAGCTCTTATTGGTCGATTCTGAGGATTGTGTTTACATTTAGTCCAGCTTGGATTTGAATAGACTTTAGTTAATTTATCTTTTCCAATTTACTGTAGGTATATTATTTAATAATTTTATTGATTAATTTAATTATTTAGCCAAAAATTAACTTTATTTTAGATCACAATAATTATTATAATTAATGTGTTTTCTTTTTAGGAATTTATGTTTATAAAATTTTCTTCTTTTTGGTGCCCAGCAACCAATTTTTTGACATTATAAGACAACAATTTTTTTTTGAATCACCCACATTTATATTTAATATACATGTATGTATATTTAATATACATGTATGTATATTAGGGTGATTCAAAAAAAGATTTTGGCTTATAATGTCAAAAAATTGGTTGCTGGGCACCAAAAAAGAAGCCTATCTACGTATCTACGTATTAGGCCTATTAATAGCCTATGACTATTAAGAGAAAGATCCTCGCAATTTTCCATTTTCACATTAGTCTGATGAAAAACATTTTGTATCTCACTAACAAATTAATTTATTGAATGAATTAATTAGTCCGATAAAAAACATTTTGTATCTTACTAACAAATGAATATAAGCCCAATAAACATTTTATAGGGAATTAAATGTTCTACAAAAAAGATATCCCATCTTTTTCGTAAATCTAGCCATTCAAAAGATATCTTGGGTCAAAATTTAAAAAATTAAAAAAACAATTTTTTTTAAATTTTAAATTTTATAACTCGCAGAATAGTTAAGGTTTTAAAATAAGTAGTACACATTTTTGTTGGAAATTAACTGATCTACAAAAAAGGTTTTTTTAAGTTTTTTTAAGTGTTTAATCACAAAAAGCAAAAGAAAACTTTTTTTTAGATCAATTAATTTTCAACAAAAATATGTGGGTACAAAAGTTGGACAACTTGTCATTAGTCAATAGAGTGGGTATTTTAATATTTTTTGTAAATATTTTAGTATATTACAAAAGATTCAGGTTTTTTTAACTTGTCCATCCAATTTTAATGTATTTTTTCAAAAGCACGTTTGTAAAAAAACATAATAAATATTCAAAACATCAGTACCTTGGCGTGTCACAACTCCTGAATCAAATATTTGAGTGATTTTATTTTAAAATATATTCAATTTATCTTAAATTTTTCAATTTTACTACAAACTATAAAACATTAAATAATGTATTCTTCATATTTTATCATAAATTTACCCGTCAGTTGTCCAATGTTAAAATTCAAAATTCCTGCGAAATATTGAAGTTTAAACGTTAAGTCCTCGTTTTAACTCAAGTGTTGGTAAAAAATTACCTACAGAGCCCGCCCTTTGCACGACAGTCATCTTAAAAACAATGCAAGCGGCGAAGTTGTGGTGAATGCACGTATAGTTCCAGTCAAAATTTCAGTACAGTGGTGAGTAGTTATTTTCTTACATATATATATTTCATTGTAATTTATATAAGGCTATATGTGATTTGTTGATAAGTAGCATCCATTAATAAAAAATATCAGTAAAATACTAAATTCCGAATTATAATCTCAAATTTTTATCCCATTCCTCAGTACCGTGTCGTTTCGGTTATCTTTTTTTTTCGCAAACTTCAATTTAAATTCTGCTTGCGCAGAACTTGTTTATTTAATGTCATTTATTATTATCGGTATACCCAAAATCCACCAGCAGCCACTGATGTGTGGTATTATTTGATTTTAAGATATTTAATGTATAATATGCTCAAAGTTGCAATAAATCTTTCCAATAAATTATGTATTTAATTAGTACCCTTGTATACTCGTCACTTCCCTTGCATTCAAATTTAGAAAACACAGATATTTCAGAAACTGTTTGAAAAAGTGACTGGCCCGGTCTGGAACAGTATATTTATTATATTATCTATGTTCTCATAACAAAATACTGTTTAATTTTCTTCGAAAACTATATAAAAAAAATGAGGTCAAAAGTTGCCCAACTTTTGTAGAATCACCCATGTATATGTTTCAAAATAACTAATCTGCAAGCTTTTTGAAAAAAAATATTTAATTATCAAAACTTTTCAAACTTTGACCTAAGATATCTGTTGAATGGATAGATTTACGAAAAAACCATAGGATTCTTTTTTGTAAAGCATTTAATTCCCTATTAAAATATGTATTGCAATACACATGTGCTTTATATTCATGTATTAGTGAGAAACAAAATGTTCTTTATCAGACTAATGTGAAAATGGAAAATTGCAATGTGGAGGATCTTACTTTTAAAGTAAGAGCTCATACGTAGATAGGCTTCTTTTGAGGTGCCCAGCAACCAATTTTTCTATATCATAAGTAAAAAAAGTATAGTGTATTTTTTTAATTATACATATAATTATGTATATATAGGTATATATATATATATATATATATATATATATATATATAGATATGCAATCCTACATTACCAAGCCCGAAACGTTACATTCTACAGTATAAACGAAGCCCACTCGGTTTTTACGAAGCCCGAAATCGGGCTTCCTAAAATTAGCGTGTATAAATTTGTTTTAGAGTTAAGTGATGCCCCCTTGTTTCAATGGCGAAAAAGTGGTGGGCTTCCTAATGCCATTCAAACCTATCAAAATATACACCCTTAGTTCCAATGCTTTGGCGGTAGGGGGCACACGAGTCAAACGAGATTATATACAGCTTTGTATAAGTATTACGCAGTATACGAAGCCCGTACATCTGGCAACAATGGGGACTATACGCTCGATGACTTTTTGATAAGAAGGCGGGGAAAATAATGCGGGATTCTTAAATTTGTATCTACTGATTTTCAAAATAAATGTTATATTCCCAAAATTATGTTTTGTTCACTACATGGCGTGGATTAAAAGGCAATGTTTTGTTAAATACTTTCGTAATACACTTAATTTTAAAGAATTATTTATTTTTGAAATATTATTTGGAGTGCATTTTTCTTTGGGGCGGTTTTACAAGTTGTCCAGATATTTTACATAGTTTTAATTGGGGAAACAAGGGGATTTGTATATATTATTATTATTATTCAATGTTACATTTAAATAATTTAAATAAAAATAATTTTTAATTTATTTGAAACATTCCCAATTTTAATAAAAATAATTTTTAATTTATTTAAAAAATTTCCAATAGCGGTATGAAATAAATTAAAAATTATTTTTATTAAATATCATTTTAACGTAATGTTCATTGAATTGCTAAAACTGCTTTTTGACAGATAGCTTCTCTGGCAATTTGTCAATTAACATTCACAACTGGTCAATTTATTTATACATGGCAAACAACGACCAAACAACAATAAGAAATTGGGTTCTTTATTTGGATAGTGCTTATCTAAAAGGAACCAAAAACTTGTTCGGAGCTTAACAAACTTATTTGTTTATATGTACCTAACTCATTTTTAATGCTGCTCAAAAACTTAATTATAATTTGAAAGTCCTCTCAATAATTTAAAAGAAGTTCTAAACAATGATAAACTTTTTGAGCATTATTAAAAATGAGTTATTTTACAAAAAAATTTGTCCAAAAATAGTTTTTGGCGCTTGGTTCCTTTTAGATAAGGATTGTCCATTTATACTTACCATTATAATATTATTTTACCAACCGTTTTGGTTAAAGTAATATTTTATAAAATATATATATATATAGATATATCTACGATTTTTATTGGATAAAAGGCAGCTTTAACTTTATAATGTAGCTATAAAACAATATTTGGTTGGTAATACATTTTTCTTGTTTATAGGATGCTAAACTAAATAGCAATTTTCCCCACTTCTTGTTTTTATTTTTCAACTTTTAATTTGGTTTAGTTTTCCTAAATTTTCCCAACATTTAATAAAATGGATATAGCCGGTTTTCCACGGATGCTCCTCAACTATGGTCTAGGTGTTTTAAATCAAATTTGCCTATAATTATAAATTTAGACAATATTTTTAAATAATGACTTATAATTCATTCAATAATATAATAGTTTTTATTAAAATAATTATAAATCACACTATTTTTAAATACACTGCCCTACAAAATTATTGCATAATAAATAAAAAAAATTAACTCTAAAACGCCTTTACTAATCTTTATGCAATTTTGGATAAAAATATTCAACTTATATCCAGGGACCCGGACCGAAATGAAATATCGGTTCCGGTACGGTTTTGGTTCACCCTATTTTCGTTTTAATGGTTCCGATTCCGGTTTCGGTTTCGTGGAGTTATAACGGTTCGGTTCTTTTCGGTTTTAAGCGGTTCCAGTGAGGTTATTTGTTTTAAGTAATTTTAATCTATAACCTCACACATATATATATATAAGCAAATAAAGGTTTCGGTTCCGGTCCAACAGATTTTATCAAAAGCGAAAACGGTTCCGGTTCGGCTTTCGGTTCGGAAAAAAAAACCGGTTCCGTTCCGGTTTTCGGTTTTCTTCGGTTTCGGTCCGGGTCCCTGCTTATATCTCAATTTACGTGTTCAAGCTTGAAAAACCCTAGGGTTTTTCGAGAAAATATGTTTAAAGCCTTTTTATTTAATAATGAAAATAAGTTCGAAAAATCACTTCTAGGGAGATTTTTTAAATAAATAAAAAATATGCTGTTAAAGAGCGTATTTTTTTTAGTATACCCTGAAAATTTTGTACAAATCAAGAGAACAGTAACGAAGATACAGCGCGCTTCAAAGTCGTGAAAAATGACCACTTTTCAGCAAAATAATCAAAAAGGCGTCATTTTTACCGACTTTGAAGCGATGTATCTTCGTTAATGTTCGTTTGATTTGTACAAAATTTTTAGGGTGTACTAAAAAAATACGCTCTTTAACAGCATATTTTTTATTTATTTAAAAAAATTCCCTAAAAGTTATATTTCGAACTTTTTTTCATTATTAAATAAAAAGGCTGTAAACATATTTTCTCGAAAAACCCTCTAACACGTAAATTGAGATATTAGTTGAAGTATTTTTATCCAAAATTTCATAAAGATTGGTAAAGGCGTTTTAGAGTTAATTTTTTTATATTTATTATGCGATAATTTTGTCGGGCAGTGTATTAGAGTATACGTCATTATTTAGATTTTTTAGAATTTTTGGTGTATTTAAATCTAATAATTAAAAAAAAACTAGATGTCTTTATAATTCATGAAAAAAATATTCAGTCAGTTTCACTTGTTTTGATTCCCATTTAAGTTTTACACAAAATTACCTAACCTCAACAATAATTCTTATAATAATTATAATTATTGATATATTTGTATATTTTTTATTAACATATGGAAATATATTTTTTAAAGGCTTAACTTTTAAACAAAATCGAAAAATGTTTATAATTAACCCAGCTATCATCTGACAAAGTTTGCCATAGAGCTTGTAGAGCACCCTGTATAAGATATTTAAACCTTTTCAAAATATGATGTATAAACAAAATAAATGAAATGTTTATACCTATATGTAGGTACCTAAATTCAACAATACTTTTAAATTATTATAATATAAATAATTATAATTTAACGATAATTATTATTATAATAATTATAATTCAACAATATTATTAAATATTTAAGTATACCTACGTCATTATTTAAGAATATTGTTAAGTTTAAGTATCGTCTAGTTATTTTAAATCAAATTTGCCTATAATTATAAATTTAGACAATAGTTTTAAATAATGACTTATAATTAATTTAATAATAATTATTATTATAATAATTTTTATTATAATAATTATAATTCAACAATATTATTAAATATTTAAGTATACCTACGTCATTATTTAAAAATATAAGTTAAGTTTAGGTATAGTCTAGGTATTTTAAATCAAATTTGCCTATAATTATAAATTTAGACATTGGCAACACTGCAGGGCTTCTGATACACAGCGGAGTGTGTCTCTTGTTGTTTATGCACCAACGAACAGTTAACCGCCCCGTCCCGCATTACCGGGCTTCGACTAGCCAGTGTAATGCACCGGGCTTCGTATTGATAGCCGTGCATGTATATATATATATATATATATATAGTGTGACCCATTTGTTTGCGAGTCACCCCTGTAAAATCTTTATTTATTGTGCGATTTTAACCGGATTTGTTTTAGTTAGTTTAAAAAAAAGTTATAACCGTTTGAGAAAAATGCACCAAATGTCGGGTGGGTTACCAAAATTCACAAAACTTAGTGGGGTGGGTAGTGATTCCTGAATCTCAATTCCAGATTAACTAACATTAATATATCAGCATATGAGATTAGCAAAAAATTAATTCCAAAAAATATCCACAGCATTTAAAGAATCCAGAAATAAATGTCCCATACCATTGTCCAAAAAACCAACCTGCAGGTTGCTCTGAAGTTGTTTTATTAATATACGCAAAATGTACACTTTAGGCACTGAAATTTGTAGGTACAGGATATTTATTAATAATATTTTAAATATGTGAAAAAAGCCAGATGACTACGAAGGTTTTAAATAATTCTCACATTTTTAATAATAAATTTTCTATAAATAGGTATCAGTGCTTAATATTAAATACGAGTGTCAAAAAAAGTTTACAAAGAAGTTGCATACTTAACTTTATCTACGACGATTTGACTTTACTTTTTTCCAATGACTTTTTCCAGTGACTAAAAAGACCAAAACTTTTAGGCCGAAAGCCAATGTTGCTAAAACTCCCCACCCACCCGACCTATCCCTTGCCTATGACTGTCTGTAACTTCAGCCAGAAATTAAAACGCCATAAAGACACAATGTAGGAGTAGATACATTGTATTTATTTGCCTATGTTAATAAAACGACTTCGGAGGGACATGTCATATTCAAAATAGTTTAAATGATATATATATATATATATATATATATATATATACCTGAATTCGTGACGCCTGCTTCGTTATCGTCGCCTTCCTCCATTTTAAATTTCTCACATGACCACGCCATCGAAGTAATACCCACTTCGGATCCCAACTGGACCTGTGAAACCATGGCCCCGTGGACGTCCATCACTATAATCTGGCCGGACGTGGTGCCAAAATAAACTTGCTGGTCGTCCGGAGTCCATATCCCACAGTTTATGGTCGCTTCCAGATTTAACATCGATGACCAGTACCTTTGACCAGCCACAGAACCAACCAACACGAAACCATCCTGAATTGAATTAAAAGTAGGTTAATATTTAATTAGTTTAGTCCTTCGAATGCTAGATTGTTATCTTTGTCATGCAATCGTAAATTGTAGATATTAGTTACCTGATAGCAGATTAATGCCATCCTGCCATCGTGTGACCATGAAAAATGTGTCACTGGCGTGTTTCTATCGTTAATTAATTCAATAGACCATCGGCCCTCGTATTTAATCCAAACAAAAATAATACCTGAACTATCACAAGACGCTAGTTTTTGGTAAGGTTCGTTCCATTTTACTAATATCACCTAAAATTATTACAATTTCATTTTATTTTTATTTTGTCATAAATAACATAGAGTATAGGTATAGACATGCAAGATCTTATTTATACAGGTTGATTGTTATTGCACAATTCCTTGGCTGAAAATATCAAAAAGTTTAATATTCTACAGGGTATTTTTATTTACTCTTATTTTATCACCGTTGCAAAAATATAAAGGCGTTTTTAGTTTAATAATAATTGTTTGTCTTCTTTTATTATAGAGGTCGTTAGGTGTGCATGAGGATTTTCCCCTCTGTGAAACTATGGTGCCAATGACGCACCTCAATGAATTAATAATAATAATAATAATAATAATAATAATAATAATATTGTTAAAAATAAAGTGAAGGGGTCATTGCAAGAAGTGCCTAAGTCACATTTTCAATAAAATTGACATTGTTGAATTGACAAAATTGTGGCGCTATCTAAAATTGTTTCACTTCAGCTTTCAGGTGGTATTTGCAGTTTGGCAGAAAATGTGTCTAAGTGCCTTAGTTTGCATTTACTTCAATGGTTTACCTGGTTTTTAATGCAAGAAGTACCTAAGTCATCATTTTGACAGATGCAATGCAACATGTGCGTTAGTCCACGTTATTTAAAGTAGGTTATATCTGAGCAAATTACCTATTAAACTGTGTAAATCCTAATAATTTTTGTCTTTGATTAAAAACATAACTATGGCAGGTAAGGAAAGTAAAATAAAATAGATTGTGGAACCTTAAAACATACCAGTTTCCGTTTTTTTTTGCTCGAACGTTGTCTAAAAATGGAAGTATAATCCAGCAAAATGATGTCATTGATAAAGAAATTGATCAGTTACAAGAGGCCGACGCTGTTTATGAATAGCCAGCCTTCTTATTATATTCTTAGTTTAGCTTTAAGTTATGTCTTAGTCTTAGTTTTTTCACAATTTATATATTTTTTTACGGCGTTATAATATAATAAACCTTTTTTAAGTATAAACAAATATCCTTTAATTTTTGACAAAATAAAAACATTTCAACGCAAAAAGTGCCTAACTCCCAAATTATTTTATATATATTTTTTTGATATAACTCTTTTTTAATCATGGAAGTCCAATCCACTTTTCACAAAGAATACATAAAATACAACACATTTTCATCATAATATTTTGTGTAATATTTCATAATCAAAAATAAATCTTCAAACCGCAATATCTCAGAATCACCTATTTGTGACTAAGGCACTTCTTGCATTGACCACTTTAAGTACTAGTTCGAGAAGTTGACGATACTTATCTGTTCACATGTTCATTATTATTATTATTATCAAGTAGTGAATTACCTACTGAAATCTTTTTAACCATCAACAACTGTAGTCTGAGGATATTATATGGACCATTGATTAAGGGAAAATTAAAAGAATAAATATTTAATTTATTGACGCAAGTACAAATCAAATTTAAAAAATTTCACGATTAATTCGTATCGAATTATTAAAAAGGATAACTTTGATACATGGAAAATCCAAATGGATGTTTTAGACAAACGTGGATTTCGGTACGCTCACAACTTTAAACGCCTTGCTTAAAGCCGTAATACGCTCACCAATTTCGAGAGAGGCGATTTTTTTAGAAAATGAGCTTTCGACAACTTTATTCATTGGTTTGAACGCCAATACGTATTTCATAATTCCAAGCACACCTACTTTACCATACATTTCTGAATCCAAAAGCTTATCTGCGTTTTTGAGAAGCTTACGGCACGCATTACCTTCAAAAGTTTCTCCTTGATAGTTTTACCTACTAATTTTAGTTTGTTTGGCCAACTAAGAGCCCGGTTTCGGCCTAATAATGGCACCAACCACATCCTTGCGAGATGTTTAGTTCTAGAATAACACATATGTGTAGGGTTGGGGCAGTTGAAATTTTCAAATGAAAATTTTAACTTTGAAAGTTTCAAACTTGAAATATTTCATTTAGTTGGAAAAGTGAAATTTTTAAAAATTTCAAATGAAATTTTCAATCCGAAAATTTCAACATTGCCTGTGAAACTTTCAGAAGTTTCATTGAAAGTTTCGCAATTTACTGAAAATTTCGCATAAATTTCACATGCGGTCTCCCCTGGGACCTTTAAAAATAATTTACAACAGATTCCGAATCGACCAATAAGAACGAGTTATCAAGCGTCTGGGCGTTTTTGTTTAGTTCGGCTTGGATTTGAATACACTATAAGTAATTATTGTTACTTATATGCATAAATTAATTAAAATAATTTAATTCAGTTACCAATTTAATTTGTAAATTAAATCAGACTAACATTTTTTTAAAAGTCATGATTAATTTAAACTTTTACTTTTGCTATAATTGCATCGGAAAACGGATGAAAAATGCCTTTGGCTCATAAAATTTTGATGAAGTTTCTTCAATTTTCGTAAAATTTCAATGAAATATATAAAAATAATAAATATATATATAAATATAAATAATAATCACATTTTTAATATCAATATAATATATTATATTATTATAATAATCTCTCTTAGTTTTAGTAATTTTAAAAGGAAATCTCAAGAAATTTCTGGTAAACATAGGTATTTACTATTTATATTATTGGTGGTCAAAGGCCCACAGGGGTAGGTAAAAGAGGCAATTTGCCATGGTCCCTGAGTGGGCTTATTTCAATATATATAATATATTACCCTTAAAGTGATTGAAAGTTTCAATAAATTTCATAAATTTCATGAAATTTCAGAAATTTAAGAAATTTTAATAAATTTTATAAATGTCATGAAAATTTCAAGTGAAATTTCAAGTAAAAGCAAAAAGTGAAATTTTCCCAACCCTACATATGTGTTATAACGGAACATGTCTTCAGTATGTCTATGGACGTATATAAGTCGGGAATTCACTGTACTACACACCTCTAGAATTAAAAAAAATCGTAACTGTTTTACAAGTCTCCTTAAGACTTAAACTATATAGTACTCTTGAAGCCTTACTTTCTATACTGAAGACATGTTTCTGTATTTATTCTTTTAGTTTTGTCGGGATATTCGAGATGGAACAGTACGGATAGAGGTACGTCGTTGCTGACCATTTACATTATTATTAATACTTGCACCCCAGTTAATTTTCTTTTCCTGTGTAAATGCTTCCACGTTGCTGTAAATGGTTCTCTTTTTTTAGATAGCTTTGTTCACAGCTGTATTCATCCTTTTCATATTCATAGATCATATTGTCATCAGGACTATAATTTTCAGGCAGATTTGCTAAGCAAATTTTGAAGAAACCCTGTCCGGCGTTCAATAACCGCATTTAATATCTATTCAGCGTCACACCACACCACTGGCCTCTTTGCTTTGCTGTTTTCGACGTTTTTACCTTCTATTTAAAACTCAATTTTGTAGAGAGTCTAAAAGCCTTAGATCTAGTAGACAAGTTCTTTAAGTAGCAGAGCAGGCTGCTGTAGATTCACTATAAATTTAAGGGCATTTGTATGTGCCTTCGCTGTTGTGCAACAATTCCTTTAACATTTACCAATTTCGAACAAGCAGCTGTCGCAGTATTTGATTTTGCGCTTCGGTTTTTTTAGTACATTTTTGGGTCCAGAAAATGTGGTCGTGGTGAAACTTTTTCTGATTTCCGTATACGGTGGAATTTATAGCGTAGTCGGATTTCGGGTGTGTTCACGGCTCTTATTCAACTTTTCGTGTCCCTTAAACCTTACAGTTAAAGGCAAATGTAACAATTGCACTCTTCATTGCTTCTACACGGTGTGCCTGAACGAAGTTTATTATTCTTATTAAGACTTCATAAGAAAAATTGATTTTAAATAAAATAACATTTTTTGGAGATAAATCTTTTTTGTGCATTATGCTTTTTACTATATAAAAAAGTGGTTTTTGGCTAACCCTGTATAAATCTAATGATGTGCTCAGTATGAACAGTATTCTTCAAGTCTCGTTAACAATATACTTCAATATTATAAAAATCTGTTTACAAATGTGTACTCTGTCAAAGACTTTGAAATAAACAAAAATTAAAAAAAAAACATGAATTTTCAAAAAATTTCGAAAAGAGGAGCAGCTAGGATTTTGGTAAATATCATTTTTAAGTCACCAAAGGGTCCTGAACAAGAAACTGCAATCAATAAAAATCGGAGTACAAATGTGTACTCTGACTAAGCGATAAACAAATAATTAAAAAAAAATGATTTTTTAACAAATTAAAAAAAAAGCAGTTAGAATTTTGGTAAATATGGTTTTTAAATCTCCAAAGAGTGCCGATCAAAAAACTTTAACCAGTTTTTCGTTTAAAATTGAAAACTACTAAAAAGCCTAAATTAAACAACATTTTAAATATTCTCTAAGCGTTATTTTATTTAATTTTATTAAAAATCTATTTTTTTTATAAAAGGTTAATAAGAATGCCATTTTGTAACCTAATAAACGTAAAAATATTTAAAAAAAACTGGGGATAAATCTTTTTTGCCTGTTATGCAAAAATCATGAATTTACGCTTTTGCTTTATTAAAAATAAGCGATTTTTGGCTCACCTTTTATATATCAAATGGTGTGAACAGTATTAAAAAGTATTCTTTAAGTATCCTCAATAATATACTCTAATTTTATAAAAATCGGTGAAAAAATGTGTACTCTATCAAAGGTAGGCTTTGAAATAAACAAAAATTTAAAAAATCATGAATTTTCAAAAAAATTCGAAACGAGGAGCAGCTAGGATTTTAATAAATATCATTTTTAAGTCACCAAAGGATCCCGAACAAGAAACTGCAATCAGTTTTTGGCGGCATTTTTATGTGACTAGTGGCTTTTGGTAAATAAAAGTTTTGAACATTTGGAATTTTCGGTAAAGGTCTTTTTATAAAATTTTTCTTTCGATCTATAAAGGCAAGGCGACAAGTGGTGCACTGCAAACAGCAAGAAGATGTTTTAGATTAAAATTATTATTTAGCGAGTTGTGCACTCTTTGCATTCTTTCGTTCATTAAAAATATCGCGTAATTGTTTTTTTTAAATATTCTTTCTTCCGTTTGCAGCACACACTTTTCCTGTTTTCTTCATGTCTGCACTTTATTTTAGAGTAAGTTTTAATTTTTTTTTGTTTAAACGAGTTGAAAATCAGAACACAGAAAGTTTGACATTTGTTTCAAATTGATTTTCATGGCTTTCTACACAATTTGACTATAAGGAAACAACGCCATTGCCCGCCAAATTTTGAATGCAATGATTTTAATGACAATTTAATTTAAAGTATGTTTTTTTTTTAATTTTGAAGTGGAGGCGCTATGCTATAATTCGGTCCTGTGTACGCTCCTATTTAAATACTGGTCTTGCTAAAGTTTTTTTATGGTTGTCGATAACTACCGACCAGAGCGGGATGCAATTTTGACATTATAATGTATATATATAATGGATATATCATTTTTAGAAAGAAATAAGAAAACCATTTGCAGCATTATTATAATAAAATTTAAAATTGTTTTAGCTGCTGCATTGCGTTATTCTCTTTTTAAAGGATAATTTTTGAATGCACTGCATTTTTCCTTATTTTTACTTATATTCAAGACGCTGTATATTTTTACTTAATATACAAGTGCTTCTATTTTTTATTGAAAAATAATCTGTAAAATGTTAACTTTTAAACTAAATGCTACCGTTTCTAAATCAATTAAAGTGGGTACCTAATAAATAAATAAATAAATAAGGTATTTATACATCATTTATTTATTTATTAGGTAGTCTAAAATACTTAAAAATCGAATACCAATAAATTTATTGATACATGTAAAATCAGGCTCGGATACATGGGGGGCAACGGGTGCAATTGCCCCCCTGACTTACGACCAAAGCAATTTATTTTAACCAACTTCAAAATGTGTCTTTCCTTTTTTGTTCTCTATACCTAGGTATATGTGTTTTCATATTTTTTTTAAGGCAGAGGGGTAAACATAGGAATACAATGGGGATACATAGTAATACAATGGGAATACATGGGGATCCCCTTTGGGACCCCTCGGGTATTACATGAATAACAAACTAACATGTTATTAATTTTTTGTTTGTAACGAATTTTCTGGAATATAGGTAAAATCACACAAAAATTGCCCCCCCCTAAACGAAATCCTGGATCTGCGCCTGTGTAAAATACAATACAATATAAGATCAAATGGCCAATGACCGTGGTCCTTTAGCCATGTACCTAATATTAAACTGAGAAGGCATAATCTTGAGTTAGCCCCAAAAATTGAATTGAATTTAAAAAGTATAGTCCAAAAAAAATTCTGCTATAAATTTCGTGACGCTCTAAATGTTCAAAATGGGGCTCTTGCCCCCCCTACCGCCGCCCATGGTGCCTATTCACTAAACATTATTATCCGACAAAAAATAAACTTCTGGCGGCCCCTAAAAAACATGAACGATACGTGATGAAGAATTTTGAAGACAGATTTTGATTAACTGATACGTGCTTATGGTGTTAGTCATTTTTTAAATAAATTTTTATAATAAAATTGTATTTAAAAAATTAGATCACACCTCAGGTGTGACACCTTGGTTTATTAAGTACAACTAATCCACCTACAAATGAATAAAAAATCAATATGGATGTAAGCTTTTTTAGTAATTCCAATACCCATTAGTCAATACAATAAAAACTAGGACTCATTCACTGTAAAGCTTTTGCATTTAAAAATAACTTGAAACTAATCAATAGCATACAAATATATCTTGGTAAAATGAGAAAATAATTTAGGTGTATATTACCGATAACATATAACTGTAGAATTATTCTAGTAATCCTGATACATATTGAATACACTCTTTGTTTCCTTACAAATGCAAAATAAAAATTAATTGATTTCTTACTTCTGATCTATGGCCCCTAAGGTTGTAGTTTGTACGTAGAGGGAAATCGACGTTTTTCTTGCAATGGCTTGTGGTGAAAGTGACTCCAACAATGCCTCTCACATTGCCTGTGGCTAACCATCCCTCTTGATAGTAATTCGTTCTATTGAGCTTCCAGCCTTCATCCTTAAACAACAAAAACACCACTTAGCGAGAGGAAGAAAATCATATCTCAGCGCTTATTTTCCATTTGCATGCATGTTGGGGCTTTGTTAAAGTTTTTGCCGGAGTTATTCGTATCTACTGTATAATCCGTGCTTGGCAATAAATTACCCCCTATTTATTGATCGGCAATGTGACTTTTTAACAGAAATACTGAAAACTTGGCAGGTATTTTACAATTTATTGACTTTTGCCAAGAATACTTCAGTATTAGGGTGCTGCAGAATTGGGTTTTGTATTAGCCTATTATTTTTTATATTTTAACAATTTTAAATAAAGTATAATACCGCAGTGTATTAGATAATGTGGAAACCGACGAAGTTTGCCAGGCAAATTTAAGTGCACTTGTATAATATACCTAAGTTTTTAAGAATTAAAGCAAAATAAAAAAAACTTGACCGTTAAAATTATAAATATGGGTGATTCTACAAAAGTCGGGAAACTTTTGACCTCATTTTGTATATATAGTTTTCGGAGAAAATTAAACAGTATTTTGTTATGAGAACATAGATAATATAATAAATATACCGTTCCAGACCGGGCCAGTCACTTTTTCAAACTGTTTCTGAAATATCTGTGTTTTCTAAATTTGAATGCAAGGGAAGTGACGAGTATACCAGGGTACTAATTAAATACATAAATTATTGGAAAATATAAGATTTATTGCAACTTTCAGCATATTATATATTAAATATCTTAAAATCAAATAATACCACACATCAGTGGCGGCTGGTGGATTTTGGGTATACCGATATCTCAATTATTAGGCTGAATGTGAACAGGAGTTACTAAAGGATTTGCGGGGGTAAAACTATCTACCCACACCAAATTTATATAAGTTTATAATGACATTAAATAAACAAGTTCTGCGCAAGCCATGGTCACTAGCTAAAAGCTACAAGCTTAATTGCGGTACACTTTAGTCCCCGTATACCCAAAGCAACGTTTCCAAGTTTGCAACATTCAAAAAATGTATTATTTACTTCATATCTGGAAGAATTGTTTATGCGTAAAATTACCCCTCGCGCAAAATTCCCCCACCTTCCCCTAATGTTGACTAGTTTATTGTTTCAATGTACCTAGTTATTAATCTATGATGAAAAAGCATTGGAATAATCACAAATACATAATATTAATGTACAAAAAATTGACGACAGCAGTTTATTAATTTTACGTACCGTTTTTCTTTCTGTGTGTTTATTTGTGTTTGTCTGTGTATTCCTGTAATTGGGCCCGTGCCTGTTGGAAGCACATTAAAACTTAAAAAAAAAAGTTTAATTTTACATAGCAAAATATTCTTAAAATGCAAAAATTTTGAATTCATACTTGCGGTAATTTATCACTCAAAATGCCAGGGTTTATGTGGGACCCTGATATTGTCATCAAATTTTAAATTCTCTTTTAAATCACCTGAAGTTCATAACATTGTTCTTGCTTTAGCTTGCTCTAAAGCTTTTCGCTACTTTTAATAGGTAATTATATAGAACTATTATATTTTTATAGAATTACCTATTAAAAGTAGTAAAAAGCTTAAGAGCAAGCAAGTAAAATTGTGCTAAAGACTAGATATTTAAAAAAAAAATCTAAAAGTAGGTATACCTATAGGTAATAAAAAGCTTAAGAGCAAGAAATTAATATGGTGCTAAAGACTGGATAGTTTGAAAAAAATCTATATTTTATACATTCAGTACCTATAAAGACAAGCTTAAGAGCAAGCAACCATAATAGTAACAACTGTTGTACGATAGATATATGTAGATAAAAAATAGTATAGATAAAAAATCTATCTTTTTGACATTTAGTATTTTACCTAATTTTTATTTATAAATAAAAATTAGGTAAGACCTCTTGGAAGGTTCAAATTAAAATATTGTCCTAATTTTGGTTTGATCCTTAGTAAAAAGCTTAATAGCAGGCAATTAAAATTGAAAAAAATCTATCTTTCATACATTTAGTATAAAGACAAGCTTAAGAGCAACCATAATATTATTTATTATTGTTGTTTAGATAAAAATCTATCTTTTTGACATTCAGTATAAAGAAAATTAGGTAAGACCTATTGGAAGGTTGAAACTAAAATATTGTCCGAATTTTAGTTTGATCATTAAAATGCTGTTACGAACTAAATAAAATACATGTGAACACAAGGCCCAATGATAAAAAACTAATATTAGATATTAAAACCTTATGATGAAGTTTAATACTACTACATATACATATACAAGGACATTTATAAACATAAAAACTGTTATGTTAATAGAAACTTTCAGTTTTTTACCACACGCGGCCTATTAACAGGATTTACAATTCCAGATGGACAATGAGGTTAGAAAAACAATAGGTGAATTTATATATATAAATCATAAAAAACTGATAATTTATTTGCAGACCCTAATATTTTGAAACTAAATTTTACCATATGCAATTTTTTATAAAATAATTTTAATAATTTTATTTGTGGTTTATTGTCTATAAATATACTCCATGGAGTAGCTGCAGCTATTAATGTAAAATGCCCCCAAAGGAAAATTGTGTTTTAGACAAATTTGATAACGAAATAGAGGTTGTAGGACTCATTAAAACTAACCCTTTTTTAAAATAAATATTTTTTATCTCAGCTTTTGTTTTTGAAATATCGACCTTTTTTATTTACATAAACGTTTTTATCTTCGTTATTCATAAACAGATCTAAAAAAATTAATAATAATAATAATAATACATAAACATGTTTTACATAAACGTCTTTATATTCCTTATTTATAGCCGGATTTAAAAATTTTAAACTGACAACCTTATTTTTTAAAACACGGCCATAAATATTATTATAATAAATTGGATCTCGATGAGATCCAAACCCTATTACGTTGTAGAAACACCCTGTATACTTACCAGCGGTTTTTATGAATAACTTTTTATTAATTAATATTATAAAATATATTGTTTCCACACTTTTGGCCTTAAATTAAACTTAAATAATTTTAATAAGCCTATAAAGTGGGACTTTGAATATGTCATTTTACGTTTAACTTGATATTCCTGCTAAAAACTTCGAGGAAGATTGAAGTATATTTGCAATACGAACCAGTAAGTGTTTAAGATTGTTGAAGTTTGCCAGGATAATTAAAATTTTATGTTCTCTTTTTTCAGGAATATTAGTTTAATTAGTTAAATTATTATTTTAAAAATACTTCGGCCACGTGTAACAGATATAGTCAAGAAATCGATACATAAATTAAGAATTTAATATTAATCGAAACGAATAATTATTGTAAGTAAAACATGAACTTGGCAATACGTGTTTAGATATAGTGAATTTTCTTTCTTAATGATCAAAGGGAATTTTAAAGATAAAAATTCTTTCGAAATGGAACGAAATGAGAAAATCTATTGCAATGCAATCTACGCTCAATTTCCCACCCCTAAACAAAGTTATCTCACCCCTCAGAGTATGCGACTATTATGCGTGTGCATACATATATGTGACTTTATTTATCTGATCCTTAAAACTGCGCTAATAACTAGAAAATCCCGTGGGGATCATTAACTATGTACCCTTAATACGGTCCCTAATAAGCCTAAATAAAATAATAAAAATATAACTTATTATTATACTTGAGTAAAGTTATTAAAAAAAAAAACTAAAATAACTTAATAAAGTTAATTCAATTTATGCATTGAAATAATAGCGAATTCTCGCTTTACATCACGCTATTAATCTCAAAACATGTGTAAAACATAATTTTTTAATATGTAGAATAAAGTTTGCAAACAAAATTGTTAAAATAAAAATTAAGTATTTTCAATTATAGGTATACTTTATGGATCATTTCTTTTTCAGAACAACAAAGCATACTGACCTAAATGTTTACTGAAAGGATGAACTATTTTAATAAATAATTTTATCAACAGGTTACATAAAATAAACGAATTTTTCAAATAATGTTCAGTTAAGTAAATTGGCCCATCAATCAAATCCTGTTTGATCGATTTATATATAAAAAATAAAAGTTTATTGTCAAATCTGTAAGCATGTTATATTAGAATATCAAATTTTGCGAGTAGGTACCCTTCTATATAAATTAGAATAATGTGACAAATTTTCTTAAGTATAATTATATTATATATTATATTATATCTATTATATTTGTTTACATCGTAATCAATATTAAAGAAACCCATTAAAATAATATTATAAAAGTTAAGTAAACAATTATGCTCACCTCTGGAAGTTCATCGGGAACTTTTCCCATCCATGTGAGCGAAAGGATTGGACAGTCGCTTTTTGCATTTAAAGTCCTTTCAAAATGAAGATGCATTTTGAGGAGCAAACGTAAAAAATAAGAACACTTCGCGTACTGTAAAAGAGCGACGAAAAATACTATCGCGGGTGCATATTGGTCGTATTACCGTGCGGTTCATGCTTAATTGTTTTAGTTATAAGTTGATGGTACCGTGTGTTATGAACATGATTACCAACGTTCGCCAGCGACCAGGACTGTGTGTGTGTCTACACCTCAAGATCCTTCCACTTATTATTGATTTTTGTTTTCAGTAAAATTTCAGGACCACGTTCCCGGTTACAGCGCGGTCGCGCATTTTCAGAGCGCATGTGCTTAGGATTTTACGGAATTGTGGAAAGCGACAGCGACAGGCGGTCGCATGTTCTCCCCCTTTTGGATCGTTGTACTGTAAAATCGAGCAGGATAAGGTTTGTTTATTCGAAATGCGAATTTATATTACCTTCGACCATAGAAATAACGGCGTTATGTATTTCCATACCTACGGCCTATGTAGATCCTACGTCCTTTGACACTCATAAATGACTTGTTTGTTTGGGCTGATCTGGCTGATCTGACTATATTGATACTTGTCTGTCATTGCTTATATAAGGGGATGTGTATACCTATAAGTAATGCCGGGGACAGAAAAAGGTAAATTAAACATAATATCAATTAGTTATACATCATGTTTAACATTTAAATAGAGAGTAGAAATTTCCCAAATGAGTCTACGATTTTTGAATTTGATAGAGTATTGGAAAATAATCTTGTTAAAAAATTAAATTATTTTAAAAATTCTTTGAAATATTAATATAAATTTTAATACAAGGTTTATATAACCTCACAGGCAAAATAATCGATCCACACAAATTTTCGATGAATTTCAATCGCAAATAACTTTTTATTTGATGTCGGATTTAAACGAATATTAAAGAATATTGTAGATAAATTAATGCAGAAACACTTACATTTTAAAAAATTACTAAAAAATTGATATACGTTTACAGGTTTCTACAGGTAGGTACTCTATAGAGTGGCAAAACCGTATACTTATTCTTCTAAATTAAGTTTTAATTATCAAGCCACATCTATTTTTAACAGTTTTGTTTTTGGTTCACCTTGATATATTTATTTATGTGGAAAATATGGATTTTCAAAAAAACATTGCAATTTCCAATATTTTTTCTGTACGAAGAACTAAGGTTGCTATGGTCCATCCATAGCCTATGGAGGATGACAGTGACAGTTTTGTTGAATCATGCCAAACTTGCAACTCCATGGACATGTCATATAAGGCCTTCAAAAGCTATTAAATTGTTTTTTGTAAATTAAATGTCTTAATTTTGAGGTGTCCTCTTACATTTAAGAAGGTAGGTATATGTCTCCGACTGATGTTGCCCTTTGTACTTTACTTCTTGTGACGTTTAAAACACTTGCCACGTAATACGGTGACCGTCCATACTGAATTAAATCAATGGCTCTGACAACATGAGTCGGAGACATATCCATTTTTAAAAGTAAGAAGACTCCTCAAAAGTTAAACATTAATTTGCAAAAAAACAAAACTGTCACTGTCATCCTCCAAAGCCTATGGATGGACCATAGCAACCTTACTTCTTTGTACATACAAAATATTGAAAATTGCAATGTTTTTTTTAAAAGATCCATATTTTCCACAAAAATAAATATATCAAGGTGAACCAAAAACAAGACTGTTAAAAATAGATGTGACTTGATAATTAAAACTTAATTTAAAACAATATACGGGTTAGCCACTCTACATAGTGTCTTAAACTTAAGTTAAAAAACTTATTTTTGTTTAAACCTGTATATTATAAACGTACATCTATTTTTTAGTAATTTTTTAAAATGTGAGCGATTCTCCATTAATTTATCTACAATATTCTTAAATATTCGTTTAAATCCTACATCAAATAAAAAAGTAAAAAAGCGATTGAAATTCATCGAAAATTTGTGTGGATCGATTATTTTGCCTGTGAGCTCAAATTTTATTATACACTAGTGTACAATAAAATTTTGATTCTGTAAAAATTTTAATTTAATTGAATCAGTTGCGGCGATTGTATACTGGTTTAAATATAAAAATCTTAAAAGTGGATAAAAAATTACGTTATTTTGTAAACTATACAATGTATCTTTATACATTTTTTCACATGTTTTGTGTGTTGATTCTCTGAATCAGTAACGTCTGGTTTTACCTACAGGTGTAACACAAACAACAAGTTATTGTTTAGATTTAATACCCTAGGTCTTAGTTATTTAGCATACAATTATTGTATCTTCTTAATCTGGGGTTTAAGTGCTCACGCGGACCGAGTGTTTGGGCTTCAGAGGCGTGCTGTGAGAATTGTCTCTGGATATTGAGACGACATACAATATAAATTTGCCAAACGGGATTACTAACTTTTCCCAGCCTCATCATTTATGAGTCGATCTGTGCTGTCAGAGATGCACTGTCAAATTATGACACACATGCGTCTGGAATCCAGTCGAAATTGTTTCAATTATTACGGACCAACTTTATTCAATTCGTTTCCTGCTGAAATATATACTTAAATTTTGATGTAAATTATACTTTAACTGTGATGTCATAACTATTTTTACACTTATTCTTGAGGTTTTTAATATTTTTACTATTTAATTAGTATTTTACTTTCCTAGTTTTATTGACGAAGCTGTACTTAATTTAAGTTCTCTGATAATAAAGATTGTGTCGTACCTAGGCTGGTTATGGCCTTAAGTACTTCACCAAGGTTCCTCTCCGATTGACTCTTCAGATATGGAGGAATACCTACCTCGGGTTGCTTTTATTCAGTGGAGAAAGTAGGGTTTATAAGAATCAGTTAGGGTTGGTGGTTTAATTTAAAATGCAAAAAGTAACTTAAACTGGTTTATTTACCAAGGTAAAAGTATGTACAAAATTATATTAAAATTATATACAGTATTTACAGTATTTACAAAAGTATCGTAGACTTTGCACACAAAGGTTCTTGCATAGCCTTTAATCAGGACAGGCAAATGTTCCAGGGCTTTTCACAGGCAACTGGCAGGTACGGGCGTAGTTTTCAGTCCTACAGAGAGACAGGGCAGATTTGCAATTGGACTCTAGTGGAAAAATACATGTTGTTAGGTTATGTTATATGCATACAGGATTTACAGTTTCATTAACTCTGCTATTAAAGCTTAATATTATACGGCTTAAAGCCCTTTGATATTAAAAACAGGTTAACTTACTGTTAATATTCCACTGAGAATTCTCTGTGATTAAGTGGTTGGTTTTGGGCTCACAATTGATAACACCATTTGGAACTGAGCCACCAGACGACTAATTGTCCATTGAAAAATGCAGCGGTTTTATAGACGAAATTCTGATGACAGACTTGATGAAAAACAATTGGGGCCGCGTGCAATAAATCCTTCACAGGAGCCGTGTGCAACAATTGTTGACAACATATGTGGTTGACAGTTGTCCAAGCGCCATCTGTTAGAGTTTCGTCTAACTGCAGGTTTCTGGTAGTCCAACTCTTTCCTTGACGTCGGGTAGTTAGGAAATCGTCTCATAGATGTCGTAATGTGTATCGTTAGTAATGATTCATTACATTCCCCCCTTACTAAAATCTTGTTTTCAGTTTTCTGAAAACAACGGTCTTATACTGGATTAAAACTGGTTTCTGGAAACTAAAAAAAAAAACTTTTTAAAAAAAAAAACAAATTAAAAATTAAAACATTTTTTTCTAAAAATTCTTCACGGCTCTGGGTTACGGGTCCTCTTCCGTGATTAGGGACTGGCTCATCGATTTTTAACCAACCCCTTGGCGGTAAATCGTTCCGTAGTCGCATGGCTGCGGGACAGAAATTTGTGCAAAGTTTGGTTTAGATCGTCGGTATCTGGAGACTTTTTCTAAGACTGCTTTTACTTGTGGCAACGGCGCCTTTATCGAGACGTTGTTAATTTTTCGGGCCTTGATGCAGAATCGTTGCTCTCCATTAGCTTTCTTGACAATCACGGTTGGTGAACTGCAAGAACTATGGGAGGGCTTGATTTTTTCTTGAAGTTTCCTAGTAAAGCCAGGAATTGTAACACGGGACTTTAATTCGGCCTCCTGCTGTTGTTCTTCAGGCATCAGGTTTGCCTGAATTACAGACAAGGCCGGACTTTGAAATGTTGCTGGTTTTTCAGGGTTTTCGGGTTTTCCTGGGTTTTCTGGTTTTCCTGGGTTTTCTGTTTTTCCTGGTTTATTTTGGGTGTAATTTTCCAATATCTTATGCTTAGATATAAAATCCATCCCCAAAACAATATTTTCTACTAGATTTGGTAAAAAATAGAACTGGTGCTGGGTATATTTATGGTAAAATTGACAACCAACGGTGTAGGCCCTAGTAACGGGTTGTAGGGACCCATCAGCCAATTGTACCTGGCTCGTACATTGTTGTCCTGGTTGGTTTGGTAGATTTTCTACCACGGATTTTCCGATGTAAGAACATATAGCTCCGGTATCCAAAAGGGCATTCCATTCCCTCCCTTTAATTTCCAATTTAAGGAACAGCCTGGGGTCGTTTGTTACGTTTTCGGGTTGATTGGATACAAAATTTCGATTAATCGTCGGGATTTTTGCTTCACCCTGTATATTGTGTCTTAGTGGCAAGATTGTGGATACTTGGGAAATTTGAACCGCCCTGGCAGGTTTTTGATTATCAATTTCTTTTTGCAGACTTTCAAACTCTCCTGCTTGCCCCATCAAATCTTTAACCGACTTGGCATCGGCGCGTCGAATGTATTGACGATATTCCGGCCGTAGGTTTTTATACAGGGTGTACAACTCTTCCTCTGAGCTGTATTTTCCATGTCGTCGCATAAGTGATTGAATGTCAATCATGTACTCTCGAAACCTTTCCTTGGGACGTTGTTTTCTTTGAGAGATTTCTTCGAGTAGGTCCTCGGTATACCTACTGGGAAAATAAGTTTGCTTAAAATCCTCTACGAAATCATCCCATTCTTCCCAGCCAGCTTTCCAGTTCCTATACCACAATAGGGCACTGCCCCTTAACAGTTCCGGTAATGCTCTCAGTAAGTTTTCCTCTTCAAAATCATAGCATATTTTAAGCTCTTGAATTCTTTCGAGGAATGAAACTGCATTAGTATTGCCATCAAAGTGTACATTCCACTTTCTCACCTGGTCACAGACCTTTCGATCATCTTGTGGTGTACCTAAAATTGATGCTTCCCAAAGTGATATATTAGCTGGTGCTTCTTTCTCTTTGGTGACATGATCTCGCACTCGTAAACGTAAATCGTTTACTGTGCCGGATGTTTCCAAACCAAAACCCTTACAAACATCCACTAAACCTTCCTTACGCAGGGTGTATATCCAGCTTAGTCCTTGTTTTACCTCAGTGCCAGCTGTACCTTCTGTCGAAGACTTTCCAGCCTCTGCCTGAGGAGTGCTTTGGGCTTTAACTTGCTCTTCTGGTTTTTTTGACGGGCTGGGATTTGTTTTTGGCATTTTAGAATGTAATAATTAAACCACCTTACTGATTCTCACGGGATATTTGCAGGTTATGTTTTCTATGAAAACTTTTCAGGTTAGGTTACAGGAATTTTCAGGAAAACCCGGGTCCCTGCTCGGGCGCCAAATTTGTGTCGTACCTAGGCTGGTTATGGCCTTAAGTACTTCACCAAGGTTCCTCTCCGATTGACTCTTCAGATATGGAGGAATACCTACCTCGGGTTGCTTTTATTCAGTGGAGAAAGTAGGGTTTATAAGAATCAGTTAGGGTTGGTGGTTTAATTTAAAATGCAAAAAGTAACTTAAACTGGTTTATTTACCAAGGTAAAAGTATGTACAAAATTATATTAAAATTATATACAGTATTTACAGTATTTACAAAAGTATCGTAGACTTTGCACACAAAGGTTCTTGCATAGCCTTTAATCAGGACAGGCAAATGTTCCAGGGCTTTTCACAGGCAACTGGCAGGTACGGGCGTAGTTTTCAGTCCTACAGAGAGACAGGGCAGATTTGCAATTGGACTCTAGTGGAAAAATACATGTTGTTAGGTTATGTTATATGCATACAGGATTTACAGTTTCATTAACTCTGCTATTAAAGCTTAATATTATACGGCTTAAAGCCCTTTGATATTAAAAACAGGTTAACTTACTGTTAATATTCCACTGAGAATTCTCTGTGATTAAGTGGTTGGTTTTGGGCTCACAATTGATAACACCATTTGGAACTGAGCCACCAGACGACTAATTGTCCATTGAAAAATGCAGCGGTTTTATAGACGAAATTCTGATGACAGACTTGATGAAAAACAATTGGGGCCGCGTGCAATAAATCCTTCACAGGAGCCGTGTGCAACAATTGTTGACAACATATGTGGTTGACAGTTGTCCAAGCGCCATCTGTTAGAGTTTCGTCTAACTGCAGGTTTCTGGTAGTCCAACTCTTTCCTTGACGTCGGGTAGTTAGGAAATCGTCTCATAGATGTCGTAATGTGTATCGTTAGTAATGATTCATTACAAGATTATTATTATTATTAACAAAACACAAAACGTTTTTTTTTACCATGCTAAGTGTAAACGTAGGGAATATTCTGTAAAGTATTTAATGGCCGATACTAAAGCCTACGATCGCGATTGAAACCATCAACCCAGGCCCTGGCCTGCAAAATTTCTAAGGAGCGGCAGAGGTGCAAGTTGCCACCCCTATTTGTTAGCGACATTCAGAGGTTTGAATTGCCGCCCCCTAAACTGCCGCCCGTGGCAAGTGCCCCTGCGTGCCCCTTCCTAGATTTGGGCCTGTTTCACCGTGTATACAGTAGGTACCGATACTTGGGTCTCTTTTCTATCTATTCAATACAAGAAAAAATATATTTTTGTCCGACTATACCCCTTCGAAACATTCGATTTTCATAAGCATTTTTACAAATAATAAACAAAATTTATTTCCCAAAACAAAACAAAACAAAAATATTTTTACAAAAGTATTAAAAACAAATATTTTCACAAAAGTAATAAAAAACAAATATTCTCACAAAAGTAATAAAACAAAAATATTCTTTAATTAAAATAATATAATTTAAATTGGTATCGGCCCTTCGTGCATCTTTTACAGATCGGAGAACAAGGATAAATTGATCTCTAGACGCGTCTGTTAATGACACTTTCGTCTTTAGTTTAAGGGTAAGAATCTCCCATCTTTAAAGGATAGTTCTTTCTTAGGAAATGAACCATATATGATCAGGATCAACAACTCTCCTGACAGAGGCGACATAGTCTTTTGTTAACTTTTCGTTGATCAATTTAACTATATATATATATCAGTTAATATAATTGCATTTTCTGGACTCTCAAAAGCACTCGAGTCCTGAACTTGATGGAGAAGATATATCATCTCAATCAAGATCAGATTTTTCCATACTGAGAAAAAACAATGGTTATTTTAATCGAATATTCTGATTAGTATAGACACAGTCATATATAGGTACTGTTATGTTAACCATGTTTATATTGTAACAGTTTTATTGTTACTTTAACTATATTTTTGTTGTTGCACAATTTATTTAGTTAGGTATAATAATCATATGCGTAGGGTAACCCTCTATATGGTTAAATATACTATACGTATGATATATATAAACTATCTGTATAGTAAAAACTTCAACGACATATTGTTAATAATTGTGACAACATTATATTGTAATTATAACCAGATAATCTTATAATTTTAATCATCTAGTGTAGTACTATAGTTTAGCCGTACATGATGGTTGTAATAGCCTATTTAAATATCTAACTTTACTAAATTTTTATAACAAAATGATTACAGTACATATAACTAATTTTTCGTATATTCTTATTATAACCATAACTTATAATTAAATAAACCATATTTCGCATAAAAAATCTATTTTGTTAAGTATTACAATATATTTTCTTAGTGTGCATGCTTTTACTCTCAATTTCTAATCGGCTGCATCGTCATTTGGCAGATCTAGTTCAGATAATGAAGTGGAGATCTTTGTTGGATTATCCAATAATTATTGTATAGCTTTTCTTCGAGCAACATTAAGCTTTTTGCCTCTTTTATGCGTGGTTTATTTTTGAGTAAGCTGTTTAAGAATATTCACCAGCAACATCATTAGCACTTGGAAATGTAATTTTGTTTAACACGATCTCTGAAATCAGACGAAAAATGCTCTTAATCCTGACTTGATGATTTGCTGCATTGTAGTTTCCAGTGGCGTATTTAGGGGGGGGGTCCGCCGGGTCCGGACCCCCCCCGGGCGCACATATTTTATTATTTTTATTACAAAAAAAAGTTTAAAAAAAATAAAAACCTCAAGACTGTCAACGTACTTTATTATTTATTAATTATATTTAAATATAAAATCATTAAAATCAAAAATCAACTACTTACGTATTAAAGAGAAAGAGGTGCCGATTTTGAAGAACTTTGTGAAACCTACCAAGAGGACCTCACTTTGTGCAAAAACGATATATTATCAGAATATAAGTTATGGTGTCAAAATATATTCGGTTTGAAAGAAAAGCCACAAAATGCATTGGATGCTTTAAAACTATGCAACACAGAGTTTTATCCCAACATCTTCCGTTTGCTTCAAGTTTTAGCCACTCTACCGGTATCGACAACAACACCAGAAAGAACATTTTCCAGTTTAAAGCGAATAAAAACGTATCTAAGGAATTCTATGTCTGAGGTAAAATCCTATTTTCATATAATAAATTACTACCCAATTAATTGCATTTTGGTCCTATTTACTAACTTAGGTCTATCTTTTAAGGGTCGACTTAATGGTTTGGCAGTTCTATCCATTGATAATAATATAGAAATTAGTCCCGAAAAAGTTCTGGATGAAATGGCGAAGAATCCACGGCGATTGGAATTTTTAATTTAATCAAAACAAAAATGTTCCTTTTTTAGAAAGTTCCTTTTATTTTCTATTTTATCGGATCAGAAGAGTTCCTAATTTGTGATTTTTTAGTTATTAAAGCATAGCATAGTACATATTTAGTTAGTTTTTTTGGACCCCCCCCCTGAGCTAAATCCTAAATACGCCACTGGTAGTTTCCATATCAAATAATTAATTAATTGTTTTTATCTACTCCTACATTGACGAGCTGTAACTGTATGGCATTTTATTGACGGGCTGAAGTTAACAACAGTGGCTTTTCGACATTTTACGTCACGGGCTGAAGTTAGCTTTATTATAAATTGGGAAAAAGTGAGGTTAAATTCGGGTGACAGTTGACAGATGTCAAAATTTTAACAAATAAAATTGGCTTTAAATTCTGTTTTGTGTTCGTCGTAGATAAAGTATAGTATGCAACTCGTTTATAAACTTCTCTAGACACTCGTTTTTATTAAACACTCGCTCGCAAGCTTCGCTCGTGCTTAATTAAACTCGTAACTAAAATGGCGTTTATAAAACTTGATACATAATATACTATTAATTCTGGGAAAGTTTGATTTAGGAATATATTCATACAATAAGGAATGTATACATCCCTTAGTGTTTGTTTTCCATTATGTTAATGGCGTTCGCCATTTTTTCCTTAGGGAAGCAAATAATGCCACATCTAGAGGTTGGGTGAAAAAAAAGCAAATTTTAAATTATATCTTTTTCATGCCTCAAGGAAATGTTATGACACATGGCTTAAAAGATCCTCTCTCCCTCCTATTAAAGATTTTTCAAATGCGGCAACGCAGTCCTCAAAAGTCGAGCCGTGGCACACTGGCCAAAATTAATTTAAATTAAAACTACAATGATAATCGCTTGCAATTTTTCTCAATTTTGCACAATATTTACCTATATTGTAGGCAATTTTGGACATTTTTCAAAAAAATTTTACAGTGTTGATAAATGTTTGGAATGCCGCAAGGGTAGTGGCGGGGGTTGATATTCCTAAAAAAGTGGGGATAAATGATGAGCGCAATGTACCATACCTCCGAGGTTAATGTTATGAAGATAGAAATAATTGACCCTCCCCTCGTGCTTTGTTTACTGCGCAGACCGCGATGGTGGTGGAGAAAGGAGTGGGAAAGAATTAACGCGTAGCGTTGACTTTAGTAAAGTCGTGTAGTTAAGCCTTAACTGTTAAGGCACAGTAGTCGAGTCACTCAAGTCACTCGAGTCACTCGACTCGAGTGTATCACAGTTTAAATAATGCCAATTTAAAGTTGTGCCGAAACGACATTAAATGTCCTTTCTTTGGTAATAATCCCAAACATTTTAGTCTGCGTTGCCTTCCCACTAAATCTGATGTTATTCTTGCCTGTTTACAAGTTAGGTACGAAAATGCCTTGACCACAAACTCAAACAATATAAAGAATGTAAGCGTTTGCTTTGGTTGCTAACGAAGTTGCAGCACAAGTTCAGGCTTTGTACGCAAAGTCTTTACTTCCAACTGTTTTTTACAACAGAGTAGTCAAGCAAATCCATGATTTACATGCACTTGCAACAGACCTAGCCAAATACAATTGTCCAAACCCTTTTCACGTAGCTTGCAACTCCGCCCATTTCTATTACAAATTTCTACTCCTACGAACTCGAGAATAGTTCCTGAGAATGAGATTTTTTTTTATTTGATCAATGACATAATAAAACAATGCAAATACAAGGAGTTGATGTAAAGGAATCTGAAAAACTTTTAAAGCGATCAGCTAGACAACAAATGAAAGAAAAAATTGCTCGTTGTTGTTCTTCATCTAATGTGTCCTTCCAAACTGCAGATTGTAATGGCCACGAATCTAAAACAGAAAATAAGAAGGGATTTTCTAAAAAAGATGATGATGAGTTTATCGCACCAAAAAGAAGCAGAAACTTATCTTTTACATCTACATCGCAGCAAATGCGACTTAATCTCATAAACACTCATTTGGGCTGGTGGATTTTGGGTAAACCAATTATTAGTTGGGACCGCTATTATTTAATCTCTTTATCAATGACCTTGTTTCTTCACTAAAAACTCAAAAATTACTTTTCGCTGACGATTTAAAGTTATATCACACTGTACGAGATGTTAAAGACTGTGAGCTTCTTCAGTCAGATCTGAACTTAATTCAGCTGTGGTGTAAGGAAAACTCCTTAGGCCTAAACATATCTAAATGTAAAGTTTGCTCGTTTACCCTTAAACTTAATTCAATTAGATTTAACTATAATATTGAACATATCTCATTGTCCCGTTCTAGCTTAGTCAAAGATCTAGGAATTCTGTTTGATAGTAAGTTTAGCTTTGTAAATCATATTCAAAATATTTGTAACTCTGCTAATAGGGTTCTTGGTTTTATTTATCGAAACTGTAAATCTTTTAAAAATATGTTTGCACTAAAGTCACTATATTTCAGTTTAGTTCGTTCTAAACTTGAATATTGTTCAAATATTTGGTATCCTTATTATCAGAATCACTGCAAATCACTTGAAGGAGTTCAACGTCGATTTTTGAAAATGATATATATTAAAAAACACAATACTTATCCAGAGAGGGGATATGATCACAATTTATTATTGCAAGAATTTAATATTTCAGCACTAGATGTTAGGAGGAATATATTTTCAATTAAATTTTTGTACAAACTTGTCCATAATAAGATAGACTGTCCAGATCTGCTTGAGCGGTTGAATTTTCATGTTCCGCGTATTCATTCTAGGTCAGTTTCAACCTTTAAATGTTTTGCACGTACAAATGTACTTTTGCGGTCGCCAATGTTTGTTATGTGTACCAACTTTAATAAAATATCTCACGTGTGTGATATTAATTATTCTGAATTGTCATTTATTATTTGTACTTTTTTAAGCGTTAATTAGTTTATTTTTGTTTATAGACTTACTTTACTATGTATAAGTTATTTTATATTTTTGCTATTATGCTGTTACTATAGTTTTTATTTTTTGTTCTTTGTCCTGTAATTGGAATTTTTTCTGTTGGGCAAATAAATTTATTATTATTATTATTATTATTATTATTATTATTATTATTATTATTAGATATGGGACCCACACCAAATTTATATGAGTTTATAATGACATTAAATAAACAAGTTCTGCGAAATCAGAATTTAAATTGAAGTTTGCGAAAAAAAGATAACTGTTTGCTCGGCCGTACCGGCCCCATGGAGAGGACTCCTCTCAGAGGAGTTTGCTTGAAGTTAATTAAAACGTACTTGTATAACAGAAAACAATTAGTAAAAGTTAATGGTACCAAAAGTGACTCTGTTATGGTAAATGTGGGGTGTACCACAAAGCTAAATTTTAGGACCTCTGCTTTTTATAGTGTATATCAACGATCTACTAAATCAATATACTGAAATGGTAGCATATGCAGATGATATAGCGGTCCCAATGGCAGGTCAGAATTGGATCCAAATATAAAATGGTCTAAATACCAAACTTAACCAAGTATATAATTGGCTATAATTAATAATTTAATTTATATATAATTTAATTCTAAATGTTATTATTTACATAATTATAATAAAAGGAAATAAACCAATGCTTAACCCTCGAGCGGGCGCGTTGGTGCAAATGTGCTACCAATAATACTTAATAAGGGCGTGGGGCATGAACAAGTGTTTTATATCGTTTAGTATCTTCCTAGATATTGATGACGAAGGGTTAATTAAGTTTTTTTGGTTTAAATTTTATTAGTGTGTTTGTCTACAGCGGTTTAAATTTAATTGGAGCAATTTTGCTACCACGCTCCTAATGATGTAAGGAAATTTTTTAGTTGATTCTTTTTTAATTGTGCTATTTTTTTTTTGTTGTTACTAGTTTAATATTGCTAAAAATATCATTTACCAGTTTCTGAATAATAATAATATTACTATTATTATTATTATTAGCTTACCAAAAATGTGTATTTTATTCTATTTACTTTATTTTAGGTCAAAAGGTATAAAATTCGGTTTTACCTTCACATATTTAATTATTTCTAAAGCGTTACAAACCTGTAGAAGTAATAAACAAAACAAGGTGAACGAAGAAAAAAGCGGGGACGTTGTACTATATGTGGATGACAGAAATATAAATTTACGTCACTACATGCGTCACTATTTTGTGACAAATGTAATAATTTTGTTTGTAAAGAGCATAGTAAAAGCACAATTTTGTGTAAAAAAAGTAAAACATATTTAGTTCAAAATGATGAAGATGACTAACTTTTTTATTTTTGTAAAATATAAATATATTATATAAATGTTTAATAGATATAATATTTAAATGTTTAATAAACATATAAAATTAATTATTTAGACTTTATTTATAGTATTTACTGCTAAAACAATATTAAGGTTGTTTTCAAACTATAATTTACAGCTGGTAGCATATTAGCACCACGCGCCCACTCATGAAATATTATAGGACGCGCCCGCTCTAGGGTTAAGAGTCATTCCATATGAAATCAACAAATGGGGTGTGCCGCATGATTTTTAATTGGAATAAAAAAAGTTGAGGATAATCTTTGAGGTACCAGAAATGCTAAACCACCATTATTTATTTTTTTATCGTATAACTTCTAGTCAGTAGGTTATGTCCCTGGCAGAACGATAATGTTATTTACCTTAATAATTTTGTGATATTTTTCGTAACGTTTTATGTCAAATCACGTATAAATTTACATAACTACCTGGTACTTTTTGTAATGATATTCACAAATATTATATATATGCCTGTATTCTTAACCAGGATAATTTTATGATTTTCACTTATCTCGCTCGCTGCTTTGAGCCATGATGATCTCGAATTCTTGTGATAATATTCTTCTTTGAAAACACCATTATTATGAATAAATTGTAGAATATGCAGAACTTGTTAATTAAGGTGCATTTAAACAAAATTTAACTGATAACTTTTAAAATGATGTTATTGGTTGGACACAAGTCCCAGGTTACTTGACTTAAGTACCTATATAATTAAATCTGATGTTAGTGCATTTAAAAGGAAAATATACACATTTTAAAGATAATTACCCAATTAGGTTTATTAATTATACGTTTTTAGGAAGTTATACAGTGTTGTCAAATTGGCAAAAACTTAAATCGTCGGATTAATTTGATCAGAGTTTATTAAACATTTTTGCATACGGCTATTAATGTCATTATAAAAAACTTTGTTTTGATTTTTATAAAAGTGGCACTTAAAAAAAATCATTTTTCCTAAAGAAGTGAAAATAACAGAATGGCACTTTTTTCCTCCACATGAGTTTTTTGAGAATCAAAGTTAAGCATTTTTTAAAATTATCAATTTTCACATTTTCGTATGAGATATAATTCTAGAACAATGAAAGTTAAGTCGTGGCATTAGAATGGTTAATACTATATTTCTAAAAAAAATCAAACATTAATGTGCAACTGGGTTGACACAGGGTCCAATTAAAAATGGTAAAAATGAGATTTTTTTTTGTAAATTTTAGATGTTTGTTGTTGCTACTGTTCAATTTTATTTTATAATATGAAATGTACATTTACTACCCAATCAAATAAAGCATCAATAAATTCAATACCTATCCTAAGTTAAAAGCTAGAGCCCATTATGTACAAGTAGTAAATTGACCTAATTTTTTATTTCGGATGGGTACTGACTTGAAGTTATACGATTAAAAAAATAAATGATGGTAGATTTCTGGTATCTCAAAGATTATTTTCAATTTTTTTTATTTATATCAAAAATCATGCGGCACACTTTTTAATTCAAATTTGTTGATTTCATATGGAATGACTTTTAAGGGATATTTTTAAATAAACAAATATTGACACCCACTATAGCGCGCTTTACTTACTCATATCGTAATATTCCTGCATAAAGTCACTAACTGATATTTTTGAAAATCTTAATGTTTATATATCCAAATTTACCATATATACTTAATATATCGTCCCCCGTTCTGGCAAAAGTCATTAACTCCATTTTTGTCTAAAAGTAGTTAACTACCTTCGCGATCATAGAACAATTATATCGGTGGTCTAGAAAAACTTATTAAGTGCAGTATTGTATTTTTAGCATGCTAAAAATACAATACTGCACTTAATAAGTTTTTCTAGACCACAAATATAATTGTTCTATGATCGCGAAGGTAGTTAATTACTTTTAGACAAAAATGGAGTTAATGACTTTTGCCAGAACGGGGACGATATATCTTTAAGGTAGGTATAAAAGTTATAACTGCCCAGTAAGCACCAAACACTCGGCAAACAGTCGGCCTTCGCTCGGCATAGCCCAGGTAGCACACCGTCTCGAAAGCATTACCTACTGATACTGTGAAGGCTTCACAGTCACTGTGACACAGTGAAGCTTGTCACATAACGTGAGTTGATCGTATGTTCGATTTCATAACTAATTCGTAGACGAAATAGTGGCCAAACCGCTCTTACTTTAAGCTTTGTTTTCGTACCAAAAACTTAACTGAAGTACGTGGTAAAATCGAGACGAAATCCTTATAAAAGTCGATACGAATTATTGAGTAAGTCGTGACGGAAATTTCAATAATTTTGTACGTATTCTTAACGTGATAGTGAGTCACTATTATTAGTGACTATAAAGTAAAGTTTTATTGACAAATTTAACATTTTGGGCGTGTTGAAATTCTAACAAACGCGTTACCTTTTCTATATAAAAATTACTCTAAATCGTTAGGTTCACGGTGAGTTTAATATTACTATTTCATTACCTACCATTTCAGCCACGTGACTCAAGTATTTTGATTGGCTAAACCATAGCCTTTAACCCATATAACCCTAAAATCATTTTTTTTTCAAAAACTCTTATTTTGGCGATCTTATATTATTCATAATGTCATGTTGGAGCAGTAAAAATTTAAAAAAAAAAATTCCATGCCTACTGGTTGGCTATAACATGATGTACTTTTAAAGGAACGGTAGGACAATAAGGTACTAATTCAAAAACAGATATTTTAATACAAATGAAATGGAATTTTTAAAATTGCAGATTAATTATAATTATCAAATACATAACTGCAGTAACAGTTAGTGTTCGTGGTAAATAAGAAAACACTCCTTTGGATGCAAACTGCAACCACACTTTCTACACTGAAAATTAGCATTTTTATGGCATATTGCACATCTACGCTGACTTTTTTGGTAAACCACAAGATGATCCACTCCGTCAAAACGGGAATATTCGCGGTAATTTGTAGGTAACTTAGACGGTCCCCTTTTTGATGTGCGCTTATAAGTTTCCAATAATTCAGTGGCAATGGCTCTGCGAAAGAATAATTGGTCCATTTTTCCTAAATTATTTTTGTGAACATGCCATGAATTTTGTACTGCCATGTCAATACAATGAGACAGCAACGGAAAGTACCACTTCTTTCCACGGATAGAGATTCGGTATTGTCCAATGTTCTGATCGCTACGGTCAACTCTACCCATGTTCTCGTTGTAAAGTTTGATCAAACCGGGTTGATCAACGTAGATTTTCTTTTTCTCCGATTGCGAAAACCGTTGGGTTCTGTTTAGTGGAAAGACACATGCGGCATTCGAAACAAGAGTAACAACACTGTTGTCATTCCATTTGCATAAAACGATTTCCTTGTCTGCCAGTGCATATTCAAAATATCCATGCTCCTTTTTCTTTACATATGCAGCATTATTCAAAGGTGAGTGTGGTATACGGTTTTCACGGATAGTTCCAGTTCCCTTCATGTTCCTCAGTTTCAACTCCTTCAAAAGTGACAGGGATGTAAAATAGTTGTCGAAAAATAAATGAAATGGTCCGACGGGTAGTGTTTTTAAAACATCCGCATATTGAAGTACCACAGAAGCTCCAAGTCCTAATTCTTTGTATTTGTCAGGCAAAGTTGTCGATGAGCCTTGGTATGGATCAAAATACACAATGTATCCAAGCCTCGTTGTCCCAACCCAGAATTTGTACCCCCATCTTACAGGTTTCCCTCTTATGAATTGCTTACAGCCATGGCGGCCGTAATAGGGCACCATGGCTTCATCTACGCTGTGATTCTCTTCAAGAGGAGCATGGTCTAGAAATCTTTTATTTAATAAAACAAATAAAGGCCTCAGTTTGGAGTATCTATCTCTTGCATCTAAATTGTTGTTGTCGTTGCAATGAATGTTTGTCATAATGTACTGAAAACGGTCCCTAGAAATCGCCTCAGACACAAGTTTGTTATGAGTATCATCATTATTTTTACAGTACATTTTCCTTCTTGAAACAGTGGTATAACCACTCAACAACAATACTCCTATAAAACAAATCATTTCATTTTTCGTTATATCACCAAGGCGGTTTTTTGCTGGGCGTAGGTGTTGCTGAAGTTTATAATTTGATCAATAACTTCATCGTCAAAAAATAGTTTGAAAATCGTAGCTGGGGTCATGTCATTCCTAACAGTATGCAAAGGTATCCAGTTTGGGAAGTCTGGTTTTAAATCTTCTTCCGTATACGAGAATTTTTTTATTTTTTTTGGTCTCCTTTCCACAGAGTTTGACAACGGTAGTTCATCTTCGGTTTCCCATTTTTCATCATTGTCAGATATCGGTTGAACATCTGCTTGAGAATTCAATGGTTGGAAGTTGTTGGCCACATCCTCATTGTAAAATGTGCTTTCAGCTTCTGCCCGCAGATGGCAGCCTGGTAAATTGCTTACTACAACTGCGTCTTCTTCACCAGAATCCTCGTCCGTATCATTTGCATCCTCTGGGGGAAAAATTGCGATGTTGTCAGGAATAACAGGGACATCGCCATTTTCTAGTTCTTCTATTAGTTGAGCCAGAGTTAGAGGCTTTTTCCAATAACTGTGAACAAGTACAACACATTGACCTAATATTCACTTTATCGCTAAAATTTCTTGCTAAATATTTTTTTAAAAGGTTTTAGGTTACAGTTTGTAGTTCAGAGAGAAAATAAACTAAATTTAAATTTAAAATTTTCTGTAGTAGGAAATGGTCCTACTGCCCTTTTAAAAGAACACCATGCTTTACATGTGTATGGTTGATTTATTTTTTGTTTTAATGACTGGGAGATAATCTTGGATTATTATTAAAGGTATTACTAAATACTTATCATTAACAGAAATACTAAAGTTATAATTTGAACCCAAAATACATACCTCGAAATATTCATTGTCATATTCACATAAAACACCGTAAACAAGAAGTCACGTAAATATCAATCAGCTGGCGAGAACCGGTATACTATGACAATTTTTTAGTTAAGCATGATTGTGTCATTATTCTAAGGCAGCGCCCTCTTAATTAGGAAAAGCCAAACTTGAAAAATTGCTACAGATAACTACTGATCTTTATAAAGAACGGTAGGTTCATATGGGTTAATGTGGGTGGATATTTTATTGCACTGCATATGTTTTATAAAATATGTTATCTTTGCACACTCATTTCAAGCTTTACCCCCTGTGCAAAGATAACATGTTTTATGCAATACAATTAAATATCCACTGGAGATCAGAAATTAGTTTAAAACTATTTTTCTTTGATTGCGGTTTATTCATATTGATCTATTGTGAGTAAACCTTTGATAAAAACTCCAGACCGTCACGCGTAACTTCACATAGTTTAGTCCTTTTGGTGCATTAGTTTATACTTATCAATTGATAAGTATAAACTAATGCATCTTAAGATGGGTTTTTATCTTATACTACGAATAACATTATAATAACATGTCCCAAATGTGATGGCAAATTAAAATTTTTGTGATAACTCAACCCATTTCTTAAATACAGCGCCTAAATTTATTCGCAAGGATTACTACTCACCAATACGGGGTTGGTGTCATATGTTTTTAGTCGTAAATAGTATGGCTAAAAATTAGTGTCGCGCTGTGAGTTAAAGTTCTAAAATTGTGTTTATTTTTGCGGTAAGTACAAATTTGGTAAACTTTTATGTTTTTTAACCGTCACACTGTTAAGTTTATTATGCAAGTTTCAAAAGGTACCAAAATATTTTTTTATTTTAAGCTTCTTGTTGTTCTTTGTTTGGCCAACACCACTTTTCCACTGCGGTTAGTAAATAAATACTTGGCGCCAATTTTGTATCGTGGTCCTCAAGACCGTCACCATCGAGACCGTCACTCTATGTCAAACTTTAAGTGTGATGGTCTTGAGGAACTTGTGACGGTGGTTTCTGCTTAGAATATTACTGTACTTATACTCAAGTTAATTTCTACCTTCTTTTATGGAGATACGGACGTTATTTAAAATAGAAAATTAATAAAATATTTACTAATTTTTTCAGGATAGCAATGGAACAAAGTAAAAACAATTTAGCATGCTTGAACTTAAAAATAAATTAAAAGTAATGAGGGAAGAAGCGCATCTTTAATTTATTAAAAAACAAAATAAGGCAAATATTCTAAAAAAGAATAATAAAAAAAAGTAGAAAAAGAGATAAATAATGTATAAATAAGTTTTAAGGAAAGTGATAATGTGAAATATACCGTCCAAAAAGATGAGACTGATAGTCAAGAAAACCAAACCAAAAAAATAGAAAATGACAGTGCATTAAATAGTATTCAGCATAGCACTAAACCGAAAATTCTAAAGACAACCCTGAAAGACGTGATGAGATAAAATAGAAAAAGACAAAGATCTCCCGAGGAACTTGAAACGAAACCAAGAAAAGTAACATCTATTGACCAAAAAAGAAAAGACGCAGCCGAAAAGAAAAGAAAACAAAAAGAAAGAATTAAAGCCGATATTAATAAATATGAATTGTACAAAAACGCAGAAAAACTAAGAAGCCGCAAGATAAGAGAAGAGGGGAAGATTAAAAAGATTGATAATATGTCTGAACGGGAAAAAAGGAAACAGAGAAAGCTGTGGCGAAATAGTTATCGTCGTTGTAAAAATAATCTCAAAAAAGGGAAAGATGAAGAATTAATAAGACAACAAAATACACCACCCGCTTCCGATGCAGAGGAACTAGTTTTTGTAGACATTTATAATAATCAGTTGCAAAATGCTGCTGTAAGAAGTTCACATCGAAATGCCATCCGAAAACTTAAACGAAAAGTTTTCGTCGAAAACAACAAAAATAAAAGTTATGTCTGCAAGAAAAAATTAACTAATGCAAAAAACAGGCCAACTCGTGGAAGCAAAAATTTTCAAGGCTTCAAAAACAAAAAATTAATTGCTCTCCTTCGCCAAAATCAAAAGTAAAAGATATAATGCGTGAAGGACAAGAGACTGTTAAACGAAAACTTATAATGAGTGAGATTTTAGAAAAAAGTTTGGCAATTCCATCAACGTCAACTACAATTTCCTCAAGGCAGTTAGCAATGCAAAGAGATCGTTTGACTAAACAAATGTTTGGACCCCAGATAAATAACAGTAAGAGTATTACCCTAAATAACATCGAAATTGTTTCATGGGTAACTGTTATTTATGATGAAACTTGGTACCCTAGATGCATAAAAGAAATAAACGGTGAAGACCTGAAAATCACATTTATGCAACGCAACGGTGAATATTTTCAGTGGCTGTCCAAAGAAGATCTGCAAACTGTAAACAAATCTGGGGTGTTATATATCTTGGAAAATCGCCTTTAAAAAAATCGTCTCGCTTATTTTCTATTTATAAAGCTGACGAAATTGATGAACAATGCTCTGCATTGATAAAATAACAAAGATATTATAACTTTGTTAAAGTATTCATGTTAGTTTATACTAACAACATTGGTTGTATTTCATTTTTATAGGATGGAATGTTCCAAAGTGGTTTCGCATTTTTAGTTAATTTTTGAGGTCCTGTTTTTTTTGTCAAATACTTGTAAGTAGGTTTCATATTCTTCTTAATATTTTATATGAAAAGTTGTTTATTTACAAATACTATTATTTGTAACTTAAGTTAGTAATTACTTTTACCATTGATTAACTCAACGCTTTTACGTTCTTAAAAATTTTAACTTTTATGTCAAATGTATTTTTTTGTTAATGAATAAAAAAAAATTTGCTTTTTGTCCTATTTTTTTTTTGTACTTGTGGTCCCAAATCACTGAACCATCACACAAAATGCAATATCTTAACTTTAGACTCAAGACCATCCCGATCTACCATATACCTATAACTATAGTTATAGGTATATGCGATCTACTACCGACCTAAATAAACCGTTTATTTCTATAATATTATTATAATAAAACATAAAAATAAAACAAAACTATTTTCTCTATGAAACAAACAAAACAAACAAAATAAAAAATAAATAACTTAAAATAAAATTTTTCTTCTTAGAAATAAGAGGGTCTACATGCAGCATTTGTCACATATGTAGTTTTAGGGGTTTTACACAAAAAAATAAAAAATGGGAAAAGCTCTTTTGGTTGTAGTAAACAAAAATTACGACATCATGTCCCAAATCCATTACAAAATAATGCAGACCAGACTCTGGTGAACACATTAATTTGAAACATTGGATAAAGAAAAACCTCTGAAATAAGGTCAAAATTTAGTAAATAAATAAAATATGTAATTAGGTACATTGATAATTTTATTGATTTAAATCAATAAAACGAATAGGTATCCCCCTTGTAAAAAAAATCAGAGAAACTCTAGATTTTTGATTTCTGGTGCAAAGCCTATTTGTTATCTAACGAAATATCATCAAAAATATATCACATCAGAACATTTTATCGGTAGCCTCATCGTCAGCTCTCAAACTAACCTCAAATTAAAAAAAATACATGCTTTTTTTAAGCAGAACCAATTTCTAAATTATTACAATATGGCACTCACTAAACACTTTAATTTTTTTTTAATTGTGGTATTAAACACTTATTTTTACTATTCGTAAAACTCACGCGTCAAGCAACCCGAATAAAATAAACTGGCCTGTAAAACCGGCAAAAGCTCGTGAAGTTTTCGTTTACAAAATCGGTATGTTTTTCTCCAAGAAAATGCATAACGATATTAAAATCGAGGGGTAAACCACTTTAAAATCTTAGAGACCAACGTTCAATGTTAGTGGACGTTGTGTTGAGATTTTTTTCCTTATCAGTCGATATCAATAAGGAAAACTTGCTTAATCGGTGCTTAATCAGTGCTTAGCGACCTGATGTACATGACTACCCTTGTTATTGTTATCCTTAGCCGTTAATTCGTAAGCGATTTTTAATTTTAAAAAATCAGTGGTTTACCCCTCGATTAAAATATCTACGTTATACTTTCGTGAAAGATGCTTTTAGAGTTCTTCAGCTATTTTAATTACGAAAACCTAACGATTGTGTAAAGTAAAGTTTGTTTTACGTCACGTAGTATCGTGAAAATTTCTTTAGCTTTTTATCGTCCCTAAAACGTAAAGATTTCCTTTAATTTGGCGTTAATCCAAAAAATTTCGGTCACGTTTTGGTGATTACATGATCTGCAGAAAATTATCGTCACGAAGTGTTACCTGGGAGGCGGTTGACCGGCGGTTCGGCTTGCCCCAGTTGTCCCGCTTATGGCCCGAGTTATGTTAGCCCGGTAGGTACCGTTTGGCCTTGTTCTAACCGAAGTCGGCCAGAATACGGCATGCCGCTGCAAAATCGTTCGGCTTGCCCTAACCGGCCGGAATACGGCCTGCCGCGGCATAAGCGATACATCTCACGGCTGCTTACGCAAGAGAGCTAACTATAAATAGCGATGGGTTGCAATATTTAGTTGTAAGTGCGCGTCTGTAATGGCATAGCTAAACATAAATTTTTTGGAGTCTCCATCATGATGGTGCACCATTCTCATCTGCTCAGTAACGAATAATGGCTAGCTAGTCGAGTGTGTTAAACCTGTAGGATATACCTATTCAGGACGTATGTAGACTTTTTTTGAATGGCCAGGCGGTTGTGGCCGGCACTCGGCCAACTATACACAGCCGACACTCGGCCGAGTAAACATAACCGACATTCGGCCAGGCGGATATGCCCGACAGTTGGCCAGGCGGACATACCTGGTCCACTCGCCGGAACAAATACATGTGTCGGGCCGCACGCGGCCGATTCGGCAAAACGTATTCGGGCCGTATGCGGGCCGGCTATCTTGTGCTTACTGTGCTTACAAAAATGTCAATTAGTGACTTTTGGCAGGAAAATGACGATATACAGCGCCGATATCATATACCGCAAAATAAAAAACCTATTAAATTTCGCAGACGGGCACGAAAAGATACAAAGTTTATATTTTCCTATTAACAATATTTTGGCCTGTAAAACAAATATAATTAGGTCAGCTTGATTTCGAAAGAAAAAAACTAATACTAATATTAGTATATACTAAAGCTAATTAAAAAAAAATTAACACGTGTTAAGTACGTACTTTATATTATTTTTAATAAATAACTTGTTTGTTGATATTTTATGTTTTAACTATAAAATTATGAATATAAAAACGGCTAAGCTTTTATACATAAAAAAATATATTACAAAATCTGTATACAGATATATTAATATATTAGTTTTACAATTACCGCCATTTAAACTTGAATAATTTTAAATAAAGCACTTTTACTGCGCTGGCGCGAACAAGACCATATAAAATTTGGATCCGACCGCAAAAATGCACCACTACAGAAAAACCTTATTAATTTTTGCGGTCGGATCCAAATTTTAAATGGTCTTGTTAACAAGATTTTGGACTAAAAAACATATATAATTAGAGCAGCAAGATTCCTAAAGAAAGACTTTTCCCTATAGGGAAAAATTATCATTTTTTAACTTTAAGTATACTTAAAGTTAAAAAATGATAATTTTTTAGTACTTAATTTTTAATAAATAATTTGTTTTTTTATACGTAGGTACTCTATTTTTAACTATAAAATTTTAAATAAACTATAAAATTTTAGATAAACGTCTTAGCTTTAATTAAAAAAATGTATTACTTTTAAAATACAGCAATTTAAACTCAATGTTTTAAAACTTTAGTATTGTTGAAAATTTTTAAATTTTATACTTAAATAAAACTTAAACTAAACATTTTAATGTTTTTTTTGCTATAAAAACATCAATTTAGATTTTCTAAATTGTAAAAAGACCTAATTTAAATTGTGATTTTAGTCGACTGTGCGACGTCTGCAAGTCTTGCAGTGCAAGATCGTTTGTCGACCATCGGCGGCCGACGGACAATAATTGTTTGTCGGGTGGCGGCAGAAACACCGGCCCTGTACACAGTAAGAAATGAACGTAAAATAAAAAATATGGTGTTTGAAATAAACGCATAAATTATTACGGTTATTGGGTGAATATTTTATAGAATAAAACGTTGGCTATTCTGTGGCCAGCGTAATTTTCTTACTGACAGTAAGTTACTGTGCACATGTATTATTAGACATGTTTATAGCAATATTTATTGGGTAACGTGTTCCCAGTAATAAGAATCGGCCTTAACCGTTGGCCTCACTGTGGTTGGCCTACTTCTATCTAAATTATATTTGGCGCCACGTAGTTTATACAGTATTGCCAACCTATTCGCTGACAGTCGTAATGTCAAGCTTGTCAAGTTTCCCTATTTAAAAAAACTAACCTAAAAACAAAAATGTTAACAAGAAATTAAATTATGGACAAAACTGACAAACAAAGATTAGCACAAACAGCTGGTAGAGTATTTTATGAATAAATAATAAGTTTGTAATCAACTAAACCTTGTTTCAGATTTATATTTTTTGATTAAGAAATTTTTAACTGCTGGTCCTTTAAAGAAAACATTACAAGTAGGTAAACAAATAATTTTGAATAAATTAGTTAATTTGGTTGGGTTTTTTAGGTTTTAAATGAAGAACTTGAGGAACATAGGGTAAGTATTTATTTTAGAAGGTGAATTTTTTGGTATTTTTATATTGCAAATATTTAAGATTTTACCCAAGAGAATGGACTGGGAAGGAAATGAACATGAAAGAACAGTTGAGGATATGGTAAAATGTATAATAATAACATAAATTTTATTTATTGTTGTTTTATTTTTAGGAAAGACAATTTCCGCATATTAAACCAGACTTTTTGTTACAACTTGCCTGCCAAGCTACTAATACATATGGAACCTCCATAGACAAATCGAGTATTACTTCTTTATTAAGTGCTAAATTTAAGGATATAAGTAATATTAAGAATTTAAATAATTTTCGGCAATATCAAAAATATGTTTCAAGATACCATGGTGTTCCTGTACATGATATTAAATTATCTTTTAATATTTGTAAGTATATGCAAAAGCTCTATTTCATTATTTTAATTGGTTAATTTGTATTTTAGTAAATGGACTTAGAGGTAGGGAAATATCTGGGCCATTTTCAAGACAACGGACAATAAATCCCTCATTGTATAGTGCTATGCAAATTCAAAGAACAACTTTGGGTCATTTGTCAGCTGTGTATTGTTTATTATTTGACTATTCAGGGAAATTCATTATAACAGTGAGTTTTTCTTTATTTTTAAGTGTCAAAACAAAGGCAATTTAAGTCTAGAGAACTTTAATCAAAGAACTATTGCCCAATTATGGGTTATTTACTTTTCTAAAATCAATCCATTACTACACAGTTGGGTATATAGATACTATTTTTGGAAAATAAGTTGGCAATAAACCTGTCACATTGTGAATGTGTAAAGTTGGTTTCATATAGATTAGGGTGGTCGTTAAAAATTAAATTCTTTCCGACGCCCAAAAAATCCTTCCTTTCGACGAAAAACTGAGGGGAAAAACTTTTTTGGTTTTCATAAATAAGAACACGTGCCGACGGCCAATTGAAGTTTATTTTTCAATTAAATTGTAGTTTTTTTAAAATATTGGTTTTGTTAAAAACTTTATTAAGTCAGTCATTTTAGCACTAAAAATCATTAAATTGAAAATCATTTACTCATGTCACAATATCAATAAAATATCTAAAATTCAAGATATTTTGAGAGAATTGTTCATATTTCAGGAAAAATAAAAGTTTTAGTCCAAAAATGACTGACTTGATAGAGTTTGTAAGTTTACTAATGAGAATATCTTGATAAATATGAACTTTATAGAAAAATGTAAGAAAACCTTTTTTGTAGAGAAATTTTTCTCAAAACCAAATTCTGTAAGAGATATTTAAAAAAAAAATACAATTTTATCGAAAAATGAACTTCAATTGGCCGTCGGCACGTGTTCTTATTTATGAAAACCAAAAAAAAGTTTTTTCCCCTCAGTTTTTTCCCCTCAGTTTTTTCCCCTCAGTTTTTTATCGAAAGGAAGGATTTTTTTGGGCGTCAGAAAGAATTTAATTTTTAACGACCACCTTATATAGATGTGAAATGCGAATTGCAAATTATGATTATTTGCATTTTGCAACTCCTATTTCGTATAGATGCGGACTTTGTTTTCTCACTAGTTGATATTTGCCATGCTATTTTAGGTAATTAAATAGTAAAGTTAGTTAAAGTAACTATAAAGATATTATAAGAAACATTAATGTACCTCAAAAAATTCTTTGTCCATTAAAAAAACGAAAACAATTCTAAACATTTATTTAAACAGTTCAAATAAAACTCAACAAAACATACACTATGATACAAATTAATTAAACATAAATGTTGTAGGTATAATAAGCAATTGCATTAATTTGCATGCGCATCACGCTAAATTGGTACGAATTTCGCAAAATATTGGACCAATTGAAGATTCCCGCCCTCTCTCTGTCAAAACGTCGAAAAGCTTTTTCCGCCAAATCAAATGGACCAATGAAAACATTTTTCGCATTTCGCAACTCGCATTTCGCATCTATATGAAATGGGCTTAACTTAAGTTATAATGATTTTGACATTGAAGAGCTGTGACTTTATGGCGTTTTAGCCACAGGCTTAAGTTAACAGTGGCTTTTGGGCATTTTAGTCACGAGCTGAAGCTTTATTATAAATTGCGAAAAAGTGAGGTTAAATTTGTCAAATGTTAAATATTTATATTAAATTCTTATTTCTGTTTGTTGTATATAAAGTATAGTATGCAACTTGTTTTATGAACTTCTCTAGACACTAGTTTTTATTAAACTCTCGCTCGCAAGCTACCCTCGTGCCTAATAAAACTTGTAACCAAAATAGCGTTTATAAAACTTGATACATAAATTATGTAACTTAATATACTACTTTAAATTTTTCATCAAGAGCTTGTTAATGATACCAAATACTTATGGTTTAATCATTAATTTGATTGAGATGTAAACGTTTTTTAACTATATTATTATAAAAAATCACAGTTTATTACTACTTATACCCTGGGTTACCCATTTTTTATTTCTATGCTTTTGATTAAAAACTTATGTATTACAATTATTGTTCTGAGAATGATAAAATCCCAATAATGAAACATCTGTACCTATATGAAATTAATGCACTTGACAAAAATTTACTGTTTCTACTTCTATTGCATAATATTGGGTTTTTTCCATATATAATGATAACCATTATAACAGCCGCTCATCAGTGATTGGCCGATTTCAATATTCACATTAACTTAAACCAATTGGGGTTTTAATTTGGAAAAGGCGACTACAATAATATTTTTCTACTCCCACCTTTAAAACGCCCATTATCGTACATGTTTCCATGACATTAAGTGACCTTTTAAACACACATTGACAAGTTGTGGCTTTATGGCGTTTTAGTCACTGGCTAAAGTTAGGTTTTAAGACAGTTGTCAAATGTCCTACAATCGTTGAAATAAAGTACCTTTATAATACTAAAATTATTTTATTATCTCAATACAAATATACAAAAGTATTAAACAGTTTCTCAACGCCAATAAAAAGGTTATATGAACCGATATGAACATTGTACTGACCTTTTAATTTCGCCTGCACTAAACTAGATAAACTAGAACTTAAATTCGGGCTCGGACTTCACTGTGAAGTGCTCATAAAACATTTTCTTTACTTTCACTGGGAGAAACTGTTGTTAATCCATTTTTGTGTTTATAACACATAAATATTTGACATTTGACGGTAAAACAGATTACCCTAGGGTAATCTGTAATAGCTATTCTTTTATAGATGGCGCTCTATACAATTATGTGATTTAAATCATTTTAAGATAATAATAAGTATTTGTCGTACAAAAAGTATAGTATGCAACTCGTTTATAAACTTTTCTAGACACTCATTAATTTAAGCAATTGTTCGCAAGCTCGCTTGTGCCTAAATTAAATTTGTGTCTAAAATGGCGTTTATCAAACTTGATACAAAATATATATTACTTTTCAAAGAAATAATAAAAATTTAAAATGATATAAAATCTGTATGATTTGGATTTTTTAAATAAAATTTGAAATTTGTTAATAAACTATGGTAAATAATAAATTGCACCAATTAAATTTATATTATATTTATTGGGGTCGCCATGGGGCCGGTGCGGCCGAGCAAAAAGTTTTCTTTTTTTCGCATACTTCAATTTGAATTCTGCTTACGCAGAACTTGTTTTATTAATGTCATTATAAACTGTTGTGGGTCCCATTTCTAATAATTGAGATATCGGTATACCCCAAAATCCACCATTTGGCCAAATAACACAGTTTACACAGTTTTGAATTAGGTGTTAGCTATTAGCTTTTAATTAATTGTTGGTGATTATATTCACAGTTTGGATTTTTTTATCACATCAGGTTTAAATATGGATCATTTAATAAAAATTGCTATATAATTTACGATAAATGATTTTGCAATTTTGATTAATATTCTTCCCTAAACTTAGTTGTAAATCTTGTTGTAGGTCCTCTTCTTGCTATTGAAAAAAGCCAGGTGAGGGCCGAGGGATTTTAAATTTATATGAGGCCCCCTTATTGAAATTGGTAGTGTCTTGCGGCATAGTTTTTTTAATTAGTAATTCTAAAAAAGTGCCTGTCTAGCTATACTCAACTTAAATACTAAATTATCAAATCATTAGTTTTAACCAGAATAAAATTAAACAAACAAATACACTTTCGGATCCAGGCGTTGATTTGAACCAGGGTTAGCATAATTACGATTACTTTAAGTGATTTTATGTTCAAGAATATTCAAAATACATAAAAAACATTTTATGTTTTTTTTAATATAACAAAATACGCAGGCAATAGATGGGCAGCCACTGGTCTCGTTTGCACACGTTGTGAGGCATCAGTAATTGGTCGAATATTCACTGTGATTTTAACCAATAGCTAATATAATATATATATATATATATATATATATATATATATATATATATATATATATATATATATATATATAATAATAATAATAATGTATTATCTTTGGTTCCAACCTCACGTTTTTTTCAATTTAAAACCCTAGGGTTTATTATTATTAATATTATTATTATTATTATTATTATTATTATTATTATTATTATTATTATTATTATTATTATTATTATTATTATTATTATTATTATTATTATTAATATTATTATTGTTATTGTTATTGTTATTATTATTATTATTATTATTATTATTATCTTTGGTTGGAACTGCCTAACAAATGTCAGAATTTTTTATATATTGACAGGGTGCACCCTGTATATCAAAAAATCTGTATCTTTAAGTATCTTTCTATGTGAATTATAATGCTTGGTGTATTAAAATACTTCTATGGGTATTTTTTTATTTATAAATGTGCAAGTTTCCATTTGAAACGATTTTTTTTAATTTACAGAAATGACGAAGTTAAAACGATTTTTTGTTTTGACAGGTTTTCAGTTTGAGAATCGCTGATTTTTTTCCAACTTTTAAACACCATTTTAATAGACTTGTAATTTCGCAACTTTTCTATAATTTAACTGACCTTGTAGCTTTTCAAATACAAAAGATACTCAAATATAGAAGAATACTTGGTGCATGAGGGTAGACTATAATGATCTTTAAAATCGGGAGAAAGTGTATTAACTATAGTTATTAATAGCTATTAATGCAAATGTCTTAATTGAAGTAGAAAAAGCATAGTATTACACTAGTATGGGGCGCCGTTTTATTTTTTATCCAGGAATTATTTTTATGTATTAACCCTAGAGTTATATTTTTAATTAGATAAAAAAAATGACATTAGAATTTTTATTCTGCAAATTAATAATAGCATAGCAGATATTTTAAAATTAGATTTAATTTTTATGCCAAACTGATATTTTTTAATTCAGTGAATTTAAAATATCTGGTTCTTATGTATTTGTATTTTTTAGTAAAACACATTTATAATTCGCTTAATTAAAAATAAGATTTAATTTCTATGCCAAACTGATATTTTTTTATTTAGTTAATTTAAAGTATTTGCTTCTTATATTTGTTTTTTTTTTGCTAAACACATATTTTTAATTCGCTTAATTAAAAATATCATAGGAGAAATTTTTAAATGTAAAAAAATCATAGGAGATATACATATTTAATTCGATTTAATTTTTATTATATGTGATATTTTTAATTCCGACTGAAAGTTTGGACTTTCCAAACTAATTTTGAGTCCAATGTCGCACTGACCCAGCGTGTGCTGAACAGTTTTTGTGGCGTTTGGAATAACAGGTGTATCCAAACTCTCAATCAGTCGGAATAAAAAATATCACATTAAATTAAAAATATCTGCTTATTTAATAAAATAAAATTTAAATATCTCCTATGATATTTTTAATACATTTAAAAATTATTCCTATGATATTTTTTATTGAAATTAAAAATACGTGTTTAGCAAAAAAATATAAATATAAGAAGCAAATATTTAAATTAACTAAATAAAAAATATCCGTATGGCATACGAATTAAATCTAATTTTTAATTAAGCCAATTAAAAATGTGTTTAACAAAAAATTCAAATATATGTAAGAAGCAAATATTTTAAATTAACTAAATTAAAAATATCAGTTTGGCATAAAAATTAAATCTATTTTTAAAATATCTGCCATGATACCTATTATTAATTCGCAGAATAAAAATTTTAATGTGATATTTTTTATCTAATTAAAAATATAACTCTAGGATTAACAAATAAAAATAATTCCTGAATAAAACATTAAACAGAGCCCCATACACTAGAAATAATGCGCATTTTCACTCGGATGATAATAATATTAATTATCTCTCGTATACTATGAGTACATTAGATGCACAACTCTGTATTGCAAATACAGGATAAGTGATTTTAAGAAAAACATGAAAAAACGCTCAGAAGATCATTTTTGAAAAAAAAATGCAAAAATTGTAAAGACGTGCTTTTGCATCATTTTTATTCAAAAAAGTAAAAAAAAATCATTTAAAATTAGGTAATTTAGTAAATAATTGAAATAAAAAGATTTAAAAACATAGTTTTGAATCTTCCTAGTTCAAAGACCAAGTTTTGCAAGTGAAAAGAGCAAATACCAAAAAATAACAATCAGGTGATTGTTATATCGTCACGTAATGCGTATACTAGCGACGTGATTGGTCAACAGCAAATACCGAGTTGCATCTGGTTTACTTAGGTATGATGTAGTCAGTGCAGTAATGTACATAAATAGGATAAAATATATATTTTTAAAAAAATTGCAAAAACCGAGTTTTGCACCTAATGTTCTCATATACACTATTATATTTTTAGGGTGCAGATGATCTGTTAATAAAATTATGGTCAGCAAACACAGGCAGATTAATAGCTGCATTTAGAGGAGCTTCATCAGAAATAACTGACATAGCAATAAATCTGGAAAATAACATGCTTGCCGCTGGTTCCATTGATCGAGTTTTAAGAGTATGGAATTTGCAGTCAGGGGCTCCAATAGCTGTTTTGACTGGACATACTGGCTCTATAACCTCGGTAAATTTTTGTCCCACCGCTTGTTGGGGTGTTAGATATTTAATTAGTACCAGCTCTGATGGATCCATTGCTTTTTGGACTTACGAACATGAAAATGGAAAGGTCAATTTTAGGTAATTATTATTAAATTTATATTATTTTTCTATTTTTTTTTAAGTATTATGTACTATTGTGACGTCGATTTTGTCAAAAAAAGTAATCAATCTTTATCAAGTAGTATGTTTTTTTAATTGTTAATTTGACAAAAAATCATTGGTGTACCTTATAAGGTCATATTTAATTATTGAGATAGAATTCATAATGTTTTTAATTTTTTATTTACAAACAAACAATATAACAAGCAACTTAATTTAAACCTAAAAACGAAATGAACTTTTCAGTGTTTATTGGGCGATCAAAAACCCTAAATATAAAGCTAATAACTTAATATTAAAAATAATTAATTAATATTTTGTAGAACCACTGTTTGAAACTAATTAAATTATGCATGTTGTAATTTTCTTTTGTTTTGTTCCACTTCATAGAGAAATAGTTTATATCTTCCCCTCATATTAAAAGACATTAATTAGTTTCTCTTTATTTATTGGTATACATTTACATTTGTATTTATTTTATAAGATATCCACAAATATTTTTTATTGGGTTTAAATCCCTCGACGGACACGTGATTTTCTTTAAACCAATTACTAACCTTTTTTTATAATCAGGCAAAGGTATATCAAACTGTGTTAAAATATAAAATCGTTTAGAAATAGGTTTTTTGCAGCCCTTGCTGAACATATCCACGCTCACACGTGGAGAGAATACCTTCCGCTGTTGTCAGTTTTGTGCAGGCATTCTTCATCATACTTATGATTCCTGGAACGATAAACTTGCAGTTGCTCATTGTACTGAACATTTTTTCAATATCGAGCGTTTTGATTTAAAAAATTATTCGCAAATTCTACTTTTGACTCTTTATTAACTCGAGGCTTTTTAGCACTCACGCAGTTAAACAGACATTGTTCTCGCAATTGTTTTTTGCCTCCTAACGGATTAACCTAGTTTCTACCCACTTTTTGTTAAATTTTTGAATCGCGCCTGTGCTGCAATTCAGTTATGTGCTATGCGTTTTTGAGACGACTTCTCCAATTTTGGCGATAATATATTCTTTTTTGCTTTACTTTAGATGTAGTAAGGCATAAGTAAGCAAGTAATAAATTTTCTCGATTTTTATGTAAGAATGTCATATTCTCGCACGCAAAATCGTTGAAGAATGAAGCTCATTCTTAAACGATTTTTGGTAACATTTAGTTTTTAAGTATTGGTACCCCCAAAATGTCAAACTGATTAATAACCTCAAATTCATTACTTTTATTGAAAATGAAGCCTTTATTATTGTTTTGTAATATAAAGTTTGCTCCAACAATGCATTTTAATGCAAAATTTTAAGTTTAATGTGTAAAAGTGCAGTTCAGGTTGTACTTGTGCAGGATAACAAATATTGTCATTTTGTGTTGCCAACTGACATTTTGCGAGAAAAATCCCCTAACTAATAACGACCACAAAACAATTAAAAAAACCTAAATAAAAGTTAAAATCGAGAAAATAGTATAAATCACACGTTGCAGAAGGCTATTCTCGCACTCATTCGTTCGTCCACTCGCTCCTTCGTCGCTCGAGGCCAAATTTCGAATTCGTGCGAGAATATGTGGCCTTCTGCAACTTGTACTTTAATATACTATACTAAAAAATTGACTTTACTTGATTTGACAATATTAAGATTGATACGTCACTGGTGCAACGGTCAGTCGATTACTTTTTTCGGCTTCAATTAATATACGCTAAAGAAGTATCACATACTTGGAAGTATGTGAAAAGTATCGCTAGTAGCGCCACCTCTCGGCTGTTATTATCGTAACAAATGTACAACTTTTAATAATCAGCTGTCAAACGCTTATGTTACAAACGAGTGTTTTTGAGAATAAAACCGGAAAATGTTAAAAACATATCGAAAAAAAACCGTGGCACGATTTGTTCTGTTGTTGGGCGTATTTCGAAAGGAAATCCTGGGTTGAGTTGTTACCAGTTTTCCAATAAACAGTGTTAATCCGAATGAAGAAATAAATTTCTTGCAGTCCCTGTAAATATAAATTGTATCTATTAGATACAATAAATACACATTTTAGTAATGATTAACGTGAAAAGTGTAAACATTTCAATTCAGTAAAAATTAAAAATAAACAGCATTTAGCATTATTAAAAGCGTTGATTAAGAATTCTTTAAAGTCTCCAGTCAACGGTAAAATACCATTATATTAGGTATTATATATAATATTATGTTGCCATGAATTCGTACGTATATTTTGTTGTTTAAAATGCAGTTGTCGGCGTTTTTTAAAGAACTCAAATATAAAAATGGTTGAATTTAGGGTTATGTTTGTGCAAAAATTATTTTTTACCAATTTCTTAAAAATGTCCTTATGATATAAAAAATAATTAATAGAAATCGAATACTAAACCAGTTTTTTAGTTTTTTCCAAAGTAAAACACAAATAACGTACGCGATTTAACTGTGCAATTAACAAAAATTTGTGGAGTAAGACTTCTGCATTCCTTTCTTTTGTAAAAATTATCTATTTATTTAAAAATGATGTACAGTTCGTATGCTTTAAATGTATTGTTGACAATTCTTCAATTCACGCAATGCTATCGAAGTCCACCAGATGGCGAGCGCGTTGAGAAAACCCTATACTTCTTTAGCGTATAGTGCTAATGGGGTAGTTAAATTTTTTCTGACCTATACTTTTTATGGTTTTATTCAAGGCGTTTTGTAATTTTAAACATTTCTGTGAAATCAGAATTTCAATCGAGTTTACCGTTTTCGAGATATTTACAAAAAATATAAATTTTTATGACGTCACAAACCCCGCCATGTGACCAACATTCTAAGATTTCTATTGGTTGAAAATTACCCTGTTGTCAAGTTGTCTTGTTAATGATTTCATTCGGTTATGTCAGAAAATACCCGAAGAGGTTATGTACAAATACTGTCACTGTCAGTTGAGTGAAAGAAGGAGGTTAACCCTTAAGCAGGCACGCGGGGTGTACAAAACACCCCAGCTTCCTAAATATACCTACCGGTCTCACTTCGTTTCGAATAAATGGCGCTTACTTTCAGTACCTTCCTGTCAAAGTATTGTCAGTCATATTATATTGCCGATTTCGAAGTTAATGTAATAGGTTGTCTGATATTTTGTTTTAAACAGGCTCTGGGTGCTGTAGACACCCCGTGCGCCTTTCCACGTACATTAATTTGTTAAGCTGATTTTTTCAACTTTTGTTATTACTTCACATTAAATAAGGTTATACCCTGTAAAAAAGTAATTGGAACGCACGACAAAATATTTATTTTTATCTTGAAAGCATTGCGTTATGTTTTGCTTGTTTCCGTTCGTTCTAATATTTTATGTAAACAACAAATAAAAATTTGCCAAAATTTCTCCGCCCAATAATTTTCAAATTATCAGTTGCCGGTAAAGAAGGGCAGATGTGTAATTTGTCCAAGGCATGAATTTTTGCAAAAAGTAGAAGGTGTGCCAAAAACATGTGCATAAAGCACAGGAAAAATTTTTGTAAAGAAAGCTTTGATTTCATAGTAAATTCTAGTATCGAAATTGAGTGACTTTGAGCAGGTTGGGTTTCGCCTCCCTATTGACTTTTCTTTACCAAATCATAATTACTTGTAAAAGTAAACCTTATCTTATGTGCGTAGTGTTTTTTTTTTGGTTTTTATTATTGTTATGACTTTTAAAATTTGTGTTTTTTAAATAAATGCTTTATTTTATTAAAATTGTCGTCTTTTGACATTTTCTTTTTTTTGTCATCTTTTATCAAATTTGAACGCAACGAAATATGTTCTCATTGTCTCTAAGCTCATCTTAACTTGATAATTTTGAAAAAAAAAACAAAAAAAATGTAAATAACACTCAGGGACGCTTTGCCATCAGGGGTGTCTCTGACACCCCGCGCGACCTACTACGTTGCATAAAGAGGTGCGCCTGCATAAGGGTTAAAGAAAATTCTGAAATTAAAAGTTTTATTGATAGGTTTACACATTGAAACACCGTGTGAAACCTAATAAAATGTAATAAATAGGTATCTAATAACTGTCTAAAGCAGAGTTTAATATATTTCATAGAAAAAAGTGGAAAATAAAGCTGAAAATGAATGAAATAAATTTACAAAAAATAATAATATATCTAAAAGAATATAAAGAACTAGGCATTATACTAATGAAATGGATTTACGACAAAATATGATTATAATTATAGGTACTTACTTTATTTGTTTAAGTAAAAGCTCCAATGTTCAATGTAACCAACCATTCCACAAGATTCCTCTGCTTTGGAGTCCGTTATTAATAAATCACTTATCTAATATCAATTACAAATAACATAACAATAACATTGATTTTCAATAATCTAAATTTAAAAAAAAAAACAACCCGAAAAAAAGAAACGTCAAAAATCAATTCTTCTTCTTCTCAACTAAAATATTATAACGTGGCGCCATCTATCGTAAGAATCTTAAACTAAACACACTGGCAACGTTGTCAATAGCCTAGTGACGTAATTAGGAGATTTGGTTTTGTAAATATCTCGAAAACGGTAAGCTCAATTGAAATTCCGATTTCACAGAAATGTTTAAAATTACAAAACGCCTTGAATAAAACCATAAAAAGTATAGGTCAGAAAAAATTTAACTACCCCATTAATAGTCTATTAGCTCCACATAAAAAATCCTACTTTGGCATTTGAATGAATGCAGTCAAATAACTAAGGTTATGTATGTCAGTTTAACGCTAACTTCGTCTTATTTTCTGAAAATAATAATAATAGTGGGTATACAAAAATAAATATGTTTTATTATTTTTTAAAAATAAGAAAATAACTTTCCAAGGTAACATATTCCCGATATTGCAAATATATTACTCTTTTATTGTGTATGCAACTGATTAAATTGTTATGTATGAAAATTAAACCAATAAATAATATTATTAGGTCCATTTTATCTTTATTAAAATGTTTGTAAAATTGCCTATCCACTATTAAGCGTTGTAACCCTGCATAACAAAAACCTTTTAGAAACACTCCAATTATGTACCAAGAAAAAATCCGACCTGGACAGGCGCAGATGATATGTTCTTCGTTCAGTCCCGGCGGTACTTTTTTGGCTACAGGATCTGCCGATCATCATGTTCGTGTCTATTATATGAAAGGGGACGAGGGCCCGATTAGAATTGTGGAAACCGAAGCGCACACAGATCGCGTGGACTCAATTCAATGGGCGCACTCTGGCCTTAAATTTCTTTCGGGCAGTAAAGACGGAACCGCAATTATTTGGATGTTTGAGAGGCAACAATGGAAAACTGTGTGTTTAAATATGACCATGAAGTTATCAACGTAAGTATTTTAAGGATAAACATTTTTTTTGTATACGATTTTTTACATCTGAAATTTTTGACATCTGTCACCTGTCATTGTTGACATCTGCCATTTTTGACACGTGCTTTTTTGTTATCTGTCAAAAATATGCCATAAATAGGCCTTGACAACTGTAATTTTTGACATCTGCCACTTGTCATTTTTTATAATTGTCAGTTTTGTCAAATATTTTTCCACTAGTGAAGTGAACAATAAATTACAGCTATTTTTACATATATCCTCAAACATTGTTCACATATTTACTCCTAATAAATGTTTTTTATTAAAAGAAATAAAGGAGAAATAAGTAATGTAATTGGGAAAAATTAAGGTTAATTTCTTTTGACACATGTGAGGTCAGAGAACGTTGGTAATCAACAAGCGACTATGATGATTTTGGAATAAGGTTCAGTTTTCCTCAAAACATTGATCAAAATTTGTTTCACATATTTGTGTAAAATTTGTCTTGAAAATTCATAATATGAATTATAAATTTAGAAGTAAGAAAATTATTTTAGAGAAAAAAAAAGTAGTTCCACAATGTATTATGTTAATCCGACCATTTTTTTATAATAAAGTATTTTTGAGAGACGGAGAAAAAAAATTTAAAAAAACCTGTATACAGGGTGTTTCTTTTAACTTGAGACAGCTCAATATCTCGAGAAATACGCATTTCACGGAAAAATGTCTTAAATAAAAGGTTAATGTGACCAAAGGGGACATTATTTGGTGCTACCGCTAGCCACCCCCTACCCCTCCTTAAGGGTGAAACGGAGGGTAACTTTGGAAAGTCAAATGGAATGACCCGATTTTTTTCACAGAGTTTGGTAGTACATAAAAAAATGAATAACTTTTATTTGAAAGTTTTTTTCAATTTATCAACAGATGGCGCTGTAATTCAAAATTTAAGAAAAAGGGGTTTCCTTGTAAAATGTATTATTTGAAACGTTTGAAAAACAAAAATTAACATTAAATCAACAATAGTCGGCTCTGAAAATAATTTATAACAAATGTTCGAAATGTCGTCCTTTTATTTCGACACCAAGTGGAGCACCAGCGTCCCTGGTCGGTAAACGTTTGGTGCGGTACCTTAAGCGAACGATTAATCGGACCCTTCTTTATTGCCGGTGCATTAAATGGCGAAAAGTACCGGAATTTTCTAGAAAACGATCTGACGGACCTTTTGGAGGATGTACCACTAGCACGGCTCCAAAACATGTGGTACCAGCAAGATGGTTGTCCTGCACATTATTCGACAATTGCTCGAGAGATGTTGGATCGGGAGTTCAATGGCCGGTGCACCGCGGTGGATCGGTAGACGTGGTCCAGTAATTTGGCCTGCTCGATCACCTGATCTTACGCCACCAGACTTCTTCCAGTGGGGTTACTTGAAAGAAAAAGTTTACGCTGCAATTCCTACAACTTGGGAGGACATGGTGGAGCGGATCAGGAACGCCTGTGCGGCGATACCGCCCGATATGTTGGCGCGTTGTGTGCCAGAATTCATTACCCGCATTTAAAAATGTGTTGAAATGGAATGACGACATTTCGAACATTTGTTATAAATTGTTTTCATAGCCGACTATTGTTGTTAATGTTAATTTTTGTTTTTCAAACGTTTCAAATAATAAATTTTACAAGGAAACTCATTTTTCTTAAATTTTGAATTACAGCGCCATCTGTTGATAAATTGAAAAAAACTTTCAAATAAAAGTTATTCATTTTTTTATGTACTACCAAACTCTGTGAAAAAAATCGGGTCATTCCATTTGACTTTCCAAAGTTACCCCCCGTTTCACCCTTAAGGAGGGGTAGGGGGTGGCTAGCGGTAGCACCAAATAATGTCCCCTTTAGTCACATTAACCTTTTATTTAAGACATTTTTCCGTGAAATGCGTATTTCTCGAGATATTGAGCTGTCTCAAGTTAAAAGAAACACCCTGTATTATAACAAACATTAATAGACCTTTTTCTCTGAATTCAAAAAAACTAAAAATAATATGTTGACATTTGGTTTAGCCGTTTTCGAAATATTTGCATTTAAAAAACGTAATTATATTGTTAGACAAATTAGTTAGTTCTAGCCTATTTTTTTAATTAAAATAATAAATTAATAGGTACGTACAATGTAATATAATTTACATTGTACATACATATGTATAAATCATTAATGTCATTCAAACCATTTGTTTTTTCATGACAACTGCAATTTGGCAAGGCAATTTAATTAAGTTTTTTAAACACAGCTAAAATATCTAATAATTTTTCTTATAATATATTGAAGATTTGCCAAGTTTGTATTTTTCACTAACTTTGCAATACCTATTTATTTGTTATATTAACATTTTCTGGTGTTTTATGAGAAACCCTATAACTTTTGTATTTTTTAAGTTTTTTCCTATATCTTATAATAAAATAAACTTAGTAGGCACTCTCTAAATATACGGAAAAACCCTGTAAAATAAATTATGTAAAGTATTGAATTCAAAGGTTCATAACAGAGACAAGGGTAACCATCCACCATAAGATATATTTTTCGTTATAATATGCAAATAATAAAATAAATGCAGACACAAATTTTGTGCAAATGTTGTTTGCAATTGATCATTTGTTTGTTATTGTTTATGTTAACTAAGTAAAATGATTTACGTTTATTAGATTGTGGGACAAAATAATATGTGCAACTCGTGAAGAATGGTCGATTCTAAACTCGTATTCTTGCTAAGCTCGCTTCACTCGCGCATCAAACAAATGCTTGGTTAGAATCTACAATTTTCCCCACTCGTTGCACAATATACAATTGATGCAATTACAAAAATGTTGGTATTGGTAAAAACAAACAAAAAAATAAACAATTCATGGACACAACCAAAAGTTTAGAGAAAAGTTCGATTAAAATTTTATATAATTATACTTTTAATAATAATAATATTTTTTATTCATCAACAAAGGTCAATTATTATACATATTATATTATTATTTTATACATATTTAAATAAATACTTATCCCACCCAAACATGTTTTATTATGCATACCTACTATAAAGTGTCCTACTTTTATGTAGGTACATGCTTTAAAATTTATGTATACTAATTAAAATGTTAATATTCTGATAAGGAATCAAGAAATAAGCAAAATAATAAAATATGTATATCTAACATCAGCTAAAAATCTTATGCCTCATAATAAATGGCTGACCTGACCTGAGTATTATGTAACAAAATATAGATTGTTAAAAAAAATGTTTTAGTTGTAAAAAGAGTTCTGAGGACTGTTCGAAAAAGTTAAAGGTTACAATGGTGGCCTGGAATTTATATGATGATTGGGTTATAACAGCAGTCAGTGATTATTCTCTTAAAGTTTGGAGTTTGAATGGAGAACTCGTTAAAGTTCTGACAGGACATACTGATGAAATTTACGTAGTTGAGTCCCATCCTCACGACACCAACGTCTTTTTATCTGCAGGCCATGATGGCCAACTATTCGTATGGGACATAAATAAAGGCGAAATAGTGTTTAGATTTTTTAATTCCATCGAAAGTCAGGGTTATGGTGCTATTTTTGATGCAAAATGGAGTCCGGACGGACACGTATTTTCAGCCTCCGACTCCCACGGTCACATTCTCACTTTTGGTTTCGGAAACGGCAGTACCTTCTTTGAACAACTGCCCAAAGAGCTATTTTTTCACACCGACTATAGGCCGTTGGTCCGAGACGCCAATCACTATGTACTAGACGAACAGACACAAGTACCACCCCATTTGATGCCGCCTCCATTCCTGGTGGACATCGACGGTAATCCGTATCCGCCTATGTTACAACGTTTGGTACCCGGACGAGAAAACTGCCGAACCGAGCAGCTAGTGCCAAACATCGTCATAGGAAATGAAGGTAAGTTCACTTTTTCGTGCTGTTATTTATAACATCTGATGTTGTTTAATGTTTTTACGCTGCTATTATAGCTGGTAAGATATTACTAATTTATCCGAATAGTAAAATGATTTTAAATATTATTTATTTTTATATAGGGACTCAAGAAGTCATTCAAGATTTCGAAATACCTCCACAAGTTTTAGCAAATGAGGAGGAAAATCGTGGTAACGTATCTGCATTAAGATTGGTTAGAAGGTAAGTTAATTTCAAATTGTAAAATCTAGACTTAAACGTATATTTTTTACAAAAGAAGCAGGGACATGGAAAGACTAAGAAATAGCACAACAGGTGACTGGCAATCTGATCCCAATATAGAATGGAAAAGAAATATTTTAATACCCCCACTCAGACCGGCTTTAATGCAAAAATTTAAACATTACAGGTATTTAAATTAATAAATGTAGCAATAAAATTTTTAAATTGGTTTTCAGGGAATGCATGAAAGACAATGAAGTTGAAGAATATCAAAAACAATTAAAATTAAGACCGCACATGATAAGTACCGGTACTTCAAGCAATATAAAATCTGCCGATAAAAAGAAAAATAAGAAATATCCAGTTAGAACTAATAGATCTGAGCAACCAGTTGAAGAACCGGTATGTATTTTATTTGAGTTTGAAAATTTTGTTTGTTATAGTTTTATCAATAATCTTAAATATTCTAGGAAGCGTAGTAGTAACATTTTGCGTTGCATAATTAGCTTAACTATTTTTTAGCGTTCCACATTTATAATATTATTGTGCGACTAGTGGGAGAAAGAGGGATTTTTACACCGTATAGCTAGCTGCACGAGTTCAGCGAGTGGAATCTCTTCTTCTGACCAATAGTCTCACAAACTATTTTATTCAAGTACCGCAAATAAATACAAAACAGTATAAAAATTATGAAACGGAATAATTATGGCCCAATCCCACATTTGACATAATATGCATTTAACAGTACCGCCTGTTGAATATAAATAAATATAAATATTTAAATAAAAATAAATTATATTTAAAGACATTACAAATTATCAAAGCTTAAAAAACGAACTTTATCCAAAACTGACATGTTTTGTTAAAAATTTATTTTATTTAAGAAAATAATATTATGTAACTTTGTGGACCTTCTGAGGGTGGGCAAAATAATTAATTCCCTAATTGTTAATTTCTTAACTTAAACATGTGATCAAAATGTTACTTCGCCCGCTAGTGGGCGAAATAGCATTTCGCCCACGGGTTGGAGTTGGAAAAAAGTGAAAGTGAAGTGAAACATATTATGTTTCACTTCACTTTCACTTTTTTCCAACTCAAAAGTGAAAGTGAAGTGAAACATATTATGTTTCACTTCACTTTCACTTTTTTCCAACTCCAACCCGTGGGCGAAATGCTATTTCGCCCACTAGCGGGCGAAGTAGCATTTTGATCACATGTTTAAGTTAAGAAATTAACAATTAGGGAATTAATTATTTTGCCCACCCTCAGAAGGTCTACAAAGTTACATAATATTATTTTCTTAAATAAAATAAATTTTTAACAAAACATGTCAGTTTTGGATAAAGTTCGTTTTTTAAGCTTTGATAATTTGTAATGTCTTTAAATATAATTTATTTTTATTTAAATATTTATATTTATTTATATTCAACAGGCGGTACTGTTAAACGCATTGAAACAAATTATAACAAATAATAATAATTATAAATTAATTGGGCATTAATACTTACACATAAATAAAATAATTACATACAAATACAAACACTCCAAAAGGAACAAAGATTTGGCTAAGTTAAATTAAATGAAAAAACATTCTATAGTTAAAATTCGGGCAAATCTGTTCATTCAAATTACTTTAGTCAGGTGTAAACTAAACTAATGAAATCGCATATTTCGCTTCCTAAATTGACTCCTTCCGACTTTTCTTTGGAGATACTTAAAAAATTGAGTTTATAAAGACAGTTCGTGTTAAATCAACGGTATTATTATTATTTTCTTTTAAATGACCACCCACTAGCGGGCGAAGTAGCATTTCGCTCGCATGTTTAAGTTAAGAAATTAACAATTAGGGAATTAATTATTTTTCCCACCCTCAGTATTGCAACAAAATTACAAATTTTAACAAAACATGTCAGTTTTGGATAAAGTTCGTTTTTCATGCTTTGATTATTTCAAATACAATAATTTATTTGTAATTTTTATTTAAATATTTATATTTATTTATATTCAACAAGAGGTAATGTTAAACGCTTTGAAATAAATTATAACAAATAATAATATTAATAATAATAATAAATTAATTGGGCAATAATATTTACACATAAAATAAAATTAAAACATACAAATACAAACACTCCAAAAGGAACAAAGATTTGGCTAAGTTAAATCTTATTAAATTTTAAAAATATTCTATAGTTTAAATTCGGGAAAATCTGTTCATTCAAATTACTTTAGTCAGGTGTAAACTAAACTAATGAAATCGCATATTTCGCGTCCTAACTTGACTCCTTTTGACTTTTCTTTAGAGATACTTAAAAAAATTGAGTTTATAAAGATAGTTCGTGTTAAATCTAAGGTTCCATTATTATTTTTGTTTAAATGTCGGGTGAAAAGATCTTATAAATTATTAATTATTTAGGGACCGCCGGAGCCCGTAACATCCTCTGACAACGACGAGGATTCTGAATGCTCTGGATATTCGGATTGGATGGCTGAGGAAGGTGTTAATCTCGAACCACCGAAACGTTCGAAACGTCGACAGATTCACGTTAGCATATCCGATAAAGATAACGATAATGACGACGACGATGACGATGACAGAGAGAGTCTAAGACTGCCCAGCACCAGCACTGGCACTGGCACGCGAAAAAGAAGAGCTCGTGAAGCAAAAGAAAACCACAAATTAAATCGGGGAGATGACGAGGAGGATGACTTTGTAAGTGTAGTACATCTTTGGATAAAATATTAAACCAAAATTCATCTATTATTAACTTTACTGTATTTTTGCACTGCATTGTATTTTAATTTGACTATTTCAGGAATCTGAACCACCTAGACCTTCCACAAGCACAAGTGTTCCAAAAATATCAAAAAAAACTACCGAACAATACAGATTAAGCGAATGGTTATCAGAAACGATACCCAGAAAATCCCCTTACTACCCCCAAATGGGAGACGAGATCGTTTATTTCATAGAAGGTCACCAGCTCTATCTGAATGCAGTTAGAAATAAAAACGCTTATGAAATTAACACCAAAGATTTGCCGTGGAACAAAATGCCTATTAGGGATCACGAGTTCGTTAAAGTAATTGGCATTCAGTACGAAATTAAGCCTCCTAGATTGTGTTGCCTGAGGTTGGCCCTACTCGATGAAGAAGCTCGTATGACTGGAAAAATATTCACCGTAAAGTATCACGATATGCCCGACGTTTTGGATTTCTTCGTTCTCAAACAGACTTATTGCACGGCCATATCAAGGAACTGGACAATTGGTGACAAGTAAGTAAAAAAAGTACATGTGAGCTTAGACCAGACAGCGGGAGTAAAGCTTTTAGACAATTTAATTAAGTTCGCGTTTTGTTTTTATTTAGTCGATAATCATGGATGTTATTTGTTTGGGTTTCCTTAAAGAATTCAACACTTTTAGTGCTTACAATTTTATTTAAATATTTTATTAATATTATTTTTTATAAATTATACCAGAAATTGCGACATTTAATTCTAAAGTAGAAACAAATGAATTTGCGTGAAGTGGCAAAAACTCTCAACATGTGCTATGGGACTCCCATAATGGGAGATCGAGAAAACCGTAGTACGCACGCACTAATGCTCCAGTCGTGATTAGTATTGCCAACTTTTCCCTAGTTCTAGGGATTTTTTTCCAGTCGGAAATTTGGAATTATTGGACAAAATACAGGGAATTTCGTCTAACCCACTGTAAATTATCTCCTTAATCAAGCTTTTGAGCATTTTTTGAGCTCTTACATTTTTTTTACAGTTTTTAAGCTTTTTTTAAAGTTTTAGAGTTTTCAGGCTTCAAAGATTTTAAAGTTTTTGCAAGTTTAGAAAATTTTGAAAATTTTAAATATTTGGTAAATTTTAAAAATATTAGGGCGATTCGTTTTAAAGGAAAATTTATTTTTCATCGCTTCCCAAGCAAAATATTGGTGCACATATCGGGAAAAAATGCCCTTAAAGTTTCAGCCCTTATTGTTACTCCTAACTACTACTTTTAGTTTGATCTTAAAGTTTTTCCATTGAAATAACAGGAAATTAAGGATTATTTTCAATTTTTCTATGGCTTGGCGGTATTTTACGCCACTATAATCTACAGTGTGATGCATTTTTTTGCGACTCACCCTTGTAAAATCTTTATTTATTGTGCGATTTTAACCGGATTTGTTTAAAAGTGTAGAACTTGATAAACTGTATGCACATAAACGGAGACTATTTTTGTGATTTGTGATTTGTCCCGTCCGCATGCCTGAAATGGCTCCTCAGGAAGTTCATTGGACCATTTCAGAGCAGATTGTGTTATTCTCCTTTCTCCAAACTTAGTGACATTTGGAGCAATCTGATAATGCTGGTTGGTCCTCGTGTTATGTTTATCACAGTTTTTAGTTAGGTTGATAGTTGATACACCACTTTGACACTATCCTGCATTATTAGCTCAACAATGTTTAACACATTTAGTTCGATAAACTAAGATTATCATCAATAATAATACTAAATATTTTGCATTTTTTATTTTATCCACAATTTCTTTATTTAACGTTAAAGTATAGTTATCACAGGTTTTTTTTTACTTTTTATGACTAGATAGTTGGACTTAGATTCATTAAGTTAAATATTGTTTTTTTTATTCCACACATTAATGGTATTTAGATCGCTTTGAGCCCATCCAAAAACTTTCTCTTCACTTCCAGAATAGAAAATAATATCATCCGTAAATAAAACTGTTTCAACTTTAACATCACATTCAGTTATGTCATTGATGTAAAGTAGGAAAAGTAGTGGCCCTAGAAGTACCCTTTTGGAACTCCATAGTGATTTTTTTTCCATTTGTCACCAATGCTTGTGTACTGAAACCGGTTTTGAACTATGCATTTTCTTTTATTAATCCATAAGACATTTTTTTACTCTTTATCTGTATCCGAGTGAGGGGGGATTCCTTAATTAATGCTAATTAGTTTATCAATATTTGACAATAAAATTTATTAAATGCTCTATATCTTTTAAATTTTACATTTTATTGCATTATTGCAAAGGACCTTTTTATACGAAATGTAATTTCAGTTCAGTATATATATTCTGTACCAAGTAATCTTTTACATGTATATTCTATGGGTATTTTTTATTTCAATTACTACAAGGTTGGTTAAATTAGAGAAAAGTTGCGTAGATACAAGCCCATTAACATGAAATTTATAAATTAAAAAAGCCAGCGGTTCTCAAAATATTTGAAAAAAACTGAAAACCTTTTAAAACCAAAAATATTTATAACTTTGTTATTCTTGGAAATTTTTAGATGTAAACATGAATCTACATTTTCATTACATTTTTTCGCTGCTAGATTTTAAGTTACCATCCCCATGCAGTTTATTATGTAGTTTAAAACATCATTGTATTGCTTTTTCATTATGGCGGCCATAGAAAAAAAAAGATGGTGGTGGTAACCCATAAAAAATGGATGAAAGCGTAGATAAATGTATATGTTTACATCCAAAACTTACTTTATAAAATACCCAGGAACAACGAATTTATTACGATATTTGTTTTTGAAAGGTTTGTATTTTTTTTCAAATCATTTGAGAACCTCTGATTTTTTGTCCAACTTTTATAAATGTCATTTTAATAGACTTGGAATTACGCAACTTGTCTCTAATTTAACTGCCCCAGCTCTTATAAATATAGCCACACATAGATACTTGTTGATCCCTGTATATATTTATTATGGTATAAATTTTATACTACTGTGCACATTTTTCTTATAAATGTTTTAAATTCTGATATATATGTGCAAATATATCCCACCATTTTTGAATTTTAAACTACTGTGCGAATTTGTCTTACCATTTTTACAATGCACGCGCGGTTTCCGTTTTATCTTACGTAACGCCAAGTTTTGCTTTACCCCGTCCGCAAAGAAGTTTCACTTTAATAAACATTAAAATATAATGTGGAAAAAATAATATTTCTACAAGTATATCCATGCTATTCTCACTTGGAAAATTTAAATCAAAAATATAATTAATGCAATATTTCTTTAAGGTTTCGGTGTATGATTGATGATGGATGGTGGATAGGCGAAATTATCGACAAATCACCGGCCTCCGATTTATTTCCAAACTCCTCATTTTTGTGTTATGGAATTAAGTGGCAAAATGGTGAACAAGAAAGAATGTCCCCTTGGGATTTCGAACCTATTGATGACAATCGTAATTTTGCCTACGTTTTTATTTTGTTCATGAATCAAAAGTTTTTATCTTTTAGGTATGCCAACAAATGAAAACGAAGCACTGCCAGTTATGCAGGAGGAACTAGATGCAATCCTGTACAAACACGTGCCGGAAGACTGGTCCAATAATGACCAGGACGAAGTTTGCAAATACATTTTGGACGGTCTGACCAAAGTAATGCAACTAGCGATAGCCGAACCGTTTTTGGTTCCCGTAGATTTAAGCATATATCCGACCTACGCAATGATAATAGAATACCCCATAGACTTGTCAACGATTAAGGCTAGGTTCGAGAATAATTTTTACCGAAGACTCACTGCCGCCCAATTTGATATTAGATATTTAGCTACTAATGCAGAAAAATTTAACGAACGACACAGCGTGATCGTGAAAAGAGCCAGGATATTGACGGAACTCTGTCTCAGGATTGTCAAGTAAGAATTTATTTATTAAACAAATTTTACAGTGCTGCTTTTATTTTTTAACAATGATTGGTCAAAGGAAGGTTTTTTGTACGTATTTTGTCACGAGTTCAAATATGCTATCAGTTTTTCTTTATTACGTCCAGTTGTTTACAAATCGCTTTTTAACTTTTTTGTTTAAGGGACAAATATTAAAAAAAAAACCGGTACTTATGTACGCGCGTAAGCACACTGAGCTTAGAGCGTAAAGTACAGGGCCCCCACACCTCCTAAAACTCATAAAATTCCTAAAATTTGGATTAAATCTAGAAAACTCCTAAAATTCTCCTAAAACTACCATCAATATCCTAAAACTCCTAAAAATTAAATATACACTGCGCGTCAAAATTAACGCATAATAAGTAAAAAAATTCTAACTCTAAAACGCCTTTACCAATCTTTATGAAATTTTTTATAAGAATACTTCAACTTATATTTCAGTGTTCGAGGGTTTTTCGAGAAAATATTTTTAAAGCCCTTTTATTTAATATTAAAAAAAACGCTCGAAAAAACCTTTTCAGAGTATACTAACAAAAATACGGTCTTTAACAGCATATTTTTTATTTACTTAAAAAAAATTCCCTAGAAAAGTTTTTTTTCAAGCGTTTTTTTTAAATATTAAATAAAAGGGCTTTAAGGATATTTTTTCGAAAAACCCTTGAAAACGTGAACTGAGATATAAGTTCAAGTATTTTTATCCAAAATTTTATAAAGATTGGTAAAGGCGTTTTAGAGTTAGAATTTTTTTACTTGCAGTGTAAATAGGGCAACCTGACTGCGTTTAATTAAGTTAGTTGTCGTGTTAAAAAAATTCTTTTTTAAAAAGTAATTTGAAAATATTTATGTTTAGTTCTGGTCTATGATTTTTTTGAAGTGATTTAATATTACAACCAACATTTTTCATAAAATACAACAAAATATACCTAAAAACAAAATCCAAGTAATAGCTCCTAGACTTCTACAAAATTGTAATTTTTAGCCATATGGGGCCGTTCATTAATTACGTGAGGTGTTTAGGGGGGGGAGGGGGTCGAGCCAAACCTCCCCAAATCTCACGTGGGGGGAGGGGGGGTCTCGGCAAATATCACGTAGTTTTTTTTTCCGAAAGAAAGAGTGTAAAATTGCGAGAAAACTGGGTTAAATTAAGTAAACAATTATAAGCAAATTGTTTTTTTTAATAAATCTAATGGAATCAAGGACAGATTAACTTATTTACATTAAAACCATGCATTTAAAAAAATCTCACGTGAGATTAAGGGGGGGGAGAGGGGGTCGAGCAAAATCTCACGACATCTCACCAAGGGGAGGGGGGGGTCGAAAAATCGCCAAAATTGTCTCACGTAATTATTTAGTTTTAGACAAAAATATACCGTTATATATCAAACAAAAGGATTTTTTCTATTAGAGATTTTTGAGTATTAAGATCCACTTTACAATTATTGTTAGTTATTAACTAAACGTTTAACATTTTTTTCTTAAAATATAAATATAACATCATTTGGTTTTGGCCAAATCTATCGAAATAATAAGTGTGGTGAAATTTCTTCTTGTGTATACAGATACATATATACAAAAGTAGTAATTTTACCTTACTCGATTTGGCTAAAAAACTATTTGTTCAAAAGAAGTGATATTTATTTATATTTTTGTTAAAAAGAATTATTTATTTTTTTGTTATTTTTTAAGTAGTTAAAATTTTACAAAAAAACCTCCTAAATTCCTAAATAAAATTTGTAATTTAGCCGTGGGAGCCCTAAAAGTCTAATCATAAAAAAGCAGGACAAAAACGGATATTTTGGATGCGTTCGTTATTATTTTCCCCTCAATTTCAGTAAATTTCAATTATAGATTATCGCATAAATAGTACATTTCGCTGCTTACCTGTGCGGTGGGATTGTTTACTGGAATATGAAGTATATTAAAACTAAAGTTTCTGTTACTGTATAGCCCTAGTAGCAATGGAATGGGACAAGATTCTCCGGCAAGATACTTGGAGAAGCACTTTATACACAATTTGACAATTCTTGATCAAGACACTTGACCAAGATTCTTTTTCCAGACTGTCTCCAGAATTGGGCCATTCTTTGACCAGAATTTGACCATATTCTTGAGATAGACTTACGCGAGAAACTAAAAAGACGACAAGCTCGCCTCCTATTTCCCTACTTTCACTGGTACTTGTGGGAAGAAAAATTTTAGCTTCGGCAAACTTCGGTTCACCTTAGACTAGAGATGCGACTTGAAAAAAAACGTTCCGTTTTTTTTGTTTTTTTTTCAGGTTCTTTTTCATTGTTTTTTTCAAATGGTTTTTTTTTCACATTTTAGGTTTTTTCAAGATTAGTCCCATTTGCCTAATTTTTTATGTTTCCAGTCCAGTTCATGGACTAAAATTAGGCACTAAATGACAATTAGTAAATGTAAATACAGTCTCGCGCTATGCACGCTCCACCACCACCAAATTGACCAATAAGGGTCGCGCTTGTTTTGATTTAGTCCTAAAAAAAGTAACTACATATAATATTTTTGATTCAGCGCTTCATTTTTCAAAAAGCTACCAAAAGCACTTTTTTTCATGATTTAAAATTTTTTTTTTAAACAATAGCAAATTCTTGTAGAAAATTTATTCATTGGTGCTTAAGTCAGAACATTCTGTGGACCAGAAAGCCAAAAAAAAATTTTTATTACGGTATTCGTTAGGACTGAGCGTTGCACGTTTTTCATCTAAAAGTCTCAAAACTAGAAACTTCAAGCTTCAAATTGCTTTTTTTACGGCTCATACGACCATTTTTAACAAAGATACAGCTATCCTTTAATTTTTTGTATTAGTGTAGAAGTTTTACATTGCTATTGGTTGCTAATGTGGAAACTACCAAATAATAATAAATCAGATTTTTTAGTCTCTGTCAAAATTTTCAATAATGAAAAATGTAATATATTCTACATTTTACTTTATTATTAATATACATTTTACTCAAAATTTCATTTTGAAATAAAAACAAAAAAACCGTTTTTTTTTTCTAGTTTTTTTTTCATTTTCATTCTCTCTTACACACACTTCTCGACTAGAGTATTGTGAATGAAACTACTGTAAAATGAGAACCTCTACTCTATAGGATAGTCCCTAAGTTTGGTAACAGATGGCCTCAGACTTTTGGTAAAATTCTTGACAAATTCTGGCCACAGTCTGGCCCAAGTCTTGCCCAATGATCTTGATCAAGAATCTGGACCAAGTATCTTGACCCATGCTGGCACAAGGCTTTTCCCAAATTGCTACTAGGGAGGTATATGGAACAACATATGCAGGCTCCTACAGAATACATTCCATTAACTGAAATGAAACAAAAAATTTACACGCGTGTATGTGACCTGGAGGCATCCGAATGTTATGCTTACAATTTCTGGCATGCGTAACCCTGCTGAAAAAAACTAATAGACGACTGATCGAGTTATAAAACTCTAATACTCTAAAAATACTCTAAACTAATACAAACGGGAAATTGAATGGAGAAACAGAAAAATGATTAGAAAAGCATTCAAATTAAACCCGTTCGCAGTTTTCGTCGTGTTTTTTGGTGATAATACTGTATAGAAGAAAGTTATTAAAAACAATTCATAATTTATTATTTACTTTGGAAGAAGTCATACAGTGGCGGCTCGTGACTTTAAAAATCTGGGGTTGCACCCATATGTAGATATTAAGAGAGATGTGCAAAGCCAAGATTGCATTAAAAAATAAATTGTGGAAAAATTTAAATTATAGTAAAAAACTACATAAATCTCCTGTCAAACTTGTCCAAAAAATTCGAAAACATTTTATGCAACAGAATTACAGAAGCAATAGGACACACGATTCCTCGCTATCAGTTTGGGTTCCAGAAGAATAAGTCAACAATCCATCCTTTGACAATACTTATAATCTGTGATACTTATTAATAATATACAAACTTCATGTTTGATGGGAAGAAAAACCACGGTAAGGCATTTGACAGCGTCTGGCATAAAGGTTATTATACAAACTGCACCAGCTAAATTGCTCAAAAAACATCCTAAAAATACTCCTGAAATTTTTAGATAACCGGAGTCTGCATGTATCAATAAACAATACAACTTCAAGAAATTTAAAGCCAAACAAGGACTGCCCAGGGTTCCCCTCTCTCCCCTCTGCTCTATAACTTTCACTGTGCCGACATCTACAATCTCTTCAACCAAGATAAATATGTACTTCAATACGCAGATGACACCGTTCTAATTTGCCATAGCAAAAATCGAAAAACCGCCAAGTTTTGACAGATCAAACCATGGCATGGTTTAACAAATGGAGACTAAAAACAAGTCCACTAAAGTCTCAGCAAATACACTTTCATCAAAACAAGATTGCCCCTTATTAATGGGTGAGTTTTGGACTTCCCTTGTCTTTATGTAGGTAATTGTTTGTTTACGACGTTTCAATTAGATATAATCTCTAATCGTCTTCAGGTAATGATTAACAAATGACGTTGCTGTGAGTCATTTGTTAATCATTACCTGAAGACGATTAGAAATTATATCTAATTGAAACGTCGTAAACAAACAATTACATAAAGACAATGGAAGTCCAAAACTAACCCATTAATCATTCAAAAACATTGTCTACAAACTTCAAAAAAGATTGACCCTAATATAACAATTAAGACTTACAATAACATAATAGAGCCAAAATCTAATGTAAAATACTTGGGAATCACACTAGACAATAAAGTAAACTTTAATCTTCACTCCTCCCTGTCAAAGAAGAAAATAATAACAAGGGCCAGCCACTTGCAACAAAAAAGCCACCAAACAAAAAAAAAGAATTTACACCTTAATATGCAGACCAATCCTGGAATATGGAAGTATCTTACTTAATAACGCTAGTAAACCAGCACTAAGCAATATTGAAACTGGGGAAACCTAATCACTCCGAAAAATCTCCAAAATGAGACATCCAGACAACTCTCTGCACAACCCTCCAAACGACCTTTTGTATGCTACTTATAATATCTTACCAATCATGGAAAGATTCAACAAACTATCAGCAAACTTTATTAGCAAAGACGCTAACTACGATATTCTTAGCGAATTATGTTCGGAAGTACAGGGCAACAAAAAATTCAAGCACCATATCTTCAACAAATAAGAGACAAAATATTAATTAATTACTTTTAACTTTATAATTGTTTTTTTTACATATGTTCAAGATATGCTTACTGGCTGAAGGATCTCGGTCAATGGCCATTTGTAAAAATGTAAAAACTGTATTTACTTTTTTGCAATCAAGCTCATTTATTATTATTATTAATATTTAATAAATATAATAATATTTATAAAAATATAAAATTGATATTAAAAATGACATTAATCGCTACTAGGGTTTAAAGTTAATAAAAAAATAAGCTTACCAACAACTCGCACTAGAAGGCCTAATTTTAACCAAAGGTTTAAATAAGGGTTATTTAAACCTTTGGTTAAAATTAGGCCTTCTAGTGCGAGTTCAAAAGCGCCGCAAAAACGTACAAAATTAATTATAATGTTTAAAATTTCTTCGATACGCACTGTCTAATTGTTCGCAATGTTTACACTTCCAAACAAAAAAACTGCAAACATCCGTAACACCGATTCACCGAGACCCGAAACAGAGTAAACAAAATGTTGCATTTATCCTGCAACTATTTTCGATTATATGAAACCAATAATATTGAACGGAATTTAATCACGTCGTCCCAACACGCCAATGTGAAGGCCTTTAATGGTTTTCGACCATGGCGCAAACTTGGTAATTCCAACAAATTTATACTAGATGGCAGCAGGCGGGCATCGATAAAGTGACGGTCAAAAAACCGATACGATAGCACTGAGCGAAAAATTAAATTATTTGCTTGAAAACTATAGTAAGTTATGATGAAAGGTACTAAGAAAATTAAAAAATATGTTTCGATTATATTAATATTATCATTTTATTTCTTTCTTGGGTATTTTTTTTTGGGGGTTGTGCAAACCTTAGGTAGAGCCGGCACTGTGTTTATGTCTAACTTGATTTAAACGATTTTTATAAATTTGGCCAACGGTATGGTATGACGAACTCGGGCACACACACATCTTAAAAATGACAATTTACATACAACATCTTATATTTTCTGTTCATATTCAATATAATTTATGAACTACAGTTATAGGAAAACTGTACAAAGGTATTTATTTTAAACAGAATTCAATCATAGAAAAACTTGATGACTAAAACTTAATTTTCAAGGAATATAGGTACATCACCAAATAAACCAAAGTTTTTTTAAAATCAAATTAAACAACACCAAATAGCTCAATGTGGACCTTGTAGGTGTTTGTTTTACCAACTGCGATGATCGCAGTGCGATCAAAGCAAATTTTTCAAACGAAGTCATCTTTTATAAACTCTATCTTAAAGAACGATATATTAAACCAAAACGACAATAAAAATCTTACTACTGTACAAAGGTATTTATTTTAAACAGAATTCAATCATAGAAAAACTTGATGACTAAAACTTAATTTTCAAGGAATATAGGTACATCACCAAATAAACCAAAGTTTTTTTAAAATCAAATTAAACAACACCAAATAGCTCAATGTGGACCTTGTAGGTGTTTGTTTTACCAACTGCGATGATCGCAGTGCGATCAAAGCAAATTTTTCAAACGAAGTCATCTTTTATAAACTCTATCTTAAAGAACGATATATTAAACCAAAACGACAATAAAAATCTTAGAACTAAACGCGTAACAAAGGAAACTCTTCATTGGTTATAATCTCAGCATCCTTTGATGAAAGCACTTCGTTGTTTTGTAGGTCAATTAATTCGCTTTAAATTACTGCTGCAGTTTCGTGAATTTTATTGCATAGGGATAGGGATATCACAAAAGCATTTTTCTGTCTCAAAATCAGCAAATTTGATTTTCAAGGATTGAAATAGATATTAAACTTTCATTAGTAAGCCGCTGGTTGGTTTTCAGAAAAATTTGCCTCATGAAGGGTCAGTTTTGCCTCAATCATCAGCATAAATAAAAAAATGTTTTGATTTACCTTTTAGTCGAGTGCCCTGATAGCAAAATTTAATTTTAAGAATCTTCTAAGAAGATATGACCCGGAATAATGGAATTTTCTTAGAAGCTTCCCTTATTGCTAAGAATGTTCTTAGGGACTTTTAAAACATTCAATAGATACCCTTTTAATGATGCAATTAGATTCTTAAAAGCTTCTTAAAGCCTTTTTAAAAAGCATCCCAAGAACATTTTAAGAATTATTTCATAAAAATTAAAATTGGAGAATTTTGTAGGATAAGTCAGATTAGATTGAAGTTGAAGATAGTGTAAAGATTTCTCCTTACACCAGGTTCGTTAAAACAAGTTTTATGAAAAATTAATAAATGAACTATTTTATGACTATGGCTCGTGTTCGTCTTACCAAAATTTGGACCTCTACGTTGTGGTTACCTGTTAGTTGTTTTATTAAATGCTTTAAGAATCATACTTGGGAGAATTAGGTATACAAAAAAATAAAATACAGTGTTTGGTTTACCCCAATTTAATTTACTTTACAAACAGTTAAAAAAACAAGGGGTGGCTCTTAGGGAGATACGACCAGGGAAAAAGAGCTTGAGAAAAAACCCTGTTCGGCTATGAAGTAGCAAAGGATTACACGATTAGGCATTATTTCTTTAAAAGTTTATGCAAATTAATGGAATGACCGACGCTCGTTACACTATCTACCCCCTACAGGTTCAAAAATATGAAAAACGTTGTTAGTTTAACAGGGCAGTTAACTGTTAGTCTGTCAACGTTAACGTTGCCCTGTGGAGAACGAGGTCTACACTGGAAGCAACTCGCGTAAAGTTGAAGGTTGGGGATAAAAGTTCCGATGCCAACCAAGAGAACCTAGGTGACCAGTTATCCCTCACGGAGGGGAGCATTTTAGTATCTACTGCAAACTACGTACTAAAGAAAAAGCATTCAAAGTTTAAAATTAACGGTCAATTCTCCCTTTTAAGCAACGAAACCTCCTGTATTACACTGATATTTGTTTTAAAATTAACGCAAAAAGAATGCATAATCGTGTTGGGGAAGGTCTAAACGTTTGAGTTACCGGGACAGTATACAACTAAATTAAGCCTAAGACAATAAAAGAAAGGAATATAAATTTTTACATTTAGCAGTACACTTAAAAGGCAAAAACATTTTATAAAAATAGGTAATACAAAAGGTGTCAATATCGAGTAAAATTCACTAAACGCAGTAGTGCAAAATAACTAATGCTCAGTTAATTTAAATCTAAATCGTTCTACGTTTAGTGGACTTTACTACATAATTGGGCTACTAAAATTAAGAACTAACCTGGGAGAATACACAAACACTTGTAACAATTATTTAAACAGAACTTTACAATAAATTTCGTTTTAGTAAAAATGTATAAGAGCCGATGTGTTCGATACAATTTTCAAACGCTTTCTCCCGCTTTATTTTCTTCCCTTCCCAAGTTTCGATGTTGTTTTCGCCCCATCTGGTCAACAGATTTTTTCCCATTTCAGGCAAAATTCGGTCTTCCACGAAACTTTGTAATTTCTTTACCTAACCGTTCGTTTTTACCTCTTTTGCAAAGATTTTTACATTTTACAACACAATTTAGAAATTACAAACTTATTCAAAAATAAATTTGTAAAACGTATTAAAGTACTGAACCATTACAATAATAATATAAAGTAATAGTTAGGATTATTATACATAAAAATGTTAATTCAGAAATAAAAAATCGGTATACAAATTACTAAATATTTTTTTTTAACATAAAATAAAATACCTATGGTAAAAGTATTTTTGTTATCGAATATTGTTTTAATTTAACAAATAACTATAAAAATATATTTTGGATTGTGTTTTTTACTTAGTATTTAATACTAATTACTAATTAGGTACTTAAGTATGGGTATAAGTATACCTTTATACGTAGTTTATGGTATATTTTACTATTATATAGGTATAACTGGACTAAATATGCTTAACAGGAATATTCCTAAATAAACTTTCTATAGCAATTACTTTCTTAACATTCTAAGCATATCGTCACCTGAGAATTATAGTGTTCTATCTGCATTTTTTTTTAAATTTAGGTTAGTCTTAAATATGCATATTGTTCTATCCATATATAATAGGGGTAGAAATTGTACAGTTTAAGCCTTAAACTGTACAATTGAGGCGTTTCTCGGAAAAACATCATTAGTTTAATATCGTCGAAATTTAGATATTAGCACCAACTGTTTCCTAACCTCCATATATACGTATACAAATAAGTGTTTCTCGTAAAAATGTCATAGGTTCCATAATAATTAAATATGAAATTTAGCTTGTTCTTCTAAAAACATCACAAGTCCACTCCGTTTCGTCTAAGAAAGTCACATGTGCATAACATGTGACGTTTTTGGACACTCTTCTACCTCTTTTACATGACCACAGCAATAGAAAATTTTATGATAACTTGATAAAAGACCAGAAGACCATAGCACCTGATAACACGGTCGACAACGATGATAACAGCAGTGGATGCGAATACTGAGTGTGGCCATAATACAGTTTTTAGTTTTTTCATTTATTTTGTTGCTCAGAGTTAATATTTAGTTTGTAGTGTTTGTAGTAAGGAGAATTGTTCGTTTTTTTCTGCTAAAAACCTCACATGTTCATGTATCTTTTGTGTTTTTTTCATATTCGTTTGAAAAAAAAAACATGTAGTAAATAGGTCAATAAAGAACTTTGGTCAAAAATGGGAATGTCGGAGAGTTTTTTTCATTTTCCCAAATATGTTAATTTTGGACTAATGATGTTTTTCCGAGAAACGCGTCAATTTCTACCCCAATTATATATAGATAGAACAATATGCATCTTTAAGACTTCAAACAAGACTAAACTCATTAAAAAAAAATGCAGATAGAACACTGTAATTCTCAGGTGACGATATATTTAGAGTAGACTAATTTTTACCACTAAAACTTTGCACCTTCTACGAACCTGCCTATAGGCCAGTAAGAATATTCTTAGGATCAGGCTATAATTCTTTTAAGCATGTTCTTTAGAAGAAATATAGCATGATCCTAAGAATATTCTCACTGGAAGGTTTAAAAAACATTCTTAGAATAAAGTGTGCTATCAGGATGTGAGTCTAGGTTTAAACGCGCAGTCATGTCACAAAAGAAAGCATCAAAGTCATCGTCTTCATGGAATTCTTTTTAAGAGCCAACGAACATCGGAATGAAGAACTAGTTCTCCTCAATGTCTTTTTCGAACATTGTCCGAAATTTCCTGCGATTGAGGGCATGAGCCCACAGTTTGTTGATAATTCGACCACTTGTTTTTGGGCAGTGTCGTTTGGACAGTGCTTTTTGATAATACAGTGGTGTTTAAAAAGATACTTTTCCATAGTGGGGCTGCATTGCCCTTATTTTTACCAACCATAGCAAGAGCTTTATAAGAGTAATCCTCAGAGTAAACGCTGTCTAATTTTTGCCAGTCCAAATTTATTCCAACCGGATGATTGATATTAAATTCAGAATGATTCTTCGTAAATTACTACAAACTATAAAAGTTAGTAGTCCTAACTTAGAACAAACTTAAAAAAATCCTGGGAGTGCTCTGGCCGCGGCCCACAGGTTTGTACTGGCAAGCTGCTCGAGCATATAGGGACTTACCCGTTTTGATGTCAGCACTTTCCATGTTGGATGGTTGGCTTTAGTTTCGGATCTTATAATAATTAGTAAGTAGTATAATTATTATGCTACTTTTCCTACATCTGCTGTACTTGACCAACGCTTCAAGTTCATTGCTTGGAGGCGGAATTTCAGAATTCAGAATTTCTTCTTTTGTATTGTTTGCTTTTCGGGATATAGTTTAAGCACATATTTAATATTTGTCAATTAGTTTGGATAGTGTGATAAAGGGTTTATTAAAAGATAACCAGGAAAACTAGTTTATTTCCGATGGCTTTTGACTGTCAATTGAATCTTAAGGCTTATATGTAAACCGAAACCCCGTTGGGTAATCTTGAGTCTAGCAAAGTCTAGCAAAGTTTGTTATAAAGGTTTATGCTTCAATTTGTATAAAATTAAAATAAAATAGGGTCCGTCGATAGTGCAGTGGCTTCAGTAGCTTAGACTTAGACAAACTGCGTCCGACGATACCGGGTTCAATCCCCGGTCAAAGCCTTGGATGTTGTGCTTCTTAAAAGTCGGTAGATGAGTCTAACTGTACTGTGTTAAAAAGTCGTTGGCAGGGGAGATTTATCGAGGACCGTGGTTCAGATTCCACGTTAAACAGTAAGTAGGTCCCGCGGTAGGACCGAACCTTATAGGCTTTGCCTCACGATATCTCATAGGATCTAAAAATTAGTATCGAACCTGTAATTCAAAGAAATGTCTACTTTGGACACTCAAAGAATGTATTACTAACGATGCTAGCTGACCGTTCAGACGAATTTTATAAACCCGCTTACTTTCAGATCTTAAAACAAAAATCGTACATTCGTTCTGCCAAAGTTTAATTTCGAGGCTGCTGACTAGTGTAATCTTTTGGAAAATTGGCAAGGATGTGCCCTTACTGAACCACCGCTTTTGAGAAACTTATCTAAAAGCAAAAGATCGTTGAAAATCCATTTTAATCTGTTACTTTTAAGATAATAGCAGAATTTCTGTGCCACACTCAAGCTGTTACATAAGCTTCTTCTTCTTCTTCTTCTTCAACTTGGCTTAAGCCATTTATGGTCCTGGACCTATAGTCCTTATTAACCAGCTACCAGTGATGAAACCATGCCTATTTGGAATGGATTACTTGTTTTCCAGTTTTTCTAATTCAATTTCTTCTTGCAACTCCAGATATTTCAACGAATTGTATAAGTTATAAACAAACACACCAATAGGACTTGGGTAAAGTTACAGATTTCTGTCACATGTCGCTTATCAAAAATTACGCCAAGAATCTTAAAACTGTCCAATTCTTTCAGCCTAACAGACTCCAAGTATAAACCAGGAACCTGGCAAACTGACTTTGAAAATAACATTGCTTTACTTTTATCTGCCCTTAAATAAAGGCCCCTATCTTGCAACCAATGGAGTAACGAAAAAATAAGGTGGAGTTAAGTCTTTAACGTCTTCATGAGTAGAGTATATCACAACATCATCAGCATACTGCAAAATATCAACACCAACTCCAACAGCATCCCTGAAGGCTTTTATATGAAGTTCTGTGCAATTTACCCCGGCAAAGGAATCAACCTGTATATTTTTTTATAAGTTAACATATAAATACTCTTAACAGAAGAACTGGGGATTCCAATTTATTCTAACGATTGACCTAATATTTCAGGCAAAACATTGTCATATGCCGATGCAATATACAGGAATACTGAATGAGTCTTTCTACCTCTCATAAACCCTGAAAAAACATCCACATACAAATTAGATATATTATCCGCTACACCTTTTCCCTTTCTGAAACCAAATTGGAATAAGGGCAATATGTTTTTGTTTTCTACCCACCACTCCAGACGAAATTTTATTAAGTGTTCAAAGATTTTTCGAATGCATGAAGAAAGTGCAATAGGTCTATAGCTATGTGGAGATTGAGGATCTTTTCCAGGTTTGAGAATTGGAATAATAGAGAATGACATCAATTTCTCTGGGATCCTGCTCTTTTCCAGAAGGATAAGATTAGGTTAGTCCAACAAATAATTCTCATTTATTCTGGAAGGAGAGATATCAAATCCTTCATCTTTTTTATTTTCAGGGGCTGAATTCTTTAATGTATTAGCACATAGTGGGGAAGCAAGAGAATCAATGCAAGCAGGTTTCCAGAAATTTTTACTGTTAAAAGCTTTACTATAACACCTGATAGACTTCCATACTTTCGACACATCATTGTCTCTATTCTAGAGACAAACCTAATAAATGACTCCCTTTTTTTATTTTTCAACTTTAATTTTACCTCTGCAATAGCTTTCTTAGCATTAACAAACGATGACATAAGTCCATCTCTATAAAATTGCTTAATTGCAGAATATCTATGATTGATTAGGCTGGAGCACTCTCTGTCCCACCATGGACAGAAGTTTTTATTACGGCTAAATTTTTTAAAAGGGATATGTTTGTTACTAGGATCTTTTAAAATATCACAGAATCTTGAATACAAATTGTTATCCATACTTAAATCCAACTTGGCAATATCTTGTGAAAAGTTTTCCCAGTTGGCTCTTTTGAAATTCTTCTTTTTGGTCTGAACAAACCAATCTATATTGACCCTACCCCTAGTATTATTAAAGTTAACAATTAAAAGAAAGTGATCACTACCATAAGTATCATCAAGAGTCTGCTCCTTAACTAAGCATGCAATATTAGACAATCAAAGGACAAGATCAATAACACTATTCCCATATCTGTTTAAAAATGTAGTTTTGCCATCATTGCAAAGAAAAATGTCATTGAGGTCTATAAACGATTTCAACTTTTTACCATTTTGGTTGAAAATATAACTATCACAGGCCGTACTGTGGAAGTTAAAATCTCCCACCAATATGAAATTTTGCCCCAGACAAGAACATATTTTTTCAAACATTCTCTCATTTATCTGGACACAGATCCTACACTGAAAAAAAGAAACCTTTGCCCCAAGGAAATCTGCCATTCCCTCAAAGGAATGGGGACTTTGGATAGGTCCAAATGAATGAAGGGTTTAAAGCAAATACGTCATTTCTTTGAGATCATTTCATGATTTGTCTTTGTTGCAAAGAAACATGAATTTAGAAGAAGATCTTCGTTATAGGTCCTTAAATGCCGTGCTTTTATTAATAACCCGGTACTGATTTGGATCAAAGGCTTAAGTAAATTGAAATAAAGAAAAGCGGGCTTACTACAAAATCTTAGGTTCTTGTTCTTAAAGAATTAGGAATTTGTGGCAAAAGTCGGATGTCTTGATTTAAATCTATTGGCATTTAAGTTAAGTGATTTAATTTTTTGTAACAAAATCCGAGTTTTTATTTCAAATCCATAAGCGTTTGATTAAAAAACTTTTGTTATTTGTATCAAAACTCGGATTTCTTGCTCTTAATCTATGGGCATTTGAACCAAAGCCCGAATGTCTTTAGCTGAAACTCTTTGATTTTAGAAAATTGCCTGCCTAAATTAAAAAAAAACTACAATAATTTTTACTAAAAACATATTTTTATTAAAAATATAAAAGACATTGTTTATACAGTCATAAACATAAAATACATTGTTTATACAAAATACAAAAAACTGATTATTCTTTCACTCATAAACATAAAATACATTGTTTATACAAAATACAAAAAACTGATTATTCTTAAACTCAAAGAAATTTCCACCTTGCAGCCGTAGGCTATGGTCTAGCTGGCCTTTTTAGAAATCCGCCTCTGGATATCTGTCAAGAAATAAGAAGGATATATTCTCCTCCCAAAGATTAATTTTTTTGGAAAATAATGCCGTAAGTACTTATTTGTCAATATGTTTTAAGACTTTAACACAAAACCATCCTAATATTGAATTAATCCCAGTGCATTTGAGCCAAAACCTACATATATGTGTGTTTTATCTATGGAGGACATGAGTTGCTGACATGTAGGTTTTGGCTCAAATGCACGGGGATTTATTTAATATTATGATGCTTTTGTGTTAAAGTCTTAAAACATATTGACAAATACCGCATTATTTTCTTACAAAATTTTAATCTTTGGGAGAAGGTATAGGTAGCCATTTTTATTTTCCTGTTCTAAGAAAGCGTTTTACAGAATGGTAATATTTGCATGAAATAATTATATTTTAGTCGATTTTAGCTTATTAATTAGGTATTTTTCTTTATTACATTCCTAATCGATTAAAATTTTAAAAATAAGAATACATTACCTATAAAATTAAACCTCCAAATTTTGGAAATAAATGAATAATCCCAAAATTTAAGCAGTTCCTTTATGGTACCCATAATCTTGATCTATAACACTATGGTACATATAATCTTGATTTATAGCCATAGAAAAAGTATCACACTAGTTATTTATTCGCGCGAGATGAACACCTTTGACGAAGTACTGTGGACGCGACGCGTGGACTGATACTGAAGGACACTCATTGTTGCAAGAACTATCAAATTACCGAGTGATTTCCGGCAAATGCTTTGTTCTTGAAATAAAGTTATTAAAAAGGATTTAGCCAAAAGAATCAAGAGTTTGCCTTAAATGCATCACCTATTTTAGTCAAATGCCAAAGAATTTGCAAAAAGTTAACTTTCTTTAAACTAAAAGAATAATTTTCAAATGAATGGATTCTTTTGCCTAAAATAATCCATGTTTATCAGTGTAGTTTGGCACAAAACCGTGGGATTTCTAGCAATAACATTAAATTTTGACAGAAATACATGAATTGAAGATTTCTTTTGTCTAAATGCCTTTACTTTGCCTTAAAGTAATTAAATGTCAAAAGAATCGAGAATTACACCTAAATGCAGCAATTATCTTATCCGAAGGGAAACGGATTTAAAATAAATACAGTTTCTTTGAATTAAATCAATATTTTTCAAATGAATGGATTCTTTTGCCACAAGGATACCATTTTTATCAGTGTACACATAGATCCTCAATTTGAATGTTTAGAAACTGGACCTTTTCATATTCCAACAAATTGACAGATTTTTGTTTAAAATATATATTTCTTTTTACCAAAAGAGAAGCACCTCTTTTGCCATATTCTCTGCTATTCAGAATAACATTATATCCACTTACTGGATTTATTGATTTTCCGGATTAACCCAAGTCTCAGATATTGACGCAATATCTGGGTTATATATAATAATACATATATGTATTGATAAGGTTTAAATGATTGGATTTATTGGAATAAAAACTGTGCATATTCCAATGAATAATTTTCAATTTACCTGAGAAGCTGGTCCTAGTAAAACAGCCTCCTCCAGGCAAGAAATATCAATTTTTAAAATATGTTTAACTAGGTCCCATACCAAAGATGGCTTTGTTTGGAACATTTCAATGTATAGCTGGGAAAAGTTTTCTTTTGATAGACTAGGACATGCAATAATTTTTTTAGCAGGAGAGTGATGTACTTTGCCATTAGCATATAAAAGGGCAATATTGTCATAAACAATATTTCTTTTGTGTGGAGAGTTTTTAGGCGATCGCTTCAAATTTTTTTTAAAGCTGAAGTTTTTTTTAAGTGAAATAATATCATCGTCTAGGGAGGACTTGGGAAGACGGGGAAAGGAAGATAACGAAGAAATAATAATATTAACTGATTGTTTTAAATAATTGGCTGCAGGGACTTTTTGAGAAGCCTCATAGAAGGTTGTAATTGGCCATCACTTCTAATTGTTTTTTTGTCTTAAATACTCAGGACAACAACGGGATTTGAAATTAGTTCCTTTTTCCTTTGAAAAACACAAGAAATATTACATTTATCATGATTATTTTCCTCATCTTTTTCTGAATTTTTCACACAAGTATAACAGCGGGGGTTTCCTTTACACTATAAGGTGTGACCGTATCTCAGGCATTTGAAACACTGGATAACAGGATCCACATATTTCTCTGCCATGATGAATAAAAATAACTCAAGCCTATCTGGAACAACCTTACCTCTGGCCGTAAAAACTACAAGAGGGGTATTAACCAATTTATTAGACCCATCTGGACCCTTAACCTTTTTTTTTAATCCTTCTAACACTCAAAACTTGTCTAGATCTACCCAACCTTTAAATTCTCTGCAATTTCCTCCTCACTTAAATCCTCATCTATATTTTTAATCAAACACTTACTGGTAATTAAGTGCCTAGGAATAAATGCACTGAAACTCTGAGCCTGCAAGAAAACTTGGTTTTCCAAAAATTGATTTGCTTTATCAATCTTTTTAAAAT